>CAMZMU010000071.1:34423115-35150598 GCA_947311845.1 Poa pratensis | reverse complement strand
TCTCTCCTAGTGATTCATCACTATGTGGGTCATCAGACTACCTACAAGTAATCGTCAACAACGAACTAGATCTTACTCGCAACTATGTATATCACACGGTGACAATTTTACACTAACAGTCTAGTAACTACATCATCACCATTGTGGTACATAATTACTCAATACTGTACTAACTAAATCATCACCACATTGATAACTATTTTTCACCACACTTGGTAAGCACAACATCACCATCGTCGTATGTTGGAGATATGCCCTAAAGACAATAATATTTAGTATTATTTTATCTCCAAGTTTATTATTAATAGTTTATATCTTTATGCTACAACTGCATTGGGTGCTTGAATAGCGAATTAAAAGTATTCAAGAGGAAAACCTCCGATGCACGTGTAGAGATATGGACAAGGAAAAGCGTTCCTAGTCTTGTCTCTAAGACTAGCCTATCTTGTTACCTGATGATCGTGTTTTCCTGATCATGGACTTTGTATAAGTCATGTAACTATAGGAGTTTATTATCAGAATGATAATAGTACTGAACCGACCCATCCTATGATCTTGCTATGAGACAAAATCATCAAGATGAAGGATAGCAAAGATCATACAGAGTTTTCATTAGTTAGTTCCTATACCTTGAGAACATCTAGTGGCCGCTTTTTCGACACTCACGCTTTGATTGTCATCTAACGTTCGGCCAAAACTGGGACCATAACGATGACTATTGGGTTTGAACTAGAATGAGCAATGGAACTGAGATTGTTCAAGAAGGGTACTTATTCCTCCAGGTGATGGAGAGATACATCTTCTAGGCCATCTCAAGTATAATCATGTCAACCCAATCGTCTGGCCAGACACAGTGTGATTTATCACAGGACATTGATAATACGGTATGAGAAAAGAGAATGATATTGGTATGAGTTTCATATGTGTTATGATCAAAGGGTTTTGATCACACTAGAGCACATTTGTTTCACACTCTAGCTATCATTGGTATCGTGTACGTAAGGGGATTAGCTTAAGGAGAAACAAAAGGAGGTTTTGTCGTTCACTCGGTAATACATAGGAGCCAGTATAGACGTCTAGGTCCCAATGCGGGTTATTGTCTGGTAAGATCCCAGGCATGTCTATGTGTTATAGCGAACCTTTCGGGTCACACAATTAAGCTATGAGTCAATCTTTTATTGAGAGAATAAAGATGTAGTATTAGCGGTCATCAGATAGTGTCGGAGTAGCTCCGATGTCACCGGGACTTATTCCAGTGAAGTATAGAGAAAGAGAAGGCAGACATTCTATGTCTCGGATAATAGGAAGTGTTACTATTATTGTCGATTTATTCCGAGTGTGTTTATGTAAGTGGAAATATTTGTCCAGAGTATTTTGCCTGCGGACACTGGGTGTCCCGGATCATATGAAAATGTTTTATATGATAGGTAATTAATTTGGTAAATATTTGATGGCCCCGAAGAGCAAGGCCATGATACCTGCAAAAGTAAACGGGATTAGGTTGAGACTCCAAGTGCAGAGTGTATAGTAAGTGGAAGACAGTTTTCCCCACGAGGGGTGACTCGAGGGTTTAATATCGAACTCTCGGGGAATCTGAAGTGGTAGATTTATCTTCTTATCCTTCTTTTGGTTACCTACAAAACAAGGTTAGATGTTTTGGTCCTCAACCTCACCTGTGGTTGTCAAGCACAAGGTGTAAGAATGATATCAGGATAGTTATGCAATGCAAACAAGAAATAAATATGCAATGATGGTGGATGCAATGATAAATGATATTTTTGGGTTTTTGAATGATGTATGCAAGATGAAAAGTATTTTTGTATTTTCGGATTTAATGATGGCTGAAAATAGAAAAGTGGTATATGGTGTTGGAAAGGTGTTTCTTATGATTAAAAATGGACTGGGGTTCATGGTTTCACAAATGCACTCTCTCTTTATAAAGTGGTAGACAATGGAACACACAGTTAACATATGAGATTGCAACACAGGGTTTGATAACAAGTTACTTAGATATATGGGCATCACGTCCTAACATAGAGATCTTTTGGTTATTAACCTCTCTTATACTCCACCAAGATGCGAACTAAATCATAACACCTCAGTAATTAAGATAACTCAGAGTATAGCATTAAGTATCATGACATGAAGTGAAAATAAGAACATGCTAGATCTAGTCATGGAGTAGTGGCAATGGTCACGCCCACATCCCCGGTAGCATGGTATTTTAGTTTATCCCTAGTGAGGTAACAAAGTAAGGTAAAGATACCAAAGTGGATCGCAGAACTTTCTCTCACGTTCACTGCACTAGCCACCCCCCGTTACTCCAACTAATGCACACGTTCCCCCACACACGCTCTCATAAACATGCTTGATCAAAACAAGTAGACAAGAACGGGGTACATAATATGCATCTATACTCATAACTGAAACAAACATTGCAATCTCAAACATATATTAACTCATAAAGATCCACCACAAAGGTATTACAACGGTGACCGTAATCATGTTCAGCAGCTCATACGGTGCTAATTAGTGAAGCTCAAGAGAGGAGAGATACATAAGTTACTTCCACAAACCCATAGTCCAGAGGTGGACTACTCCCTCTTCATCATGGAGACGGTGGAGAAGTCGATGGAGAAGATGGAGACCACGCCGGCAGCGCCCCGCCGGAGTTTTCCCCCTCCAATCTGCAGCTCCTGATCTCCGTTTCGGTGTTTCTGTGTTTGTGCGGCGCTCCTTCCAGAGAACGTCGGGGGACCTTTTTTATAGGCGTTTTTAGGTCAAGACGATGTCGGTGGAGAAGATCGACGGCAACGGAGCCACGAGGCCAAACGGGTGGGTCCCACGCGGCCACAGTACCTGGCCGCGTGGGCCACCCCGTTTGGCCTCGGGCCTCCGTTTGTTCGCTTCCTTCGCCCACAGGTCTTCTTCCTTCCAAATATTGACGCCCGTAAATTTCCAGGTGATTTCGTTGACGTTTGGGTCCCTGAAACATTAAAATAAGAAAACGGGGTTTTCTGCCTGTGCAGGGTTAATTCCATAAAAATAGGAAATAAATGAATATTCCCAAAATCATTATAAAACATTGATATAACCCTTATATGATGCAAATATGATTGGAATATAAGCAATTAAAGTGCAAAGTTCATGTATGCATTTTACATGCATCAACATCCCCAAGCTTAATCCATGCTCGTCCTCGAGTATGAAGATGATAAAACTAACATGGACTTTGCAATTTAATACTTAACAATGGATATCAAAGATGATTACTATTGCTACATATAGTCAAATGATTCATTCTTCAAAGGAGTAGCAATATGCAAATAGTTTATGAAGTGATATCAAGTATTCAAGACAAGGATGTTCATTGATAGTTCACAAAGTGTAACATGGTAGCAAGTAATATGGAACACATGTATGCATAATGATAAGTAGAACATCCTACAATGGTCATAGAGTGTAGATGAAAATCTGAATATGATAGGTGTACACTTTGGAAAGATGTATATGTGAGTAGAGGTAAAGCATGCATAAGTTTCATCCAACTTCCAAACTCTTCTACTTAAGTTAATGATTGCAATAAGGTATTCATTGGTGTCAAGCTCTCATTGCCCCTATCATAGCATCTTGAATGATTAAGGTTAAAGTGAAAGCAAATATGAGTAGTGTGCTTGATAAAGAATGGGTTGAATGTCTCATGCCCCTTGAATACAAGTACTTACACCATGTGTTACTCAACTTGGGAAACAAAGCAAGTTCAATTAAATATCATTGTAAGCATAATAGTATCATCAAGAGCGTCAACTGGGGTACCTCTTGTCCCAAGATATGGAACAAGCCCATATCAAAATGACAAGACAAACAAACAAAATGAACAATCTCAACACCCTTTTTATTTACCATTTGGAATAGTTTTTTATTGCAAGGTGTATCACAGAAGGTTCACCATAGTATGTAAGTAAATTTCCACCATGAATGATGCATGGCTTAGATTAGCGGCCCAGGCGTCTCTCTAACCATTTACACAAACTCATTTAAACTCACTCTATTTCCACATTTATTTCAACATGATAAGCATCCATAGACAAAAGCACATGATATCAACTAAATGAGATGAAGAGCGTGTTGAAAGCTTGCCATGTGACAGCACATATGGGCTAACTTCCAACCCAAAACATTCATCAAGCCACAAACATCATAATCTTAATCACAATGGGTCAAGTTTTATTATGCAAATAAAAGAACATTGTGCATCAAGTTCGTGAGAGCTATATAACCAATTTTTTCCATTGCAATCAATAACATAAACATTTTCATTCAGAGGTAAGATAACACAAACAACATGTTAAACATACTCGGAATAGCATAAAGCCAATAGGTAGATATGGTGGACTCACTGGAATAACTTTGGTTGAAGGTGTTGGAAACAAGTTTTTGCTTGTTGGAGTTTTTGGGCTAGCAAAAGGGAGAAAGTTGACCATCTAGATGCATGCATGAGTGTCCATAGAACTAACTAATCCATGTTAAACCAAGTAAATAACAATCAGCACCAAAACATGAATAAGTGATAGCTCTACAAAAAGAATTTGCAAACTATTACTCATAAACAAGCTCATGAATCATGCAACTATATGTATCATTAAAAATCAAGTCAAACATCCCTTTTCCCAATCTTATAAAAGCATCCAACATATTTCAACCCATATTTCCAGTAGCTCTCTCATATATAATTGATAGTGTGGTGGTCTCTCAAGACTCAAACAAAAACAAAAAACGACGCTCCAAGTTTATGCGATAAAGTGTTTCGATCGAAAAACAGAAGTTGGACGTGTGCAAACCGAGAGTGTGTAGGTCCAGCGGGGTTGTCTTCACATCCCCAAGCTTATGGTCTTCACCATCCTTGGATAGCTCTTGGTGCATCTCCTCCAATCCCTGTGAAAAAACTTCAAAACACCGTTTCTCCCATCTCTTTTCTGTGGGGTGCATTAATAGTGATAAACAAATAGGTTCCTTGCTGCATATAATCCTTGAACAAAAATTCATATGAATGTCCAGAAAGTATATAATGTTGTATGCCTACTCATAAACTCAATTGGATCAAAAAGATTCAACTTAAAAGCTCAAAGCATGCATCAAACAAAATGGGACAGAATCTGTCCAGAAAAACAGCAGCAGCAAAACGTATTTTTCTACCCTACCAAACTTTCTCGAAAAATTCCGAAAAAATTCATGCATACAGAGGATGAAAAGTTGCAACTACAGTTCAAATATGAGCTCATTCGGAGTTACAGAATAAGAATTAAAAATCATACCGTGCACTGACTCGTGCAGGAATAAAATCTCCGAACGCTATAAGCAACTTTTTCAAACCAAAAAGGGTAAAACTTGGCACTTTATTAAAAACTCCAGAACCTAACTAGACACAAAATCTCTTGTTACAGCAAGAGGACACAAAGAAAAATCACACACAAAAATAACCGGGTTGCCTCCCGCAAAGCGCTTTCTTTATAGCCATATAGCTAGGCTTCTTACTTGTTGTTTTATTGTGGACGAAGCTCATGAGGGAGCTTGAACTTTGGTGGTTCCCTCTTCCTTGGAAAGTGTTCCATGCACTTCTTGTGTGGAAACTGAAACTTTACATTCCCTTCCTTTGAATCAATGATAGCACCTGTGGTACGAAGAAAAGGTCTTCCAAGAATAATAGGACTAGAGGTTTTATTCCCCATATCCATGATTAGAAAATCCACAGGCACAAAAGTCATATGTAACTCTACCATAACATCACTTACTTTTCCCAAAGCATGTTTAATAGAGTCATCAGCAAGTGCTAGTTCAATAGAGCATTTTTCAAGATTTTTCAATTCAAGCACTTCATATAGTTCTTTAGATAAAACAGAGACACTAGATCCTAGATCAAGTATGGCATGGTGTGTCTCTTTTCCAATAGTTACTAGTACCTTAGGTATCCACATATCCCCAAGCTTAGGTGGTATCATAGCCTCTTGGTTGTACCTAGCAATCTTTTCTTTCAAGACATGATTAGCAATATAAGAACCAAAACCTGCTTGGTTAGTGTTGATGGAAGGATCACTTGCAAATTTTTGTAAGATAGATATTAATTCATGCAAGCTACAATTTTCTAAGTCAAGCAAAGGATCCTTGACTTCATTAAGCATTTTAACTTCCTCAACTTTCTTTTCCAACTCAATCAGCATAAGAGATTCATCATGTTCAGTTTCTTTAGCTTCTTCTTTTAAACTACCAAGTTGAGACATGAGTGGCAACAAATATTCAGGGTAGTTCAATAATTCATCAAGAGTTTCCTCCAAAGTAAGAGGAACATTTTCAGCAATGTTAACAGAATTCATTCCAACCACAGGTGATGCTTGTGGTTTCCCTGCAGACATACTCAATAAAGTGGCTTGATTATCAGCTAGTTTAGACAAAGCTTTGTCTAGTCCTGCAGCTTGGAGTTGTAAGCCTTTAATATCAGAACTAATAGAAGCAACAGACTTATTCAACTCTTGTATCATGGTATTATGACTAGCAACTTGTTCCATGAGAATTTTGTTAGCCTCAGAATTATCATTGCGTGATAACATAGGCTTCCAATTATTATCATTAGCATTAGGATATGGAACAAAAGGACGATTGTTGGGAACATATGGGGGTTTATTATAAGAGTTATAATTGTTGTTACCATACCCATTATTACCATAGTTCCTAATGAAGTTGACATCAATATTTTCAGAATTGTTTCCAACTAGTTCTTGCAAAGGAACATTTTCAACACTAGGTTTATTAAGCAAAGCAAGAATAGTATCCATTTTAGATGACAAATCATTAGTTTCTTCAATAGAGTTCACTTTCTTAGAAGGATTAGGTGCCCTATCAGTATGCCATTGACTATAGTTTTGTAAAATGCTTTCCAATATATTTTTAGCTTCTACTATAGTCTTACTCATAAAAGCACCTCCAGCAGCAGAATCAAGTATGTTTCTAGACATGTAGTTTAAACCATTGTAGAAAGAGTGTAATATGGTCCATTCATTAACTCCATGTGAGGGACAAGTTCTAAGCATAAGTTTTATCCTATCCCAAGCCATAGCAACATGTTCATTTTCATTTTGCCTAAAAGAAAGGATGTTGTTTCTATTTTGCAAAATTTTAACAGGGGGATAATATTTCTTAATGAAAGCTTCTTTTAGATCATCCCAAGAATTAATACTACCAGATGGCAAGGAATGCAACCACTCTTTAGCTTTTCCTCTAAGTGAAAAAGGAAATAACTTCAGTTTTAGGATATCACTTTCCACATTTTTAAACTTTTGCATGTCACATATTTCAACAAAGTCATGAAGATGCATAGAGGCATCCTCCATAGCACTACCACCAAATTGTTCCCTAGTTATCAAGTTCAACAAACTAGGACTTACTTCATAACTCTCAGCATTTATCTTAGGTGTGGCAATAGCTCTCGTGATAAATTGATCATTAGGAGTGTTTGTGTAGTCACACAACTTAGTTCTTTCTCCCATTTTAGCAAGTTTTTTTTGGTATTTTTAATTTTTTATGCAAAACTGAAATAAATATGATATGATATGCAATGACACTAACAAAACAAATAAATTGCTTTGTAAGTAAAGATGGATAAGATGGTGCTCACGTAGGTGCAACCTCCCCAAGCTTAGGTGTTAGCACAAGTTGGTGACGTTGACTTTGTTGTGAGATGAATGCGATGATGCACACCCTTGGATAAATCTCTCAGCTACGATTCCCCGGCAACGGCGCCAGAAAACGTCTTGATGGTCCCGAAGAGCAAGGCTTGATACCTGCAAAATAAACGGGATTAGGTTGAGACTCCAAGTGCAGAGTGTATAGTAAGTGGAAGACAGTTTTCCCCACGAGGGGTGACTCGAGGGTTTAATATCGAACTCTCGGGGAATCTGAAGTGGTAGATTTATCTTCTTATCCTTCTTTTGGTTACCTACAAAACAAGGTTAGATGTTTTGGTCCTCAACCTCACCTGTGGTTGTCAAGCACAAGGTGTAAGAATGATATCAGGATAGTTATGCAATGCAAACAAGAAATAAATATGCAATGATGGTGGATGCAATGGTAAATGATATTTTTGGGTTTTTGAATGATGTATGTGTCGTGGTGGGAACACGCAGATGCCTAGGGGTAGGCTTAATCTGGGGCCGAAATGATGCTTGTGGTTTCGGGGAGGGATTGTGCGATGGAGTCGCACACGAAGAACACACGAAGAACACGAAGAACAAGCAAGAACAAGAACAAGAACCGCAAGAACACAAAGCACACACGATGTACCCTGCTTCGGGGCCCTCGTGAGGAGGTAAAACCCCTACTGCAGCACTAGCCTACTCGGTGTATTCTCCTCTTTGTATATGATTTGTACATGTGCTCCTCGAGCTGTAAAGATCTAGCCATGGAGAAGGAACTCAAGGAAGAAGAAAGCTCCAGTGAGCAAGAGAAGAAGAGAGAGCCCAGGGGCTGTACGTGTATGCGTCCCCCTCCCTTGTGCTCTCCCCTGGTGATCCTTATAAAGGGGAACCCAGGGGACAAGGAGCACTGTACAAACACTGTTGATGAGTTGACTCATTTGTCTTCTAGCACTTGTTTCTGGCATCTCCGGGAGATGCCGTCCTTGCCTTTGTCTTCTAGCTGTTGTCCTCAGAATCTCCACGTCCTCTTCTTATCCTCTCCCGAAGATATTTATGATGATTCGGATAAAGGTGTCTCGGTCGAGGTAGCGTCCGTGGAGATGATCCAGTTAAGAATGACCCAGAGTCGGTGGAGTAGACCCGGCGAAGGGTGTCCCGGTTGAAGTAAAGTCAGTGTAGATGATTCAGTTGAAGTGTCGTCGTAGAGGTAGCAGCCGAGGTGGAGATATCCAGGTCTAGCCGAGTTTGGAGCCCAGCCGAGTTATCTACTAACTCGGCCTTGTCCGAGATTAAGTATATCCGGCCGGCCTGTCCAAGCGCCTGGGACCTAGGCACAAACCGAGTCGTGGTTGATTCGGCCTGCCCAGCAATGTTCGACCAAAGCTGTCGTGCCTGATGGATCCCGCCCGAGAAAAATGATCGCTGGGGAAATAGCCCGTCCGGGAAGCTGCGGTGGTGGCCCAGCCGAGGCTGCTCTGGCTTGGCCCAAGGAACGCCATGGCCTAGCCGGGGTCTGGAGAAAAGCTTGCCTAGCCGAGACTGCTGGAGGGCATGGCCCAAACCGAGTCTTAGAGGAATCTTGGCCCAGATCGAAGTGATGATGTATTCGTTCAGCTGAGGCATCGACACAGCGATCCGGCTGAGGCAACAAAGCTCTGATCCGGTTGAGACAAGCAACGATGCTCTGATCCGGCTGAGGCAAGCAACGATGCACTGATCCGGATGAATCAACTCGGCCCATTCTGGCCCAATCCGGATAAGCTGATTCGGTCCAGCTGCTTCTTTTATCTGTTGCTTATTTTATGCTTTTACCTCTTTTGCTAACACAACAAAGCCACCAATTTTGGGGTACCCGGGGATTACATCCCCGACAGCAGTCCCCGAGGCTGTGGGGGACTCGCAGAGTCACGCACAGACTTACAAAAATAAATAACTGTACCAGAAACCTCCTGCACCGTACAGACTTGCCTTTCAGGCCAAATGCGACATCCGGTTGACCGAGCTCACCCGAATCAACAACGAGATGGACAATTTGTACTGGAAATATGTTGCCTGAATGGTCACCATTATATGTCGGTTTTAGCCCTCCTGGCTTTTACTGAATTCGGATGCCGCCAGCGTCGGTCTTTAGCCCTCCTGGCTTTTACCGAATTGAGATGCCGCCAGCGTCGGTTAGCCCTCCTGGCTTTTACTGAACTTGGATGCCGCCAGCGTTGGTTAGCCCTCCTGGCTTTTACCGAACTTGGATGCCGCCAGCGTCGGTTAGCCCTCCTGGCTTTTACCGAACTCGGATGCCGCCAGCGTCGGTTAGCCCTCCTGGCTTTTTCCGAATTTGGATGCCGCCCGTGTAAGCTGGACCGACATAAACCTGCAAGTTTGTATCTCATATGCCTTGGTATCTCGGCCCCTCTGGGCATATCACATATGTCTCGGTACCTCGGCCTCTTTGGGCATATCACATATGTCGGTACCTCGGCCTCATTGGCATATCTCACATATCTCGGTACCTCGGCCTCTTTGGGCATAACTCATATGTCTCGGTACCTCGGCCTCTTTGGGCATATCTCATATGTCGGTTCTTGGCCACTCCGGGCGTATACCGACATACATGTCTCCAGCCACTGCTGGTTTGACATAACCATGTCTCGAATGCCGGTTTTAGCCACTCCGGGCGTATATCGACATACATGTCTCCAGCCACTGCTGGACTGACATATAACCTGCAAAAACATATCTCAAAGGTTGCCTCTGGCTAACAAACATAAACAAAGATCTGGTATGCAAATGATGTCATGATACGCTGGTAAACAGAATAAACAGCGATGTGGGATATGGAATGATGTCCTGATATTATGACAAACCGAAAAAGACGGCGATCCAGGATGGGGAATGATACCGTGATACTGTGGTAAACCGAAATAAACGGCGATCTAGAGAATACCGATAAAGCTAGCGTATCTTGGATGATTTTGACATAACCAATATGACCATGATACCTCGGATTTCAAATATGACCCGGATTACCAATATGACCCAGATTTCCAAAATGACCCGGATTACAAATATGACCCGGATAACAATATGACCCGGATTACCATTATGACCCGGATTTCCAATATGACCCGGATAACAATATGACCCGGATTACCAATGGGACCCGGATAACAAATGTGACCCGGATAGCCAATATAACCCCAGATTTCCAATGTGACCCGGATTTCCAATATGACCGGATAGCCAATGTGACCCGGATAGCGAATGTGACCCTGATAGCCAATATAACCCCAGATTTCCAAGATACCTCAGTAACGAACATTCTCAACAAAACCGGTGTCA
This sequence comes from Poa pratensis, assembly GCA_947311845.1. Taxonomy (NCBI): domain Eukaryota; kingdom Viridiplantae; phylum Streptophyta; class Magnoliopsida; order Poales; family Poaceae; genus Poa; species Poa pratensis. Next base: position 35,139,574 of record CAMZMU010000071.1, on the reverse strand, counting down.
CCTTTCAACGTTAGTCCAACATACATATTATGAAGAATATTTGACGGGAACAACAATTATACTAACCGAGGCAAACTAGCTATAGCACTTGATAGAAAACGAATCTAACAGCAGATACTATGCACAAAAAACTAGACTCGGTCTCAACCGAGTCCCCGAGTCACTTTTCTTATCTAGGAGGTGGTGTAAAACAGACTGGCTACCCAGTCCCGGGTCAAGACATCTTGTCCGGGGTAAAACACCTAGACAAAAAGCGAGGGGGCAGTCCCTCTGTACTGTTTGAGACTACGCAGAAGCATAAAGCAGACATATAAACGATACTTACAAGCCCAGGTTGTTGAAGAAGTCGAGGAAGACGCTAATGCCAGTATGAATACCCAGAATAGACTCGGATTTCCAAGATATGATTCGGGTTACCGAAACTAGATTCGGATTGCCAGGTTGATTCGGATTCCAGAATATGCCAAAACTTGATTCGGATTCCAGAACATGCCAAAACTTGATTCGGATTACCGAAACTTGCCAAAACTTGATTCGGATTACCGAAACCTGATTCGGATTGCCAAGTAGATTCGGATTCCAGAACATCTCAGGATTCCAGAACAGCTTGGATTCGCACTGTATCCAACTCGAAAATGAGTCAACATACGGGGACGATGCCGAAGTCGAGTCCCCGAGTCACTTTTCACACCACGGATCTGTCGATGATGTCAAGCTAGAGCGCGGGACAATGGCGATGTTGAGTCCCCGCGTTGATGATGAAGATCCCATCCGAAATTAACCCAACAAGCGCCACTATCAGCCCCACGGTGGGCGCCAACTGTCGTGGTGGGAACACGCAGATGCCTAGGGGTAGGCTTAATCTGGGGCCGAACAGATGCTTGTGGTTTCGGGGAGGGATTGTGCGATGGAGTCGCACACGAAGAACACACGAAGAACACGAAGAACAAGCAAGAACAAGAACAAGAACCGCAAGAACACAAAGCACACATGATGTACCCTGCTTTGGGGCCCTCGTGAGGAGGTAAAACCCCTACTGCAGCACTAGCCTACTCGGTGTATTCTCCTCTTTGTATATGATTTGTACATGTGCTCCTCGAGCTGTGAAGATCTAGCCATGGAGAAGGAACTCAAGGAAGAAGAAAGCTCCAGTGAGCAAGAGGAAGAAGAGAGAGCCCAGGGGCTGTACGTGTATGCGTCCCCCTCCCTTGTGCTCTCCCCCTGGTGATCCTTATAAAGGGGAACCCAGGGGACAAGGAGCACTGTACAAACACTGTTGATGAGTTGACTCATTTGTCTTCTAGCACTTGTTTCCGGCATCTCCGGGAGATGCCGTCCTTGCCTTTGTCTTCTATCTGTTGTCCTCAGAATCTCCACGTCCTCTTCTTATCCTCTCCCGAAGATATTTATGATGATTCGGATAAAGGTGTCTCGGTCGAGGTAGCGTCCGTGGAGATGATCCGGTTAAGAATGACCCAGAGTCGGTGGAGTAAACCCGGTGAAGGGTGTCCCGGTTGAAGTAAAGTCGGTGTAGATGATTCAGTTGAAGTGTCGTCGTAGAGGTAGCAGCCGAGGTGGAGATATCCAGGTCTAGCCGAGTTTGGAGCCCAGCCGAGTTATCTACTAACTCGGCCTTGTCCGAGATTAAGTATATCCGGCCGGCCTGTCCAAGCGCCTGGGACCTAGGCACAAACCGAGTCGTGGTTGATTCGGCCTGCCCAGCAATGTTCGACCAAAGCTGCCGTGTCTGATGGATCCCGCCCGAGAAAAATGATCACTGGGGAAATAGCCCGTCCGGGAAGCTGCGGTGGTGGCCCAGCCGAGGCTGCTCTGGCTTGGCCCAAGGAACGCCATGGCCCAGCCGGGTCTGGAGAAAAGCTTGCCTAGCCGAGACTGCTGGAGGGCATGGCCCAAACCGAGTCTTAGAGGAATCTTGGCCCAGATCGAAGTGATGATGTATTCGTTCAGCTGAGGCATCGACGCAGCGATCCGGCTGAGGCAACAAAGCTCTGATCCGGTTGAGACAAGCAACGATGCTCTGATCCGGCTGAGGCAAGCAACGATGCACTGATCCAGATGAATCAACTCGGCCCATTCTGGCCCAATCCGGATAAGCTGATTCGGTCCAGCTGCTTCTTTTATCTGTTGCTTATTTTATGCTTTTACCTCTTTTGCTAACACAACAAAGCCACCAATTTTGGGGTACCCGGGGATTACATCCCCGACAGTATGCAAGATGAAAAGTATTTTCGGATTTTCGGATTTAATGATGGCTGAAAATAGAAAAGTGGTATATGGTGTTGGAAAGGTGTTTCTTATGATTAAAAATGGACTGGGGTTCATGGTTTCACAAATGCACTCTCTCTTTATAAAGTGGTAGACAATGGAACACACACAGTTAACATATGAGATTGCAACACAGGGTTTGATAACAAGTTACTTAGATATATGGGCATCACGTCCTAACATAGAGATTTTTTGGTTATTAACCTCTCTTATACTCCACCAAGATGCGAACTAAATCATAACACCTCAGTAATTAAGATAACTCAGAGTATAGCATTAAGTATCATGACATGAAGTGAAAATAAGAACATGCTAGATCTAGTCATGGAGTAGTGGCAATGGTCACGCCCACATCCCCGGTAGCATGGTATTTTAGTTTATCCCTAGTGAGGTAACAAAGTAAGGTAAAGATACCAAAGTGGATCGCAGAACTTTCTCTCACGTTCACTGCACTAGCCACCCCCGTTACTCCAACTAATGCACACGTTCCCCCACACATGCTCTCATAAACGTGCTTGATCAAAACAAGTAGACAAGAACGGGGTACATAATATGCATCTATACTCATAACTGAAACAAACATTGCAATCTCAAACATATATTAACTCATAAAGATCCACCACAAAGGTATTACAATGGTGACCGTAATCATGTTCAACAGCTCATACGGTGCTAATTAGTGAAGCTCAAGAGAGGAGAGATACATAAGTTACTTCCACAAACCCATAGTCCAGAGGTGGACTACTCCCTCTTCATCATGGAGACGGTGGAGAAGTCGATGGAGAAGATGGAGACCACGCCGGCAGCGCCCCGCCGGAGTTTTCCCCCTCCAATCTGCAGCTCCTAGTCTCCGTTTCGGTGTTTCTGTGTTTGTGCGGCGCTCCTTCTAGAGAACGTCGGGGGACCTTTTTTATAGGCGTTTTTAGGTCAAGACGATGTCGGTGGAGAAAAGATCGAAGGCAACGGAGCCACGAGGGCCAAACGGGTGGGTCCCACGCGGCCACAGTACCTGGCCGCGTGGGCCACCCCCGTTTGGGCCTCGGGCCTCCGCTTGTTCGCTTCCTTCGCCCACAGGTCTTCTTCCTTCCAAATATTGACGCCCGTAAATTTCCAGGTGATTTCATTGACGTTTGGGTCCCTGAAACATTAAAATAAGGAAACGGGGTTTTCTGTCTGTGCAGGGTTAATTCCATAAAAATAGGAAATAAATGAATATTCCCAAAAATCATTATAAAATATTGATATAACCCTTATATAATGCAAATATGATTGGAATATAAGCAATTAAAGTGCAAAGTTCATGTATGCATTTTACATGCATCAATATTCTGTAAAAAGAAATATTCAAATAAGAATTAATTAGATAAAATATTATTTAATTAAATATTGATTTATTTAATTGATAAATAATTATTGGAAAATATTAAGCCCAATAATAAGTGACTGTCACATGGGCCCGTGGGCCCACGTGACAGCCGCACCACCGCTAGGCGGTGGCGGACGCGGCGACGTGGCGACCAGGCGGGCCGAGCGGGCGACGCGGCGGCTAGGCGGGCAAGCGGGCGACGCGGCGGCCAGGCGGGCCGCGCGGGCGACGGCAGGCGCGGGGCGTTGGCAGGTGCGGGCGTGGGCGGCCGGCCGGCTGGGTTCCACCCGGAACCGGTTCGGCCGGCCCCCACCCGGGCCGGTCGGTGCAAGGAAGGAGAGGGAGAGGTGAGTTGGGGACCAACTCCAACTCCCCATCCCAAACCGAATTGGACAAGGGGACTTTCCCCTTGCCCAAGCACCACTCCCCTTTGTCCACCTATATAAACACCACCAACCCCATGGGTTGAGATGAATCAAGTTTGCACAAGTTCCTCTCTCTTGATATTGTGCAATGAGAGGATGCTCTAATTAGACGACGCTCTAATTAGACATTGCTCTAATCTCTCTCTCTCTAGTAGATCTCATGTGTTGAGAATTAGATCTCTCTAATCTCATATTGCTCTAATCAAGTTTGATTAGATAAACCACTAAAACTACGACGCAAGGCAGTCTCTCTTCGTCGGTCGCAAGTAGCTCTGGACGGCGAAACGCTGACGGATTGGCGCGGTGTACGTGTGGATACTGCTAGAGCGGGGCTGCGCGAGTAGTCCCTCGACGACAAGAATCGAAAGGCAATATCACCTCCCGGCGTGGACGTGAGATTCTTCATTAGACTTCACCGACATCTACTTCGACTACAACAAGATCTTCCGCGTTGTAGTAAGTTTTCTAGATCTAGCATTATGGGGTGCTGCATATCTTCATAGTATAGATCTTGGGCTGTTGCGTATTTGGTAATCGAAATTTTTAAGTTTCCGTTGCGCAACCAAGCAGTGGTATCAGAGTGGTCTATGTGTAGATATGATTTGATCTAGAGCACATGTTGGGGCGGGCATTACACAGTATCGTGTATTCAGGTTATATTCATTGCTTCCCTATAAGTTATACAACATATTCCATGGCGGCATAGGAAAGATCTTTACGAACTTCTTTCAATCCGCGGACCTTCCGGCTGCTCCCAGTATGCCTGTCGGCGCCAACGAAGTGCTTCAGTAGCTTTGGGTCTATACCTATAGTTGTGGACGTTGTTGTATAACGGATTGGGCATGAGTGTTGGACGCCTCACGGGGGTCACGCGCACCAGTGAACTTTGGATTGGGACCCGCAACGTTTTCGTAATGTTGGGATGTCAATCACCCCGCAAAGTTAATCTAGCAATGGCTATAACCGTGTCTCAATTGCGTAGGTAGTGACGGTAATTCCGTAGAGCCTACAGAGCCACACTAAAACTTGCAAACAAACGTTAGAGGACGTCTAACTTGGTTTTGCAGGATTGTGCGCATGTGTTTTGGTATAGCTGTTTTGTTATGGTACAATAACATGATGGCCAATGCCAAGTGATTGTTCGAGTTCTTCATCGACAATCATGCGAAGAAGGAGTTCGTCACAGTTCAGGAGGAGGCGCCGGCGGCAAGGCTGGCGACGAGGACTTGGCGGATTTCGGCCACGACAATTTTTCCTTCGGGAAAATTTGTAGTGACCGGAATAACGAAGATGGTGGATCCTCATGGAGATACGTCAAGGCTTCCCGGAGGAAACAAAGGCTATACCGAATCACATGAATTATTTTAATTGCCTGTAATGTTTATCCTTTGTTGGTTGCACCTTGATTGCACATTAGATGTTTATTAGGGTGAATCCTCAAGAAAAATATCAAGGAGATCGTGTTCTTCCAACTGTGGCACCGTCAAACCATGCACGTGTCCCCCGGCGTCGTGTATCCATGAGTTGTGAGGCCAAGGGTGTGGGAGGCGGTGTGAAACGTTCATGCAGCATTGATCGGTTGGTTGTCTTGAAGTCCAGGCATAGTGAGCTATGAGTTCTGAACACGCACGTCGAAAGATGAACAGGAGTTGTAGCTACTACAATTAGCATGGTGCTTACCCGTAGTCCACGTGTCATGGGCCGTGTATCCATGGGTGGCTCGGCGGATTCCCAGATCCTGAATCACTTAGCGCCAATCGTGAGGATTATTGGGCTTAGTAGGAGCATATCTTGAATTCAATTAATTTTGATTTAAGTAGTGCAAAAACATTAGTAATAAACTATGAGTCTAAATAAACTTGTTTCTGTTGTAGAAGATGGATCACTTTGAAAAGTATCACTTCAATCTGATGTTGAGTCGTACCTCGCTAGCTGCAAATGGAAACAACTTTGGAGAGTGGTTTCACCACATGATGAGTGTTCTGAAGAACACAGGAAAGGAACATGTTCTAAATCCCTTAGACGCAAAAGAAGCCCATGGTGGGCCTCACTTATTCTCTGAAGAGTGTATTGTTAAGGAGCTCATGCATGCTTGTATTGATCCCGAGCTGGGCGGTCGGTTTCATGACCTTCACCCCTTTCCGTCTCATGGAAGTATTAAAAGCTCAGTTCATAAGTCAAGTGCGCACTGAGCGTTACAATCTAACCAGGAAACTGATAAACAATCGGCTTGAGTTGGGTGAACCCATTATGCTGTTTGAAATCAGATTAACTGGTATAGAGGAAAAACTTAGACTGCTTGGTTTTCCAATTGGTCAAGAGTTTTTCAGTGACATTATACTGACGGCACTACCACCAGCATATCATGCCTTTGTGGCAATGTATAATCGCATGGCGGATAAGTAGCATGTTCGGATGCTGTTTGCCTTGCTCAAGGAAGCAGAAGCTGATATTCAAGAAGGGGATCTAAACTGGTCCAGGACAGGTATAAGAGTTATACATGTTAATTATTGACATAATTTCAGTAATTATGATCATTGGTATGAGATACTAAATGATGCTCGCACTTGCTCTAGTGGCAGGTACTTTAGAAGGAGCTAATGCTGGAAGGAAAAGGAAGTTTTGGGATGACGTTGATGCTACGCTTGGAGTGTAGCCGATCATCTCAGAGTGTGGAAGAAGCGCAGTGGAAGATCGCATTTTATGCAAAGTGACCACTACTTCAACTTCAAGTCCAAGTCAATAAAGGAGATCTACACTAGGACTTTAAATAAGAGTTATTTTAAGTTCGATCATTTTGTAATGAATATTTTAAGATTCTGGAACAAAGTTATGTTCGGATATTAAAATATGTGTGGGAGTTCACATTGTTGTGAATTCGGTTTATGATCTTCTTTATTATAATATGTCTTTAATTTAGTTTTGTTAAGTCTTGATTGTTTTGATTTGAAATATCATTTAAAGTTTTGAATGATGTTTGATTTTGGTTTAGTCACTGAATTTTGGAAGAAGCTTTTCGTTGGTTCTCTTTTGAGACTCTTAAAGTTATTCCAAGATTAAATGGACAATACTAAAAATCCACAGAAGTGCTAGGCACTTGAACAATTCGAAATTGATGGAGTGCTGGGCAATTAATAAAAATCGAAATCCAAAAATACTAGGTATTTGGTAAAATTCGAAATTGGCAAAGTGCTAGGCACTAGTAAATTTCGAAAATTACATAAAGGTGTGGAGACTTCCCATTAATGAAATTCTATTGAAGATTTAATATGAAGTTACATATTAATGAAATAGAATTATTGAAATTATTGAAGTTGCAATATTTCATAAAATTAAGTGGGAGTATGTGTGAATCAAAATAAGAGATCAAAGAAATTTGATGAAGTTTAAGAAGGCTTAATAAAATGTATTATAACATGATTGACACAAAAAAGTTTTCTTAGTCACATTACTCATGATTAATTTTGGTAATTCAAAATTGTCATGATAATGAAAATCTTTTGTGAGACAAGGATTTATAAGATTGTTATAATAAATATGTCCAAGTGTCTTGTTGTGTGAGATATGAATACTCCAAATTACCCACTAAAAGTAAATATAATAATTTGTTTGTGTTTAGAATTTGCATCAAGTTTAACTTAGAGTTTTTTTATGAAAGTTTGGGATGTCAATTCTTGAATCAAAGTAATGATTCAAATTAGACATCGGTTTTGCATTTAAGTCCAATTTTGTGTTGGCAGTTATTTCCACAAACAAATCCAAATGCTTGTTGACTTTGGAATTGGAGAAAAGTGTCTTCTTATAAAGTTTGTAGTGGAAATAAAATACTAAGTTAAGACTGGGAGTCTTCGGAGTAAAGTTAGAATGAAGGGTTAACATGCAAATGTTTTCGTATCATTACTTTATCCGAGAATTTATGTATGTAATACATAATTCGAACTAACTATTATAAAAGGATGATTCTGTGAAGAATTTGATAATGTTATCACTAGGTGATATTATTTCTTGAATATCTAAGAACATGATCAAAATGCAAAACGATACGAACAAAAGGAGAATACTCATAATTGACTGAAAAGTCAAATGAGATCCAAAGAGAAATTTTCATGTAGCTCCAAGATTTTATCTTGAGAGTAGTTTGGATGTGACGTGAAATCACTGGGCATGAATATTTCATGAAGAAAGGATCTAAGTAGCAAAAGTTATTGCTAAGAATAATTGTTTTGGATTACTAGGTAATCTAGATAATTATGTTATGAGTGTTTGAAGTCAATCGTAATAATGAGTGAGGATTTTATTGTATTCATTATGTAAATCGAAGGGACTTAAAAGTCAGTGGGAGCTGATATTATATTTGTTGATTAAGGCTAGGCCAAATTCAAAAATTGTATATCTTGTGAAATAAAGATTTTAAAAGGAGTTTTTAAATAAAAGGTCATAAATTGTCTTATTGAATTTTATCTATGAGATAGATTGGAAATTTAATAAACATGAGTATGAATGTGCTTAGAACAATTCTGAATGGTAATTCGAATTGTGTTTTGAGGCAAAGAAATTTGTTCGAAATATGCAGCAAGAACTTTTGCAAGATACGTTGACCTTCGTAGTCAATGATGAGCAAATAGATAGGAATAAGGTCAAATCATATTTTTGTATGGTTTCTCTTGTTCATTGTGGCGGTAGCGCATAAAGCCGTTAAGTTTCCAATGGCTAAATTATATTTAGTCACCGGCAGTAAGAGAAATACTTGGTAAAAGTTTTCTCATAAAAGGTTGTTAATTAAAAGTGTAATTGATCCTGAAGGTTTTTATATTGTGATGAGAACCTGATAGTGATATTACAAAAGTTTTTCGACTTGGTAGATTTTGTAAAGCTTCAAATAATATATTGAGAAGTTTCTCGTATGTGTATTTGTGGTGGAATTATGAAATCAAATCTTAATTGATTTAAATTCATGGAGTGACATTTTCAATTGATAAATACTGTATGTCATGATTTTATCAAACATTAAGTATATTATGAATGATTCTACAACATATAAAAGGATAGTTGCATTATTGATGTGAGACGTCATGATAAGCAAGTTATTGGATATAAGTCATTGACTTGGTGAGGTTTCAATAGACGGTATGATAATATCATTCGGAGACGCTTGATATTATTAATGCTACTACGGAACCGGAAAAGCCGAAATCCAATTCCTAATAAATCTGACTTTACATTGTCAGGTTTGACGTGTAGAAGAGTTAGAATATGTTTATGTATTTTGATTGAATCAAAATGTAAGGCAAAGGCTCGGACCGCATGCAGGAGTATGAGTAACACCTAAGTTCCATTTGGTGTTATGACATCGTACTAACTAGAATCATTATTGACTCTAGTGCAAGTGGGAGACTGTTGGAGATATGCCCTAGAGACAATAATATTTAGTATTATTTTATCTCCAAGTTTATTATTAACAGTTTATATCTTTATGCTACAACTGCATTGGGTACTTGAATAGCGAATTAAAAGTATTCAAGAGGAAAACCTCCGATGCACGTGTAGAGATATGAACAAGGAAAAGCGTTCCTAGTCTTGTCTCTAAGACTAGTTTATCTTGTTACCTGATGATCGTGTTTTCCTGATCATGGACTTTGTATAAGTCATTAACTATAGGAGTTTATTATCGGAATGATAATAGTCACCAGTGGAAACAGGGGCTTTGGTGGAGAGGGGTGTTGGGCTCTAGTCCCGGGCGTGGTTCGATCCCGGACTAGAGGAGGGAACTAGTACCGGGCCGGCTGCTCCGACGCTGCGCAGGTCGGGTCCCGGGTTGTAGGGCACCTCTAGTTCCGGGCCGTGATACCACCCGGGACCGAGGCAGTCAGCGGCAGGGTGGAGACAGGAGGGTGGACCTTTCGTCCCGGGCCGTGGTACAGCCCGGGACTAGAGGTCCCGCTATATCATCTCCCACCCCGGGCCAGCCACCATTTTGAACTCTCAAGATCATCTCCATTGTTTCCTCTCTCAAGCTCAAGTGTAGCCCCATTTTTTTCCAAGATTTGTCAAGATAGACGGCACCCATCTCTCCAAGGGTTAGCAACACTTGATCCTTTCACCCGGCGGCCGAATTTTAGCCATTTCCATACAAGTTTAGCTCATTTCATTTTTATAGTGCTACCTAGGTGTTTGATGAAATGCCTAAGCTAGGTAGTTCATTTTTTTATGTATTTTGAGCTCAAATTAATTTATTATTTGTGGATTTTAGTGTCGTCTCGGTCCTCACCGCCGTCGATAGCCCCCGCCATCCCGTGACCGGCACCACCTCGGTGAGCCTCTTCTTTTATCTGTTATTTTACAAAATTACTTGTATGATTTGATTGCATAATTATTTTTCTTGTATAATTTTCTTATGTTTTTTATGTATAGTGTCATGGTTTTGATATCCGTCCCCGTCGTCCCTCGTCCGGTCTATGATTCGGATGTGGTATATTTTTATCACTATTTATTTTGTTTCGTGTTTATAACAATCATGCCGACCAAATTGACATAGATATATTTTTATTTAGGAGGTAGTTGAACCGGAAATTCCAGCCGACCCTATTGTAGAGTTTTTTATAAAAGAAAACAACGATTTGAAAGCAAAATTGAAGATAAGTGAAGATCTTCGTCTCCAATGCCTAGAAGAGAAGATGGTATTGGACTTGAAGATTGCCGACATCGTTGATGCTCACGGGGTCGAGCTTACCGACGTCGTCGCTGTTCACGAGATGAAGATGGATGCAATGCGCTTGAAGCTTAGAAAGATTAGAAAATATGTCATTAGTCAAGAGGCTTGGTATCATTATGCTGTTGGTTCAATAGTTACCTTAGTTGCGATTCTGATCGCATTTGTTGTTGGATTTAAATTCTTTAGATAGTTGTATTCTAGTTTTAATTAATTTATGTTTTATGAGAACTATGTATTACATTTGGTCACTACTATACTTTGGTTTTAATGTGATGAACTTGTATTAATGAATATGATATGTTTCCTATTAAGTTGGTTTATCGTAATGGGTTTTAGCGGTGATTTGCAGATGAGTCATCCGTGGATGTACGCTGACCGACGCTCTAAAGAGTACATGGATGGCGTGCAATCTTTTCTCAATGTGGCTAAGGATAACAAGGGCCCAATGGTTTTATGTGTTGTCCATGCAAGAAATGTCGGAATGAGAAGGATTACCCTAACACAGACAGAATTCACCTCCACCTGATAACGATTGGTTTCATGCCCGGCTATAATTGTTGGACCAAGCACGGAGAAAAAGGGGTTATGATGGAAGATAACGAAGAAGAAGAGAACGATGACAACTACATGTACCCTGAATATGTTGGTAACCCAACAGGGGAAGCTGATGATGAACCAGATGATCCCATCATACATGATGATTTACGTGGGGTCATCGTTGATGCACATACCCTAGCAGAAACTACACTTGAGAAGTTGAAGTTGGAGCGCATGTTAGAGGATCACAAAACAAAGTTGTACCCAACTTGCGAAGATGGCAACACAAAGCTCGGTACCACACTGGAATTATTGCAATGGAAGGCAGCGAATGGTTTATCTGACAAGGGATTTGGGAGTTTACTGAAAATAGTGAAGGACAAGCTGCCGGCTGGTAACGAATTGCCCGAGAGTGCGTATGAAGCAAAGAAGATTATCTGCCCTCTAGGATTAGATGTGCAGAAGATACATGCATGCATTAATGACTGCATCCTCTACCGCGGTGAGAAGTATGAGAATTTGAATGAATGCCCGGTATGCGGTGCATTGCGGTATAAGATCAGAGCAGATGACCCTGGCGATGTTGAGGGCATGCCCGCCAGGAAGAAGGTTCCTGCCAAGGTTATGTGGTACGCTCCTATAATACCACGGTTGAAACGTTTGTTCAGAAACAAAGAGCATGCCAAGTTGTTGCGATGGCACAAAGAAGACCGCAAGAGCGACGAGATGTTGAGACACCCGGCTGATGGGTCGCAGTGGAGAAAAATCGATACAGAGTACAAGGAATTTGCACGTGACCCAAGGAACTTAAGGTTTGGTCTTAGCACGGATGGCTTTAATCCTTTTGGGGAGCAGAGTAGCAGTCATAGCACCTGGCCTGTGACTCTATGTATCTATAACCTTCCTCCTTGGTTGTGCATGAAGCGGAAGTTCATTATGATGCCAGTGCTCATCCAAGGCCCGAAGCAACCCGGTAACAACATTGATGTCTACCTGAGGCCATTAGTTGATGAACTTTTACAGTTGTGGCGTGATGAAGGGGTACCTGTGTGGGATGAGTACAAACAAGCGGAATTTAACCTACGAGGGTTGTTGTTTGTAACCATCAATGATTGGCCTGCTCTTAGTAACATTTCAGGACAGTCGAACAAGGGATACAATGCATGCACACACTGTTTAGATAGCACTGAAAGTATATATGTAGGTAACAAGAATGTGTACCCGGGTCATCGTCGATTTCTTACAACTCAGCATCCCCTAAGAAAGAAAAGCAAGCAGCAGCATTTCAAAGGTGAGGAAGATCGCCGGCCGAAGCCACCCCTCCAAAGTGGTGAAGATATATATGATGCGGTCAAGGATTTAGATGTAATCTTTGGAAAGGGTCCTGGCGGACAGTCTGTTCCGAATGACGCTAACAACCACGTTCCCCTGTGGAAGAAGAAGTCTATATTTTGGGAACTACCCTATTGGAAAATCCTAAAGGTCCGCTCTGCAATCGACGTGATGCACGTGACGAAGAATGTTTGCGTGAACCTGCTAGGCTTCTTGGGCGTGTATGGGAAGGCAAAAGATACTCCGAAGCACGAGAGGACCAGCAACTTTTGAAAGACCCAAAGAACCTGCATCCAATGAGGACGGATAAAGGACGTCTACGTCCTGCTAGCTACGTTCTTACCAAAGAAGAGAAGGAGATATTTTTTGAAGTCCTGAGCAGTATGAAGGTCCCGTCTGGCTTCTCGTCGAATATAAAGGGAATAATAAATATGGCAGAGAAAAAGTTCCAGAACCTAAAGTCTCATGACTGCCACGTGCTGATGACTCAACTGCTTCCGGTTGCATTGCGGGGGCTTCTACCGGAAAATGTTCGAGTATCCATTGTTCAGCTATGTGCGTTCCTCAATGCAATTTCGCAGAAGTCAATCAGCCCAACCACTCTATTAAGGTTACAGAAGGATGTGGCTCAATGTCTCGTTAGTTTTGAGTTGGTGTTCCCACCATCCTTCTTCACTATTATGACACATCTCCTAGTGCACCTGGTCGACGAGATTCACATTCTGGGTCCTGTATTTCTACACAATATGTTCCCCTTTGAGAGGTTCATGGGAGTGTTGAAGAAGTATGTTCATAACCGTGCTAGGCCAGAAGGAAGCATCTCCAAAGGGTATGGAACAGAGGAGGTCATTGAGTTTTGTGTTGACTTTATTCCCGGCATTAAGTCGATTGGTCTTCCTGAATCGCGACATGAGGGGAGACTAAGTGGAGAAGGCACTCTAGGAAAGAAATCATACATATGCAGGGACGGGTATTCTTTCACAAAAGCACACTACACAGTTCTGCATAATTCCACTTTGGTGGCTCCGTATATCCAGATGCACAAGGATATTGTACGCTCTAACAACCCGGGGATGGATGACTCCGCCATTGCAAAGGAACACATGGAGAATTTTGGCGGTTGGTTGGAAACGCATCTGAACAACAACAACACAGTCTCAGATGAGCTGTTCTTGTTGTCTAAGGGGCCATCTTCGACTATTTGGACTTTCCAAGGGTATGAGATAAACGGGAATACATTTTACACGAACGCCCAAGATAAAAAGAGCACCAACCAAAATAGTGGTGTCCGCTTTGATGATAAGAGCACGAATGAGGCCACGGTCACATATTATGGTTGCATAGAGCAGATATGGGAACTTGACTATGGACCTTCTTTGAAGTCCCTTTGTTCTGGTGCAAATGGTTCAACCTGAGAGGCGGCGGGGTAAAGGAAGACCCATTGTACGGAATGACTACAGTGGATCTCACGAATGTTGCGTACGACAACGAACCATTCGTTCTAGCCAAGGATGTGGCTCAGGTTTTCTATGTGAAGGACATGTCTACCAAGCCAAAAAAAAGAAAAGATAAGGAAGTGAATACATCAGCCGATGAGCCAAAGCGCCACATAGTTCTTTCAGGGAAAAGAACCATCGTGGGAGTGGAGGACAAGACAGACATGTCAGAAGATTACGACAAGTTTCATGAAATTCCGCCCTTCAAAGTGACCACTGACCCAAGTCTCAAGTTATACGCAGACCCTTGTCCATGGTTACGGAGCGATCAGAAGAAAGGGTCTCACAAAAAGAAAAAGCGAAGACTAAATAGGATGTTGTTCATGATGTGTAATAATTTATTAAACTTTTATATAATTTATAGTCTGGAGGACAAGACAGACATGTCAATGAAATCAAGCGTATGGCGGTGGCGGAATGTAGTACTTAATTTATAAATTTTTGATGTAGCATCAAACTTTGTGATGTGAAATGATCAAAAGATATAAAAAAAGTAAGAAACCAGAAAATTAAAAAAAATTAACCTCTAGTACATTATTACACATGATCCAACGTCTCACAAGCGCTTGAAAGAAACACACCCCTGATCCAACATCACCAACATTATTCTACATAAACAGACTTGCTGGCTCGAAGGCCGTAGGATTAGGGGGAACGGCGGGAGGAGCCAGCCCCGTGGGCGGCCGCCCGGTTCTCGCGCGCACGTTTGCGGCGGAGGGCAAGATCCATGGAGGATGAGTCTTTCAGCGCCCAATCCAGCTCGGAAGCCTCCTTCGCCTTGAGCTGGTAGGAAGTCTTTGCTCGCTGGACAGGGTAGTCGCGGACAGACTGGAAGGAGGCTGCCATGGCCTCCTGTATCTGCAACCCACAACCCTCTTCCCCGTCGTCGCTCCAGTCGAAGTCGTCGTCCTCCTCCTCCGCGGGAGGAGCGGCGGCGCCTGGTGGAGGTGCAGCGGCGCCAGGTGGAGGTGCGGCGGCACCTGGTGGAGCAGGAGGCCGGTAGCTGGGCATTCCTCTCCACGCCGGGCTCGTGGGCATACGGCGGGATAGGCTCCCGCGGTTGCGCCCAAGCGCGCTCTGCCGAGCACGCTCGACCTCGTCCAGAAGGCGCTGCGGCGGGCGTGGCGGATCCATCTCGTGGAGACGATGCGTTCGTGGCTAGGAATGTTGGATTAGGGTTTACCCCGTCGGCGACAATATATAAAGACCTACAGGGCAGCGCTGGGGGAGGACACGTGCCCAGGGCAACGCTGGGGGAGGACACGTGTCGTGACCGCAAAGCCCGCCTTTAGTCCCGGTTGGTAACACCAACCGGGACTAAAGAAGCACACGGATCGTGTGTTTCTTTCAAGCGCTTGTGAGACGTTGGATCAGGGGTGTGTTTCTTTTGAGGGATTGTGAGCTGTTGGATCAGCAGTATCACGACCACTTCGTGAGCCACATGACCCGGTTGGTTACCAACCGGGACTAAAGAAGCACACGTACCCTATATATAGCCCCCCTCCTCAGACAGGTTACTCACACACAAAACATTCCAGCGTCACTCGGAGAGGCATCTTTGGGCAACCAGCGGCAAGACGTCTCTGATGACCTGCGACCGTTCCAAACGGTTGCAGATCATCAGAGATGTGTTGCCGGACGGTTGTAGATCATCAGAGACGTCTTGCCGCTGCTTGGATCGAAGTGGCGCTCAAACACAAAACATTCCAGCGTCACTCGGAAAGGCATCTTTGGGCAACCAGCGGCAAGACGTCTCTGATGACCTGCGACCGTTCCAAACGGTTGCAGATCATCAGAGATGTCTTGCGGCCGGTTGCAGATCATCAGAGACGTCTTACCGCTGCTTGGATCGAAGTGGCGCTCAAACACAAAACATTCGGGTTCCCTAGCTATAACCCATTTCTTCTAGGTGGAAACTCTCATTTCGTGTATTAACCCATTTCTTCTAGGTGGAAACTCTCATTTCATGAAATTCCGCCCTTCAAAGTGACCACTGACCCAAGTCTCAAGTTATATGCAGACCCTTGTCCATGGTTACGGAGCGATCAGAAGAAAGGGTCTCACAAAAAGAAAAAGCGAAGACTAAATAGGGATGTTGTTCATGATGTGTAATAATTTATTAAACTTTTATATAATTTATAGTCTGGAGGACAAGACAGACATGTCAATGAAATCAAGCGTATGGCGGTGGCGGAATGTAGTACTTGATTTATAAATTTTTGAATTGATTTTAAATTAAGCGTATGTAGTACTTAATTTAAAACCAAGCGCATGTGATACTTCATTTTAAACCAAAACAGAAAACAGGAAAATGAAAGCAATTTTTACTTAATTTAGACAAGTAAATCAAAAGATATAAAAAAGTAAGAAACCAGAAAATTAAAAAAAATTAACCTCTAGTACCGGGCCGTGCGACCACCCGGTACTACAGGTCCACTGGGCTTGGCGCGCAAATTTTCGCGGCCCTGAGGGACCTCTAGTACCGGGTGGTAACACGGCCCGGTACTAGAGGGTCTCTAGTACCGGGTGGAGCCACGGCCCGGTACTAGAGGCCTTTTTGGCGCTACTTCTAGTGGCTCGGGCCGAAAATTTGCCCAAGTCCAGCAAATCGACGCTCCGCCTCCGGGCTCCAGACGACGCCGCCCCCTGCGCCGCCAGGCTGCCGGATTTCGTTCCCGCGCCGCTGCCGCCCTCACCGTGGGTCGCCGTCCTGCTCCTGCTCCGGGCGCGGCCGTCCCCGCTCTTCCCCCGAGCAAGATCGTCGTCCCCGAGCAAGCAAAGCTCGCCCCCCGACCCACGCGGTGAGCTCGTCCCCCCGACCAACTACTCTCTCCCTCTCTCAGATCTAGCGCGCGGCGGCGGCGGACCCTAACCACGGGGCCGGCGCCGGAGTTGGCAAACAAGAACAAATTTTTAGGGCCTAAAGGGGCCGATTTCATTATAGTTAT
Source organism: Poa pratensis (assembly GCA_947311845.1). Taxonomy (NCBI): domain Eukaryota; kingdom Viridiplantae; phylum Streptophyta; class Magnoliopsida; order Poales; family Poaceae; genus Poa; species Poa pratensis. The sequence goes on along the minus strand of CAMZMU010000071.1, from coordinate 35,122,472 downwards.
AGGCCACAACCGGCCGATTACATTTGGGGGGGGGGAGGCCATTGATAAGGCCATTACATTGGAGGGGGGAGGGTCGCCGGTGCCGGTGCCGCCTAGTCGTCGAGGATGTAGAAGGGCGGCGGGGTCCAGAGATGCTCCGGTGGCGCCTGCTGCTGCGGTGGCGCCTCCTGCTGCTCCGGTGGCGCCTCCTGCTCCTGCTCCCGTGGCGCCTCCCAGCTCCCGCCGGTAAAGACCCAGGACTGGCCAACGAGGCCGGTGGGCAGAGGAGGCGGCGGCGGAAGGTCCTGCTCCTGCTCCTGCTCGCGTTCCATGGCGTAGTGCCACGGCTCGACCTCGTCCGGGTCGTACTCCTGCTGCATTGGCGGCGGCGGGGCAGCAGGGCCGCGGCCGCGGCGGCGCGGCCGCGGTCCTCCTTCTCCCACCTCTTGATCTCGTCCTCGACGAGGGTGCGGTTGGAGGCCTCGTAGGCGGCCTGCATCTCCGGGTCGTCGTCGTCCTCGGGGACCTCCTCCTCGAACCACAGCGGGTCGGGCAGCGCTGGGTAGGCGGATTGGACGGCGCGGGGCGCCGGGGCGAAGTAGGAGTGGCGGCGGTCCTCGTGCTCGTCCTTGAGCCACTGCTCCCAGTGAGGGGAGTCCGCCGCGTAGACGGGGTCGTTGCGGAGCGCCGGAGGGAGGAGGCGGCGCCGGCGCGCGATCTCCCTGTCCAGTTGCCTCCCAGGGAGCGGGACCGCCGGCACCGGAATCCTCTGCGGGTTCAGGTGCCAGCCCTCGGGGAGGTGGACGTCGTGCCACTCCAGCGTGGCGGCGTTGTCCCAGTGCCACTGGCACTCCGGCTCCGGCACGTAGCGCCGGCGCCGGATCCTCCTTCCTCCAGCGGTGGTGGTGGAGGTTCGTGGCGGCGCGTCGGGTGCGTGGGCGACCCGCACCGGTGGCGCGGTCCTCCGCACGCCCTGCGGAACGACGCCCAAGGCCACCGGCGGTGGAGGCGGTGGAGAAGCGCGGCGACGGTTGGAGGACTCGCCGGTCTCGTTCTTCGGGGACTTCCCGAACCAGCGCGACATGGCGGCGAGGGCACTGGACGGGCGGAGGGGAACCGTCGGGCGGAGGGGAACCGTGGGGGCGGAGCGGAGTGGAGTGTCCACATCCGCACGGGCGCGTCCCTTTTTAAAGACCAGGACCGTCGGGAGGGGAACCGTCGGGTGGGCCAGCGCCCGAGTCGCTGGCAAGTGGGCCAGGAGCATTGACTCCGGGTGGGCGGGGGCTGTTCGTGCTCCGCATTGACCACGGGGGGTGAAGGCGAGGCGGCCGGGTGGGAACACGAGGCGGGGAGGTGAAGACGAGGTGGGGCGGGAACACGAGGCAGGGCGGCGGGGTCAGAACTGGGTCGCTGGCCGGTGGGCCAGCATTGACCACGCGTGGCCAGTGGGCGGTCACACGTGGCGGTGGGGCGGGTAGGCGCTGGCAGGTGGGCCAGCGATGACCACGGTGGCCACCTTTGACCAGGTTCTGGCCCAAATTTGGGCTGGGCTGGGATTGGGACAGCAGCCTAAGTTTTTTTTGAATTTTTTTTTCTTTAGATGCAATATTAAATTGTTTTTGTTGCATATTTGTATATTGAATTATTGTACTAATGCTATTATTGTTTTATCTTTTTTTTGTATTAGTTAAACAATGGATATCGATGCTCCCTTCGCAACGAGAGAAGGGGAAGAAGAGCTACTTTCCTACATTTGTGAACCCGGTGAATTTCGGCATCCCGCAGAAGGAGCTGAAGATGAATTTCGGCATCCCGCGGAAGGAGCTGAAGATGAGGACTCGGAAATTGGTGGACCCACGCCGTCTGGCGAGGTATATTAAGCCTATGTTAAGCAGATGCAATAACTGATTTGTGCATATATATGTATGCAATAGCTAGGTTCACGCATCTCTTTATTTATTGTTTTCAATACCACTATATGTTGACTATGATTTGATTGAATTCTATTCTCGTAAAGTGGATCGAGAGGCAACCACAGGGGACCAATTTCTGTGGATATTTCGTTTGCGAGTGGATTCATCGTTCGGTCACTGAGCGGGACCCAAAGAAATTTTCAGACGTACGTGAACAATCATATTCATCAATTGATCTCCAGTGTCATTCATAATTTTTGATAGTCATGATTAATATTCGTATTGATCTCCTTCTTTTATAGGCAGAGCCATTGCGCGAGAGTATGCCACTAAAGAAGCGCTTTCAAGCACTAGCAGAGTAACTTGCGGGGTTTCTGCTCAGCGAAGTCATACCTACAAAAGGAAAATACAATGGAGAATAGCGGTGAAGTCCCGGTTATGATCTCCCGTGTAACCGAATAGACGGGCTCTAGTCCCGGTTATGATCTCCACACACGTGTAATCGAATAGACGGGCTCTAGTCCCGGTTATGAGCACCTCCATGTAATCGGATAGACGTGAACATATTTTTATTTATGAACATTTTGATATGTTATATGTAGTTTCTGTTTTTAATTAATTAAACGCATATTTTTTTGCACCATTTCAATATTAAATTGGGTGGAAAAACAAAAAATTACAAGCTGCCACGTGTGAGGTCCTTGGTCCCGGGTCGTATGACCAATCGGGACTAGAGGTCCTCCACCACGCCCGCGCCTCGGCGGCCACGTGGGAGCCTGTTGTTCCGGGTCGTAACGGACCCGGTACTAGAGGGGGGGCCTCTAGTGTCGCCTTGCTAGTCCCGGGTGGACACCCGTACTAGAGGCCCTTACGACCCGGGACCAGTGGCCCTGTTTCCACTAGTGAGTACTGAACCGACCCATCCTATGATCTTACTATGAGACAAAATCGTCAAGATGAAGGATAGGAAAGATCATACAGAGTTTTCATTAGTTAGTTCCTATACCTTGAGAACATCTAGTGACTGCTTATTCGACACTCACGCTTTGATTGTCATCTAACGTTCGGCCCTAACTGGGGACCATAACGATGACTATTGGGTTTGAACTAGAATGAGTAATGGAACTGAGATTGTTCAAGAAGGGTACTTACTCCTCCAGGCGATGGAGAGATACATCCTCTAGGCCATCTCAAGTATAATCATGTCACCCCAATCATCTGGCCAGACACAGTGTGATTTATCATAGGACATTGATAATACCGTATGAGAAAAGAGAATGATATTGGTACGAGTTTCATATGTGTTATGATCAAAGGGTTTTGATCGCACTAGAGCACATATGTCTCACACTTTAGATATCATTGGTATCCTGTACGTAAGGGATTAGCATAATGAGAAACATAAAGAGGTTCTGTCGTTCACTCGGTAATACATAGGAGCCAGTACAAACGTCTAGGTCCCAATGCTGGTTATTGTCTGGTAAGCTCCCAGGCATGTCTATGTGTTATAGCGAACCTTTCGGGTCACACACTTAAGCTGTGAGTAAATCTTTTATTGAGATAATAAAGATGTACTATTAGCGGTCATGAGATAGTGTCGGAGTAGCTCCGATGTCACCGGGACTTGTTCCAGTGAAGGTATAGAGAAAGAGAAGGCAGACATTCTATGTCTCGGGATAATAGGAAGTGTTTCTATTATTGTCGGATTTATTCCGAGGGTGTTTTATGTAAGTGGAAATATTTGTTCAGAGTATTTTGTCTGCGGACATTGGGTGTCTCGGATCATATAAAAGTGTTTTATATGATAGGTAATTAATTCGGTGAATATTCTGTAAAAGCAAATATTCAAATAAGAATTAATTAGACAAAATATTATTTAATTAAATACTGATTTATTTAATTGATAAATAATTATTGGAAAATATTAAGCCCAATAATAAGTGACTGTCACATGGGCCCGTGGGACCACGTGACAGTCGCACCACCGCTAGGCGGTGGCGGACGCGGCGACGTGGCGGCCAGGAGGGTCCGAGCGGGCGACGCGGCGGCCAGGCGGGCAAGCGGGCGAACGCCGGCGCGGGCGAGCGCGGATGAAGGGCAGGCGTGGGTGTGGGCGGCCAGCCGGGTTCCACCTGGAACCGGTTCAGCCGGGCCCCACCCGGGCCGGTCGGTGCAAGGAAGCAGAGGGAGAGGTGAGTTCCAACTCCAACCCCCCCTCCCAAACCGAATTGGACAAGGGGACTTTCCCCTTGCCCAAGCACCCCTCCCCTTTGGCCACCTATATAAACACCACCAACCCCATGAGTTGAGATGAATCAAGTTTGCACAAGTTCCTCTCTCTTGATATTGTGCAATTAGAGGATGCTCTAATTAGACGGTGCTCTAATTAGACATTGGTCTAATCTCTCTCTAGTAGATCTCATGTGTTGAGAATTAGATCTCTCTAATCTCATATTGGTCTAATCAAGTTTGATTAGATCAACCACTAAAACTACACCGCAAGGCAGTCTCTCTTCATCGGTCGCAAGTAGCTCTGGACGGCGAAACGCTGACGGATTGGCGCGGTGTATGTGTGGATAATGCTAGAGCGGGGCTGCACGAGTAGTCCCTCGACGACAAGAATCGAAAGGCAATCTCACCTCCCGGCGTGGATGGGGAGGAGGGTGTCACCCTTGGTGGCTTAGCCATGTGGGACTAAACCCCACATGGTTCGGCCGGCCAAGGGGTGCGCCGGTCCCTTGGTGGGCCCCATTTGGCCCACCTAGGCCAGCCGCCCCTCCCCTTGCTCCTGTGGTGCGGTTTCCCCACCATGGGCATCTCTTCTGGGAGTTTGGCCCATTTAGAGTTGGGGCTGCCAAAAAATCCAAAAATAAATAAATAAAAATATATTTAATTATTAATTACATTAATTAATAATGAATACATATTATCTAATTTATTCTAGCTCCGAAAACTATTTCGTCGCCCTCCGAACTCCATCGGATAAGTCCCGGAACGCTTCCGGTGTTCTTCTCTCTGCTTTCTTTTCTGCGTCAAATCTAAATAAACGTCACCTACCCTTAAGTGTGTCACCCTTGCGGTTCAGAAACACACAGACATGATCGATACCCGTTCTCCGATCAATGACTAACATCGGGGCCGTGGATACCCATAATAGCACCTGTGCGTTCACGAATAACTTTGTCGTTCGAACCTTAGACGTTAAGTTTAAACCTTTTGCCTGGTGATACTTAGTTTGTCCGAGACTCGATCTCTGGCATCATGATACCGAGCTTGATCTCGTTACTTGACAATACTATCTTTACTCGTCTGTGATATTACATCCCCGTGACCTAGTCACATGCTTGCAAGCTCATTGATGTAATCTCACCGAGTGGGACCAGAGTATCTATCCTGCTATGCGGATTGGCAAATCCCGCTCTTGATCCCTCGACTCAACTACTTCCTTCCGATATCCGAAAGGGACACCTTTATTGTCACACTATGTAAGATATGATGTTTGATGAAATCAAAGTATCTTTCAGAAACAGCAATTAAAGTTGATCTCATGATCGAAGGCGTAATGACTACGTCCTACAAATATTGGGTGTGTCCATCACATCATTCACCTAATAATTGACTCCATAGTCAACTAACATAAATGTCACATGATCGGGAAACCTCGATCATCAATCGCACAACGGACTAGTAAAGAGGCTACTAGGGACCTGGTTGTTTACATACCACACGTGCATTAATGTTTCCGCTTAATACAGTTATAGCATGGTACAAAACATATTATGAACAATCGAGATATGATAAATAAAATATCTTTATTAATTGCCTCTAGGGCATATCTCCTTCACCATCCTCATCTGATAGCGTCATGGCAGCACTACGACGGAGCATCGCTGAAGGAATAGTAGCTTGAGTAGTTCTTGTTATTTCTACATCACTATGACATATCGTTTATTATGACATGTAATGAATTATGCTTCTGACACCATGTTTTTTATTATCATGTACTTACTACTAATCACATCAAACAAGACAAAATAGTACAATCCCAAAAAAGTCTCCCGAAAGTTTCTAGGAGCTTCTGCCCACCGCGGTTTCTCCCCACCGGAATCTATACTCAGGCTTATGCATAAGCATAATCCCAAAAGAAGTGGCCCATAGTTTCTTGTGGCAGGTTCGGACAAATGACGGGGAGAGTGAAGCAACAAAAGAAAATGAACAAGTCCTAGCTCACCTGGTCATTTCATCGAGCACTTTTCATGCACCGAATTTTGCAAAAAGGTACCAAGGTATTCAGTTTTTTTCTCACAGAAGGAATGCACATAGCTACACACGTACAGATTGGTGGCACGAGGGGAGGACACACCAGGGAGGTTCCTCATCGTTGTAGGGGGAGGAGCCACTACACCACCCCGAGGATCACCTTTTTAGTGCCAATCTCGCATAAGACGTCCTGCCAACGAGCCACCGGCAGAACTTGGGTAGCCGTACATAGACATCGTATAGGAGCTCAAATCTTGAGCCCAATGCATGTGCCACACTCCCCTATCCTCCATTCCCTCCAGCTTCCCTCTGTATTCCCTTCAGGCATGCACCATGCACGCTAGCTAGTGTCGCACCATAGACCGCTTCCTCCTTTTCGGATCACCACGACAAAGCTAGATCTCACCCACATGCTCTATGTTAGCTCACCTTCCATCCCATCACCATTAGTGTACCTCAGAACAGGAGGCTCTTCCAGCTGTGTGAGGAAGGCACAAAGGGGTATCATAGGGAAGCAACACGTGAGGAGAATCCTAGACCAGGGATCCAGAGCGGGATCTAAAAGGAGCCGTCGGTAGGACGTTTGGCTTTAGAACAGGTGAAAGAGAGAAAGAGATTGATGCGGGTAATTCTCAAGATGAATAAAACAATTGAAGTGGAGCAAGGAAGCGAGGGATAAGAAAGAAGCTTCAGAAGATCCCGGACCAGACAACACGAAGGATTTACGAGCGTAACCTCAACTGGCCATCTAGATTTATTGCCTATTCATTCATTACACAAACATTTCTTACACACATTCAGACGCAATATAGAAACTAGAATTTTTTCTACAACCAAAAACCAGAGCATTTTGTTACGCTTAATAACCCACACTCACAATTAAAAAGAAGGAAGGCATTGCACCCACTAAAATTCTAGATGGGTCTGTTTTCACAAGTATATCACTTATGTAGCAAAAAAAATCTCAAGCACATGCCTCATAATGTTTTTAGAAATTACATTTTTCGTAAAAATACTAATTGATTAGTGAGTTAAGAAATTCCCAAGGTTTTTTCACAACCTAAATATGCTATTTTAGGTCCTTAGATTTTCTTTGCCAAACTACAATTTAACGCTTTCTCTTTAAACATCATGGTGGATGACTCTATCTACATGACTTTTGTTTTCTGGTTTTCTTGAATCTTTTAAATTAATCCTTCAGTTTCCAACAAAGAATCCCGAGTGGCAAGCCTCATGTCTTGTAACACCAGACTTTAAATTATTAGAAATCCCCAAAGAAGTGTCCCCCAATACAAAGTACCGTGAAAGACCTCAATCGAATAAAATACGTCTAGGGTAGAGACGAGTTTGAATGAAAACATACTAGACAAAGAACAACACACCTCGTCTACTTCAAGGAAGGTTAGCCTATGTCATGCCACCATACATCACGACCACCAAAGATAGCCTTTCCCCTTGATTTGGAACAAAGGTAGCCATTCCGTTGGCTACCGTATTGAGTAGATCTTCGAGGTGCCCAGTGATGTTTTGGCGAGAACTACCACTACACTAAGCCCGAACCACACAACGGTCACAATTGATGTGTTCTAACACAAAACAAGTTGACCCTATTGGTAACACATATGTCTGCTTGTCTAACAAGTTTCGTGCAGTCTGGATCCGTGGTTTGAGAGGCAACGACTTGATTATCAAAGGGGACAACAATTGTGATACCTCTGATTTTGCTGTAACCTTATCACTTGTCGGGTGGCAACATGCTGAAGTGTGTTGTAAATATGCATAGGTTCTAGAGAGTACTCTGGGCCCAGTTTACTCTGTGTGGACTAGTTGGTCCGCTGCAGTGGCCTTTCCTCCTCACGATTGGGAAGCTCTATATGATTGTGTTGTTATTTTTTATGTATATTTGGTGGTCCAAGATATTCCAGTCTAGAGGTGCTGTGCATTCCCCCACATTAGCGTGGTATCATAATGCAGGTTCAGTTATGAATACCAACACAAGGTATATTGTGCACACAAGTATTGTTAATCTGATCTCACTGTCCTTTATTCGATAAAAGGATCCATAGTGGGTCTAACTCCATTTTTTCTTCAGTTTATATGTACTTTGTCAATCCAACTGCTTCAATCGCGAAGCTAGTTAGTGGTGAAATTTTGGGTGTCGTTCGTGAATGGTGATAGTAGAGTTATATCTGAACTTGTGAAAGTAGCCAAAGATATGCTTGTGTATCGATCTTAGGGTAGGGGATCATTTATAGAGAGTGGCGTTTTGGAGGCCGAGCTATATATGTAGCTCGGTTTCCAAACAAAATGAATCTAAATTTTGTTTTCCAAAAATATTCAAAAAAATCCTAGACGTAGATAAAGTCGAGATCTACCACTCTGTAAAGTTTCAAGGAAAAATACGTATTATTTTGGGCTACGCGAAAATGAAAAATCTGGCAAATATTCGAATTTTTCTGTCTAGGCACTGTTCATCGCTCCAGTTTTGTGAATTTGTCTTTTTACCCAGTTCAAAATACAACCAGTTTTTCGTTAATGTTTTGCACGGTGGTAGATCTGGATATTATCTACACCTGAGATTTTTTTGGAATTTTTTGAAACAAAAAAATGCAGATTCAAATTTTTTTGGAGAACCGAGCTACATATAGCTCGGCCGCCGTTTCAAGCTTCCGATCATTTATATCCATACAATGTTAGTGGCTTCTTACCAAACATATGTTAATGTGTGCTATTTTGGCTTAGACGTGATTTTGGTGAATCGTGATAGCATAAAGCGGGTAAAGGGATGGCGGCAGCCGGTGTCGCGGTGAGAAGGGGTTCAAGGAAGGGAGGGACGCAGTCGTGGTAGGAGGCTATGTAGGGACGGTAAGTTAATCATCTCTTCTTGGCTCGAAGCGAGCCTGCTCTTCGTGCGTGCTCGGTAGAGACATTATCGTTTTTCCTTTAATGGGAATGGATGTATCACTCGAAAAGTGTCTTTGACTCCCGAGTTCCAGTGTTCTATCCATATAAACAATCGAAAATCACATTCATGAATTTTAAAATTCTGGAAAAATCCGGATGTATCCATTGGTGTATCACACAAACGTGCGAAATATTAATTTCAAAGTCTTTATATTATAATCTACATAAAAATAACAAAATCTATAAATTTAGAGATTTGAAAGTATGCCTACTCATGTCCACACTTTTGTTTTTTCTATGTAGATCAGAATGTAAAGTATTTAAAGTTGATATTTTGCACTACATGTGGATTTTTTCAGAATTTTAAAACTCATAAACATGTTTTTTGAATATTTTTAAATGGAGGGAGCACTAGATCTCGGGAACCAAAAATGTCCACTTTGTATCACTGTCGTATTTTCCTATTTGTTTTGCGACGAAAATAATGCTCAGAAGAGGAAAAGGTGGGAGCGCCTGGATATATGCTCGCCACATAGGAGACCATGGGGGCTATTCGGGGAAAATAATTGAGTACCCTTACGCGTACGAGTTGGAGCCTTCCTATCTTGGTCACAAATTTTTCCTATAAGAAAACGGTGTTGAGTCCTGGTCATTTTTGTCTCCTTCAATGAAATGCACCGGATTGAGTTGTGTTGGGTCCAGGATATAGTAGTGCTCGATCCGGGAATCCCAAGTCCAACACTGATTCAAAGGCAGATAGAGACGTAATTCCAGTCGGGTTCGTGGGAACAGGCAAAAGCCCCGTCCTAAATGAAGTGCCTCTTCGTTGAAGTAGAATCCGATTATGTTTCCGTTTATTTCGGTTTGTTTCCGTATACAAAGCCCAACAACGATTCTATTAAGGGTATGCGAGAGCTGAGAGATCAGCACCTACACGCGCCACCCAGGAGCACCAGCCACCAATGCCAAGCTTAGTAGGTCTCCGACAGGTTTGGCAAGTGCAGTGTGAGCTGGAAGTAGCTGCTCCGACACGGGACACAAACGCGGAGCCGACTCTAATTCTGGCGGCGGCCCCGACAAGCCAGCCGATATATGGAGGAGCACAACACGAGAGCTTGCTCTCCACAATCTCCGTCATCGTTACTCGAATCCATGCCAGTCATCGCCGGATCCCGCCATGGTCGATGCATGCCCGGTGGTCTTAGCCTCTCGTCATCTTTTTTTTTTTTGAGGAAGGATCCAATATATTGAAAGGAAGCTCAGCACTTTACAAACAGGTCCCCAACGAAACAGGAAATTACAAAGGAAACCAGGAAAAGTGCAGAAAGCACCCTAAAGCACCGAGAAGAAGCTCAATTGGATCCTCAAACCGCGCCCAGAACTCCTAGCCGCCGGCGACGACGCCGTACCTCCGTCCGCTGAGAAGGAGACGCACCCACGCGTTGTAGAAGGCCGCAAATCCCATCCGCCGCAGAGCACCGGAATCTAACCTCGATGAACGACCACGGCCGCAGCGGCACCTTCGCAGCTCCACCCAACTCCCAGCCGCGACACCGGCGACGAAGACCACTTGCACGAAGACCACACCACCTCCAGAGCCCACTCTCCTCACCACCACGGTAGGCCAGAGCGGAAGCGCCGGAGGAAACCAGCCACACCACCTGCAACAAAAACGAGAGCCCGACCACCTCCCACTTCTCCCCTCGCCGCCACGGCCGGCCGGAAAAGCAAAGGAGGAGGAGGGCACCCGACGAAGCTTCACGTCCTCTCCGGCACCGAGGCCGGAACGGAGAAAAGAGGGGAAGCACCAAGCCCACCACACCGACGCCACCATCTCCGTCTTCGGCGACGCCGCACGGGCACACACACCTACACCTACTAAACTACTCACACGGACGGAGCCGAGGCTCCCCCCCACCTCGCGGCGCCGAAAACCGGCGGCCGGAGGTGGAGGGGAGCAGCAAACTCGCCGGCGAACTCTCGCCTCGCGGTCGCCTCCCTTATCGCCTCAGAGCACTGTAGTAAGGGATAAGGAGAGACCAAAAGCGTTTGCAATGCTCGCTATTTTGTTAGCCTCTCGTCATCCTACCGAGCTGGAGCTCATCAACTCCTACCTCCGCCCTCGGATAACGTCGGCCAACAGGAAGCCATGGGAATTCATCCATCAAGCCGACGTCTACACCGCAGACCTGATGAAGCTCACCCAGATGTTTCTTCCGGCGCGCGTCGTCGACGGCGAGAAAGTATGGTACTTCTTCTCGCCGGTGAAGGCGAAAAGTGATGTAGGTTGGTCCCGATTTTCACAGATTTGTGCGGCGGAACGATGAACACGAAGAACAACGGATGAACTCAAGAACACACAAGAGGAGAAACACTCAAAACAAGGATAAATAGCAAGTAGCAACTCGGCAAGACTCAATTGGTAACAAATCCCCTAGGGCAGCCCCCAATTATTCTCTCTGAAGCACACCTTACTCTTAGTATTGTTTGTCCAATTGGTCAATCCAACCAATCCAATCTAGCCACTCAAAGAGGAAAGATTAGCAAGTAATCGAGCGGAAGTCTTGGTATCCACGCAGGGATCTTCTCCTCAAGAGGAGGCCTTGGTTCATCTTCACAAGGGGAGGGTTTTGATTCATCTCCATAGGAGGAAAGAGACACTTTGAGAAGAAGGAGTAAGGCTCTACTTTAGTTCCCAAATCATAGTCTAACACTAGATCTGGAGGGGAAGGGTCTATTTATAGTCTAATTCACGAAGTGGGTGAAAAGGTGGGGGTACAAGGCCACAAGGGCCCGTCAAGCGCGCAGGCTGAACGACTCAGGGAGACCGGCCTTGGGGCCGACCGAGGCTGGTGTGGAGGCCGGTCTGGGGGCCGGCTTGGGGGCCGGCCGAGTCTAGTGGAGGCCCGGCCCTGAGACTGGCCCAGGCCGGTTGGGAGGCCGGCTGCCTCGGACGGTTGCCCGGCCCTGGGTCCGGTCCAGGCCGGCTGGGACGCCGGTCGAGTCGGGAGGAGGGCCGGCCTGTGACCCGGCCTAGGCCGGCCTGGAGGCCGGCCGTGTCTGGAGGCAAACCGGCCCTAGAGCCGGCCCAGACCGGCTGGGAGGCCGGCTCTCCAGTCTTCTCCGCTTCTTCTCCATCGTCTTGCGTCATCTCTTGGCCGTCTTCTTGGGTCTTCTCTTGGTCATCTTCTCCACTCCATTGTGAGTTGTCATCAAGGTGGTTTCTGAGTATGCACAAAGTATCCGAATGAAGTAGCAACCCATTCAAAGGAGTGTCGAGGTCACACATAGATAGGAGTGAATTCACCTTATCATGGAGAGCTTTGACTCTTGCTCTTGTCATTGGGCCACTTGATGTAGGAGTCGTAGGTTGGGCTACATCAAAAAGCCTCCGCGGCAAACGCTAGGCGTGAACGGTTGAAGCCGGGGCTGGATGCTGGCACTCCGAGGCAGGCTGCAAGCCCGTGCTGGACGATCTCAAGCGCCTGGTCAGACGCCGTCAATTTTTCTCGTTCGTCATCAAGGAGGACGGTCAACGAATCCGGACTGGGTGGTTGATGGTGGAGCTCGGGCTTGACCGCCAATGGGAGGAGAATATCCCGTCGGAGGAGCTGGTCTTGTGTAAAATTTACTTCACACCACGTACGCCGTTTCAGCCGTGTGTCACGAGACCAGCCCTAGTTGCAGAAGGAGGTAAAAGGAAACACATTGACGAGAGGCCCGAAGAAGCACCTCCCATTAAACAGTGTTGCCGTAGTACTCTGCCTGAAGAAGCTGCATCGAACAATGTCAAAGCCGATGCCGTGGAGGAAGCGCCTCTTGTTACACAATGTTGTCTTGGTCTGCCTGAAGCAACGACATCGAACAATGTCGTAGCCGATGTCATGGAGGAACATGAGACTTTACGAGCGCCGGACTCACCTTCAATTCCAACTTCGTTGACGTCGCCCCCATCTTCACCTTCCTCGACGTCGAGCCTGTCTCCTACATCGTCAATGTCGCCCGTGACTCCTCCACCTTTGTCAAAGTCGCAACCAACTCCAACATTGTCGATGTCGCAGGCGCCACTGGAGAAGCTATCTTCTTTGTCGGTCCCGGCTAAAGTGAGCTTCTCACCGTTCCTTCTGATAGGAGTCCGAAAACCGCGAAACCACCTTATTTCATGCTTCCTTCCTTAGATTATAGTAAACAAGAAGTATATGTAATTTGTAGAGGTGACTGTAATTTAACTCATAAAGTTAGTAGAGGTGATTGTCGTGTCACGTTTGCGATTTGTAAGGGCGATTGCCACTACACCTGACATGTACTTTTTATAGGGTTTACCGTTTAGATGAAGATGTTGTTATTCCGGATGTAACGGCTACCTGAAGCTCACCCTCTTTTGAGTTTTTCCTACCTGAAGTTGCCCATGGTTTTCATTTGCTCATTCACTTTATTTCAGTGCATCCTTCTAATATACTCACTCTGTCTCATAACATAATATGTTATTATAACCAATGTAGGAGTATATATTGGTTGTAATTACTGTACTGAGGGAGTAGATGAGACGCATTGTGTGTGTGCTCGAGAGGAAAAATCAAGTCAAGCCTATATTTTTTTATTCAACTCAATTTGTTCCCGGTGTCTGCCATAGCTATAGGGTAGTCATCGGGTTTCTTTCACAACTAGGACATGAAAAAAAAAAAAGGACATAGTACATTATGTATAATGAGGATGGATCTGCTTTTTTTTAGACAAATCTGATTCTTTTTTAGATTTGAGAATTGAGACAAATCTGCTGTTTTGCTGATGCTTCAAATTCAATACTACGTAAATATTGTTGTGGCCCATACACATGAACTTTCACGCCAAGGAATTTGGGCCGGCCCATGAGCGAGGCACCCTTTAAACACGATCTGCATCGAAACCAGTCAAATCCAATCGGACTGTATTTACCAGGTGCACAGAGGATAATCTCCAATAGATGTCATGGAATAGCAAGCAAAACGTTAACTCGTCATCGTCGATCGCCAGGCAAAGCAGTTGCGGTTCCCTGCGCCGTAATGATCCTCCTGAGGGCATGTACAATAATGTACACTCAGCCGTCTGTAAGGTGTGCCACATAATAAATTTGATGATGTGTAAAAAATCTAACCAGAAAACTGTCGAGTCCGTCGGTAGAAATAAAGACGGTCTATTCCCGTGGAATTCGCTGCTACCGACGACCTTTATTCCTGTTGTACGAGAGCGCCGAATAAATCGTGGGCTCATGGGCCCTTTTTTACGGGGGAAAGGCTGTGCCGCGACGTGATTAAATTTGTTGCCGGTAACTACCTACTGACCCTGTCGACCATATGGACAGACACCCCACTGTGTAACCTGTCTATAACCCTGTCTAGAAGTGACGTGGAGAATCAGTGCAGACAGCCGGTGTCTAGACTGCTGTACATGCCCTGAGTCGAGGGGAGGGTTGGTTTACCTAATGCTCTTGCAGCTTCGATCGCACCTAAATCTCAAACGCTTGATCCGGCCTCTCTTCTCCCAACTGCACCTGTTCCGGTCAAAGCGGCCTTCTTGAGATGTGGAATCAGTAGGCTATACCACTGCACCAACTGCTCTCAAATCTGCTTCAAAGCCGCGCGCTCTGCCTGCCACGTGTCTAGCTTAATTGTTTCGGGTCCTTCAAGGAACAGCCAAGTTAATCTTGTCAGTTAATTATGTGTTGACCCAGGCTAACCTATGCGAGACTTGCATGATATGCGGCCACGATCGATTCGCCCATATTACAGCATTATTATTAACTGATGCCAGGCAGCATGATATGTGCATTGCGAATTCTTTATCAGTTTGGTCTTCGAGAATATAGATTCTTTATCAGTACTCGTGACATGATCTTTCTTCTTCGTCTCCTATCCAGGGTTTGCGTTTTTGTCGGCACATCGTGGGTCGTGGTAATTGTTATGTTACTGACTTATTTCTACAAACTATTACGTTCTCATATAATATCCTAAGCTATGTGCAGTACATACATAAATTACTGCGAACAAGGAGAATTATGGTGCTTACTAACATGCTGACCACGTACGCACACACCTGTGATATGTAATTGTCTCAGGCACAAGTCAACAGGAGAATGATAACTAATAATAATAATTAATTAATTAACAATGATTTATTCAATTAGACCGTTGTTTAATTCGTCCCACGAATAGAGCCGTTGCCTTTAGTATTTTCCCTCCAATAAGCAACCAACCCTAACTACTCCTACACTCCCATGACGCTTCTGGTGAGAAAAAAAGGGGGCGCACATACTCCTCTCCCGGACGCCAAACCCAATACCACACGGCCGGTCGCCATGATAAAATCAAATCAGAGCCCCGTCTACTTATGTATGCGCACTGCTGCTGCAGTCCAACATCAGTAATCCGTTCAAGCCTCTCGTGATCCATCCTTGATTTCCCATCATCGCAGAGATTATTTCTTCTTCTTCTGTGCATTGCAAGGAGGAGTTGGTCGGTTACTGGATACGAAGATGCAAGAGGCGTCGTCGTCGTCGTCGTCTTCTCTTCCGGGGCTGAGCAGCGCCTACCAGCCTCTCCCGTCGCTCTACCTCGGCTTCCTGGCGATATGGGCGGCGTCGGGGCTATCCTGGGCCTTCAGCTCCTGGAGGAATCGCCACTTCCAGGTCTGTTCTAAATCCTACCGTTGAGAGTGTTCTTCTTACTGAACTTGTGGAAACCTTAAGAAGAAGAAGTCTCTGTTGTTAATGTAAAACCTGTTTCGAGCGCCTGATTAAAATTGACAGAGATTAATCATCACTTTCCTTGTTAATTAATTCTGGAAATCTGTTTCTCGTTGCCACAGGCGAATAACCTCCAGTGGATCCTGGCTTTGGTGCCCTTGATCAAAGCTCTGCAAATGGCGCTCTCATTTCTCTTCTGGTGAGAGCAGTCCGATGCCTTTATTTTTGTTGTTGCTTAAGAAACACCAGTCTGTTGTATTTTCAGAAAGTTCAGTCACCTGAATTTGTACCGGAAGCGAAGTCTGAATTTAGGGTGCCGTTCGTGCAGGTATTCTTGTGTACACCTTCAGACGTGCTCGCTGTGGATGTCGTTCGGCGTGTACGTGACTGGGATCCTCTTCCAGACGGCCTCCTTCGTGTCCTTCATGCTCATCTCGCACGGCTACTGCATCATGTACGAGCGCCTCTCCATCAGGGAGAGGCGCACGACTGCCGGTCTCGGATGTCTCCTCTACCTCAGCCTCATCGGTTACAAAGCAGCCGTCCCTTATTTCACAGTAAGTCCTCGCCATGTTTTCTTTATCTTTTTGCATAGAATATTTATCCTCTTTGTGGTACCGTAACATAGGATTTCTGTAGCAATTCACTGTTTTCTAGAATTGGTATCTAAACAGACGTTCTGAATATGGAACAGGGTTTTCTTTTGATCAACTACTTCGCGTCGTTTTACATCATATTCCGCCGGACGTCGCAGTGCCTGCTGGTTCTGCGTGAGCAGCTGAATTTCGTGGAGGAGGAAGACATCCATTCACTGCATGGGACACTCAACACCAAGTACACAATGTTCAAGTATGCACTCCTTGTTCCTGACGAACTCTTGACTGTGTTTACTCCTTTAGCATTCATTCATGTTGCTCAGCTCATTCTCTTCTACTATTCAGGAGAT
This sequence comes from Poa pratensis, assembly GCA_947311845.1. NCBI lineage: Eukaryota > Viridiplantae > Streptophyta > Magnoliopsida > Poales > Poaceae > Poa > Poa pratensis. The sequence continues at coordinate 35,105,749 of CAMZMU010000071.1, read as the reverse complement.
TTCAGGGTGCAATGCAGGTGGCAGCAGTGGCATTCATCATGGTATGGACTGCGAAGTTTTCTTATGGTGCCATCAGTCTGCTACTGCGATGCTTACTAATTCTGAGAGTGCCATTTGTGGTTATCAGGTGTACATGAGAGCTGATGACACCCCAGATAACTACTGGTTCCGCGTGTTGGTGCGTGAATGGGTGCAGTTCTGCATTTTTATGTACATTGGGTGAGTATAAGTTATCGCCACACGAAGTCACTAAAAGCAATTAAGCAAACACCATCTTGAGCTGAATGTTTCTCAATTTTCAGGTGGAACTTCAGGATCCCTGAAGCATCACTCCATCTGCCGGTCATGCCCCTGATGAAATCTAACTGGGAGATCGCAATGCCTCCCATTTACAGCGTGGTATGTTCGATTCTGTACTTGCATCGCCCAAGCAACTTGGCTCGTTGCTAGATTTTTTTCCTTATCATCTTTCTTTGAATGGTTTTCCTTAGCATCTTGTATCCATATGTCTGAAAGTTAGACTGACACCTGTCATAATTGTTACCGTGCCAACACAGGAAATGGATGCAGCTGATTTCAGAGGCCTCGTCTCGGATCAATGGCATGTCGGAGTGGTAGGAAAAACACAATTCCAGAATCCAGTCATTCATGTAGTTCTTTAACATTACTGGTCCCAGAATTACTGCATTCAAATCTGACAATTCGCGACACTGCAGAGGACTTCTCATGCCGACTCGTGCTCTTCTTCGCAACCGTTGCTGGTGCTAGTTCAGAATCCTAGCCCAAAAGGTTTCCCGTGCCGCAACAGCACTTCAGGGTTAAGTTGAACAAGGACAGGCAAGGTTCATTCTGAGATCGGGAGATGCAGAAGATGGCATCGATCGACCAACTGCCTGTTCCGGAATCCGGCCGCAGAAACAGTTGAGTTGCACAAGAAAATATTGGATGTCTCGGTGCAGTAGCTTCACCCTACTTTGGAAACTTGTTAGCACTTGGGAAGAGTGTGCTGTTTTCTGTAGGCTGACAAACAGATATGTCTTCATTTCCACACTTTTTCCTCCTCAGGGTATCTTCTTTTCTTATTCAAAGCACAGAAAGATTTTTCATATGGAAAGGACACGATCCAAAATGAATAAGCAGCAATTCCTCTCTTCTTATTCAAAGAACAGAAAGTCATATGGAAAGGACACGATCCAAAATGAATAAGCAGCAATTCCATCTGCTGGACTGCTAGGTGCACAATACGAACTGAGTGTGTTCACAGTTAGGGCATGTTATTCACAGTTCGTTACCAATGTGAAACAGGAGCGAGGATATTGGATTTCTGTTTCTGTCGGGAAAAAGTCTATTTAACCACTCATGTAGTATTTTTTTGTAGATGAACCCCTTAAGTATGGGTTGAAAGCCGTTTCACCCCGGATCCCTTTTTTGCAACCTATTTTTCAGGAATCCCCTAGAGCAGCAAAACTATTCATAATGACCTCCTAAACCTGTCAGGACCACGTCGATCCCAAAGCAATTTTGGGAAGGGAATCCGAAGAACAGGAATAACTATAAGATAATAAATTTGCAAGAAAAGAATGTATACATAACAAGAATTGAAATAAAAGGTTTTGATATCTTGGCCTCAGCCACCCACGTGCTCCACTTTATATCGAAAGAGGCGCCCAAGCATTCACTACCACAACTGTAATTCACGATTACAGTCATAAGCCGTTAAAACATATCTAAACATGAACATAGAGGTAGGACATTTGTCAACCGTTGGATCATGCTGAACCATCGTCTTCTCATTTGAGCCTTCGATCGTTTCCGGTACGGACGTGTAGCACGTCCACAGCATCTGAAGGTGTATTCTGACGCTAACGGTTCAAAAATTCAAGGCTTGAACAACTGGAAGGTCACTTGGATGAACTTGGCATTTGCCATGTTGCTTCATCTTCCGTCATGTTTTCCCATTGGGCTAGCCACTGTGGAACTTGTATGTCGGTTGGATCCAGTTTTTGCAACCTATTTTTCAGGAAGCCCATAGAGCAGCAAAACTATATATAATGACCACTTAAACCTGTTAGGACCATGCTATTTTGGGGAAGAGAATCTGAAGAACAGCAATAAATAGAAGATAAATTTGCTAGAAAGGAAAGTACGCAGAAATGTAAATAAAATTTTAGGGTTTCGATAGCTTGGCCTCCCATCCACCCACACGCTCCCTTTTATATCGAAAGCCGATGCCCAAGCATTCACTATTACATGCTTAATTCATGATTATAGTTATAAGCTCACTTAGAGCCGTTAAAAAAGAGCTAAACTTCAACATAAAGGTAGGACAGTTGTCAACCGTTGGATCATGATGGACCGTCGTCTTCTCATCTGAACCTTCGATCATTTTTGGGCATGGACTTGTAGCATGTCCACTACATCTGAAGGTGAAGGTGTATTCTGACGCCAACAGGTTCAAGAAACAGGGTAGGCCCTGACATTGCCCCCTCCTTGACCGAAGAATTCAAGGCTTGAACAGCGGGAAGGTCGCTTGGATGAACTTGGCATCTCCCCACGTTGCTTCATCATCTGTCATGTTTTCCCAATGGGTTAGACACTGGAACTTGTATGTCATATGCACCGGCGCTTCGAGGAATGAGCCTGGGGCGTAAGCATGGGCGTATCTGGGGGGGGGGTGGCACCCCCTCCAAAAATTCAAAATACTTTACCCCATTTAGATTAGACTAGTTATCTACTTGTTTAAAGCACACTTTTAACACTATTTGTTGGAATGGGATGATATTTAGATTAAAATATACTATATGTAATGTATTTTCACAAAATTTGGACCCATATATTAAATTTTTGGTAGTTCATATAATTGTGGCACCCCCGTATTATGAACCTAGATCCGCCACTGGTCGTAAGATAGCAAGGGGTTAATGTTTTATTTTACGTTCAGACGTCACCAGTGCTAGAGAGGGATTAGGTATGGCATCAGGTCTTAGATGCTTCTTAAGTTGGTTTACGTGGAAGACGTCATGCATTTGTGTTCCTTCTGGGAGTTGTAACTTGTAAACTACACCACTAATTTTCTTCAGAATTCTGAAGGAATCGTACCACTTTGAAGTAAGTTTCAGAGAATTGCAAAGATTTTCACGGTGTGGTTGCATTTTCAAGTAAAACATGTCTCCTTCATCGAATGTGGGTTCAGTCTTTTTTATGTCGACATACTTCTTCATGTGTGGTTGTGCTTGTGCTAAACTCTATTGAAGAGTCTTCATCATGTGATCTTTGTCAGCTAGAGCGACTTGAGCTTCGGGACTGATCTTGCAAGGTATTGACACTTGGTGAAGCTGAGGTGGTTTGGATTCATATAGGGCCTCAAAATGGTGACATTTAAATAGAGGTGTGGTAAAAGTGTTATACCAATACTCTGTAAGCCAATTTGCCCACTTCTTTGGTTCTTGGAAAGTCATACAATGGAGATAAGGTTTGACACATTGGTTGACCCTCTCTGCTTCCCATTAGACTCGAGATGGTAAGCTAAAGAAAAATTCAGAGAAAACTTTTGAGAGTAGTGAATATTTCTTGCCATGCTTCGCTTGTGAAGATTTTGGCCAGTCTATCAACCACCACGAAGATGACATCCTTGACTTTGGTTTGGGTAGCCCTTTGACAAAAACCATGCTAATGGAGGTTCATTTCATCGTCGAAATTGATATTGGCTCTAACATGACCTACTAATCTATTTGGCTCGCTTTACATAAGAAAAAAACTACTCCACTTAATGTGGTCATTTAATGCTCACAATGTAAGCTACAATTTCTAGGGTTTGAAAGTACTTGCAACCATCGGAGAACCGGAGGAGACTGCTGTCAGCTCAGAGAAGAGGATTTCCACCACCTGTTGTGGACCACCGCCAACTGGAGGAGGAGATGGTGTCGTTTAACTTCTCGTCGCTGAAGAAGGTTTGCTGCCTGGAGGGGATTTCAAGGGGGGTGGGGGCGCATGGTGGCGGGGTTTTTAGTGGTGAGCTAATAGGGGTGAAATAGGGCGAGCTGGATGGCAGGCGGTGATGAAATTTCTCCCGCTGGTTTTTCCACGTACGTGCGCAAGCTCGCACCATCTCAAAGCTCGCACGAGTTCAGCTCTACATTCCCCCTCCCTGCACACGAAGAGGATGTTTATGTGGAAACGCCCAATTTAACATCTCTTTAGAGGCTAGACTCCACGGTATTTTAAACCTCGCACTGGTTAGAAACTAAATGCGACCCAAGCTACCAAACATGGCCAAATTGCATCCTCAGAGTAAGTATGAAGGTGGTGCGACCAACCAAACACGTTCTGATACGCTGCCACATGCGGAAGTTGTTATCTTACAACTTTTTTATCTACTCTCACTAATCATCGAAGACGTCACTAAAAACTTTTTTTTTTTGAAATGGAACACACGTGTTCCATTAAAACACGGCGACGTCACTAAAAACCATCCAACCTTGGAAATAGCCGGGGCCATCTCGGACCCCACCCAGTCAGTCCTCCAGTTGACCGGTGTGCCCCACATCCCCCTGTCCCGAATGAGCGGGCCCCGCATAATCCCACAGACCAAAGCGGAAAGGAAACGCCAAAAAATTTGGACCCTTTCTTTCCCCTGCCCTTCTATTCCTCACGCTTTTTATCGCAAAAATCTTTTCTCACTCCGCACGCACACGCGCTCCCAAAAATCCCACCACGCCGCCGCCGCCGTCGCCGGCGACAGCATTTTCCGCGTGCCCCCCTCCCATGGCGGAGGGGTCTTCCAGGCGAGTGCGCCGGCCTCCTCGGTTCCCACCCCCGCTCCCCTGTTAAGGTTTGGCCTCATCGGAATTCTGATGTGTTCTTTGTTTGGGATTTTGGGTTTGGTCGCAGGAGCTGTATCTTCGGAGGAAGCTTGATGTTGCGTGACCCCGAGGTAGTCGAGGTATCGCCGGAGGTGGCCTCTGGATGGACCGCCGTCCGCCAGAAGCGGAAGCGGGCTCAGGTGACGCGCAAGCCGGAAAGGCGGCTCCCTTTCTGTACCCTCCTTTTTATTTTGGATTCTGACTGTTCGATGCTCGGTACTCGATAGAGAAATCCCAAACCACGGGAATGGTTTGGTGAGAATTAGGGTTTGGGTGGTACGTTTAAACGTATTATCTAGGTCATATTTGAATTATCTGGGGAACCAGGCAATATCCTAGTGGCAAGGGTCACTGTGGCGGCAGAATTTTGGGAATCCTCACAAATGTGGATTTCTACCACATATTTGAATTATCTCTGGAATGATGTTTGCATGATCGGTACAAGTTCTTATGTCCCAGTCCCATGTTTTCGACTGTCGGATCGAGTGATGTACTGGTTATGTGTGTGAATTTGGTGTGATTGTTCGTTTGATTGGTAGGATTTTGGCCTTTATGAATGGTCGGCATAAGCTGTGATTTGTATCTGAAGTACTAGGATACTGAGGCATATCATCAGATGAATTACTAAATGGAGTTTAGAAGTATGCCGCAGCTGAATGTGAAGTAGGATACAGAGGCATATTATCAGATGGCCTCCTCGGCAGTCAGGTGAATCTAGGGTTGAAGATGGAACGGAAACGAACGGAAACATGCATTATCGTTTTTGTTCCCGTTCGTCTCGCCGGAATCCGAAACGGAATCGGAAACCCCGGAAACGAATACGGAATCGGAAATCCCCGGAAATGAATATGGAACGGCTATTTGTCGGAACACAATAAAATAGATTGGTCAATACTGTCCATGATAATCTGTAGAATCACCAACACAACGTGAATTAATACTAGAATGGTCTAATGGACCTAACTAGTGACACAACCAGGCCTCGTTGCACCTGGGCCGTGGCCTTGCATGTTCGCATCCAGCACGTACGATGTCTATAGGAAACTTTCCGTATTTATTTTTCTGGAATTTCCGTTTTGTTTTCGTTTTTGTCGGAATCTGTTAAATCGTTTTCCTTTGTCACTTCCGTTTTAGAATATTCCGTTACCGTTTTGTTTCCGCAAAATACCATTTTTCGTTTCCATTTTTTGCTCTCTATTTCCTTTTTCTACGGAAACAGCTGGAAAGTTTCCTTATCATTCTTATGTTACTTAAACTTTACGTTTAAACATTTTATCTAGGTTATATTTGAATTATCTGAATGATGTTTACATGGTCTGTACAAGTTCTTATCATAACTTCAGGTGTCTGTGGTCCCAGTCGCATGTTTGCATGATCTGTACTGGTAATGCATATGAATTTGGTGTGATTTTGTTCGATTGGTAGAATTTTGGCCTTAAGATGAATGGTCGGTATAAGCTGTGATTTCTATCTGGAGTAGTAGGATACTGAGGCATATCATCAGATGTTTTACTAAATGGAGGTTAGAAGTATGCAGCAGCTGAATGTGAAGTAGGATACTGAGGCATATCATCAGATGGCCTCTCGTCAGTCAGGTGAATGTGAAGTGATAAGAGTGCCATCTGACTTTTCTTCATAGTTCTTATTTTTTTGGAGTTTACCTCCTGCACAGCATTTTTTATGTTTGCTGCAGCTGAGTATAACAAACTCTCTTTCTAATACTCCCTTTGTTCGTAAATAGGTGACATTTTAAATTCATATGGTCTACAACATCCATCATTAGTCTTCTGTTTTTGTGAGGTCATGTTAGTAGAGAATTATATATTATATCAATGAAAATATTTTTCAATGTTCAAGATATCGCTTATCGTTTACTACTCGGTTGGGCTCAGATTAGAGATTAATCGCTTATCGGCCGATTAATCGATTTTATCGGTCGCCTATTTATCGGCTAGTTTTTTTGTAAGTGTCAACTTTCGGCACTAAAAATTCTAAAATATGCTCTGCTAAAAAATTATATTGGAGTATTGGATATAAGTGCAACAATTATTCCTTTCCTTTGAATCAACAAAATGGGCAAAATTCGTGATGTAAAGTTCTACAAAACTATCGTCCTATAAATCGGCTGTCAGGCCGATAAATCGCCGATAAGTGGCAAAAATCGGTTGTTAGACCGAAAAATCGGCGCCAGCGATAAACTCGGCCGATATGCTATGAACTTATCGGTCACCCCACGATTCACGATAAATCGGCCGATTAATCGGCATATTGGCCGATTTTTTGAACATTGATATTTTTCATGAAAAAATATAATGATATTATTTACACCTTACCAATCTAACTATTTTCAAAAGCAGGCCTGGCGCAGTGGTAAAGTACTCCCCACTTGTGCCAAGAGGTCCTAAGTTCGATGCAGCCTCTTCGCATTGCGCTGTGAAGTGGTAAGGCTTGCTTCGTATAATCCTTCCCCAGAACCCACCTGGTCTGGGAGCTTTTAGCACTGGGTCTGTCCACTGTAACTATTTTAGTATCTACCAGTAGTTAAAGTTAGAAAAGCTTGATTTCACACTTCGGAAACATATTTTCGAACTGAGAGAGTATAACTCAAATACAGATCTCCTGCATTGTGTTGAAAAAGGAAGTCACATTTTTTCACGCAAAGCCAACTAACATAATTGAATGTCCTGAGGTCAATCATTACATTTTGCACTGGAACCACTATGTATTGTATTTCTGGCGTTTTTCTTGCTGTGTTTGTTTTATCCAGTGTGAATGGTGATAATCTCTTTGTGTATTTTGGTGATTATTTGATGAATTAATTGTTCCTTACAAGTTGTGTTTGGAAGAAATTTATTTACAGTTTGGTCCATATAGTAATATTGGTAGAACTGAAAAAGGATTGTTAGGTCATGTGTGGCTCCTTTTTTTTTGTAAAGAATACTCTATCGATAAAAGAATGCTCAACTGTTCAGACACCATCGGAAACTAACATACGAGAACATCAATTGGAAACGAGAGGAGACTGCCATGTTTCTCTCGCTACGCCTTTTGCAGAATGCATGGCAATACCAGAGCATTAGCCTCTCGTTTGCGACTCGGCATCTGCTGAAAATGATCTTTTTTCTTGTGTTGCAAAATTAACATAAGTGCGCCATTGCATTCCATATGTTGGAAGTGCAGTTGACATTTTTTCTTGTAGTATAGACAGGCATATGATTCCTTGCATAAAACTATACAAAAGTTGAACTTCATTATTCTTCACGGGGGTTCATTCTGTTAATATAGTACACAACCCTTTTTTGTTATAACAATGTTACATGTTTAATCAACAGGTTGTTCCTCTTGAGATAATTGAACTTGATGCTGATGATGATCCTGATGGAGTTACAATCATTGATGCAAAGACATCAGATCACAAGAATAAACAAGCTGTTGGTCATCATATGAATTGGCAAAAGAATGCAAAGGTGAACCCTTTGAGTACTTGCTTACTTTTGGTATCATTGGTTAGTATAAAAAAAAAAAAATGCGACCCATGGGCACTAGCACCGAGGGCTTATTTTTATAGTAGATGGCACCCAGGTGAGAGAAACCAGGAATTCAGTCCTGATAGGACTCGAACCCTGGTCTGCAGGGTAGCACCACTGTGCCCCTACCACTAGGCCTCCGCCTTGTTCTCTCATTGGTTAGTATAATCTATTAATGATTAATATATGCTTCTCTTCAGAGTGGTTTTCCCGAGGACATTGCTTTTCCAAGTGTTACTCCTGCCAAAGTTGTTTATCCGTGGGATGGCCTGGGAATTTACCATGGAGGTGCCAACCTTCCAATTTTCGGCTTGCCTGCGGATATTGCTGGCCCAAGTTATTTTCCTCCCTATCCAGGGAAAAGCCTAGGAACTTACCATACTGGTACAGTACTTCCAGCTTATCTTAATGGCGTTTTGGGGGCAGTTGAAGAGGAAGATTATGCTTATGATGAAGATGAGTTCACTAGCTATATGTACAACACTCCACCGATGGAAAACGGTAGCAGCTTTAACATGAACGCGGATCAGTACATGGGCTTTCCACCTATTGGGGAGTCATATTTACCAATGGGACACATGGGCCCTTCTGATTTGACTCAGCAGCAGAATCGAGTTAAGATTGTGGAAAGCGAAGTTGATGAAAAGTACAAGGCATTTAAGCAGTTTGATACTGTTGGCGACCACAGTGATCACTTTTATTCGAAGTTCCGGGCAGTTAAGAAGGTAGTGGTTTGTACTTTGGGCATGCTCTATCATCATTATACTTTCTTAATTCAATAGTTCCCATGCTGAGCTATTGTTTTAACAGCCGTATATCTGGATTCTATCTTTTCAATTCACTTTTAACACTGAGCATATATCTGCATTCTACTTTCTCAATTCAGTTCTGATTTGTCACTTTAACAGCCATCGAAGGACTGGGTGAAGAGAATTCAGCATGAATGGAAAGTCCTAGGGAAAGATTTACCAGGTAAGGGTAATATCTTTTATGGTCTATTTGCTGAAGATGTTCACATTAGTAAATGTTTTGATTTTTTCTCCGCAATATTGGCCTTTCCTTTTTCATGTGCGTCCATAACAGCTAGCAGGTAATCAGAACTGGTGATTGATGTTTACAACTCCATATGCATGTTTAACATGACTTTGAGTTCAGTCTAGGCAAACATTTCCTTGTTGGATACAGTTTAGTGGAATGGCAATGGTTTCATGTACTGACTGCTAATTCTCTCCAAATTGAACAGATACAATATTTGTAAGAGCTTATGAAGATAGAATGGACCTGCTTAGAGCTGTCATGGTTGGGCCTGCAGGCACTCCTTACCATGACGGGTTGTTCTTTTTTGATGTCTATTTCCCTTCCCAGTATCCATGTAAACCTCCAGTAAGTACTCTTTGATGTCATCTCCACACATTGTGCCTCATTCTTCATTGCTCTCTCTATTCTAAGAGATGTATGTATGACTATTCTTTTCAGCTCGTGAATTACCGCTCTGGAGGTCTGCGGCTTAATCCAAATCTCTATGCCTGTGGGAAAGTGTGCCTTAGCCTATTAAACACCTGGCCCGGTAGCGCGTGTGAGATGTGGAACCCATCCAGCTCAACTATGCTGCAGGTCCTGGTCTCCATTCAGGCCTTGGTGTTGAATGCTAAACCTTATTTCAACGAACCTGGTCATATGGTGTACGCTAACAGACCCGACGGGGAGAAGCAGTCCCTTCTTTATAATGAAGAGACTTTTCTGCTATCCTGCAGAACTATGTTGTATTCTGTTCGCAACCCACCAAAGGTATGAAGATCTATCTTCTGTATCATGTTTTTCCTTGCTAGTTTTTTGGATATTGGAAATATCTTGCTGTCCCTGTTGATGCTGCCCACGGTTTTTGACTGACATGTGACACACTATGAGCACACACACAATTCAAGCAGTCAAACGGGTTAGCCGTAATGACTTGCATCAGCGTGGTCCACACATCATCAGTTCTTTTGTGTCGGGTACCAAGTTTTCAGTCTTTTCGTATGATGTTAGCCCCAGCGCCCTGCATTCCACGGTGCACTCAGGGCGGAGCCAGGCGACCCCGGGCGGCTGCCCAGGATCGTCTGGCGAGTGCCCGCTGATGATTAGCTTAACAATGGCAATTAGTGCTGATGCATGTTTTTTTTTTGAGATTAGTGCTGATGCATGCTGGGGCAAACGATTGCCCGCGTGCACTGGCTTTTCGCAGGCTTCATAAGCCGGCTGTCTGGTGCACTACAAGAGGTTTGGTTGTTCAAAAGTAGTTCAGATTGTTAACTTGCTATATTGGCAGAATCTGTGTTATTTTATGTTGAATCTCATCGCCTGGGAGCCAGATTTTTGCACCATCTTTGTGGACCAGTCACCAGTGTTATTGTTACCTTATGTAGTTATGTATTAATGTGTTTTTTTCACATTACCACAAGGGAAGGCTAGAAAGCTCTGTGGATGTCTCTGTACCTTGACAATTCTTGGTGTGTTCTGAAAGAAATAGCCAACAGGGGTTAAATCTACCCACCTACAGGTCTAGGAGGCAGTATAAGCTACCTTTTGAACAAAATAGCACTGACAACCAGCCCCAAGATCGCTTGGCTTGATATGTAATCGCGTGTATAACAAAAAAATAGATGGAATGCCCGAAAATGTTGGTCCCATTAAGAGGCCAACGGAAAAAAAGTGTCATGGATGAAAAAGTAGTATGGGATCCAAGCTACCACCGTTTGCGTAGCTAGACACCATGGCTGGAAATGCACACACGATGTCGGGGAATTTCGTTTGTGAAGAATCTGTTTCAGACCTGTTGTTGTGAATGATCTATTTGTTTTTTTTTTTGTAAAGGGTTGATGTTACATGCAAATTTTACCTGGTTGCAACATTTTGCAGCATTTTGAGCACTTCGTTGGTGGCCATTTCCGAAAGTATGGACGAGACATCCTCATAGGATGCAAAGCTTACATGGGCGGTGCCCAAGTTGGATGCCTTGTTGGAGATGGAGTGCAAGACGTGGATGAGGGTGACAACAGCTGCTCACAAAATTTCAAGTGCTCACTGGAGATGTTATTTAAGGGCCTCATGAATGAATTCACCAATTTAGGAGTAGGTTGTCATGAATTCCAAGCCCAGGTTGTGAGCTCCGTAGCAGAGGCAGCGGACACCACACTGAGGCTATAAGATGATCCCAGGTTGGAGGTTGACAAAATTTTGTTTTGGTGGAATGTAACCATGTTAGTTAATTGGTTGTATCCTCAGAAATATGATAGGAGGGCACAAGACTCGCAATCATTCATGTGCAACCAATCCAAGTAGTTGAATACCGGACCTCTTTTGCAACCATCTGAACAGAAGTTGCAGACTTGGCATCTATTCATCCAAAAGCAATTGATCACTGTTTAGCTGGTGCCACCTCTCACCTGTGATGTGGATCTTCTCTTCGTTTGTTTGGTGTCCACGCTGAACCTGTCCTTGATTTGTTTCAATTTTAGTAAGAGCCAGCAGTCGAGCAAGGTATAGTTCAGATTCACAATATATCAACCTTGATTTGTTTCAATTTTGGAGTTGATCTTCAGAGAGGTGATTATGTGTGCTCCTTCTAGTGAGACGCTGTAGAGAAAAGAAAGGAGGAATGTCGAAAGACAAACTCCAAAGTGCGCGTCGATAGCATGGCATGCGTGATCAGTCTCCCTCAGGATCGAACGTCACGGAACCGCCGGAGCTGGACAGTCTTCGGTCACTGAGGTCTCTGCCTCTACGGTGATTGTTTCGTCGTAGTTGCACAGGCACAGCACAGGTGACAAAGCTTTTCTTGGGTTCGACTATTTCTGAACTGGAGTAATCTGTACGCTGGGATGTCGTTGTTGGGTGCTCCGCTAATCAATTTGCATCTGCTGGGCAGGGCTCCAAGAGTCCGCCGAGTTCAATCACTAAAAACGATCGGAAGGGTTGACCGTTGACGTTTACTTTGAAAACCATGAAGTCTGTAGGATCCATTGGCCATTATCATATCTGTTTACTGACTGTTTGTATCTTCCCTGCCTGCCAGACACCAGTGGCCACAAGATAGTATTTCCTTCCATGATCGTTCCTTGCAATACAGTCTAGACGGAGACAGCCATCAATGGTCAAGAGAAGTCAAGCAATTCCACCTTGCAGCAGCTAGCATTCACTGATTTCACTCCACTCCGCGCGCTACTGCTATAAAAACATCACAGGCGTATGCTTGATTGTAAGGTGTCTAGGGTATAATTGACTACGAATCTGAAGGTCTTAGTGTATAATTCGATCCGATACAAGCTCCGCGTTGCGCAGGAGCAGAATCTCGAGCTCGCAGGCTCGGAACAGAGAGAGAGGAGAGATCCCGTTTCAGGGCTTAGACAGTTAATCATTCCTTGCCCATCTTGATCTCCAGGACAGTCCTAAGTAGTTGGCGTCGTCATGTCCTTCTGGGCCGTGGGTCTTGCCTCCAACTGGGCCTTGCGCAGCGCTTGACGATGTTCCGCACGCCTGGTTGCCTTGACAGCGAACGGTAAGTGCAGGGTCGTGACATTACCCTCTCCTTCAGCAACGGCTTGACCCCAAGCCGAAGTAGATGGAAACGAGTCGACAATGGAATACACATGCTCCCAGGTTGCACATGAGGATGGCAACCCGCTCCAGCGTACCTTCACCTGAGGCACCAGCTTGTTCCCTCTGCGAATCATGCGTTCCTCCAGCACCGCTTCAGGATGAACAGCAACCTGTAACAAGGAAATAGGCAGCGTAGTGCTAGCCTCTTCGTCAGGTTTCAGACCTTTTTTGAGTTGCGAAACATGAACAACCGGATGGATGCGAGACGATGGCGGCAATTGGAGTTTGTAAGCTACCGGCCCCACTCGCTGAAGGATGAGATAGGGTCCAAAGAATTTGAAACCCAATTTCTGTGAAGACCTTCGCTCCAATGACGACTGCACATAAGGTTGAAGTCGCAAGTATACATAATCGCCCACAGCAAACTGTCGCTCACTTCTGTTTTTGTCAGCTTGGTGTTTCATCCGTTGTTGAGCCCGTTCTAGATGCTGCCGAATGATGGGAGCCATCGTTGCTCTCTCCTTAAGCCAAACCTCCACATCTGTATGACCAGGCAATGATGCATTCTCGACAGCAAAATATATGGGTGTCCTGCCATACAGAACTTCAAACGGAGAGTGCCCGAGTGCTGAATGAAATGTAGAATTGTACCAATATTCCTCTTGGGGTAGCCACTTCGCCCACTGCTCGGGTTTTGAATGCACCAGACACCTCAGATAGGTTTCCAAACATTGGTTCAGCCTCTCAGTTTGGCCATCAGTTTGCGGATGATAAGAAGAGCTCAAATTTAATGTTGTGTCAGCCAATTTGAACAGATTCTGCCAGAAGCTACTGATGAAGATTTTGTCCCTGTCTGATATTAGTACTTGGGGCATGCCATGGTTTTTGTACACATTATCCATGAATAGCTGGGCAATTGTGGCTGCAGTGAATGGATGTCTGACTGGAATGAAGTGTCCAAATTTGGTGTATTTATCAATCACCACCAATATCGCATTGTACTTGTTGGATGTTGGCAAGCCTTCAATAAAATCCAGACTGACAGTGTGCCATGCAGATGGAGGTACTTTGTGTGGGTGGAGTTTCCCTGGCAATTTTTTGTGTTCAGATTTTGCTTGATGGCACACTCTGCATTGCGCGACATATTGAAGCACAGTGTGTTTCAATCCTAGCCAGGCAAACAACTGCTTCACTTTTTGGTATGTTGCCAGTATTCCTGAATGCCCTCCCAAACCACTGCTGTGTAACGCCATCAACACAGCTGTGTGAGCTTCACTATTATTTCCCAGCCAAACTCTCCCTTTCTGCCTGATGATCCCATCTTGCAAGGAGAACCCCTGATCATTGTGTCCAGTCACACTCAGTTCAGTGAGTAACTCCTTAGCCTTTGGATCTTGCTGGTAACCTTCAATGACTGTTTCTACCCATTTAGGCCTCCCCACCGAAATGGCATTAACAGTATACTGATGTGGTCTTCTCGACAGTGCATCAGCTGCCGCATTGGAAATGCCCTTCTTATACACAATGCGATAGTGCAAACCCATCAATCTGAAGAATGCCTTCTGTTGGATCTTGGTGTTGAACTTGTGCTCTCCCAAGTGAATCAAACTGCGATGATCTGTGTAAATGGTGAATGACCTGTGTTGCAAATACATCTTCCACTTGTCGATTGCCATTAATATGGCCAGGCATTCCTTGTCGTAAATGGATAGAGCTTGATTTTTGGTGCCAAGCGCTCTGCTAAGAAAGGCAACAGGGTGTTTATTTTGCATCAACACAGCACCAATACCTTTCTCACACGCATCAGTTTCCAACACAAACTCCTTGGTGAAATCTGGCAATGCTAAGACTGGGCTTCTGTAAGTGCTTGTTTGACAGCCAGAAATGCTGCATTTACTTCAGATGTCCAAATGAAGGGTATGTTTTTCTTTAGTAGGTTTGTTAATGGTCGACAAAGTAACCCAAACAGAGCAATAAACTTTCTGTAGTATCCTGTCAAACCAAGAAACCCCCTCAGCTCTTTCAAGTTCATTGGTTGCGGCCAATTTTGGACAGCTGCAATTTTACTTGGGTCAGTAGATACACCCTGTGCACTGATGATATGTCCCAAGTATTCCAGTGACTTTTGGGCAAAAGAACATTTCGACTTCTTCACATACAGCTGATTCTTTTCCAGTAACTGAAACACAGCTCGCAAATGCTGTTGGTGTTCGTCGAGAGTTTTGCTGTATACCAAAATGTCATCAACAAAAACAAGAACAAACTTACGGATCAACGGTGCAAACACTGTATTCATCGCAGCCTGGAAAGTGGCAGGAGCTGACGTCAGACCAAAAGGCATCACTAAAAACTCATAGTGCCCACTGTGAGTGCGGAAGGCAGTCTTGCACTCATCTGCTTCCAGAAGTCTGATTTGATGATATCCCGAGCGCAAATCGAGTTTGGTGAAGAACTGAGCACCTGACAGTTCATCCAACAGTTCATCCACCACCAGCATTGGATATCTATCCTTGACAGTGACTGCATTTAAATGCCTGTAGTCTACACAGAATCTCCATGTACCATCTTTCTTCTTGACTAATAAAACTGGTGACGCAAAAGGGCTGTGACTTGCTCTAATTATGCCTTGTTGTAGCATGTCTTTGATCTGGCGCTCAATTTCATTCTTTTGTTGTGGTGAGTATCTGTACGGCTTCACATTCACTGGTTGCACCCCAGGCAGTAGTGTGATGTGATGGTCGTACTCGCGGTGAGGTGGAAGGCCAGACGGAGTTTGGAAGCACTTGGAGAATTCTTGCAGCACCTCTTCAATTTCCACTGGTGTTGCATCCACATTGGTGGCATCCAAGCTATTGAGTTGCACAATGTGTTCCAATGCTCTGTCCTTTGCTAGCATCTGAATTTCTGCCAAGGAAATCGGTTCACATGTCTGAACATTGGATTTAACTCCTTTCAGCTCAACTCTTGTACCATCCAATTTATACCTTAAGGTTTTCCTTGCCCAGTCCACCCACATGGGTGGTAAACTTTCCAACCAATCCATCCCCAGCACCATGTCATATCCAGGCACACTAAATACTCGAAAAGAATTGGAGTATTGGTGTCCTTGACATGACCACTTGACATCAGGAGCAGCGACGTTGATCTCTGTTTTTCTACCGTCAGCCACGGCAACTTGCACTGTTGGAATTGTCTTAGTCTGTAAGCCCAACTGGTCCACTGCTTCTGCACTAATAAATCTGCCTGCACTGCCAGAATCGATTAGCAACAAAATTTGCTTGCCATTACATTCCCCTTGCAGCCTGATGCTCTTCTTGGACTGAATCCCTTCCAGAGCGCACACTGAAATGTGTGTAAGTGGTTCTTCTTCACTGCTTGTTGCTTGATAAGCATCGCTATCAGGTGATTCACACTGCAACACAGCCAGCAGCTCCTCTACCACATTCAGCGACACATTCTTGATGCATTTGTGTCCCGGTTGGTATTTCTCTCCACATGTGAAACACTCACCCCGAGCTCGGCGTTGATCTCTCAGATTTTTGAGCCGGTCATCCCATGGCAGCTTGGGTTTTGCTTTATCTTCATTGCTTTTTCCTCCCTCATTATATGGACTAGAGAAAATTCCCTTGCCAGAATAGCCAGATCTTGAGTAAGATTGTTTGAATTCCGCCTTGTAGCGATTACTTGAATAACCACGGGTTTCTTCAAGCATCTCCTCCTGTTTTTCAGCAAGAACCAACGCAGCATCAACTGTTCTAGGATTGTGCAATTTAATAGCTCTCTGAATGTCTTTCTTTAAACCACTAATGAACTTAGTGACAAAAAAAGCTTCATCATAGTGTTTGTTATAAACTAAAACCTTGTGCCTAATGCCGTCAAATTTGTGATAGTAATTTTCTACAGTGTCTGTTTGTTTACACCTTTCCAAAGCTTCTAAGTGCCTATAATGTTTATCTTTACCAAACTTGGAATGAATAGCTACACACAACTCCTCTCAACTCTCAACCTCATGTTCCGCCTCGTAGGTTTGCAACCACAGAGCTGCATTCCCAGTGAAGTGCATTGTGGAAAAACTTGCCCAAGTGTCCCTATCAACATCATACAGAGTGAAATACTTCTCACAAACTTGTTTCCACCACTTTGGATTTTCACCATCGAAGCATGGAAACTCCGTTTTAGGTGGCCTAGATGATCTACCATGGTTCTGTCGTGATCCAAAATGAGGTGTATCATCTGATGGTTCTCCTAAATCAAAGCGGACAGGAGTATGAGGTGTTGTTCACGTACCCTTGTCCAGGGCATGTGTCTGTGCCCGTGAGGCAGCAGTCACGGTACCCTGGTTCATGGTGTCATCGCCGTGCCATTCAGGCCGAGTGGTGTTGACTGGAGGCAGAGTAGGTGCAGCCTCCAGCGCCGTCACTCTTGCTCCTATTTCATCCATCGTCTTCCTGAGATCCTTCACCCTGGAATCCACTTGGGGCATCCACAGGTTCAGGCTCTTCAGAGTGTCGGAGATGGTTTGGATCGAGGTGGCGGTCGCCGCGCCTTGCTTGCGCAACTCCACCAGATCCGCTTGTACCTTGTCCATGATGACGATGTCGCACTCCGCCCAGACCGCGTCGGAAGGATGTAACGCCTGCCGCCGCCTTCTCGAAGCGCCCCCAATGACGAGAGAGATTGGTTTGCGAAGCCGGAATTTCACGAGATGTGGAGGAATCGCAGCTCAACCGCTCGCAGACCACCAATCCTCGCCGCCGTGAATCCGCCCGAAATCGGCAGACCCGACACCGTCGCCGCGGGGAGGAGGCAGCCTAGTGGGATTTCACGGGAGAACCCAACCACTGCGCCCCCAATCAACCCGAAATCACCTCCCGAACTCGAAATTGAAATGGATAGGGGAAAAAAAATTGTGGAAAACGCAGATCGACTGCTCTGATACCAGATGTAAGGCGTCTAGGGTATAAT
The DNA here is from genome assembly GCA_947311845.1 of Poa pratensis. Taxonomy (NCBI): domain Eukaryota; kingdom Viridiplantae; phylum Streptophyta; class Magnoliopsida; order Poales; family Poaceae; genus Poa; species Poa pratensis. The sequence goes on along the minus strand of CAMZMU010000071.1, from coordinate 35,087,817 downwards.
TGACTACGAATCTGAAGGTCTTAGTGTATAATTCGATCCGATACAAGCTCCGCGTTGCGCAGGAGCAGAATCTCGAGCTCGCAGGCTCGGAACAGAGAGAGAGGAGAGATCCCGTTTCAGGGCTTAGACAGTTAATCATTCCTTGCCCATCTTGATCTCCAGGACAGTCCTAAGTAGTTGGCGTCGTCATGTCCTTCTGGGCCGTGGGTCTTGCCTCCAACTGGGCCTTGCGCAGCGCTCGACGATGTTCCGCACGCCTGGTTGCCTTGACAGCTAACGGTAAGTGCAGGGTCGTGACATTGATCTTCCTCCTTCAAGAGCTGAGAGCTCCCAGCAAAGCTAGCAAACTTGACCAACCAAAAATGGCGCCACCGCCACTGAAGAATCCCAACCTTTACACTTACCACCTCTGCTTCCTTCTCCTGGTTTCCACCACCACCCTCTCCGCCGCTCTCCCCACCTCATACTCCTCCGTTTGCCAGGACAGACACACGGAAGAAGACGATGCCCTTTCACTCATCCGCTCCTTCCAAATCTCCACTGGTTACTTCTCCGGCGGCGAGGAAAGCCTGTTCGCGGCCGATGATGACCTTTACGAAACTTATCGTTCATTTTCTCTTTCCCCCCATGGCGCCTTCCGCACCAGCGACCAGTCTCTCGTCCACCTTACCGCCACACTCACTCTCACCGGCCCGCGCAACAGCACCTACCAGAGCGGTAGACGCCGCCAACGCCATAGTTACAAAGTCACAGAGTCCATCTCCTTCGTCCTCGACGGTTACTATTCCTCCACCTCACTCGAGCTCGGCATGGTCGGGACGGGCACCGAGTTCACCGCCGACGGTTCTCTCAAGCGCTACCCGCACGTCGCCCTCTGCCTCCGCGTCCCCAGTCCTCCCAGTCTCGTCGACCCCTTCCTGACCGGCAGTCTAATGGGCTCCGCCGACTTGGGGACCATCCACCTCCTCGCGTACTCCGAGGGCGACGACTACAACTACAAGCACGGTTCCGAGCGCGCGGCCTGCAGCAGACCGGCACAGGCAGCAAGCCAGCAAGGGGCTCGCTTCAGGTGCTCGGCGGCATCAGCTCCGCCTGGTGCGCCCACCTGAAAGAGCAGGTCATGACCTCGTACAGGCTGGAGCACGGGGGCGCCCCGCTGCGGCGGATGCACGTCAACCAGATGCAGTGCACCGCGGACGGCGGCGCCGTCCGCGCGTACATGGTGTCCTCCAACGATACTGGGTCGACCGGGACGGGCGGGTACTACAACCCTCAACGCCGCTTCATGGTCGATGAGGAGGCTGCCGTGGCCGATGGGCACTGGGACTCCGTCCGCGGCGTTCTCTACCTCAGGGCGTGCCGGGTGGTGCGCTCGGCGGCGCCGTCTGCTCTGGCGGTGCGAGAGCACGAGTGCGGGATCAGGATGAGCTTCTGGTTCCCGGCCGTGTGGACGTTGCTGGACCGGAGCGTCGTGGCCGGGATGCTTTGGAACTCGACGCAAGAAAGCACGGGCAACAACGACGACACCGGGATGATCAGCAGCGGTGTGATAACAGCGTCAAGCATCGACGGCACCGATAACCACAGAAGCAACTTCACTGATATGAAGTACAACTACAACGACACGATGCTTGAGGAGGCGAGGGAGCATTACCTGAAAATCAACAAGGAGAAGATCAAGGTGCCACACTCATTCCCGGCTAACTATACTTACCGTGACTTCGAGTTTCATTACCACGGGCAGGACGTGTCGAGTGGACAATCCAACCCAGTCACAATCGGTTCCGTGATGGTGTACGGGGAAAGGCTGGCTGCCGATGATTCTTTCTCACAGCATGCGATGGCTGACATGAAGCAGGATCTGCTGAGGGTGAGCTATGACATACACCATTATGCTCCACCTGACAATTGGGTGAGACCAACGAATGGGTCTTACTTGTTGAGAATCGGTCTCTGATTGTACGTGTTGTATTGTAAACGTACAAGTACATGTAATCCTGCCGTATATAAATAGAAGAGGTGGAGGCACGTTGCCTACCACGGAACCCTAAATCTTAACTTGGTATCAGAGCCACGAGCTCTTCCTACCCTAGCCGCCACCGCCGCACCTGTCCGCCGCCGCCGCCGCGTTTTCTCGCTGCCGCCGCCGCGATGTCGTTCACATCTTCCGCCCTCGCGCTCACCGCGTTTCCCTCCACCCCCGCTGCGCCCACCATCGCGCCACCCTCGGCCTCGGCGGCCATCCCTTGTTGTTCCGCCCATCGCGGTCCGTCTGGACCGTAGCAACTACATCTTGTGGAGGGCGCTTGCTCTCCCCAACTTCGCCGGAGCGCGCCTCCACGGATTTCTCCACGGCTCGGCGAAGGCGCCGGCTCAGACCGTGACGACAGGAACCGGCGACACTGCCCGCATCGTGTCCAACCCGGACTACGAGCACTGGTGGACCCTCGACAAGAAGGTTCTCGGGCTACTCCTTGGATCGATGCACGAGGAGATCTCGTCCTAGTTGATCGGCTGCACCACGGCTGCTGCTTCATGGGCGGCAGTGCAGGCCATGTTCAGCGCGGAAAATAGCGCTGGTGTTCGCAACCTCCGGCGTCAAATTCAGGCGCTGAGGAAGGGAGACAAGCCCGCTGGCGAGTATATGCAGAAGGTGAAAGCACTAGCTGACGCCATGACCGCCGCCGGCTCCCCCCTTCGCGATGACGAGATCATCGATTACATGCTCACCGGCCTTGGCTCGGCGTTTAACCCCATTGCTGCCTCGATGAACTTCGCGGGGACGGTCACGCTCTCCGCGTTCTACTCGAGTGTTTTACACTACGAAGCCCTCCAGCAGCAGCAGTCGGAGCTCGAGGATTGGACATCCTCCGCCAACGTTGCATCACGCCCGGGCTACATCGCCACTCCGGGCCGCGGCAATGACTCTGGCCGTCCTAGTGGCGGCCGTCCCGCTGGTGATTATACACAGCAGGGGCAGATCGTCCATGGCCAAGGTGGTCACGGCCAGGGCAGTCAAGGTCGTCCTGGCGGTAACGGCGGCAATGGCCGCAATGGAGGAGGAGGGAACAGAGGCGGCAATGGCCGCAACCGAAAGTGGCGCCCCAAGTGCCAACTCTGCAGGAACTGGGGGCACGAGGCAGGAGACTGTCGTAACTTCCACGCCGGCAACTCGGCGTCTACCTCCACTCATGAGCCGCCCCACTGGATCATGGATTCCGGGGCGACGGACCATCTCACAAGTGATCTAGAGCGCCTTCAAGTTCACGAGCGCTATGGCGGGAAGGATCAGGTGCAAGTGGCCAATGGTGCATCTCTTCGTTTGCACAATATTCTTCATGTTCCACACATTAATCAGCACCTCCTTTCCGTTTATCGTCTTGTCTCCGACAATGATGTTTTTGTGGAATTTCATCGTTTGTTTTTCCTTGTTAAGGACAAGGCCACGAAGAAAATCCTTCTGCACGGTAGAAGTCATGGAGGGCTCTACCCCATTCCGCTTAGTCGTGCGTCCACCTCATCAATCGACAGGCGTCTTCCGGCGTCAAGACCACACCATCCCAGTGGCACCAGCGTCTCGGTCATCCCACCAATAATGTAGTTCAAAACATTGTTAGGAATAATGGTTTAGTGTGTTCGTCCGATATTCAGACTTCAGTTTGTGATGCTTGTCAGCGTGCTAAGAGTCGACAATTGCCATATAATTTATCTCATCGTATTTCTACTATGCCTCTCGAGTTAATTCATTCTGATGTTTGGGGGCCAGCGATTGCCTCCTCGGGAGGGTATAAGTATTATGTTAGCTTTGTCGATGATTACTCTCGTTTTTGTTGGATATATCTTCTCAAGCATAAGTCTGATGTTGAGCAAGTGTTCTATGCTTTTCAAGCCCACGTTGAACGTCTCCTTCACACCAAAATCATAGCTGTCCAGTCGGATTGGGGTGGTGAGTATCACAAGTTGCATCGCTATTTTCAGCGTACCGGGATTTCCCATCGTGTGTCCTGTCCACACACATCACAACAGAACGGGGTTGCTGAACGCAAACACCGTCATCTTGTTGAAACGGGTCTTGCTTTGCTAGCTCATTCCTCCTTACCTTTGCGGTTTTGGGATGAAGCTTTTCTGGCCGCTTGTTATCTCATTAACCGAATGCCCACACCTGTCATTCACCAGGACACGCCTGTGCACCGTCTTCTTCAGGTCAAACCAGACTATTCTTTCCTTCGCACTTTTGGCTGCGCGTGCTGGCCCAGTTTGCGCAAGTATAACGCACATAAGCTTGCTTTTCGCTCTACTATGTGTGTGTTTCTAGGGTACAGCCCAATGCATAAGGGGTACAAGTGCTTAGATCGTTCCACGGGACATATATATATCTCTCGTGATGTTGTTTTTGATGAGTCTGTGTTTCCATACTCCACACCTGGTGTTACGGTTGACATCTCCACACTTGCGGATATGATTTCTTTCCTTCCGATGAACCGGCTACGGGTGATAATATGCGAAAATATGACCTGTCTTATTTGTCCACTGACCAGCCTGCCCCAGGCGTGTATCTCATGTGCAGGATTTTTCGGTCGAGCGAGATGCCCCTCCGCCGCCTGAGATCGACACCCGCCAGCCGGTGATCGACGTGCCCGTCCGTCCTGTGCGTCCCGCGCTGGAGATCGACGTGCATGGCGCATGCACGCCTCCCGGCCCCAGCTCTCCCTCGGCCTCGTCACCCGGCCCATCATCGGCTTCGCCGCCCGGGCGAGGCTGTGCCCGACCAACGCCGAGTCCCTCTGGGCCGGCTGACTCGGCCCAGTCCGCGTCGCCCTCACCGGTTCTTCGCCGGTCGCGACGCCTTCGACTGCGCCTGCCCCGCCACCGCCGTCTACGACGGCTGCTGCTCCTGGTCACACTATGACCACTCGTCTCCGTGACGGCACCCGTCATGAGAAGAAGCTCACCGATGGCACCGTGCGATATGATCCCCGTCGCCGCGCGTTCTTCGCTGCCCCTGTCTCCCATCGGGAGGCGCTTCGAGAGCCTGCTTGGCGGGCTGCTATGTCCGATGAGTTTGCCGCACTCCGTCAGACCGATACGTGGAGGCTTGTTCCGCGTCCTCCCGGTGTTAACTTGGTCAGCTGCAAGTGGATCTTCAAGACCAAGCATCGCGCTGATGGCTCCATTGATAAGCACAAGGCCAGACTCGTTGCTCGTGGTTTCTCTCAACAGCATGGCATTGACTACGGTGACACGTTTAGTCCTGTTGTCAAGCCCGCCACAGTTCGATTGGTTCTCTCTTTGGCCGTATCTCGTGGCTGGACGCTTCGTCAGGTTGATGTGAGCAACGCCTTCCTTCATGGCTTTCTGACAGAGGATGTTTATATGCAGCAACCTCCCGGCTTTGAAGACCCTCAGTTCCCCACTCATGTCTGCAAGCTGCAGCGTGCTCTCTATGGTCTTAAGCAGTCTCCTCGTGCCTGGTATGCTCGTTTAAGTGCTCGGCTACTCGAGCTTGGTTTTACTTCCTCCAAGGCCGACACGTCGTTGTTTATCTTCTCTCATGGAGCTGTTCAGATTTACATGCTGGTGTATGTCGATGACATTGTTATTGCCGGGTCCACTCCTGCTGCGTTGATCGTCTGGTGCACTCTCTCGCAGACAGTTTTCCTATCAAGGACCTTGGCCCACTGGAGTATTTTCTTGGATTAGAAGCATCTTACAATTCCGGGGGGCTAAGTGTGACACAGCGCAAGTATGCACTTGATCTTCTTCATCGTGTCAGCATGGAGAATTGTAAGCCTACTCCTACTCCGCTTGATACCTCCGAGAAGTTAGCCCGTGCTGGAGGACATCCACTCGATGTTGATGATGTTTTCCGATACCGTAGTGTGGTTGGGGGTCTTCAGTATTTAACCCTCACTCGGCCAGACATTTCCTTTGCTGTCAACAAGGTGTGTCAATTTCTCTCCCAGCCGACTGAGATACACTGGGAAGCCGTGAAGCGCATATTGCGCTACGTCAAGGGCACCATTAGCACCGGTCTCCTCTTTCGAAGGTCTCCTTCTACCGGTGTCAGTATTTTTACGGATGCGGATTGGGCAGGATGTGTTGATGATCGACGCTCCACCGGAGGCTTTGCCATCTTTGTAGGTCCGAACTTGATCTCGTGGAGTTCGAAGAAGCAGCCTACCGTCTCGAGGTCCAGTACTGAGGCGGAGTACAAAGCATTGGCAAATGGGGCTGCTGAGGCCATGTGGGTCGAGTCATTGCTCAAGGAGCTCGGCGTCATACAGCAGCGCACACCGATCCTGTGGTGTGACAATTTAGGGGCTACATACCTGACAGCTAACCCAGTGTTTCATGCTCGGACCAAGCACATTGAGATTGACTTCCATTTCGTGCGTGAGCGAGTAGCCGCTGGAGATCTCCAAGTCAGGTTTATCTCTTCTAATGATCAGTTGGCTGATGTCTTTACTAAGCCAGCCACACGGCAGATGCTAGACCGATTTAGAACCAATCTAAACCTTGTATGTAGTAGTAGTTTAGATTGAGGGGGCGTGTTGAGAATCGGTCTCTGATTGTACGTGTTGTATTGTAAACGTACAAGTACATGTAATCCTGCCGTATATAAATAGAAGAGGTGGAGGCACGTTGCCTACCACGGAACCCTAAATCTTAACTTTACTCAGTTAGCCTTCAGGAACGGCGAATCTCAGCAGAGAGTGTTTATGATCAGAAGAGGGGCCTCCTGTCCATGATCGGTTGCCGAGAGCACAACGGTTCGACCGACTGTCGGATTCTTGTAACGGTGCATTTTGCCTCCCTTGAGGCCAGGGCGCAGGGGCACGGCAGAGGAGTAATCAGCAGCCTCAGAGAAAAGACCGATCACCTTTTCTTCGAGAAGATCGACATCCGTTTGTACGGGATGTACACCGACCAGTTATCGGATGCGATATCGAGGATGGATTTGGAAAACATCATGCTGGTTGTCTCCACCACGATGTCGTGCGTCTTCACCGTTTTGCAGATCCTCCACACCAAGAAGAACCCTGAGGCGGCCAGGCAACGTCGATAATCATGCTCTCCATCCTTACACTGGGGTACCTCACCCCTCTTGTGCTCAACTTCGAGGCCATGTTCATGAGCAGGAGGAGGAGCCGATACTTTCCATACCCGATGGGCGGGTCGCTTGAGATGAATGAGGTGATGTTGAGGGTGCCTATTCTCGTCGCCTTCTTGTTGCAGCTGCGCCTTCTTCAGTTGGCATGGTCCGGCCGCCGGAGATCGGTTGACCAGAGTGATTCCACGACGCCGCCACCCGTCGTGTCTGAAAGGATTGTGCTGCAAGTATGTCTAGCATTGTACCTGCTCGGTGCAGTCCTGGCCGCAATTGTTCACGTGATCAACGTCCGTGCCGCAAAGGAGGATCCACTAGTCGTTCGTATTGGCAGAAAGCCAGCCACAATTTGGGAGGACCTCGTGTCATACGCAGGGCTGATAGTTGATGGCTTTCTACTCCCTCAGGTAATTTTGAACGCGTCCTTAGCAGGCTCCGGAGTGCGAGCGATCTCGCCGTGGTTTTACATAGGTTGCACCATGATCCGCGATGCCTCATGTGTATGATGTAGTCAGGGGGCACATCTATGAGCAGAGCATAAACCCCTCCGACATATACGCGAGCCCTCGTGGCGACCTCTTCGGTGTCGCTTGGGACATCGTTATACCATGCGGAGCAGCGTTGCTGGCCACCTTGCTGTTCTTGCAGCAGCGGCTTGGAGGCGCCGCGTCGCTTCCAACACAGAGGAGGATATCAGGTGGATACGAGTTGGTCTCCAACCTCTAACTTAAATTAAACAGGGCAGTTCTCCTTCAGCAAAGAAATCGTACCTCAATATATATTGTTGAAATATCTCGTCCATATGCTCTTCAACATACTGGATAAGTTTGTACTCGATGTTCTTTTTCTTATGAATACACACATAGCCACTTGCATCGTTATACCATGCGGAGCAGCGTTGCTGGCCACGTTGTTGTTCTTGCAACAGCGACTTGGAGGCGCCACATCGCTTCCATCACAGAGGAGGAGATCAGGTGGATATGAGTTGGTCTCTAACCTCTAACTTAATTAAAACAGAGCAGTTCTCCTTCAACAAAGAAATTGTACCTCAACATATTGGTTGATAGACCTTGTCTATATCTTCTGTGATATTTTATTGGATAAATTTGTAATCGATGCTCTTTTCTTAAGAATACAATGAATATACACATAGCCCTCACCAGTTTGCCACGTTGTGCCCATGCCATCTTCGCTGACTGGCCACTGTGTCACTGCATCACTTATCGCCCATGCCATCTTTGATCACTGAGGAGACGATCTCTGACTCTACGGTGATTGTTTCGTCGTATTTGCCCGGAAGACCTGTTGCTCTGGGCATAGCACAGAGGTGAAGCTTTTCTCAGGTTTTACTATCTGTCAGTAGGAGTGTATTTTCATCCCAAGGGGATTGGCGAAGTATTTTTACAAGTATTTTTTTTCCAAGCTCCGGATAATCCCCTCCAAGTATTTTTTTTTGCAAATCGTCCAAGTTTTTGAATACACTTCACATAACTAGAAGTAAACAAGCCCCGGAATAGTTTTATCTCAGTACTATTTCTGAACTGGAGTAATCTGTGCGTTGGGACGTGTTGTTGGTTGTTCCGCTAATTAATTTGCACTAGTAGTCGTGTACGTGCAATGCACGTAATATAGCTAAGCAACATGTTTTGTTACAACCATTGTTCAGAAACCTGCTTTAACGGACGCAAAATAACAAATTAAAACGTCTTGTAGGGCTCTCAAAATCGTCATCTGCTGAAACTAAATCATCCTGGGAAAGGAGCCTCCGATGGAAATCAGTTAAAAAGTACCACAGGTTTAATAGTAGCCTCCGATGACCGCATCATTCACATGCATATTTTATTATGTTGGTTCTCAATCACTAATTTATTTTGAGAAAATTTTAGAACATTATATGATCAGATCACATAGCGGACATCTGACTCAACAAAAGAATAGAGCTAGGCATCGATCTCTTTTCGTTCCTGCTTGTTGTTATCTATATTTTTTAGTTTATAACAAATATGTCCGTGCATTGCTACAGTTAATTTTTTTTGAATATTTTTTTTGGTCACGCAGTATTACACTACTGGAAATATAAAAAATTATTGAGACGAAGCATTCTTGAGGTCGCTTCTACCGTCAATAATTAGGCTTACTTTCTTGTTAAGTCATGCTACCATCAAGAAATGACAGATCTTTCTTTGCGATTGTTGGCTCACAATAAATAAATGATGTCTTTTCTTAACATTGGCATGTCCACATCAAGAAAGACATACTCCATGTGAGACACCATATATATCCCCGTCAATAAACCGGTTCTAATTACCTCCACATAGCACGACGAGTGTAGCCGGGAAAGTTTTTGGTAGGGAATCGGCAATTCGATCCACCTGACATTAAAAGATTTAGTAAACATGCCCATGCGATGCAACGGGAGAGAAAAAAATTATGTCGAGAATACGCACAAAGTAAGTTCTGGTTGGCTTCGGGTTTAAATGACGACTGGACATGATGGTAAAGTTACAATTTAAGTCAAATTTAAATCTCTCAAGCCACATAATTTCTATCCTCTACACCACGAGCTCATTGTTCTCTTCTTCAGGACACAGAGATACATCTATAGGCTGCCCATATGCCATGGCAGCGCGAGCTCCAGACCTCCTCCCATGGCGCCGAGTCCTTCCACCTTCCTATTCAGCGACTTGGCGCCCTTTTCCAGCGGGTGGGCCAAGCCAAATCTTCGAATCGAACCAAGGTTTCAGAATCGGTTCGACGAATCGCACCACGAGAGAACAGTTGGAGGAAAAAACAAAAAAGATTTCGGGGGAGATGGAGTCTGCAATCGGGTTGAGTTTCTTTGGGTGTGTCTGGTAGCCTGTGTGACCTTAGCATGACTATATTTATACATGTTGACTTCAACCAAACTGAGTGCATACAAGTGTCCTTTGTTTGGTAGTCTGTGTCCATTGAGCCATGTTAAGTTGAGATATTGTTTGGTAGATTGTATGCGGTAAGATGTTGTTACCTCCTCTCTAAAATGGTAAAGATACCACAACCATCTGGAATTAAGTTTCAACAGTTTACAAACATATTCAAGATAAATTCTCCAACTAAAGCTGATCGTTTCTTCTCCATTTATGCTAGCTCACGTACACTGGTTGATCTTTGTTTCTGATCGGTGCTTTTGGCCGAGGGCAATAGCTAGTACAGGCTGGGTTGCCTTTCACTTCGAATACCTCTCTTTACACACAAGAATGATAGAAATCTGATTTTTATTGCTTCACATTACGACTGTACGATTGAGTTCAGAACTTCAGATGCTAAAAAAACTGCTGGCGGAAATTTGCTAAATAGAAACAGAGCAAACAGTACTCTGCAGCCTATGAACATAACAGATTGGGATTGGGGAACTGCCGGCGCACAGCTGCATGTCGGGGAAGGCCGTTGATGGCGCACGGCTGAGCCAGCTGCACGTGCCTACGCATGATGGGGAGCGAACGGCGCGCAGCTAAAGGTCGGGGAAGGGCCGGCGGCGGCGTGGAGCTGGAGGTCGGGGAAGCAGTGGACGACGGCGTCGAGCTGGAGTACAGAGAAGCACGGGCCTCGCGGGATGGGAAAGGGCCGGGAGCTGGACCTCGGGAACGGCCGGCGACGAGCTAGAGGACGGAGCAGAGAGAGCAGCCTGAGCGACGTGTGATGCAGGCGGCGGTGCGTCGGAGATTACGGGGCCGGGCAGTGGCTGTGCTCCCGAGCTCCATGGCTGTCAGATCTGGTGGATGCAGGAGAGCATATAGGGAGGACTGGGGGTGGAGTGGAGGAACGGCCGCGAGTTGGTGCGGCCTGCGGGAGAGAGGGTGAGGGAGAGAAACAAGCGGTGGAGGTCATCCTATCGAACGCGAGGATGCATACCGCCCCACCATCCTCAACTTCAACATCTCGTCGTCGGCATGGAGATTGATCTGCTGTGCCATGGCCACCCGCATCCCGGCTTGGACGGGAGGAGGAAGAAGGGGAGGGCGCCGCCTCGCCTTGACTCTGCGGAATATCGTAGGACAGGGTGGGCGACAGACGTTCCGTCCGGAAGAGAAATAAAAGAACGAAACGGTACGATGGCAATTTAGTAGTATTATGTGATTTGGTGGGAGGGCAAAACGGTAAAACTGAGCGTGTGTTGAGCTGCTCAACATTGTTGGACCGATCTGGTTCGTTGATCTGATATTGAACGACTCAAATTTAATGTATCTGTAACATGTTTGCTATTTTCTCTACTATATAATATGGCTTGAGAAGGTGTTGGTGCGTTTTTTGTTTCCGATTCTACCCCTACAGGTTTCGAGATATTACATTGTGTGCCACCGCCAAGTAAAATAGCCGGTTCGTTAAAAAACAAATGCTCTGATAGTCCTTCTCGGCCGCTCACCGACCGTGCATCCCAGCTCTCTTCTCTCGCGCGCAACTCGCTGGCCCTGCCTTCCCGGCCGTCGCTCACCGCTCACAGGCCTGCCTACGAGTGAGATTCCCTCGCTGCTCGCTCGCGCGCGTCTCGATGCCCGCCTCCGAGGCCGCCGCCGTCACGCGTACAGCCGACCCCGCCTCCGCGGCACCTGCTTCCGTCGCGCGCCGCTCGTCGACCATGCCTCTGGCTCAGCTTCCGTCGCCGCTCGTGCGCATCTCGCCGGCCCCGCCTCCACGGCATCTACTTCCCTCGTGCGTACTGCTCACTGGCCAGGTCTCGTGAGTTGCTAATCCTGGGAGTTCGTGGTGTGACTGCTGTCGGTGTACAAGTCAGAGTCAAGAGGAAGAAGAGGCTGCGACCGCCCATCGCCCCATCGATCTCCGGCGAGCGGCGCTGCCTCCCTCATACAGCCTGTGGAACGAAACGTCCGTTGAACTGAACCACTGCACCGATATTATCCTTTGCCCCCCTCTCCGTCCTCCCTCCTCACCTTCGCCGCTACTCCTCCTCCTTCTGGTGCTGACCATGGCGGCCATCCGAGTACTTCAAGAGGAGGCTGGACTCTCTGATCTGTGGCGTGGAGTTCTGTTTCGCTTGCGGTGAAGCTTCTACAAGAGATCCAGGCAAACTCTTTGTCCTCAACCATATTTGCATCGAGTACCCCTGCACATGTTCGATGAAATGCCTATGTCGAGCATTCAGTAAACGAGTTGTGCAGCAGAGCTTGTTATCTCCCTAATTAAAGACATTTCATGGTTTCTGCACAGGTTAACGTTAGAAGGGTGCTATCAACTCTTGAGACGATCTGAGACACTAATGTGGAACCGAAAAGTGGATGCTACATGTCCGCGCTCTCCATGGGCCTGCCAATGAGCGTCCCCATCGACATGGATGAGGCAAGCAGAGGAGCGGCGCCTGGACAAATTATTTTACACGTTAGTTGCATCCAACTCAATCTAGCGGCGACGAGTTTGATCAGGCAGCTGTCCTCCTAACGTGTGTACAATTGATTCCAACTATGCTAAACCGTGGCTTCCTCTGCATCATATCAATTTTGCGCGTTGCCGCATCCTCTGTGCAGCCATCCTTGCGGTTTTTCCTGCCATGGTATACTCGGCTTTCCAACCTCAGGTAATCAGGAATCTCTTTAGTTCCCTGTCAGATATTTGAAGATTTATCTGGAATAGATTGGGACATTCAAGTTCTTTGTACATGACTGCATTGCTCGAGTCCTTTGGGTGCAAAAACTGACAAAATACCCTCGGTAGAAAAATCTGTGAGGGGCTGGCTAATGTTCAGTTTGCCCTTACCATTCCGGGTCAAGTCTCTCCTGTCTACTTATCCAATATGTTGTCTTGCTGATAGTTTAGTTTTTTTGCATTATTTTGAACCTAATGTGGTTGTGGGCTATTGAAAATATGTGTAACCCATTGAAACTAATTAACCAGAAACTTTGTCTTTCATAGGCAAAAGTGTTCTTGTAACAACAAATAATTTGCTATTTGTACTAATTAATATATTTTTACCTTAGTTTAGACAACATCTTTGCTCCTACAAATATGCACTCTGTTTTTTCATATGTACACATTGTGAGTCAGCGGGTATGTCATATGTTTGACGAAAGACATATCAGAAGTATCATTGACTCATTTCAGATGTCTCATGTTACTTCGGTTGGATAGTAATTATCGGGTGAGCTGATGGTCTCGTGTATTTGGTGGTTTTAATGCTCCCAATAGTATTGGCATTAGAATTCTTTTGATGCAATGAAGACCTTACTTATATTAATGCATATAACGTCCCTTCTATAGCTATACCTGATACCCTCTATTCTAATATGTTTATTTTGTTACTTCTCTGTTGTGTAAATTATGCCACTGAATCATATGTAAATATGTTATTCTTGCCATGAAACACGAACTACCATTTTTCTTCTTTTTGGTATTCTGAACGATTGTTCAATCAGTTGATTGGAATCCACAAGATTTCTAGGCCGGAATAGCAGCGGGAGGAGGCCGACGCCGCCTGGCCACGCTGATTCCATTTTCTTCCTCTATCCATACTGTTTTCCTCAAACTGGCAACGTGGTGCCTCTCGTCGGTCGCTGCCTTGCCACTGTTGTGCGTGCTTGCTTGCTGATCTCTGTGTAGGCTTGATGTGTTTGCCGCTCGCTGCTGGCGTGTGTGCGCTGTGTCATCAAAGACGCCGAGGAGTACCAAAGACTTTCTATTACTGTCCTAATCTTTCCAGGTTGCTACTGAAACAGTTGGAGTAAACTATCGTGTATAATATTCATTAGTTCCATCCTGTTTGTTTGTAGATTTGAATTTGTTCAAAGGATGATGGTCCCACGTGAAACTCGGTTGTTGATTTCAACGTGTTATATTACGAAAATAAATCGCCGCCCGTTACAACGCACGGGCATTTTCCTATTAATAGTAGTATAGATATGCTGGGCAGGGCTCCAAGAGATCGGTCGATGAAAACGACCGGAAGGGTTGACCGTTGACGTTTACTTTGAAAACCATGATAAGTCCGTAGGATCCATTAAGCTACAAGATAGCATTTTCCTTCCATTTTCCTCCATGAAAAGGACATACCTCCAATCCAAGGATACAGGCCATGATCGTTCTTCCAAATTCCACTCCAGATCGGATAGCCATCAATGGTCCAAAGAAGTCAAGCAACTCCACCTTGCAGCAGCTAGCCATTCACTGATTTCACTCCACTCAGCTACTACTATAAACGCACACAGGCACATCCTTGATCTTCCTCCTTCCAGAGCTCCCAGGAAGGTAACAAGCTCGATCAGCCAAAAATGGCGCCACCACCATTGAAAAATCCCAACCTTTACACTTACCACCTAAGCTTCCTTCTCCTCGTATCCACCACCACCCTTTCCGCAGCTCTCTCCTCCTCTTCCTACTCCTCCGCCTGCTCGTCCGTGAAACCCGCTCCCGACCGCCACACCGAGGCACACGACGTCCTTTTACTCATCCGCTACTTCCAGATGTCCACCGGCTCCTTCTCCGGCGGCGCGGACGGCCTCTTCTCCGCCGACGATGATCTCTACAACGGATATAGCCCATTTATCCTTTTTCCCCATGGCGCCTCCGTCACCAGCGACCAGACTCTCGTCCACCTCGCCGCCACCCTCACCCTCACCGGCCCCAACACCTATCGTGGCAATGGGAGCCTCCATAATTACACTAGCACCGGGTCCGTCTCCTTCGTCCTCGACGGCTACTACTCCTCCGCCTCGTTCCAGCTTTGCATGGTCGGCTCGGGCACCGAGCAAGCCGCCGATGGCTCTCTCAAGCACTACCCGGGCGTCACCCTCCGCCTCCGCATCCCCGGACCTCACAAACTCACCGACCCTTTCGTTACCGGCACTCTAGACGGATCAGACGACTTCAGCACCATCCACCTCCTCGCGTACGCTGAGGGCGACAACTACGAGTACGGCTCCGAGCGCGCGGCCTGCGAAACACCGAGGCAGCAGGCCAGGGGCTCGCTCCAGGCGCTCGGCGGCATCAGATCCGCCTGGTGCGCCCACCTGAAAGAACACCTGATGACCTCGTACAGGCTGCAGGAGCACGGCGGCGCCATGCCCACGCTCCTGCGGCGGCTGCGGGAGCCGCGGATGCAGGTCAACCAGATGCACTGCGCTGCGGACGGCGCCGTGCGCGCGTATGTGGTGTTCTCCAACGGTACTGAGTCCGAGAGGCGCGGCTACTACTATCGTCAAGGCGGCTTCGTGGTCGACGAGGAGGCTGTCGTTGCCGAGGGGCGCTGGGATCCAGATCGGGGCATGCTCTGTCTCAAGGCGTGCCAGGTGGTGCCCTCGGTCTCGGCGCCGTCTGCTCTGGCGGTGCCAGAGCACGGGTGCGGGATCGGGATGAGCTTTTGGTTCCCGGCCGTGTGGACGATGCGGGACCGGTACCTCGTGGCCGGGATGATTTGGAACTCCACGCAAGAAACCACGGGCAACAAGGACGACACTGGGCTGATCACCGGTGTGATAACAGCGTCGAGCATCGACGGCACCGACAACCACAGAAGCAGCAACCTCTCAGACGTGAAGTACAGCTACAACAACACGATGCTTGAGGAGGCGAAGAAGCATTATAATCTGAAATTCAAGAAGGAGAAGATCAAGGGGCCGCACTCTTTCCCGGGTAACTATACTTACAGCGACTTCGAGTTCCAGTTCTACTCCAAGGGCCGCACGGTGACGGGACAAGCCTCCCCGGTTACAGTTGGTTCGGTCATGGTGGACGGAGATCGGCTGGCTGCCGACGATTCTTTCTCCCGGCATGCGGTGGTTGACCCGAGGCATGGTCTTCAGAACGTCAGCTATGATATACTCCATTATGCTCGACAACGGGTGCGGCGACCCGCGAATGGATCGTATGCGTCCTCATTTACCAGTTATGAACAACGACGAATCTTAGCGGAGGGTGTTTATGATCCTGAGAGGGGCATCCTGTGCATGATCGGTTGCCAAGAGCACAACGGCTCCACCGACTGTAAGATACTAGTATCCGTGAAGCTTTCCTCTCTGGATGCAAGGGGACAGGGGCACGGCAGGGGAGTAATCAGCAGCCTCAGAGACAAGACCGACAGTCTTTTCTTCGAGAAGATCGACATTTATTTGTACGGGATGTACTCCAGGATGGTGTCGGAGACGATATCGAGGATGGACTTGGAAAGCATCATGCTGGTGGCTTCCACGACGCTGTCGTGCATCTTCACCGTCCTACAGATCCTCCACATCAAGAAGAACCCCGAGGCGGCTCGGGCAACATCGATCACTATGCTCGCCATTCTCGCACTGGGGTACCTCACCCCTCTCGTGCTCAACTTTGAGGCCCTGTTCCCGAGCAGGAGGAGCCGGTACTTTGCGTACTCGATGAGCGGGCCCGTCGAGGTGAAGGAAGTGATGATGAGGGCGCCTATTCTCATCGCCTTCGTGCTGCAGCTTCGCCTCCTTCAGTTGGCATGGTCCGGCCGCCGGAAATCAGTCGACCAGATGACGCCGTCACCTGTCGTGTCTGAGAGGATTGTGCTGCTGATATGTCTGCCCCTGTACATTCTCGGGGCAGTCCTGGCGGCGATCGTCCATGTGATCAACGTCCGTGCTGCTAGGGAGGATCCGCTGGTCGTTCGCATCGGCGGAGAGCCTGCAACGATTTGGGAGGACCTCGTGTCATACGCGGGGCTAATACTGGACGGCTTCCTGCTCCCTCAGGTAATCTTGAACGCGTCCTTGGCAGGCTCCAGAGTTCGAGCGATCTCGCCATGGTTTTACTTAGGGTGCACCATGATCCGCTCGATGCCTCATGTCTATGATGTAGTCAGGGGTCACATCTATGAGCAGAGCATAAGCCCCTCCGACGTATATGCGAGCCCTCGTGGCGACCTCTTCGGTGTCGCTTGGGACATCGTTATACCGTGCGGAGCAGCGTTCCTGGCCACGTTGTTGTTCTTGCAGCAGCGACTTGGAGATGCCGCGTCGCTTCCATCACAGAGGAGGAGATCAGGTGGTTACGAGTTGGTCTCTAACCCCTAACTAAAACATGGTTGTTCTTCATCAAAGAAAATGTACCTCAATATGTTGTTGAAAGATCTCGTATGTGTGCTCTTCAACATTTTACTGGATAAATTTGTAATCGATGCTCTTTTCTTAAGAACTAGTGGAATTCGGCGCGGCGACACGCCGCGCCCTTTAAGAGTAATTTTAGAATTAAAATCAAGTCATGTAAGTATGTACTGTATCGCTGCTTTTGTTGATCAAGATGCAGACTTTATGAAATTTTGGCTGATTTCAGCGTGCGTGTAGAGGTGAATAAAAAGATGGCAGCTCGAAATATTAATTTTGTCATTCGGTACGAAATGTATGTTTAATTTCTGAATAAAGGTGTTTGCTTGCGTCTGAGTGGGAGAATGTTGGAAAGTCCGAACATTTTGTTTGGGGCAAGACCACTGAGACGAATCTTCCCGTTTAAAATATTTTTGCATTCTGTGATAGTGCATATTTGTGACATTTTTATGAATTTTGTGGAAACGATTGAAATTCTGACAACGGTACCCACATGTCAGGGTTTTTATTAATTCCCGTAATCATGAGTTGGCGATTGAACATGTCAGGGTTTTATTAATTCTCATAATCATGAGTTGGCAATGGGATTTTCTGAACATTTTTGTATATTGAACACATTTTTGCGAAACATAGGTCAAGAGTTATTGATTTTATAATTTTGGACATTTTTTGTGAAATTTTTGGGAAAGATTGAAATTCTGACAAATGGGACCCACACGTCAGGGTTTTACTAATTATGAAATTATTTACGAAAATAATAAAATAGTGACAGGTGGGGCCCGCGTTGGCGTCAGCAGATGACATCACCCGTCGGCGGACGCGCTCGCCGCGGACGGCGAACACGGCCACGGACACACGGAGCACGGGGAGGACGGGGAGAAGGTCCATCCAGACCAGGAACTCACCACGAATGCGATGGAGGGGTCAGCGAGGCGGGAGGAGGTCGAGGGCGACCGAATTGAGCTGGGCAGCGCGACGGCCGGACTTGGGGAAGACAGCGGTTTGGCGGCGATTCCGGGCGTCCCGGGTCGCGGAGGAGGTAGAGAAGGCGACGGCGAAGCATGTGGCCGCCTTTTATTCGTCGGGGGAGGCTTGCAACGGCGGCGGTCCGCGTCGGCGCCAGCGGCGGCTCCGTCAGAGCGGAGGAAGAAAGAGGAGAGGAGGAGGGTGATCGGCCTAATCGTAATTTGCAAAAAAGCAGAGATGTTTTTGCAAATTTATATATGGAAGGACCGTTTGGCAACTTGTAGAAAACGCGAGGCGAGGGGCCTAATCGTAGTTTGCAAAGAAATAGGGATCTTTTTGCAAATTTATATGTGGAAGGACCGTTTGGCAATTTGTAGAAAACGTGGGGACTTTCTTGTAAAAAGGCCGCGCGGACCGTAGGATCGAGGATCGACGGCGCGGAGGCGGTCGGGCACTGTAGCTTTACGCGACGTTACAGTACCCGTAGCGCTCTCAGCTGGCGGATTTCAGCCTCCTTTATATATTAGGTAGGTATACAATGAATGCACACATAGCCAACACCAGTTTGCCACGTTCTGCCCATGCCATCTTCGCTGATTGGCTACCGCATCACTCCACGCAAGATATGCTAGACATACAGGAATTTGGCAGTACATTAACCGAAATATCAACAGATATAGGAAAAAAATACCGCAAATATTGAAAGATCTCGTATGTGTGCTCTTCAATATTTTACTGGATAAATTTGAAATCGATGCTCTTTTCTTAAGAACTAGTGGAATTCGGCGCGGCGACACGCCGCACCCTTTAAGAGGAATTTTAGAATTAAAATCAAGTCATGTAAGTATGTACTGTATCGCTGCTTTTGTTGATCAAGATGCAGACTTTATGAAATTTTGGCTGAT
Source organism: Poa pratensis (assembly GCA_947311845.1). NCBI lineage: Eukaryota > Viridiplantae > Streptophyta > Magnoliopsida > Poales > Poaceae > Poa > Poa pratensis. Next base: position 35,068,798 of record CAMZMU010000071.1, on the reverse strand, counting down.
TTCAGCGTGCGTGTAGAGGTGAATAAAAAGATGGCAGCTCGAAATCTTAATTTTGTCATTAGGTACGAAAATGTATGTTTAATTTCTGAATAAAGGTGTTTGCTTGCGTCTGAGTGGGAGAATGTTGGAAAGTCCGAACATTTTGTTTGCAGCAAGACCACCGAGACGAATCTTCCCGTTTAAAATATTTTTGCATTTTGTGATAGTGCATATTTTGGACATTTTTATGAATTTTGTGGAAACGATTGAAATTCTGACAACGGTACCCACATGTCAGGGTTTTTATTAATTCCCGTAATCATGAGTTGGCGATTGAACATGTCAGGGTTTTATTAATTCTCGTAATCATGAGTTGGCGATGGGATTTTCTGAACATTTTTGTATATTGAACACATTTTTGCGAAACATAGGTCAAGAGTTATCGATTTTATAATTTTGGACATTTTTTGTGAAATTTTTGGGAAAGATTGAAATTCTGACAAATGGGACCCACACGTCAGGGTTTTACTAATTATGAAATTATTTATGAAAATAATAAAATAGTGACAGGTGGGGCCCGCGTTGGCGTCAGCAGGTGACATCACCCGCCGGTGGACGCGCTCGCCGCGGACGGCGAGCACGGCCATGGACACACGGAGCACGGGGAGGACGAACTCACCACGAATGCGATGGAGGGGTCAGAGAGGCGGTCGAGGGCGACCGAATTGAGCTGGACGGCGCGACGACCGGACTTAGGGAAGACAGCGGTTTGGCGGCGATTTCGGGAGTCCCGGGTCGCGCAACTCGCAGAGGAGGTAGAGGAGGCGACGGCGAAGCATGTGGCCGCCTTCCATTCATCGGGGGAGGCTTGCAACGGCGGAGGAAGAAAGAGGAGAGGAGGAGGGTGAGGGGCCTAATCGTAATTTGCAAAAAAGCAGAGATTTTTTGCAAATTTATATATGGAAGGACCGTTTGGCAATTTATAGAAAACGCGGGGCAAGGGGCCTAATCGTAGTTTGCAAAGAAATAGGGATCTTTTTGCAAATTTATGTGTGCAAGGACCGTTTGGCAATTTGCAGAAAACACGAGGACTTTCTTGTAAAAAGGCTGGACTTTCTTGTAAAAAGGCCGCACGGACCGTCAAATCGAGGATCGACGGCGCGGAGGCGGCTGGGCACTGTAGCTTACGCGACGCTACAGTACCCGGAGCGCTCTCAGCTCACGGATTTCAGCCTCCTTTATATACTACTAGCCAAGATGGCGCGGCGACACGCCGCGCCTGTGTGTACATTAGTGCAATTTATGTTTTTAATAGGGGTTAGTAGTTAATATTTCTGCTCAAAGAAAATTTGTTTAGCTGTAGAGGAAGACTGTATGTATTAAAGAGGTATTTGAACTTAGTTGTGTGAGCTGTGAATTTTTAATTTTTTGTCACGTATATATTTTGATAGAGAAAGTGCATCTATATGTAGAATAGAGAGGCGAATATATAACTCGATAGAAAACAGCGTAGTAAATAGAGAAAGGAGAAATACAGAAGGCGTGCTACATTACAATAAGATTACTACGTTTTTTTCTGTAGTGTAATAGTGAGCGGAAAAACAATTATAAATATGTCAGCATTTCTTCTCTGCGTGTTTCAGAAGGAGCAGATTACAGGCCAATCACATGGTAATAAAGTTCGTATATATCATCCATGTGCTGATAACCATTTATGACTTTACCTGTATTTGTTTACATGGACAAAAAGAGGCATAATTAAGTTATCAAGTAGCATCATTGGGTCTTTTAAGTTCTGTATTTGTATACTTTTTAGTTCCTTGACTACTTTCTAAGATTGATGTTTATACCCCTACAAAATTGTCAAAAATGTGCAAAAGGAAAAGTTTCTGTAAGCAATAGAGATTAAGAATCATCTCTTAAGAATTACTAAAAAGATCTTAGTTGCAATCAATCAACCAAAAGTGATCATACCTTCTTTGGTGAATGCAAACTCACCAAACAAATACTAAAATTCAGTCATTCACGTCACCTGCAACAGAATTTGCATAAGTAGTTGAATGCATGGTTGGTAAAACTAAAAGTGATGGGAGAATATGTTCTACTGACTGCTTTCGTCTTAGAGGGAAGAGCGATCCGGTCACCTCATATCACCAACACATATCAGAACTTAGTAGACGGCACTGACCAAATCAGCAGGCGCAAGCCACCCAAGGCTAAGTGTACTTCGTGAAGTTTGTGCAAAATTCAGTCGTCGCTTCCGCGCAGGCGCCCAATCAATACAATTCCAAGAGTCGGCACAATGGACGAACATTTTTATTTGCTTGGTACGAAAAAATTATTATATTCATTGCATGCCAACAGCCTTTTAAATCAGTGAGTCTTAATATAGTTTACAAATTGTGTAGCCGATTACTATTGCCCACATCAGAGGACAGGGATTCAATTTCTACAGTTAAAGATTCAAATATTAACTTAATGCTAACATATGTAGAGATTCCAAAAGAAACATATGTAGAGCAACAAAAAATTCCCTTTTTAGAAAAATATTAAGATATCAAAAATCAAAATACTACAGATGTGACAGAGCATTAAGAATCATTGTGTTCATTGAAAGTATGCAATGTAAAGAAAGTCCAAAATACCACTTTTGCACCAAGTTGATGTCTCCAGCAACACTCTCGATTATTATTTACTGATTGACACTAAAAGTAGATGGGAGGAAGCTGTCAAGTTATAGTAAATTCCAGAGGAATGAATTGCATAATTGTGTTCTTAGAGAACCACGCCCAAAATTTGAACCGATGATTCGATACATTGACCAAAATTATAATTAACATCCCATGAAGGGCACGACTATTCTGGCGAGGAGTAATTGGAAACTTTCTTCAATTTGAACATGATCTATGGATGCTCACACATGTATGTTTGCACAGATATATATGCAATAAAAGCCTAAGCGAAGCTTGAAGATACCGAGGATAGGGCCATGGAAGCTGAGCATACTACTTCATACGTATAATTCATAGAAAGAACGGCACGCTGCAGCATAATAATACAATAGTTGCAGTAAAATCTTTCAAGTTTAGCACAATTGTCGTTTGTTGTTCTGCAATCGTTTATCAGTGTGACTTGTGTGCCTGCATGAACATCCAATTAGTTCTGAAAAAATTGCATGTACAGCAGTAGGAACAGAACAGTAGTACATCGGAAGTGCAAAAGAACAACTATTACACCATAGTTGTTGATATTGATAACTAACAACGAAATTCTCAGTAAACCTACCTGTAGTCTGTAGACCCATAGCAATCTATACAACGCCAATGTAGAAGCCCAAGAATAAATTTGTTAAACATCTGAAACTGCAACATCCAAAACCCATTCATCAAAACCAATAACAGTGTTCATCAATATAGGATGATACAATCATGGTTTTAAAGGCGTCGCTTAGGCGTCAAGGCGCCAGCACTCCGCCTTGAAAAAACGACCGCCTTAGGCGCGTAGGCGTCTAAAGTGTCCGCTTAGGCGTCGTCTAGGCCCCCCCCCCCCCCCCCCCCCCCCCCCCCTTCGCCTTAGGAAGCCTTACCGCCTTTAAAACCATGGATACAATTGAAATTCTAAATGTTATGGTTTCTTTTTTTACTTGACACAATTATAATTATGTAAAGAAAAGCATTTGGCCTAAGGACATGTGCATTCAGGTTAAGTACTAACAAAATCAGAATACCTAATGGTTAAAATCTTTCAAGTTTAGCACAGCTGTTGTTTGCTGTTCTGCAATCGTCTATCAGTGTAACTTGTGTGCCTGCATGAACATCCAACTATTAGTTCTGAAAAAATTGCGTGTACAGTAGTAGGAACAGAACAGTAGTACATCAGAAGTGCAAAAGAACTACTATTACACCATAGTTCTTGATATTGATAACTAACAACGAAATTCTCAGTAAACCTACTTGTATTCTGTAGACCCATAGCAATCTATACAACGCAAAGAACTACTATTACACCATAGTTCTTGATATTGATAACTAACAACGAAATTCTCAGTAAACCTACCTGTAGTCTGTAGACCCATAGCAATCTATACAACGCCACTCTAGAAGCCCAAGAATAAATTTGTTAAACATCTGAAACTGCAACATACAAAACCGATTCATCAATACCAATAACAGTGTTCATCAATATAGGATGATACAATTGAAGTTCTAAATGTTATGGTTTCCTTTTTTTACTTGACACAACTATGGAAAGAAAAGCACGGACACGTGCCTTCAGGTTAAGTACTAACAAAATCATGTATCGTGCATTCAGGTTAAGTACTAACAAAATCATAATACATAATGGTTAGTTCTGTTTCAGTACAGTCAAATTATTTCAAGGGAAACTGACTGTGTACACAGACACGTGAAGAACCCAATCCATTCAGAGTCCAATTATCAATGTATGCGTTGATTGATTCTAGCTTTCTCTATTAGTTCCAACTCTTCGGTTGTATATTACATTTAAGAAAACATGAGCAAAATAGTTATCTGTATATAATTCTCCCATGATCCAGACTATCCAACAACTTTTAGGGAAAACACTTCTAGAAATTATCAGCTGGGTAATTTTATGATAGATTCAAGATTAATTTAATAATTGTCGCTGCATTTGGCTTAGAAGCGTGTTTGGTTCTGCTTAGTCTGAATATCAAGCTTCTTTGGACAGATTAATTTCGAGCAGACTAAAAATTGTAAGATATTTATTTTTCATTGTGAGGGTCATGACTTGTGTAGGAGAGAAACACTAACAATTATCTGAACTTCAATTACTATGCACACATGGTGGTCTAATGATGTAAATTCCAAGCACACCGATCTATTAAATGAACACCATGCCATCCTACCACACCACAATCTTTACCATCTCACTCTCTAGAATATCATAACCAATAATTCAATAACTTGAGCAACGGACAGGTGTGCGCACCGCCATGATTGGCGTAGATGCACGTCTCTCCGCATCAGGGGCTACACACAGAAAAGAGAAGTGTTCAAGAATGTGAAACTGTGGTGTGGAATGTTTCATAAATCTATCTAAGACATCAAAAAATGACATTCTGCTAGGAGATTACAATAGCAACTCACCGGTTTATTTTTATTAGAAGTTCCAAGGTTGCTTTCAAAATTCCGAGTAACATATGAAGTACCACTCTGATGTTTTCCTGAGGCAGAGGTGGCGACATAGAAGAAAACCGTCCTGGCCAATGTGGATGCCAAGCTGGAGGAGGCAGACGACGCCAACACGGAGCCAGATGAGGCCATATAGGAGGCCGACTTCAACGACGATACAAAGCACCGCGCACACTCACAGTACAACCTGTAGGAAACAAAACGCACACATTAGAAAACGAAGAGAAAAATACAAAGAACATAGGCATCATAACCCCACGCGAGACTGTTTTCTGGCTGATCCCATTGAGGAGGGTGCAAAATAGGTCCTCGCAAATCTTCAGTTTTCGCCAGGATGAGAAGATACACGACTTGATGGCTTCAATGAACCAAGCAAGCGTCTGCTGAAGCATATCCTTGAAAGATTTGCTATCAGCGGCCCTTCGCCCCCAGCGTCTGCAGGATGAGCCTAAAGGAGATCTTCTTCCGCTCTAGTGCCTCGATCTCCTCGTCCTCGAACATCCGCACCGCTTCCCTGATCCCTCCATTCTCCTGTCCCGCAGCGTCCTCCCCCTTCCCCTTGGCCCTGGGCAGCGCCTCATCGGTGCCAGCGAGCTCGAGGAGCAGCCGCTGGGCAACGGGCACAGCATCGCCGGGGAAGAGCGGCGGGGGATGGCGGCCACGCCGGCGAGGAACGCGCGGGCAAGTGGCACGGAGGCTGGGTCCGCGACGTGGAGCGCGGCCAGGAGCGTGCCGGAGAGGGCGGAGGAGAGGATGGGGGAGGCCGGCGCCCTAGCAAGGAGAGGGAGGAGCTTGGAGAGGAACGGCGCGGGGGCGAAGGACTGCGGCCAGAAGGCCGGTGAGAGGAAGGTGCGGGAGGTGAGGAAGGCGTGGAGCAGGGGCGGGAGCGGACCGCCCGCGGCCCCGGTCGGGAGGAGGCACGCTGCGGGCGGAGTTGCGGGGCCAGCGGTGGCTAGGGTTCGTCCAGGGCCAAAGATTAAACGGCTCCACGCCATGGGATCGGTGGAGGGGGCAGGTGATGTTGAGGCATCTAGGGCTTGACGGAAGCGCGGGGGGCAGAGGGGATTGGGTGAGCGGGGGCGCCAGCGTCGACGGAAGCGTCGGCTAGCAGAGAGGCTGGGTGAGGAGCGCGGCGGAGGGAGGCCGGCCGGCGGCGACCGGTAGCCAGCCGTCCATGGGAGGCGTGGGGCAGTGCTGAACTGGAGCAGGTCGAGGAGAGCGGGGGCGGCGCAGCAGCCTCGGGCTGGTGGGGGGAAGGAAAAGGGATGACCGTGGGGCGACGGGGAGCAACCGGTTAGGCTGCGTCAAATAATGTGCGGACGGTGGAGGCGCTAGGTACGGGCCGGTCACGGTTGTGCATCAATAATCGTGCGAACGGGAGGGTGACCGGATGCGGGCTGGCAACCGGTCGCACGCACGCGTCGATATTCGTGAATGAACAGTAAATGCGCGGGGCTGTGTTGCGCGAGCCAATCCCAGTCGTTCGTTCGACCCATCGGACGGTCCACATGAAGATGCCGACGTGGCGCAGCGGTTTGGGGGTGGACATGTCCAACCTTTATATATAGTAGGTATTATTAGGTATACAATGAATGCACACATAGCCAACACCAGTTTGCCACGTTCTGCCCATGCCATCTTCGCTGATTGGCTACTGCATCACTCCACGCAAGATATGCTAGACATACAGGAATTTGGCAGTACATTAACCGAAATATCAACAGATATAGGAAAAAAATACCGCAAATATTGTCCTTTTTTTTAGCAGTTGCTAATTAGTACCTACTTTACCTGGTCGTTCTCGTTCAGCAATCAACTGTGTCAAACATTAGAAAACAAATATTGTTGGATATCTTGACTGAAAAAAAATCTACAAACACCAGTAGTACTATCTTGAGCCAATACAAATATGTCAATACAACGTGTGTCTTGACACTAAGGGAACCTACAAGTACTATTTAATACCGGCGTTAAAAACATTCTCAAATTTTCTCCAACGTATATGGAACAAAGTGAGTTGGTCTTACAGTAGATTAAATGTACTAGGGATATTAGCGCGGCAATGCCATGCCCGTTTGATGAATTTTAAATATCTTCTTTAAAAAATTGTTGTAATATGAATATTATTTGAATTCGAAAAAGTTTGCGCTTAAAAGAATGTTGAGATTTTGAAAATTGTCCGTATTGGAATGTATTGAAATTTGTATTCTTTAGATGGTAACAAAATGATCAGATTTGGAAGGTAGGTAAAATTCTGAAATATGTAAATGTCAAATTTGAGTTGGAATGATCAAATAGGTTTTAAGAAATGTACAATTTGGAATTTTTTCAAATTTCAATTCTTTTAGTGTTTACCGAATGGTCAGGTTTGAAAGTTGCTTAAAAGAATGTTGAGATTTTGGAGATTGTCCGTATTGGAATGTATTCAAATTTTGTATTCTTTTAATGTTAGCAAAATGATCAGATTTGGAAGGTATTTAAAATTCTGGAATATGTAAATGTGAAATTTGAGTTGGAATGATCAAATAGATTTTGGAAATTGTACAATTTGGAATTTATTCAAATTTGGATTCTTTTAGTGTTTACCAAATGATCAGGTTTGAAAGTCATATGAAATTTTGAAATATTCAAATTTGTAATTTGAGTTGGAATGCTTAAACATGATTGTTTTTTCCATAAAGTTATCCAAATGATGCCGCGCCCGTTTGGCCCGTGTGGTAAAATTTAAATTTGGGGATGTCCGCATTCAAAAGCTGTTTAGATTTAAATATGTTGGAATTTGTAGGAAAAAGTTTGCAGTTGTGAGTTGTTCAAATTTCAGAAATTGTTAAAATTGGGAAGTTATTCATTTTTGAATTATTTTTGTGTTTATTGTATGCTCAGTTTTGGAAGGCATTCAAAATTTTAAAATATAAATATGGGATTTGATCGTATGACATAAATAGCCAACGTTTTTCTTGTGGTCATGTTGATATGTTTGTCATATTTGATTTTTTTGCGTCTATTAAATGCTCAGATTTGAAAATGCATTCGAAATTTTAAAATATTGAAATTTGGAAGTTGATCATGCCATAAATAGTCGACGTTTATTTTCGTGTTCATGTTGTTATATTTGTTATATTTTTTCCAACGGATAGATTTGAAGTTATTGTTATAGTTCACATTTCACATTTCTTTTATCTTTTTTTTTGCTCAAATAATACTCCAAATATTTTGTGATTTTTTTTTAGACAGATGACTTTGTTATTATAAATTGGAACATTGCTTATGGTTTTTAGACAAATGACTCCATTATTAAGAGAGATGTGAAATGTTTGGAGTATTGTAAAAAAATGACCCATTATCATTTGTTTAAGGAATTGGAACGTTGCTTAAACAGTACTTTCTTTTTTATCTTTTTCTTTTGCTTAAACAATACTGGATTGTTTTACATTTCTCTTATCTTTTGTAGATCATTAAAAAATAATCGTCGAAATTAAATAAAAGCAGCTCTTATATTCCATCACCCAGTAAAGCTCATCGTGGACGTTGTGATTTAAAATGTTAAAATTCGTCGTAATTTGTCAGCTGGAGTATCTGCAATTTTTTTAGCAAATTTAAATATTCAAATATGTTTGTAGTTTCACGTCGCGCCCGTGTGGTTGTTAGTTCTGTTCGTCAGCGTGAAAATGTAATGATTAAACTGTCGTTAGAAAAAGAATTACCGTCGTGTCCTTGTGAGAAATAGTTGTTTTGATTAAGGTTTAAATCGAAATATTATTTTACAGGTTCACCGTAAATTATATTTGGGAACGTCTCGAATAATATATTTGGAAAAACTTGAAAGAATATATTTGTATTGAATTAGAATTTGTTGTTTTGAGTATCTGCGAATATTCAGCAATTTGAAATGTTTTTCCATAAGCTCCATAATTTGTATAAAAAAGTCATAAACTCCATAATTTGTATAGAAAAGTTATATTAGTTGTTGTAATTAATTAAACCTGCAAGAATATACCTATACTGAATTAGAATTTGTTGTTTCGAGTATGTTCGAATATTCAGCAATTTGAAATGTTTTTCCCTAAGTACATAATTAATATTAAAAGGTTATATTATTTCTTGTAAATAATTTTATTAAAATTAGTTAAGCATGCATGGAAATGTGTTAGCTGCAAAGATTTCTTTTTTGTGCAAATTTTGGTATATTATTTGTATTTTTTTGAATTACAGATTAGAAGTTACGAATTTTACAATTTTCAGGTTTTTTCTGAAATTATTGGAAACCTGGCAGGAGGGGCCCACTTGTCGGGTTTTTTTTTTGTAAAACAGCTGCGGAAAAGAATAAATCTCTGACGTGTGGGCCCCAATTGTCAGTGGCACAGAGCGGCAGCGGGGAGTCTGCCGAACTCCAGCGAGGTCGCGCCGAAGTCCGGCGAGGTCGCTCTGCTCGATTGAGGACGCGCGCGACGCCGGAATAGCGTGTTTCCGCGAGAAGACGGCACGGGGAAGCCGGCCAGGCGGAGCAGGGACCAAATGGTCACCGGCTCGCCGGCGACGACCGAAACACAGCGGCGGCGGACGGAAAACACGTGCACAGCGAAGGAGGGCACGGGAGAGGTCGGGAAGAGGCCCAGCCGGACCGGCGTCACGCCAGGAGGACGATAGAGAGGTCCGCGAGGCGAGGCGAAGTCGGAGCGGAGCGAATCGAGCTCTACGGCGCGACGGCCGGAGCCGGGGAAGGAGAGCACGGCGGCGGCGATTTCGGGCGTCCCGGCAGCCGATCCTCGGCGAGGAGGTGGAGAACGCGGCGGCGAAGCTCGGCGTGTGGTTGGATTCGTGGGGAGAGGAGCGGAGAGGCGACGCCGCGCGTCGACGCCGGCGGCGACGTCGTGCTCGCGTGAGAGAGAGAAGGAGAGGGAGGGGAATCTGTGGGCATTTTTGCAGGGAGGACCGTGGGTTTTCTGGAATTTGCGGATAGGTCCTCTGCAGCGAGAAAGTGTGGGCTGCGGAGCACTGTCTGGATTTGTGAGGGGTGTTTCTGCAAAATTGTCACGTTCTCGCTTCTGATTGGTAGAAAGTCCGGAGCTACAGTGTCGTGGAGGGTTGGGGTAATCTGGACCGTAGGACGCACGGATCGGATGGGAAGCGTTTAAAAGGCGACGTGGACAGCAAATCGGGGAGCGAATCCTTCGAACTTTCATATATAGTACTATGTAGAATATTCTCATTTCTCTTTCCAAACCCACTTCTCACCTCTCCCGAAAAATCTTCCACGCACCCAACCGCAGATTTTATTCGCTTGGCTATTTGGCATAGCGTGGTCAATCATCAGTCAATCTAAAGGTCAGTTTCAATCGCGTGAAAGAATATGTTTCGGCAATTTTTTTTTTGAAAGGATGGAGGCCCCGAAGGACCTAGAGACTGCATTCATTCAGCGGTGGTGTGTACATTTTACATAAAGGACCCCATAAGAAAAATAACAGCACATAGGCCCCTAATTTTTGCAGATAGCACCCTACAGAAGATCGCCAAACGCGATCAAGTCCATCTTCTCCGCCGACGGTCGTTGACCTCGCTGCGCGGCCGCCTCTGCACCCACCGGGGACGAGACCACTTGGTGAAGCAGCGGCGTTTTCCGCCACGCCGAGATCCAGTAGGATCCTCCACTGAAGGAGGAAGAACATGCTCAAGCCGAGCAGGCCGAGCGCAGCAGGGCCACTCCTGTGGCCTAGGATAGCGGCGGCGCATCCTCGCCGTCGCTTGGAAGCTGTTGTAGAGGGCGCAGACTCCATGAACCCTCGATGCCACCGTCGAGCATCAGCAGCCGCACCAGCTCCACTTTCCTCTCCCTTACCTCCATGGCCGGACAAGAGGAGAAAAGAACCCGCGAGGCCGCCTCGTCGGTGGTGGCAGCGCCCAGGGCGGCGTCTCGATGGAGATGACGAGCAGGTCCAGCACCACCCCTTCCCCTCGCCTCCACGGCAGGTCAGAAAGGGGGTAGCCGAGCCAGCCACCAAGCTCCGCGATGGGATGCAGTCGCCGCAGAACTGCTCCTCCTCGCCGCCACGGCCGGCCAGGAGCAGCTTCATGGCAACGTCTCCCTCCACCTCGATGCGCCTGAGAAACGGGGCCTTATTTGAGGAAGTGGTTGAGCTCCGACCAGAGGAGCAAGAAGATGGCGACGACGAACCCTAGCGCTGAGATCTGGCCACCACGATCTCGAGCTTCACTTCCGGGCATGGCGCCCACTACTGGCAGAAGGCCAAAACTACACCTACCTAACCCTAAGACTACTCCGGCGCCAGCCCTCCGCCACCGCCCGCCGGCAATTCCGGCGAGAGGGGCTCGGGAGCGGCCCGGCCTTATCCTCACGACTCTCAAAGCAGGAGGTGGGGAGGAAGGGGAGGGAGAGCGAAGTCGGGACTATGGGATATGTTTCGGCAATTTCTTCCAGATTCTAGATGACCTTTTGGATGGACGGGGCTTGCCTGCTCCCCGCTCGTGCTCCCATCTGTGCTCCCGGGGTACGTGGCGAGCATCGAGCCCTTCCCCTCGCGCGTCTATTTTCTCTCGAAAAAACTGTCGGTATACCAGATTGGAATAGGAATCCACTCGTACTGGTACGACGCCGTCGTCCCCATCCCGCCATCGTATCAATGCCTAAACTCGCTAGTGGAAGCTTGGAGCAGAGCATGGACCTCGGTGGGGATTAAATCGCGATGTACTGCGCCGCCTCCCCGTTTGTCCTGCCCACCTTTCTCTTCGCGGACTGCAGCTCTTGCTGTCGCTGTCCCCTTTCTCTGGCCGGAGAAAACCTGGTCACCGACTCATTGGCTCGAGCTTGGCACGCCAGGACCTGGAAGCGGCGAATCTTAGTGTTGCCTGGGAGGGTGCAACTGCTTAGACCTCATGGCGCCTCCCCGTGGCCGCATCCATGGCGCCAATCCGAGACGCCCGTTCCCAGCTCAACGGCGAGGGACCCAACCCAGCGGCCGACAGCCCCCTCGCGCATGGCGGCGTCGCCGGTGGCCGTCGCGACAGCATAGCAGCCCTACGGCGAGGGCCAGCCATCCGCGGCTGCACCCGGCGCGCCGTCGCCAAATAATCGCCGAAGGACGGGGACGACGGAGGAGTACAACGCGCCGCCAACTCAGCCTCTACCGCGTCCGCTTCGTCGAGCTCGTCCGAGTTGTCCGCCCACCGCCGCCCCGGAGGAATTCAGGCTCAGTCGCCTCGCCTCGCCTGGGGAGGAAGCCATCACAGCCAGCGGCGCCGGCGAGGCCTATGGAAGCTCTAGTAACCGCCTGTCACCGGAGCTTCGTGATCGCCATCGAGTTCGCCCAAGCGAGCGCCTTGTACTGGGCAGGCTATAATATTGTTTCAGCTTTGCGATTATTACGGAATGGATTTGTATTAGTTCTGACAATTGTTTTGCGAAAGAAAACAGCCGCGAGGCTCCCGATGCTCGCCACGTACCCCGGGAGCACAGATGGGAGCACGAGCGGGGAGCAGGCAAGCCCCGTCCCTTTTGGATCCCACATGGCTCCAGTAAGCAACTTTGACAGTTATTCTTTGTACGAATATGTAACTAAATAATTAGTATAAAATTTTATATAGCCTGCAGGAAGCTGAAAGTATTTGTCATAAAAACCTAAAAGCTGGCAGCATTTTTTTAATATCGAATCCAATGGTATTATCTAACAAAACTAATGGTTTATTGCCCGCAAAAATATAGTAATTTATAGTTAATTACCAGTCATACATAGACAAGTTTAACCGCTAAAGGTCATGTATTTTGGAGAAGATATTATGAATTTATGTAGGTATTAGAATAATTAAACATTGGAATCGTGGGAGGAAAAAACCACACGATACTGCCAAACGAACCTTCAGCTAAAACATTAAGCATCACCTTGCTGATGGGACCCACCTATAATTTAGCAGGGTGCTAGGGTTCAACGCCCACCTGCCACCTTGTTTTGCCGTGAGATCTGAAGGAATGGTTCCCAAGAAAAATGGAGCAATATGAAGACATGGCGAAGGGACCATTTCCAAATTTTGGCAGACGAAAGATATGCTAGATAGTAGACAAGAAATGTGCGGTATTCCAGATAACAAAATGTACAGAATATCTACCACAACCTACAGTATGGATCATATTTATTGACTTTCAGAATTGTTGCTTTTGTTTAGATAAAAGTTGCTAATTACACTTTTGGTTAATGACCTCTTTCGTGCTCGTTCTCGTTCAACAAGGTCAAATATCAGAAAATAACAAACTGTCGGCCATCTTGACTGAAGTAGCGAGTACAGAAAAATCCACCAAGACAGCAATTTTACAGTGTAATTCTGAGCCAATACAAATAAGAATAGTCGATGTGGTTCTCGACACTGAATGAGACAAATCTTCATTTGCAGTACTCCAAAATTTATCGCACTTGTTACAGATAACAAATCACTCCATGCTCACGAAATACCGTCTGTGATCATTGTGTTCCTTCACTAGGAATCATTCGTATATTTTTCTTACGTCCATCCTTGCAGAACCAAAGTAAAGAAATAAGCCTAGTTTTCACAATTAAATCATAATGACGGAAACATCATTAGAATGTAATTATGCAAATCGCGTGGGTGAACTAATGCCAGGCACCTATTCAGTAATCCATTGAGTTAAAAGGCAAAATGAATAATAGCACTAGAAATGAGTTATGTGTCCGACATGGATCCTAGTATCCTACACATAAGAGCATCTAAATTCATGAATTAAATAATTTTACCACAATTATATGGAAGTTGTGAGTGAGAAGCGGGATAAGTACCATGAGGATGGGCTATTGCTCAAGAGTTTTGAGATCCATCAAGTTCGTTGCTCAGCATATGATGCAGAAGAATATCAACCGTGTTACCCTTTGACCTCACACTACAACACGTAAATGATAAGGCTGCATGCCTGCCACAGTATATTATGATATAACAGCAAATAATAATGATGTGTATTACCGCATAGACCGGGATTTGTTTATTCCTCCAGTTGTAGCATCCTGCGGGGGATGGAGAGTACACTAAGAATATCAGCCATCTCAATCCAGATATGAAGTAGCATAAATATCTCACCTGGATATCAGATTCTCCATACTTCTCCAGTTCCATCTCAGCAAAAAATGCCTCCAACACAAATGCTATAATCTGAGAAGAATGCATAATTTATATAGTCAGTAACTAAACATCTAATAACAGCAATAACAAGCTACAATTCTAGTAAGTATCTACTTCTCAACAAAGGTCTAAGCATGCCCAGATCAGTCATTGAAGTTCTAATATTAGTGCCATGAGTTGGATGAACAAAAAAGTAAAAAAAATCAGGATCTTACCAGATTAAGCAGCAGTAATATTGAAATAAGGTAAAAGCTGACAAAATAAATCAGGCTCCAAGAAGTTCCAGTCAGTTGCCAATAGCTCTGGAAGTATGAGAAAGAAGGATAACGAAAACACAGGTTAGCAAATACAAAAGATTTATTCAGTACTTTTACACAGAGGTATTGTAAAAATCATCGAAGAAAGAGAAAGAAGGATAAAGAAGCATGGGTTAGCAAATACAAAAGATTTGTTCCGCACTTTTACACAGAGGTATTCCAAAAACTGTCGAAGGCATTAGGCGGACAATCCTGACGACATAAGTTCATTTTAAGAAAGAGCAATATTTTTACCTCCATCCATACTTGCCAATTGTTCATCACTAACAAATTGAAGAGAGTTACCATACCACTTGGGTAGTCATTGAAGTTGAAAAGAAGATAGCTGAATATGTCAAGGCCAAAAATGCAAGAATTATGTGAAACAAATAAATTTCGAAAACATGGTTTAGTTCAGTAATAGCAGTTATGTGGGCCATGACAAAGGATAAGAAAACGGAATTCGAAAAATTACGATTGCATGGTCCGTAGCGGCCTACTGGTTAACAGCCGATTACCGTCTCTTTCCGGTCCATTTTAGCTTGCTATTTATTTCTTTTTGTACTACAGATATTATTCCCCCATATAATTGTGGTTCTTTGGTGTTCTATTAACATTAAATTATTGATTCAAGCAAAATTGCAAATCTGTATGAGAACACCTCTTTTCAGACCGACATTATTTTACCGATCCAAGCCAGTACGGCCAGTAAGTGCATACACAGTTCCCAGTGAAATCCCAGCAGAGGAACAAGAACAAAAAGGATACTCGTTACTGAAGAGGTCGGTTTCTTCCAGTGTCGGGTTTCCTGCATACACAAGGCCACCAAAAATCTGCAAATGAAAGATGCGAAACTATCAGTTCACAAATATTAAGTAAGATGTCAAAAGTGTGGCATTTTAATACTTAAAGTGCCCAGTTCAGATCGGGATGAGTTCAACTCAAACAACATTAGTACATGGATAAGCTGTGAAAAAAATAGCAATCACTGGCGTAAATAAACAGATTGTTGAATGTAGCAGATAATCGTCCAAATAGCAAACTGAATCATCAACTTAGCATGCAAAAAATCCAACCTGCAAACCAAGGGAGCAGTACATGCAAAGAACACAGAATACGATCCCCAAATATGGCATCAAACTAGACATCAGAGTAAGGAATGTCGCAACAAATGCTCTGAAACGTTTAACTTGGAGCAAAATTCTCGTTAAGCGCAACACTCTTCCAAGGAGAAGATACCGAATCCTGTTATGAAAACATCAAAGGAAAACAGGTTACTAATCTGAGGGCGAGATTGCTAAGACTGTGCAACAAGAATTCTTATACTCTTTCAGATTGGATGTCTCCTCGAAAGATTTTTTTTTTGAAGTAATTCCAACAAGTACGCTCAGGACATCACTTCCTAAGTTCCTATAGCTCCGTATGGTACCATCATGAAGCATACTGTAGTTTGTTTAGTTGGCCTGGTTCTAGCCTTGTGGGCCTTTTCATAGATCATACAGTTTATGACTGGGTTTTGACTTGAATGCCAGCTCTACTCATAAAGCCCATGAAGATCATTCATTTTGGTTCCAGAAATTAAAAAGGATAAAAGATACTAGAAAGACTGATCTATATTCCTGACGACTTCATCAAGTGTAACTGTTAGTTGTGTAGTTCCTATCCAAGTAGTTTCTAACTTGTACCCGCCACGTTGTGTTGCAAATATTTTTGGCAACTGGCTACATGGCATTGATCACAAGTATAGAGTTCTTCGGGTGGGGGCGCTTGTCGTAATATGGTCGCTTTGACTATATAGAAATGGCAAGGTTTTCAATTGTAAGAACTTTTCTCTTATGCAGGTCATCTACCGTTATACACATATGCTTCGTTATGGTTGTCTTTACCGTGGAGTTTTGTGACCTCTTTATGGAGGTGTCTACACGGTTGGAGGATGCGGCGAGGGATGTTTTTACCCCACATGGGTGGCAGCGTGATCTTTGGATTGGCCCCCCAATTCCATAGGCGTTCTACGAGCTCTCTATGATTCTTGTAATCGCTGTTGTTATTTCCCTTTGCTGTTTCCCTTGTCTGTGTGCATCTTTATTATGCAGAGGCCGGGTGTAACCTAATTTGTATCCTCGCGATAGTATGAGTAATAAAATGCCCTTTATCGAAAAAAAGTTGTGTAGTTCCTCCTTTATATGTACTTGTGTGTATTGTAGCCCGTTGGCCCAATACCAATACAAGGTTCATTTGTCTAACAGGTCGGAACTTCTGGCGATTGCAGCTGCTAGCGCTCTTCGGGGATGCATACTAACTTCACCAAATGCCCGGTCTCCCCCGTTGCCTGTCTAGAGGAGTTGGCCCTTGAGGCGACAGAGGCTATGGAGTGCTGCACCCTTTCCCATTAAGTACCTCGGGGCTCGGGATCCCCTTGGCTACGCCACTTACCCAGAGACACCTTCCAGCCCCTACGAGAATGCACGGTAGACCGGTTGCCCACTGAAAGGCTTCGGTAATGGTGAAGGCGGGTCATCCCACTCTCGGTGCTTGCGACGATCCCGCTCCATTAGATCATGGTGTTGGACCTCGGTAACAAAGTCCTGAAGGAGGTGGAGAAGATCCTCCAGGATTCTTTTGGGCGGGTCAGGCATGTTAGAGTTGTGTCAAATATCTGTATAGGGCTACAATGGGAGTGGATTACACGAATGGGCTCAAGTGTTGGAGTCGAACACTTGTAACCCGGGCCTAATATATATCTGTGGGTAGTCAAAATAGACAAGACAAAGCGGGTAGTCTAGACACAAGATAACGAAGGGGGCGGTCCGGTCCGGCTCCCATGACACGGGTGACCGGATCAGCGTGGCGTGGTGATCGAGATGCATCTGATGGCGGACTCCGTGGGGTTGTTGTCGACCGTACTATGTCAATTTAGTACATGGGGAGGAGCGCTCGTAGTCATGTCGTGTAATGTAGGCATTGACTGCTGAACCTTGTTAACAAATATAATCTCCCATCTACTTATTGCAATGATCTAAGTGCGTATTGTCAGAGATGTATAGTCCCCTTTTCTGTATATTCCCGTTGTATAAGGGGTTTCCTGCTGAGACTCATGCTTCTTCTTCGACCCTCTCTCACTGGGCAGGATATTGTGCGGCTCAAGCGTCTAGTGGCTTCTTGTGGTTCTTCGACGGGTACTGCAGGCTATGTGACTGCTGCTTCCAACACTGAGCCACTTCCGCCTACATAGTCATGTACAACTTCGTTACATCTTCGTGGGTTCTGGATTGTGGAGCTTCTTTTCACATGTCTTCTGATTCTTCCGCCTTGTCTTTTCTTCGATCTCTCGATTTTCCTGTCAATGTTCTCACTTCTGATGGTTGGGGCTGGCCCTCGGCACCGTGAGTCTCAAGGTCTTTGGGAGCTATACTAGCTTCGTGTTCCTTCCGCTGCCCCCACACGCGCCAGTTCACATGCTCTCGCTGCTTCCGCTTCCTTTCAGCAATGGCATCATCGACTTGGTCATATTTGTGGTTCTCGGTTGTCATCTTTAGTTCATCAATGTCTTTTGGGGCCTATCTCAGGAGATATGTCTTTACAGTGTCATGGTCATAGACTTAGCAAACAGACTCAATTAACTTATCCTAGTAGTGAGTCACTATCGCAGTGTCTCTTCGTCTTAGTTCATTCTGATGTATGGGGTCCTCTTCCCTTCTCTTCGAATGGGGGTCATCGCTAAAATGCTATCTTTAGTGAAGATTTCTCTCGCTGCACTTGGCTTTATTTATGACTTCTCGCATCGAGGTTCTCTATATATAAGCATTTTGCTGCATGGTTCACATCCAGTTTTCCACGCCTATTTGTGTGTTTCGTGTTGGTGAGTATATCTCCTAGATGTTGTGTGGCTTCTTGTTGAGCAGGGTGCTTTTGTCCTGACGCTCATGCTCAGAATGGCGTCGTTGAGCGAAAGCATCGCAACCTCCTTGAGACGACTCGAGCGATGATGATCACCGCCTCTCTTGCAACTCACTTTTGGGTCGAGACCGTTTCAGCTTCCGCCTATCTCATCAATATTCGGCCATCCGCTGCCCTACAGGGTGGCATTCCTATGGAGCGTCTTTGACTACTCGACACTTTGATTGTTTGGTTGCGTATGCTATGTTCTTCTTGCCCCGCGCGAACACAACAAATTGACTGCTCATTCTGTTGAGTGTCTTTCTTGGATACAGAGATGAGCACAAGGGATATCAATGTTGAAATCATGTTGGTCGTCGGATGCGCATTTCATAAGATGTGACTTTTGATGAGTCTCGCACATTCTACCCGCCTCCTTCCTCGTCCACATTTTCCGTGGCGAACATATATTTTCTTATCCTTCCTAACACACCTCCCTTTGTGCCTCATGTCCCTACTGCTGCTCTGAGACCCACTGTTTTCGATACACCACCGTCGCCACCCTCCCCTCCTTGCTCTTCTCCTCCCTCTCCACCTACCTCTCCTTTGTGTCCTCCCCTTTCCCCTTTTCCTCTACATTATTGCTGTCATCCTCGCATTGCGGACGATCCTACCGACGTGCCTTCTACTTCTGGGGCACCGTCTTCCCTGTTTCTGCTGGTTCATAACCTCTGTGCTCGGCCTTGCCTCCCACATGATTGCTATTCTCCTGATCGCTATGGTCTTTCGGTTGTTCTTGAGACCACTTCTTATCGGGATGTTGTTGCTCATCCCGAATGGCGGTTTGCGATGGGAGAGGAGATTGCTACACTTGAGCAAACTAGCACGTGGGATCTGGTTCCCTCTCCTCCTCGAGTTCGTCCCATCACGTGCAAGTGGGTCTATAAGATTAAGACTCACTCTTATGGTTCTCTTGAGCATTACAAAACTCGTCTTGTGGGTAGTGGCTTTCAGCAGGAGCAGGGAGACGACTATGATGAGAAATTCGCTCTTGTGGCTCACATGACCACTATCCGCACTCTCCTTGATGTGGCTTCTGTTCGCTAGTGGTATGTGTCTCGGCTTGTTGTTCAGAATGCTTTTCTCAATAGTGAGTTGCGTCAGGAGGTTTATATGTAGCCACCACCGAGGTATTCTGTTCCTGATGGTATGGTCTGCCGCCTTCAGTGCTCCCTCTATGGCCTTAAACAAGCCCCTCGCGTGGTTTGAACGTTTCGCCTCTGCAGTGACTGTCGATGGCTTCTCGCCTAGCGACCACGACCCAGCAGTATTTGTCCACACCTCTACTCGTGGTCAGACTCTTCTCCTTCTATGTGTTGTGGACATGATCATCACTGGCGACGACTCTGAGTACATTGCCATTGTTAAGGCCCACCTCCGGCAACAGTTCCTGATGTCTGAACTTGGTCCAGTTCGCTACTTTCTCGGGATTGAGATTTTTCTACCTCTGATGGCTTATTCATCTCTCAAGAAAAGTACATCCAGGATCTTCTTGGTGATGAGCGCACGGTTGTGAATCTTATGGAGCTCAACGTTCACCTTCGTTCCTATGATGGTGATCCCCTTGCTGATCCCACGCGCTATCGCCACCTAGTTGGGAGCCTTGTCTATGTAGCTATCACTCATCCAGATATATCCTATCATGTTCATATTCAAAGTCAGTTCATTTGCTCCCACCTCAGTCCACTATAGTCACCTGCTACGTGTTCTACGATATCTTCGTGGCACGATCTCTCACCATATTTTCTTTCCCCGTTCCAGCTCCCTACAGCTCCAGATCTATTCTGATGCTATAAATATTAGCATGGACGGAGGTCACTGCCACATCAAGTGGTCCAGAGTTTGTTGCCTGTTATGCTATAGCGGCCTATGATTCACTGAACCTCGCCCAAAAGCCATTGGCCATAGGGTTCGATGGATCCGGAGGATGCAGACCAACCCCAAGCGACCTTGGCGTGGGCTCAATATGCAATTTTCGAGAGATAGATGGGAGTGTTTGATGCGTCTACCAAGGTGCTGGTTGGTGATGGTTCCACGGCTATTTACTATTTTCTGGCACGACTGATGGCTGGGTGGGAAGGCCAATAGGCCATCCCAGAGGTGGTGGCGGAGCTCTTTGTGTTGATCCCCAAGCATGCTCAGAAGCCGTGGACCGTTCGAGAGGCGCTCTAGGACCGTCGTTGGATTACTATCATTAGTTTGGCAGCCCATCTCGTGGTGGTGATATATGTGTTGGTCTGGCGATGGATGGTTGATGCCTAGTACTCTTCCAGTCTTCCAACAAAACCCTCTTTCAAGGGCCTATTGTATCAAGGTCTTGGAAGCTTAACTGGCGCACGTGACCCCCTATAGTCAAGTTCTTCATCTAGCTGGGTTGCCAAACTAATGATAGTAATCCATAGCACACCATAGCACACCTGCTCACCGACTGGTGAACGACTGGTGAGAGGAGGCCTTTAGCATCCTCAGATGTACCTGTTATATGTTCAATCAAGGACACCATAGCACACCTGCTCACCGAATGCCCCTTCTCGTGGACTTTTTGGCATGAGTTGCTCTGTTGGATACGATCCACGACTAGATCTAATGTTGTCGAAGATGATTTTGCAGAATGGTGGTCGCATGCCCTTCAGTCTACCCCCGCGCAGGGGCGTACCTATGTTCAGCTACCACGTTACAGGACACCGGGTTCACCCATTTTCTTTGATAAAGTACATGTATTTATATTGAGTGACACCCCAAATACAAATGAAAAATATGAATGATAAAGTACATGTATTTTAAATAAAAGGTCGGATGCATCTTTTTGATGCAGAGGCCTGGGTATCCCCATTTCGAAAAAAATATAGGACACCGGGTCATTCTGGCTCTAGGTCCACCACTGCGGGATGGTGGAGAAGCGTCGCAACACTTTCATCTTCGACAACGTGTGTCCAAGCATCCCCGGCCTGATGGACACGAATCCAATCTGAGGCTCGCTCATGGGCTCACGCAGGGGCGACTGGTCTTTGGTTGGTGCTCCCTACCAGCACGTAGCTTAGACATGTGGTGTTGGATGGTGGGGTGTCGGCCCATTCTCATGATTGTATATAACCTTCTTTTTTTATCAATGTATCGAGAAACAAAGTTTTTGTGTTTTCTCGAGAGAAAAAAAGGAACACAAGGTACATTTGTCTAACAAACTAGACAAAAAATTGGAAGTAATGCATCCAAAATAGTGAAATTACCATTCTCCATTTGAAAGGAAAGAAAGCTTTGAAGGGAAGGCAAATGTTAGAGTCTCTCCAATAACTACAAAGAAATCATACGTTAGATACTACAAAATTTTCTTCTGAAAAGAATATAATGCAACAAATACTAGCTTCCATTCGAAAGTTCTTACAACAATGAAATACGGTAGTAAAATCAAACAATAGTGGTTGTTAAATTTTTCTCAGTGATAGCATGGAGGAAGAATATGACTCGAGGATAGAAAAAGAACTTAAATTTGATATGAAGCATCCAACATATTTCTTTGAATAGTAAATATGGATACCTAAGTTGAAAATCACTAGAATATGGATACCTAAGTTGAAAATCACAAGATTCTGACGAGACGAATTAATTATGCTCCATCATATGGTTTCCATAATCATGTACTCCCTCCGTTCTAAATTAGATGACTTCCATTTGTCCAAATGTGGATGTATTTATACTTATAATATGATTACATCCACATGTGAACAAATGGAAGTCATCTAATTTGGAACGGAGGGAGTATTCATGTACACCATTACTAGATGCAGGTTTCTTCTCATTTCATGAATCCAGTAGAGTCGTGAAAATAAAAAATTCCGTTTGAACCTAACTGTTTCTAAGTGCCAATGTTTTCTTGACCAATGCAAGATAAAAGATATCGATGGAAGAGAACAGATAAATTTCCTCAAAAGAAGTGATTTAAACTCATCTCACGGGAAGTTTGATAAACTCACATATAGTCCAAGTAAGCACAAAATCAAACTTGTTTTGGCCTTCCATCCAATAAGCACCAAATCCAAATGAAAATATTTTCAGTGCCATCTCAGCTACATAAATCCAACCTGCAAAATATTATTTCAAATAACATATGAGTATATAAAACCACCAGGAATCATGTCTTCGAAAATGAAAAGCTGTGGCGAAGCTACACACTGTATGTGATGTCAAGCGACATCGCGAAAAAAAAAGGGGCAAAGAAATTACACCTATGTGTACACAAATCGACCCCACACATACTAGTTCATGATCTCATTATCATTCAATTTGAGCTTTTCACAAGCAGCTAGCCCTAGCGCCGCCACTATTGAAAAGGCATCAATAAATATTTTAACTGACTGGTTAAGTGCCAACAGGAAAGTGAGGAAACAAGGATGAAAGAAGTGTACAGAGTGCAGTTTACAATGATAACAAAACTTTTATGTTATTCGCCAAGAAAACCCATCAACCAGTCTGGAAATGGCAAATCAAATAACTTGCGTATTTAATGATTTCTGGACACAATCTTCACTGACAAGAAAATGTATGTACATAGTAAATACTGTACCCTAGCCATTTACAATGTGACAGGAACATCATTAAGCCTCCGTTCATGTTATACTCCGTACTTAGCTGTTATACTAGTCATTCTGTGCCAATGATGTGAAATCGAAGTGTTGTCGTACAACAGATGCACCAAGCGACTGAGTCACTTAGGTGGGCACAAGTGTGATTCTGCAGAATACACACTAAGGATAATGTGTTGGGCAGATGTGTAGGGCATTACTACAACCTATATGTAGAAACTGGACCAAGGAACTCCATGTAGAAACTGGGCATTAGTGCACCAAAGTTCAATTACATGAGGTCAATCTAGAACCAGTTCATCGTTCACTACTATATTTACTTTTGAGAACACGTAGATCTAATGGTATGATATAATTACGACACTGATTCATCAAAATCCTGATATTATAACATACGAGTTGCTCAAGTTCTGCTCTTTTTGAACCTTGCAACCATTGTTACTTAATTCCATATGAATCATGCAGTACACCATAAATGCCTAAAACGGGAGTAACACAAAGATGCTTAAACATGACATTCTACCTGTAAAAAACTGCCAGTATAAGGAAAAAATATTGAAATGTTTTGGAAGCAAACAAAATGATAATATATGTTATTCAAAGATCAACTTCACACTGGAATCAAGAAAACTTACAGTCGTACACCCTCCATTCATAAACAGATGACACGTTGGGACATAGTCACGGTCACCAATGTGCAACTTCTACCATTATTTATATATAAATATATGAAAATATGAAAAATGATCAGATAGTTTGGTTCTAAATAAGGCTATTCGCTTGAGTAAAGGGGGAGGAGCGCTCGGACTCCGAAGGTCACAAGGATCTTCATCCCGATGCTGTTTCCAAAAAGAAAAGGGGGTATAGGAATAAGTCTGACAACTCTGTTCTACGTAGAAGTATTAGAATTAAAATCAACTCGAAAAAGTGATAATGAAAGGTTGTTTTTGGAATAGTGGTGGGTTTAGAGACCCAGCAAAACATTCAGTTGTATGTGAGTCTATTAGAGAGCATAGACTGGGTTTTTTTGCGGTAATAGAAACAGGTAGAGATAGTTTTTCAACTCCATTTCTGAACAATCTTGCGGGTGGTCAGGATTTTGTTTGGTTTTGTCTTCCACCTCAAGGTAGGTCGGGAGGTATTCTTGTGTTTAGATCCAGCGTGTTAGCTATCAAGAATGTTGAACCAGGGGAGAGGTGTGTTAAGTTTCACCTTCTCTCTAAAAAAGACAATTTTGAATGGTCTCTTGTGGTAGTTTATGGTGCAGCTTAGGTCGACCAAAAGGGGGAGTTCTTAGTTGAGTTGGCTTGGATTTGTGAAGATGAACAATTGCCCCTTTTTATGGTGCAGCTTAGGTTGACCAAAAGGGGGAGTTCTTAGTTGAGTTGGTTTGGATTTGTGAAGATGAACAATTGCCCCTTTTAGTCGGGGGTGATTTTAATATTATCAGGAGACAATGCGAGAAGAATAATGATAATTTTTATGCTAGATGGCCTTTTATTTACAATGCTATTATAGAAAGCTTAGATCTTCATGAGTTAGATCTTGCTGGAAGACAATACACTTGGGCGAGTCGTAGACCTAACCCCACTTATGAGAAGTTGGATAGGGTTCTGGCAAGTATCTCTTGGGAAATAAAGTTTCCATTGGTGAGTGTACGGGCCCTTACGAGGTCTGGTTCAGATCATACGCCGCTACTTATTGACTCGGGTGAGCAAGCATACCTGGGCAATAAAGCGCATTTCTCTTTCAAGCTTTCTTGGCTTCGGAAAGAAGGTTTTTTCTGATATGGTGGTGAAATAATGGGCATCAGTGTCTCATGGGGCTAGTCCGATGGAGGTGTGGCAGAGTAAGATCTACCATCTCCGTTCTTTATTGAGAGGTTGGGCTAAAAATCAGAGTAGTGTTTACAAAAAAGAGAAAGCCCGGCTTCTTAGTCTTATAGATAATCTAGTTTTAAAAGCTGAAACAACTCCTCTTAGTGCTTCCGAAAGGGAAGCCATGAGAGATGCTATGGATAAGGTGGCTAATTTGAGAAGGGACGAGGAATCTAAATGGGCTCAAAGAGCTAAAATTAAACATATTCAAGAGGGCGGGAATAACACCAAATATTTTCATCTCATCGCTAATGGTAAACATAGAAGGAAAAAGATCTTTGAGCTTGAGCAAGATGAGGGAATTATCTCTGGTCACGAAAATATTAAAAATTACATAACAGAATTCTAAAAAAGGTTGTTTGGGGCAACGGCCAAAAACAATTTTTCTTTAGTAGAATCTGAGACCTTAGATATTCCACAGATTTCCGCAGAGGAAAATTCGATTCTTACTGCAGATTTTTTAGAGAAGGAGGTGCATAAAGCAATTATGCAGATGGAAAAGAATAAAGCTCCGGACCAGACGGGTTTCCTACTAAATTCTACCAACGGTTTTGGGAAACAATAAAGCTTGATCTTATGAGGTTATTTGAAAGTTTCCAAAATGGGGAACTACCTCTATTTCAACTTAATTATGGAACTATTATTCTGCTTCCCAAATAAGAAAATGTTGTCCAGATTCAGCAATATCGGCAATATCGGCCTATTTGCCTGCTGAATGTTAGTTTCAATTTTTTTACAAAAGTTCGAACGAACAGGGTGATGGCTGTAGCATAGAAGGTGATTCGCCCAACCCAAACAGCATTCATGCCGGGGATACATATTCTTGAAGGAGTGCTTATTCTCCATGAAACTATCCATGAACTTCATAGGAAGAAAATGGATGGCGTTCTCTTGAAAATTGACTCTGAAAAAGCCTATGACAAGGTGCAATGGCCCTTTTTACAACAAGTGTTGCGTATGAAGGGGTTTGATGCCAAGTGGTGTCGTTGGGTGGAAAGTTTTGTGAGCCGAGGTAGTGTGGGTATTAAAGTTAACGATGACCTAGGCCATTGCTTTCAAACGCACAAAGGCTTAAGACAGGGGGATCCGCTATCACCCATGTTGTTCAATATAGTGGCAGATATGTTGGCAATTTTATTTGCAAGGGCTAAAGAGGATGGTCAAGTTGAAGGTCTAATACCCCACCTAGTAGAGGGTGGAGTGTATATCCTTCAATACGCTGATGATACTATTCTTTTTATGTCTCATGACATCGCAAAGGCGTTAAATATGAAGCCCTTATGTATGTTTTAACAGTTATCAGGACTGAAATAAATTTTCATAAGAGTGAGCTTTTTTGCTTGGGTAAAGCAAGAGAGGTTGAGGATCAATATAAGAACCTTTTCGGTTGTGAATCCGGTTCTTTCCCTTTTAAACACTTGGGCATACCTATTCATTTCAGAAAGCTGAAAAACAGGGAGTGCAAACCGGTGGAGGACCGGTTCGAAAAAAAGCTGGCCAGTTGGGCTGGGAAGCTTTTGTTATATGGGGACAGACTTATTTTGATAAATTCGGTCCTAACAGGCCTACCCATGTTCATGCTTTCCTTTTTCGAGGTACCTAAAGGGGTACGGAAGCGTATGGACTATTTTAGATCTAGATTTTTCTGGCAAAGTGATGGGCACAAGAGGAAGTATAGATTTTCTAAGTGGAACATCATATGTAGGCCAAAGGAGCAGGGGGACTGGGAGTAGAGGTTCTAGAAGTAAAGAATAAAAGTCTTTTATGCAAATGGCTTTTCAAGCTTTTATCATAGGAAGGAGTCTGGCATGAGCTAATAGTCAATAAGTATTTGCATTCTAAATCTTTATCCCAAGTTAAAGTTCAGCCCTATGATTCTCCTTTTTGGAAAAGTCTCATGAAGGTTAAGGTCTTAAGGATGAGTTCTTTGACAGTGGATCTTTTACTGTTGGAAATGGGGAGGGCACCCGTTTTTGGGAGGATACCTGGCTGGGGGGATAAGCCCCTTTCCATTCAATATCCATCCCTCTACAGTATAGCACAAAAAAAAAGATATTTTGGTAGCAGCAGTGTTGTCACAAGCTCCTCCCCCGAACTTAGGTTTTAGGAGAGCTTAAACAGGTAACAGGTGGGATAGATGGCTGCATCTTGTTAGCAGGTTAATGGATGTGCATCTATCTGACACAACCAATGTGTTCAAGTGGAAGTTGACCACATCAGAAAAATTCACGGTTAAATCTGTATATCAAGATTATTTCAGTGTAATACAAGATTCCTTCGCAAATATATTTGGAAGATGAAAGTTCCACTCAAAATAAAGATTTTTATGTGGTTCCTTTATCGAAAGGAGATTCTTACTAAAGATAATTTAGCTAAGCGCAATTGAAATGGATGTAAAAAGTGTTGCTTTTGCGATCAAGAGGAAACAATCCAGCATTTGTTTATATCTTGTCCTTTTGCTAAGCTGGTTTGGCGCGTGGTGTTCATGGCCCTTAATATTCACCCTCCAGCTAATATTGCTAATCTTTTTGGGAGTTGGTTAAGAGGGGTCGATAAGAGAAAGTGCAAATCCGAGTTGGAGTCTGCGCTTTACTCTGGGCTATTTGGAATGCACGCAATGATGTAATTTTAACAATGCAAATATATTGTAACTAGAGATGGTGGCTAACCTGGGGAAGATGCGCAGCCTTTTCTTCTTAGGGTTTCTGACTAGGAGTCCTGAGAATATATACCTCCCACACTAGGAGCAGATGGGCCACATGGGCCAGCACGCCCACATGGGCCACAACCATACCAGCCCATTATCAGTTCAACACTCCCCCTCAAGATGGGTGATAAATATCTATCATTCCCATCTTGTCACATGCCAAATTGCATTCCTTTGCTTCCAGTCCTTTCGTTAGACAATCTGCAATCT
Source organism: Poa pratensis (assembly GCA_947311845.1). Lineage (NCBI taxonomy): Eukaryota > Viridiplantae > Streptophyta > Magnoliopsida > Poales > Poaceae > Poa > Poa pratensis. Next base: position 35,040,904 of record CAMZMU010000071.1, on the reverse strand, counting down.
GTTGTCCTGTGTTCACATAATCAATCTTGATAATTCCATCATCTACTTTCTCCTTGATAAAGAATCTGTCAATCTCCATGTGTTTGGTTCTGTCATGTTGGACAAGATTATTTGCTATGCATATGGCTGACTTGTTGTCACACCAAACATTCAGATGTCCATCTTTGAGCACTTTTAACTCAATTAAGAGATTTCTTACCCATAGCATCTCATTCAATCCTTGAGACATGGCTCGGTATTCTGCTTCAGTAGTTGACTTGGATACAGCTGGTTGCTTTTTGCTTCTCCATGACACTAAGTTACCTCCAACGAACACGCAGTATCCTGAAGTTGACCTCCTGTCATCAAGACAGCTTGCCCAATCAGCATCGCTATAGCCATCAATCACTAGATGCCCATTACTTCTGAACCACAGACCCTTTCCCGGAGTCCCCTTTAGGTATCTCAGAATTCGATATACTGCATCCAAGTGATCAGTCCTAGGCTCATGCATATATCTACTCACAATGCTCACAGCAAAAGCAATATCTGGCCTTGTATGACATAGATATAGTAGCTTACCCACGAGTTTCTGATAATTTTCCCCAGACTCGGTTGTTATCCGATAATTTATATCTATGGGAGTTGTGGCTACTCTGCACTGCATCATTCCTGTTTCATTCAAAAGATCGAGGACATACTTGCGTTGCGTCAGTGCTATGCCTCTTGCTGATCGAGCAATTTCTATACCGAGAAAGTACTTGAGATGGCCAAGATCCTTCACCTCAAATGTGTTACTTAGACACCCCTTCAGTCTAACTATTTCAGCTTCATCGTCACCGGTAATTATAATATCATCCACATAAACTGCCAGAATAGTAATTTTCTTATTTGAGTGTTTGTAGAACGCCGTGTGATCACCATTACACTGTCCATATCCCATACCACACATAGCCCTTCTAAACCGATCAAACCAAGCTCTAGGAGATTGTTTTAGACCATAAAGAGCATTTTTCAATTTGCACACTTTACCACCATTTCCAGCTGCAGCCATTCCTGGTGGCACCTCCATATACACTTCGTCTTGTAGATCACCATGCAAGAAAGCATTTTTTACATCCAGCTGATGCAATGGCCATCCAAAATTTGCCACGCATGATATCAAAATCCTCACAGTATTCATTTTTGCCACCGGGGCAAAGGTTTCATCATAGTCAATACCATATACTTGACTATATCCCCTTGCAACTAGCCTTGCCTTATACCTTTCTATTTTACCTTCAGGACTTTGTTTAACTGTAAAAACCCACTTGCATCCAACTGCTCACTTTCCCTCTGGTAAGTCAGTTAACTCCCAAGTTTGATTCTTCCTCAACGCTTCCAGCTCTTCTCTCATAACTGCACACCACTTAGGGTCTTGTTGTGCAACTCTCCAATCAGTAGGGTTGACACTAATTGGAGGGATGCAACAAATGTTCGATAGGAGGGAGATAAGCCTTCATATGAAACGTAGTTGCTAATGTCATGAGCATTAAAGCCATACCTATCCACAGATTTGCTTGTAGCAGCTCTGGTCCCTTTTCTAAGTGCAATTGGTAAGTCAACTGACTCCTCTGTAACATTTAAGTTTGCATCTGGTGTTACACTAGCAGATTGTTCTTCCTCTCGTGTGTGTTGCTCAACATTCTCCCCCTGTTCAACATTCTCCACTTGTTCAACAACTGCACCATCTTCCTCTCGTGTGTGTTGCTCAACATTCTCCCCCTGTTCAACATTCTCCACTTGTTCAACAACCGCACGATGCCTCCTTGAGTAGACACGGAGTTGTTGATTTTGTCCCCATTGTTGTGTAGGTTCACCAACACCACCAGTTTCAGGATTTGGAACAGGGATGGGAATCGATCCTATCATCAATGGAGGAGATTGCCTTTCTGTAGCTGTAGGTATGACTGTACTCTCCCCCTCTTGACCATCAGTCAAAGGAGACAGATGATCAAGCCCTTCAAACATCATGCTCAAATCTGTTTGCTCTCCATAAAAGGGCTCAGACTCCCGAAAAGTAACATCCATACTCACAATGTTCTGCGCTCAGTTGGACTCCAGCATTTGTATCCTTGTTGTCCAGAAGGATAGCCTATAAAGATGCATTTCACAGCCTTAGGGTCGAGTTTGCTCACTGAAGGTCTGTGATCTCGGACAAAGCAAGTGCATCCAAAGACTTTGGGAGCCACATTGAACTTATTTTCTCCAAATAGAAGCTCACACGGAGATTTCATGCCAATAATCCGTGAAGGCATGCGATTAATAAGATAGGTAGCAGTTAGAACAACCTCACCCCACAAGAATTTAGGTACATTCATAGTGTACATGAGAGACCGAGTTACCTCCAAGATGTGACGATTCTTTCTTTCTGCTACTCCATTCTGGGGAGGTGTATCTGGGCAGGAAGTTGGTGCATGATGCCTTTCTCTGATAAAAATTCTCCAAATCTCATGTTAACATACTCTGTCCCATTATCGGACCTGAGCATTTGCACCTGCACCTTGAACTGAGTGTTCACATATGCACTGAAGTCTTGGAAGCATTGTAACACCTCATCTTTGTGGCGTAAGAGGTACACCCAAGTCATTCGAGTATAGCAATCAATGAATGTTACAAAATATTTCATTCCACTAATAGAAGTACTGGGACATGTCCATACATCAGAGTGCACAAGAGTGAAGGGAGCTATACTTCTGAGCCCCTTACTCACATAAAATGTTCTGGTATGTTTAGCATACTCACATGCATCACATTTTAGTTTACTCAAGTCTACTCCACTCATTACATCAGGAAAACTTTTATCATCTTATCAAAGTGTCCCATACGACAATGATGGATCATGGCCTTGGTCTCCTTGTCACCTTGAACCGCTGCAAGCACCACCGAGTATCCCAGCATCTCAGGCTTCTCTCGGTGCAGGTGCCATAGCCCTCTACGCCTGATTCCTGCCCCAAGTTTCCTTCCAGTCCTCCTCTCCTGAATCAAACATGTTTGCTTATCAATAGTAATCCGGCAATCAATCTGATCAATCAAACTACTCATTGAGATCAAGTTCACTGGAAATGCAGGAACATATAAGACAGATGATAATTTCATGCTAGATGAACAATTGACAATTCCAACACCTTTTACAGGTTGGGCAGTACCATCTGCAGTTTGAATGGTTTCCTGATATGTTGAGGATACTGATTGTATAATTCAAACTCACTAATATTTCCAGTAACATGCCTTGAGGCTCCACTATCTAGTATCCAATCAGAATCTAGCTTATGTGCAGCTAGGGAGACATTTTCAGAATTACCTTTGTCGGTGTAGACAAAGTGGGCAAACTGTCCAAAACTTGTTTCTCCTTGCTGTCCACTTTTCATCACCTCTCTTTCAGTTGCACTTCCTTGATTTTGAACTGCTGTTAATTTATCTCCTCCATGACTGTCATGTTAGCCCTGGCCCCTCCTTGTGGACCACCTGAGTTGTGATAGTAATTTCCTCCATATCTGCCTCTAGGTGCACCTCTGTAGTATCCCCTGTTGTACCTGTTGCCTCTGAAACCTCCTCTGCCTCGACGAGGTGGGTCAGTACATTGGTTGCTTAGGTGGCCACTCACACCACAGTTGTAGCAGTCTCTAGTCTCCTGCCTCTCAAACACATGATAAGCTGGCCTTTGTGCGAATCCTCCCTTTTCGCTGCATTTCAGTCTTGTCTCCTCTTGCGTAATGGCAGCTATAGCAGCTTCAAGTGAAGGCAGCTGAGCTTGGTGCATCAAACTTGCCCTTCTATTTTCAAAGCTTGAATCCAATCCCTTTAAAAACTTCAACACACGCCTGCCATCAATCCATTTCTTTGCTGCCACAACACATTCAGAGTGGGCTAGCACCAAAGGATCAAGATGATCCAGATCTGCCCACAGCTGCTTCAATTCTCCAACATAGGTCATCACTGATTTTTCACCTTGAATCAAATCATGCACTCTGTCCTCAAGTTGAGAGACCAACATCACATTTCCCTTACCAGAATACATCTGGGATAAAGCTTCCCATACCTCCTTTGAAGCAGAAAGTGCTTCAACAGAGGCAGCAACTGATGGAGTTAAAGAGCTAAGCAACCACGCAAGAATACCTGAATCAGTAGTGCTCCATTTCTTCCACTCAACACCCTTTTTGTCCACTGGTTCATCGACTTCTCCCAACACATATCCTTCCACAGCCTTCATCTTCAGCAGCAACAGTCCCCTTCTTGACCAGCTCAAATAGTTACTGACCCCCTCCAGTTTTACCTCATTTGGAGTCAATTCCAGCTTCGGTACTCCCTCTGCTCGAGCTCCATCTGCTGCCAGGACAGCAGCAGCACCTTCCGCCTTGTTGGCGACGAGAACCTCCGTCAGCTTGCTCAGTACCTTGGTCAGGTCGTCCCTCAGGTCGTCCCCCATGATTGAGACGTGCTACAACACTCCCCTGATGCAGAACCACCAAATCTGATGCGGCATGCAACAGATCCAATCACTCCATCTCCATCTTCAACCTCAGCTCTGATACCATATTGTAACTAGAGATGGTGGCTAACCTGGGGAAGATGCGCAGCCTTTTCTTCTTAGGGTTTCTGACTGGGAGTCCTGAGAATATATACCTCCCACACTAGGAGCAGATGGGCCACATGGGCCAGCACGCCCACATGGGCCACAACCATACCAGCCCATTATCAGTTCAACAAAATATTTCTTCATTTATGCAGGTTATACCGATGGCTATTCATTGGATCCGTACGTTATCTTACCTACAACCAACGGACAAGCGGACAAGCGAGCCGTTCTGGATTCTGGGTGCAGCCAGCTCCTCTTGGTTGCGCGGGAGCTATATACCCGGTGCAGCTGGCGTTTTGATCTCAAGATAACATGTTGATGCAGTGTCACTTCATGTTGTCATTTTTGTTTAGATGGTTGATCCATGTATCGATCATGTGCGACCCATGATGTAATCTTTTGTAACAACTGAACCTTAACAGTTTTAATAAAGGCCGCATGCATCAATCGATGCAGAGGCTGGGACTTCCCCATTTTGAAAAAAATATGAAAAATGATCATGAAAATATTTTCATGAAATTAATATTTCACCTAACCAATTTGAGTATATTAACAGTCAATGTCAGAAAAATTTGAATGCGCGCTTTCTAGGACATGATATATTTCCCGATGGAAACAATGCTAGGTAAAAATTGATCAGAGAGATATAATACTGCTTACAGGGAACAGTTGAAACAATGTTCAGCCCAGAAGCTTACCAAGAAAAAACTCAACTTCCTGCCACACTTCCTGTGAGGAGCTGTTTTCTATATCAAGCTGCAAAGAACAGATTGAACAGTTCAAGAGATTGGGCTGGTTTCTTAAGGAGAGTTTGCAAATTTAATAGTTCCAATTTTTATTGTAAAAGGAAGGTGGGTTGCAAACAGCTATGCTGCCATCTGGCCATCACTTAGCAAACATGCACACGAGAGGGGACAACGGAATTAAATAAATATAGGTAATTCAAAATTTTCTTCTAATATTACTTTGCCTCACGAATAGGATTGCCACCAGTAAGATTTTTTTACTTACAAGATACCAAGAATATTATAATTAAAACTGCACATTCCAAATGTTAATGAATACCACTGTTACTACATCAAGCTTCTTGCTCATAAGTTCCTCAGTTCAAACAAAAATATTTTATTCATACAATTCAGACACTGTTGTTAGTGAACAGTGCTGCAGACCCTTTCCTCATAGCTAATGTGAAGAACTGATTTCTCTTTTACTATACTAGAAAAATATCCCACGCGTTGCAGCGGGAATCTCTTTAAAGAATTATTATGTAAATGAAATGGCCATAAAACACATGAAATATTTATTTGTCAAGATTCAGTTGATCACAATAAGACAATAAATTTCTTGTGAAATTGTTGAATATTTGAGAACTAAATATTAGTGACGTGGACAATTATATGGTTGAAAAAAGATGACATGGATAGGTTGCATGAAAGATGTACTATTATTAATTATTGTTAGTGGAGATGACATGGATAATTGATTGGCTAAAATAGTGGGTGATGTGGATAGCTTGCATGTTAAGATAGAAAAATAATTAATGCACTTAGTGGGGTTTTGCTTTATAAGAAAAATGACTGAATTTTTCACAAAAATTCGATGCATAAATTGTGAAAATCCAAAATGTTACTGTTTTACCTATCAGATGCTGCCCACTGTAGATCATATACTATAGTTATAGGTCAAATTATCATTTCATACCCGTCAACTATAGCATTTATAGAAACATTTGTTTATACAAAATTCTGTAAAATGTAAAGATGAACTACAAGAAATAATGGTTTCATACCGTGGTTTCAATAATGACAGCCACTAGGTTGATCAGAAGAACAAAAATAATAATGTAATCAAACAAGCGGCTCCTCACAAACGATTTCAACGTTTCACATAGTGGTGAATGGTAGGATGGAAACTTCTCCAGATAAGAAGGCTGCAATCATGTGTACAACAAGTCAAATAATTCAGAATGTAGTCACACGGTATACTTACATAAAATAAATATATTTAAACTTCAAAGTACTACTATTCCTGGTAAAAGTACAGTTATATCTTTGCCACTCAAAACCTTTCAAACCTTAGCCCTTGATATATTTGTATGACGAGCAGATTATACGGGTCTAAACATCATTCTTAAAATTGCAATGCTAAAATTCATACTAAATATTAAATAAAAATTGACTGCAAACTATATAATTTTCACAACGTAGAAAAGGTATAGAATTATGAACATCAAAGTAAGTCCAACATACTGGTGGTTCTTTCTGGAATTTTATCGCAATAGTGTTGCATAGGTCAGCAAATTCTTCGGGGTAACCTGGACAAGATAAATATATTAGAAGTGTTTATGATGATATGTAATATCATCAAATTCTTGCATAAGTTAATTTGCAAATTGACGGCCTTCGCATTTTCTCAAAAAATAGCTCACTGAGACAAATTCCTGTTTAAAATGGTAAAAGTGAAAGAAAAGCAACAGTGCATCACTAGCACTCTAGCAGCACTGATATATTATGGTAATTCTTTCTATATTCTACCAAGATTTTTTTCTCGTTAGTCAGGATAGAGCATGAACTAGGTAACATTTCATCGATCGAAGAAATAGGCACCCAAAATTCCTGGCTGAAGAGGAACCTGGGTGTGAGGGTGTACACCCACACCTCCCACCAACTAAGCTAGGCTCAGTTCCTTGCAAATGTTGTCCAAAGTTGGAACATTTGAAAAAAAAATAGGAAGTCCAGCAGAAACTCTAAATCCAGATACCAAAAGGCATTTATGTATCAGTTCTTTTATTTCCATCTACTACCAGCTGGAGCAAACAACATTATGACTAACGCATACTTTTCTTTAGCACAATGCTAAACAATGCTGTGTACTGGCTGACGTCACGAGCAAAACATGACAGCTGAAGATAAGAAGAGCACATACCTTGAAATCACCACTCCGATCAAGCTCAGTAAATATATATTCGAAATCTTCCCTTGAGGTTTTGGGTAAGGACCTACAAAAGTATCAAATGAATGGATACTCTGAGATAGAACGTGTGAGATAAATACTATGACAGCCATAACTGATATAGGAACTAGCAAGAAAAGAATATGACGATTTCTCAATACAAGGAGCTAGCTTGAGTTGGTCAAGCTCCTTTGCCACTTTTGGGCTGTTGTCTCAAGTTTGCTGAACACTTAGCTGATAGGTTTTGCTGCAAGGGAGAAAATTGGCTCGGACCTGGGGTCTCCTATCTCACAGCGATACATGAACCCAAGCGCCAAAAGAACACGGAAAATATAAGGGGAAAATAAAAGGTCAAAGGTTGTCAAGGAAAGGCCCAAGAAACACCCAAGCCCATCAGTGTAGAGAGAAGACCATGGTGGACCATGGACCTAAGGCACCTGCCACCTTTGTAGGTGTCTATAGAGTCACCCCCAAGAGTAATGGAGACCATTCCCTCATTCGTACAATGTCAAGAGCCTAAAGAGGCGCCCCATGGGTCACATTACTCCATCCCTGATATGACCAAAGAGCTCTCACTTCCCATTCCCAATGTGAGTTTTGGCCAAACCTGGTTACTTAAAATCTTGTCACTTGTGTTAGTGCTCGATGCCCAGCGACACGGTCGTCGAGCACGCCCTTTTACTTAATTGATGACCCCACTCTGTGTCCGATCAACAGCCCCTCGCCTCTGTTGTTTCTCACCCCAGAACAGATTTATGTTTCAAGATTCTCTGAAGGTTGTCGGAGATAATAAGAAATAGTTAAGATGTACCACAGATGTTGAATATAAGTGACTTAAGGTCTAGCTGGGAAACGAATGGATAGAATACCCACAACAGAGATCGTCGAAAAAAGACTAACAGATGAACTTTATAATGTAAGATGGTGCTTTGATACAGACATATAGTGATATATAAGGGCACTTTGGTTACCTGTACTTGTTCAGCTCATTAAGTAATGATATGCACTGTTCCCTGTTGAGATAACCCTGACCCTGATGTACAAAAATAGGTAAGATCAACTACAAACTTGAAATACAACCCATGAATGAACAAAAACATGACCTGATACTCCTGCAGTGTGAAACTAATAAAGTGTGAATATATTACCCACCTTTCATCATCAGTTCAGAATTTTGGTTAAACAAACTAGTCAGTGCATGAAACAAGACCCACAGTCGACAAAATTCACCTTTTTATGGCGGAAAGTGATTTTGGCTCCCGACATCGAGTGATCCCTTTATTTTAAAACAAAAAACAAAAACTCTATTTACAAGCTTTAAAAAATCTGAAAAAAAAATCTGGGTGTAGTCAATGATGTTGCATTTCCACCTTGTGACCCTGTGTTGCAAGTTTTGCTAGTTCTAATCTTGGTCTTCTGTGTTGTAGTGCTATGTGGTGTTCAGAGGCAGGGTTCCAGCAATCTACACCTCCTGGAGCTCTTGCTCGGCTCAGCTGAACAATTTCCCCAACCAATGCTGCAAAAGGTTCGAGACTCTAGAAGAGGCAGAGGAAGCTTACTCCATGTCCTTGGAAGAAGAGATCCCTCTCTGCCTGAGAGCAGCAAAACTGGAGCAAGCAAAAAATGCTGTGGGCAAAGGTGCAGGCCTGATTGCATGTGGTGGCATCAAAGACTTCATAATCGTCGTCCTGGTCGTCGTCATTGTCTCTTTGTGGTTGTCGTAAATCTGTATGATCTTATGTGAACCTCAATGGGCTGGTAAGCTCACCACTAGTGAATGCAAAGTAACCACAACGACCACAAACTGTGCAACCAAACACAGTAGTTTATGGCTTAAACACAAATCTAGGAAACCAAACACAAGCACCTTGCATGTGTACTCAAATTTGTTCCCAGCCGAACAGGCCTGGCTAGAACATTGTTGGCAACCAAACGGGCTGCACAACATGGTTCAGGCCACGTTTTTCCAGAGCTAGGCCCGCCAAGGCCACGGATGCAATTGGGCTAAAATGTGTGCGAGCAACCAAACACGCCCTAGTGAGCCAGATCATAGCGAGCTCACTGTTGTAACATCCTCTCCTTGGCTAGCCCAGACCCGGCAAGGAGAGTTCACCGTTGCAACCGCTCTATAAACCCAGTGATCAATCCAATCTACCAGGACGTAGGTTGTTACGCTTCCAAGCGGGCTGAACCTGGGTAAAAAACACATTGTCTTGTGTGGTTGTCTAGATCATGTTGTGCCCCTTGCCGAACCTAAAAAGGGGGTGTCCGCGTTGCCACACACGACAGAGAGTGAAATACATCATTGACAACACGTAGGATTTTTTCAGATTTTACCAGGACGTAGGTTGATTTTTAATTATTTTTTAAGTGAAGGAACCATTGGAGCACGAGGGCAAAAAAATCTCCATTCTTTTTATGGTAACTTTACAATTTAGTTTTCATAGTAGCTTGTTTTCATTCCCTGTCTTGATCTTTGTTTCAAGAGAGACTCTGTATTGTTACACACAATGACACGATTTTAACAAAAGGTTAGCTCAACAAACTTACTTTTTCAATGCTAGAACATTTTTCTCAAATTAGTAAAATATAGGATATGAACTGATAGAACACTTTCATCAAATTAGTGGAACATTTGCTATGATGAATGACAGTCCTTGTCTATAAATCTTATTATATTACAACACCAATTGGAAAATTATCTTCTGAACCACAAGAGCACCAAATATGAAACTATTGGCACATTCACACAAAAAGGAGTATTTTCTCTTCCATTTTTCCAGAAGAATAATTGTATTAAACTCGACCAAAAATCATTTTTAAAAATTTGGGATTCTTTCGAAATGGAAAAACTAGAGACATCATACGGTGAAGCCCACCAAGCCATTGTCCTTGTCCTAGTGGACAATAGGAGGCTGATAAGGCTCAGGGTGCCCCTCCTCCCTCCTCATTGACATGATTCCATCACTGAATCATTCACCCCAAAAAGATTAGCGTTATTACCCTTGTGCAAGTTTAATGTTCCCTCTTTGATTCTCCAAACAGACAAGTGAGGTGATTGAATTATATTCTGGTGCACGGTTACTTGCACACCACCAACCATTCTAAAGTACATACAAAGTTATCCAAAATACAGTAGCTAAAGGATAGTGCATCAGTGTCCAGGAAAACATAACAACAAAACACTCACGGCAGTATCGATAAGACCAAATGCCTTCTGTAATATACTTTTCCTTATAGAGTCCACCTGAGCAAGTTGCTTTGCGAACTGTTTCACCAAATGAATGACATGTTAGTGATGTAAATTTACTTCTAGGCAGAAGAACATGCTAGAATTCAGAAGTAAAGACTATAGTAAGGATGAAGAGGATTGGGGAAAAGGTAAAGAATGTACCTGCTCCTTAAAGCTATCATAGATGACAGCAAGAATCAAATTTGTCAGGAAATAAACTCCCAGAAGCACGTAGACGATAAAAAATAGAGAATACCAGCGAGATATCCTGCTCCAAAATGTGTAAGGTGAACTCGTATGACGGTGAACTGCAATTACCATAAACACAACAGAAATAGTGATAGCCATCTTACTTGTAAGCAGGGACCCAAACGTCAGGATTATTGGATGTGGTGAAGAGGACAAACATCTGATACATTGTTACACCATATGATGTAAAAATGGTCTTTCCTTGTAAAGTGTCCTCAAACGTTACATAAGCTACCCAGCTTGCGAATAAGAGGAACAACGTAGAGAGGGCCTACATAACATAGATGACCCAAAGTTATACATCAAAAGTGAACAGACAATACAATGCAAACATGCAGAAGCACAAGAACTGTTGTGGTAAAGTAAATAGACATAAGAGATGAACATTCTAGCTGCTGGTATCTCTATAACTAGATCAGAATAAGTATAGTTATGTATCGAATTTGCTACTGTAAAGCGCAAAGAACTACAAGTAAAGATATGCAATTAATGACCCATCCTACGTATCAGTCGGTGCCCACCACACAACTGAACTGCATGCCACGTACCTCTTACTCCGTACAATTGGTGATAACTAATGAAATCCTCATGAGTTAATGGAAAAAAGTTCTAATAGTTTGTTCTGGAGTGACCTTCTAATCCTTCTATGTCTTACAATGCATATGTGTGTGCAATTTTTTGTACATAGATAACCTTACCAAAACATTAAGGTATGTCCCAAGAAGACCGTACAGTGTAATAGCACACATTCGCAGTTCCCTATTGCAGACAGAGATTAAGTTAATCCATCTGGCAAACACATAACATATTACCTTTCATAGATAAAATCAGCATATATCTTATCTCACAATCAAATATATATTTGTTGTCAAACATTGGATAAAGAACCAACATAGCATAGACACCAACTTAACAAGATGTATTGCGCATCCTATTTATTTATATTTTTCTTGTGGGGCCTTTCTTTGCTTCTGAGCAGTACGATCCTCTAGATCTTTGCATTACATATTACTTATCAATGTATTTAGTTATGAGCCTTCTCACTCTGTTCAATAAGATACCAGGAGTACCAGATAAAATACTGCATACCTGATAGTCATGATTAGAAACGCTACACGGATGTATGGAGCTACTCTGAAAGGTTGGGCACTAAAGGCAAACACCAGTATGTCACATGCTAAGATGAAGAGAAGAAGAACCTAAAAGGTAATCAGAAACATGGGTAAGCCATAGTGAACTAGAAGGCAGATCCAAGATCTAACCCAGCAGAGTAATCTAATAAAATTAAATATCAAGTTTGAAGACGGACTGTCCAAATTTCGAAGGACCTAAACTGTGAAAAGTGATTATGCCAAATATAAGTAATGTACAAAAAAAAGGAAAAGCACAACTAAAATTTTAACTTAGCTTACCAACATATAGTTTCTTTATGAAATCTGCATTTTCAGTTGACATACTCCCAACTTATTATATCTAATAGGTAATAACTATTTTTCTTGTTCCGTACAGTATTATAAGGTAGAAAGGCCAAAATGTTCAATGTCACTATGTTGGAACATTTTCCAATAATTCATTGTTTTTACAGTTATCTTTCTGATTAACCTTGCACCCATATAGAATAAAACTGTTGGCCTTTCTTTGTCATGCATCTTTCATTCTTTCACAATGCATAGAAACTACATTCACTAAGACAACTCATGTGAATTGTCAGATTTTCCATGTTCTCTGATATTCGCAGAGATATATTGAAAAATTATGCGCTTTCGAAAGGGCAGAATTGTTACCTTCAACTTATTAATGGTGCTCTTCCAGAAAATATTTAGACCTTCATAAGAAAGTGGACAAAAGATAGCCAGTACAAGAATAACAAGTGTAATCCCCTGAAATTTAAAACAACCATGTAAGATCAATACATCAGATTCAGATTTTCACCCTCCATATAGATCTCTACACGCTCTTGAATCAAAACAATGTGCATTTCCATATCATATAGCACCAATCATACGAATTCTAGGATAGCAGAATTCAAGTAGCTGAATGCACTAAAATACAAATGGTCTGATGCAACTAACTCTGAAAACATCTCGAAATTCAACGCACTTTTAGCAACCAAGATTACTTCACTAATTTTCAGGTTTCTTCAATATTCTCTATCGTAGTTAAAAGTGTAATTCTCAAAGCAACTTGAGGGCTTGACGTACAAATCTACTGTTGACAATAATGCTTAAGGATTCTGTAATTATGGTTTCAATGGAGCATAGAAGAACTAACCTCATAAATAAAGCCTTACCTCATAGATGAGTGATTCAGTTTTGCTGAAGTATGGCAACTGCCCGAGAAAGTAAACATCCCTTTGATCACAAGCATGTTGAGCATCTTTCCGGCACCACAGAGGTTTCTAGAATGCAATCAAAACAAGTTATGAAGTCACAAACGTCACCATATTGGACCATGATATTGTGCCTACCTCTTCTTTAATTTGACTATGGCAAGCTTGCGGCACTTAAGATGCCTACTTACTGTTAGAATAATATAGGTCATACAAAATAAATAGAAACTGTGCACTTTCTGAGAACTAACCTCGAGAAAATTCAAGAGAATCAAAGCAAATAGGTTAAGTGACCACAGCCAGTCCAACCGGAGATACACAAAATAGAACCTCATAGCCACCTCGAACCTTGTGTCATTCAAGACATCCTCAGGGATACCAACACCATCTTCTGCCTGCCATGTAATTGTAATTAGACATTTGACTAAGTCAAGAGATGCAATGAGAATCACAGATCAACGGTTGGTTTAATATCACCAAAGAAGCCCCAACACATATTCTTCCGAAAAGAATGGTTTTGAAACATAGTCTGGTAACTGCAACCTAACTTTCAGGAGAAGATTCAGTTGCCCCTGATTGCATTCCAAAAGCAAATGGAACTCACTGCACTAAGGCCCTTATAATCTAAGATTGCCTATGAAATATTACCAACATTATTTCATTGTACTGGTCAAAGCTTCAAGTTAAATGCCATCGTAGTTTATTTTTCCATTCGAAAAATGCCAGAGTTGTGCTAATACAATTATAAATTCATTAGGGTAAAAATTTAGATCTACTCCTAACAATTTCGGCACTTCATCGGATAGAAAGATAGCACCCGCGAAACAGAGTACACTGCCAAACAAGTGGACCAAATCAAACAGCACCCATAGCTGACCTTGGCATGATCTCGAGACAATCAGAAAGAAACACAATCTGCCGAGACAATCACAAGTATAGTGCATTGAACCGAAGCACAATCTGCTGAGACCTCACATTACATTCGGATTGGTGAGCTACTCGACTAGAACAGGATAGCACGTTTGCGTGTTGGCATTGGCACGTACACGATGCCCAAAATTCAGCATCACCAAAGCATCCAACGCCCACAATGAAACCACCCAGGAAGTAATCAAAAGATACTACATGAAGCGGGCACCCCTGCCTCCGAACCACCGACGCGGAATAATTGCAGCCACATAAAGCTCAACGAATCAGACAAGCTCAACGAACCAGAGCAAATTTAGAGCAGAGCGAGGAGGTGCGAGCAAGAGAGAGAGAGAGAGAGAGAGCGGGAACCGACGAGGTCGACGAGAGCGGCCGCCTTCTGGTAGCGGTCGCCGTAGGCTAGCGCGTCCGCGCGCCTGCGGTACTTCTTAGAGCCCTGCCCGCTGCCACTGCCGCCGCCGCCGGCAAGGCGGCCGGCAGAGGACGCCGGGCCGCGCTCCGGTGTTGCCTCCTCGGTGATGAGAGGCGCCTGCGCCTCCGCTTCGCTCATCTCTGCCCGTCTACAGTGAGACGAGATGCAACCGGAACGGAGATCGAGCGGAAGCTGGAACTGGAGCTTGGAAGATGATTTTGGATTAGTTTAAACGCGTGTTGTGTATTTGTGTGGCGAGGGCGTGCGATTAGAATCAGTGGGGATGGAATGGATCGTGTTGAGGCAGTAGTCGACCACGTTGCGGGGCCAGCTCATCGCGAGAAAACACGTCGTCCGTAATCTCGTTTCGTGTTTGGACATGTGGCCCGTACGTACAGGTCGTGCGCTGGGGGTAGCTTTCGGCACCATTTTTTTCTTCTTAATGATGAGCTTTCGGCACCGTTGGGGATCGGACGGCCCGATGGAGATATCTGCGCTCTGCAGGGAATATCGTCGACAAGGATTTTGCATCCTTTGACTCTCGTTCTCTAGATTGATATAAAAAATGTGCACGCACTTTTCAGCATTACAGACGTAGAGCCATCGCAGCGCTGGAAATAGTAAAGTTCTGACCAAGAAGCGTGAGCTTGTAACTGAGTTATCATAATTATGTTTGTGCTTCCGCAGGCAGCTCTATTCGTTCTGTATGGGCGCCATGTGTAATTTCATTATGGAAGTGTGTGTTAGAGCATCTCTAAGCGGAGCCCCAAAGGCCGACGTCCGGGCGGATAGCCCGGACGCGGTTTGGGCTGAAAACCATCACCCAAAGGAGGCCCCAAAGCCATCCGAAACGTCCGGGCGGTCCGGCACACCCCAAACTCAGCCCATATCTGGAGCGGGTTTGGGGCAGCCCGGACGCGTCCGTCGCGTAGTCGCTGACAGTACGGACCCACGCTTTGACCGCCAGGCGGAGCTGTAATACCCTGAATTTTGAGTAGATTAATTTATTTGATTAAAATGAAATTAACTTTGGATTGTTCTAATTTCTGCTAATCTCTTGGTGTATGCAATAGATGTTTGGTTGTTTTGCTTGTGTTTATAAGCTAGTACTCGAGTGGTACTTTTGCATGTCGATGGAGCTAGCTAGAGTATAATCTGATGCTTTTTGATCAGCTGCATGCCTCGTAACATGCATGTATATTTAATCATGCATGCATTAGTACTAGTGCTAGTAACCTGAGATATTTGATTAGAAGGCAACGTGGCAGCATAGGAGAGGCTACCTTATCCAAAGTCTTCTGCGTGGACCTGAGCATGGCGACCAGCCTGTGATTGAGTGCCACGTGCACTGGAGGGATTGTAGACTCACCTGAAAGGGCAGCAGCCGGACGTTTCTTCAGCTCGAAGGGTCAAGGTCAGTCGGCAGATATTACTCAGCGGCAAGCGGCGGGCGGTGACCTTAGATATTTAGCCAATCGTTCTCCTATAAATAGGTTTGCTCCTGATTGCTGCTTCCTCTGCCGATCCACAACGAGAGCAAAGGAAGCCATAGCTAGTACACGCTAGAGAGAGAGAGTGAGCGACAAGGAGATGAAGCAGGTGCTGCTAATCCTACGAAGCTGACGGCCGGCGATTGTGGTATTCTTTCAGCAAGATCGTATGTCTAGCTAGTAGCTGGGGATGCGCTGCTGAATCAGATAGGAGAGGAGCCGATGGTATATTCAGAAGATACGTGTGTACGGCGCCGGCGTGGTTCATCGACTAAGAAGAATATTGCTTCGATGATCCATAAATTCTACGATGGAGGCAAGTGGATCTTTACTAATCCCTTGATTCTTGCAAGTAGATTGCTTTACTAGTCCTTCAAATCCTGCTTTATCATCTCGGTTGAGTATCACTTCGGTTCTTGTGATCGTATTACATTTGTTACACATGATATGCTATCCTCTCTGATTATTGTGCTATCTGAGAGATATGGAGATCTCTCATCCTTGATTAGATCGGTATGATCTGTTGAGCTCTTGCGGAGGCATGAGCATCTAGCCATTTCCGTGATTGATCTGTTCCGATATCTTGATCTCTCTTTGTATTGGTGTCACGACGGCAAACGCATTGTACCGGTCGCAGTTCTGGTATGGGACAGTCTGAGCTCTCCGTGAGGGGCGGCCCTTGAATGGAAAGTGTCGGTGATGGATCCGTAGGAGCGACCGACATCGAGTAGGTCAAGGTGTCTGGTGTCTGAGCGGGAAAAAGGGCTCTGCTCGTTCTGGAGCCTGTGTGGTTCTGGTCGAGGCTGTTGACGTCGGAGTACCCCTCTTAAGAGTGTAAAAGCGTGAATATTCACCCCTGTGAGTCCCGGGTAGGGAACCTTGCTGTCATGTGTGATACCGATACATGGTCATTCACCGTCCTTAACTCTATAATTCCTCGGTGGATGATTCGTTCTTCTAAAACAAGTTTCGTTGATGCTTTAATTATCTTGTTCATTGACATCTGACTAAAATACAGTAAGGCCGTTATTACTGTATTCAATACTCTGATCTTTATTGTTTAGTAAAGTATTTACTTGCTGAGTACGACTTGTTTGTACTCACCCTTGCTCCTTTATGTTTTTGATGATCAGAGTTCGCAGCGGAAGACGACGTTATCCGAGAAGTAGGTTGTACCAGTTGGGTGGGACGACTAGAGAATCTTTTTATTCTTGTAAATGTAATAATATTGTAATATAATGAGTAGATGAGCTGTTGAGATCCACTGTGCTGGTTTATCCTGCTTCTCTAGCCTTGCGCGTGTATAGGCTTTCGTGGTCTATAGGCGCGCGGCGGCTGTCATTCTACCGGGCCGGGTCTCGGGGCGTGACAGTTTAAGTGGTATCAGAGCTCAAGGTTTAGATCACGCTGGGATAAATGGGTAGATCGTTAGTTTAGATTTGCGACTAACATTGTTTGATGTTTGTTGTTTGCCCACTGACGTATGTTTTCTCGTACTGACATCCATGTGCTTACTTGATTTGTTGTTCAATTGCATAAAAAAAAAGAAGTTAATTTTGGTTATGATTTTTGAAAATCTTGCTTGTTAGTTTTGAAAAGAAAAAAAGTTTGTTTAGAGAAATTTCGGGGACGAAATTCTTATAAGGTGGGGAGGATGTAATACCCTGAATTTTGAGTAGATTAATTTATTTGATTAAAATGAAATTAACTTTGGATTGTTCTAATTTCTGCTAATCTCTTGGTGTATGCAATAGATGTTTGGTTGTTTTGCTTGTGTTTATAAGCTAGTACTCGAGTGGTACTTTTGCATGTCGATGGAGCTAGCTAGAGTATAATCTGATGCTTTTTGATCAGCTGCATGCCTCGTAACATGCATGTATATTTAATCATGCATGCATTAGTACTAGTGCTAGTAACCTGAGATATTTGATTAGAAGGCAACGTGGCAGCATAGGAGAGGCTACCTTATCCAAAGTCTTCTGCGTGGACCTAAGCATGGCGACCAGCCTGTGATTGAGTGCCACGTGCACTGGAGGGATTGTAGACTCACCTGAAAGGGCAGCAGCCGGACGTTTCTTCAGCTCGAAGGGTCAAGGTCAGTCGGCAGATATTACTCAGCGGCAAGCGGCGGGCGGTGACCTTAGATATTTAGCCAATCGTTCTCCTATAAATAGGTTTGCTCCTGATTGCTGCTTCCTCTGCCGATCCACAACGAGAGCAAAGGAAGCCATAGCTAGTACACGCTAGAGAGAGAGAGTGAGCGACAAGGAGATGAAGCAGGTGCTGCTAATCCTACGAAGCTGACGGCCGGCGATTGTGGTATTCTTTCAGCAAGATCGTATGTCTAGCTAGTAGCTGGGGATGCGCTGCTGAATCAGATAGGAGAGGAGCCGATGGTATATTCAGAAGATACGTGTGTACGGCGCCGGCGTGGTTCATCGACTAAGAAGAATATTGCTTCGATGATCCATAAATTCTACGATGGAGGCAAGTGGATCTTTACTAATCCCTTGATTCTTGCAAGTAGATTGCTTTACTAGTCCTTCAAATCCTGCTTTATCATCTCGGTTGAGTATCACTTCGGTTCTTGTGATCGTATTACATTTGTTACACATGATATGCTATCCTCTCTGATTATTGTGCTATCTGAGAGATATGGAGATCTCTCATCCTTGATTAGATCGGTATGATCTGTTGAGCTCTTGCGGAGGCATGAGCATCTAGCCATTTCCGTGATTGATCTGTTCCGATATCTTGATCTCTCTTTGTATTGGTGTCACGACGGCAAACGCATTGTACCGGTCGCAGTTCTGGTATGGGACAGTCTGAGCTCTCCGTGAGGGGCGGCCCTTGAATGGAAAGTGTCGGTGATGGATCCGTAGGAGCGACCGACATCGAGTAGGTCAAGGTGTCTGGTGTCTGAGCGGGAAAAAGGGCTCTGCTCGTTCTGGAGCCTGTGTGGTTCTGGTCGAGGCTGTTGACGTCGGAGTACCCCTCTTAAGAGTGTAAAAGCGTGAATATTCACCCCTGTGAGTCCCGGTAGGGAACCTTGCTGTCATGTGTGATACCGATACATGGTCATTCACCGTCCTTAACTCTATAATTCCTCGGTGGATGATTCGTTCTTCTAAAACAAGTTTCGTTGATGCTTTAATTATCTTGTTCATTGACATCTGACTAAAATACAGTAAGGCCGTTATTACTGTATTCAATACTCTGATCTTTATTGTTTAGTAAAGTATTTACTTGCTGAGTACGACTTGTTTGTACTCACCCTTGCTCCTTTATGTTTTTGATGATCAGAGTTCGCAGCGGAAGACGACGTTATCCGAGAAGTAGGTTGTACCAGTTGGGTGGGACGACTAGAGAATCTTTTTATTCTTGTAAATGTAATAATATTGTAATATAATGAGTAGATGAGCTGTTGAGATCCACTGTGCTGGTTTATCCTGCTTCTCTAGCCTTGCGCGTGTATAGGCTTTCGTGGTCTATAGGCGCGCGGCGGCTGTCATTCTACCGGGCCGGGTCTCGGGGCGTGACAGGAGCGGATAAGCTAGCTTGACCAGCGTCGGCATTCATGGCGCACCGGCGGCATTCATGGCGTACCGGCCACCTCCGACTATAAGTGGAGGGGCCGGAGCAAACCCTAAGCTCCGCACCGCACTTCCGCCGCCGCTCTCTTCTCTCTCCTCATCCACCGGTGCCGAGTTTCCTCCTCCACCTCATCCACCATGCCTCGCCGCCTCCCCACCACATGCGCCAAGCTGACGGCGGAGAAGTGGGCGCAGCTCCGCCGCGAAGCGGAGGCCGCGGAATCGCGTGTGTCCGCAGAAGTGTTGGCGGCGGAGGGGACAGACGTCGGCTACGGCATCCTCCGCGAGGGCTCCGGCATCATCGAAATGATGGGTTCGGAGTATCTCCGGCAGATGCACGAATCGAATCGGGCGCAGTCGGACGTGATGGCGGAGGAGTGGAATCAGCAGGCGGAGGCGGAGCTGGCAAGGATGCGGGCGGAGGAGCGCGCAAGGGTGACGGCGGAGCACCGTTTGGCCGAGGAGCAGCTCAAGGCCGAGGCCACGGACCGCATCTTCGTCGGACAGATGAAGAACAGGGTCGACTTCGTCGAAAAGCAGAAGCAGGCGGAGGAGGCGTTCCGTGAAGGCTGCATCTACGTGCCAGAATCTTCCGGATCTGGCTCCTTCTACACCGACTCCGACGAGCAGGGGTCTTCTCGGACCCTCCTCCAGCTGCGGCACAGGGCGGCTCCGGCTCCGGCGCTGGCGCGGCAACGGTCATCGTCCTGTCCGACGATGAGTAGACTAGGCTAGGTGGCTATCCGGTCGCATGAACTGCACGTAGGATTAAGTAGCAACTCGTATGCACGTTGCATGCTTTTGTAATAATTTGGTATCTTAAATTAGAGGTGTGTGGTTGTAGCAACATGTTTTTAGGGGTGCCCGGTCACTGTCCGCGGACGCGTCCGGGCGAATTTGAGGGCTCCACTTGGAGATGCTCTTAGTGAGCAAAATTACGGGCTAAGTTTTAGATACAACTTTTTTTCTTTCAAAAAGTCGCTAAAAACTTGAGTTCTAAATTGAAATACGACCATATGCCATATTTCTTAAACACGATAACATATGTAATAAGGACTGAAGCAAAGTGTGTCTAAGACTATTATTTTGATTGGCGTTGTAAGTTAAAAGGATTCGTTCTAGCCACTTAATTGGTTACTTCTTCAATGAAAATGGCGCACCTTTTCACGGCATATTTACAAGAAAAAAAACTAACCAGTTTGTTAAGTCTTGCATGTTTTAGTTCTTATGAAGTCACTGATAACAAGAAAAGTGTTGTCTAGAATAAAATTGAGAAGAGGTTGAGCTCTAAAATTAGATTGAGCCATATGACATCTCTTTTTTAACAAACTTTCATGTCATTTAACAAGGCTCAAAAAACACAGGGCAATTCAAACGACCGCACCACTATCAAGAAGCACATGTGCCCAACTCAGACTCTTTTTAAAGGAAAATGGGACAGTCTGTGAGAACCACCGCACCGTTTGTTCAATGACTTAGTAAGTAGGATGGTTGCACCCGGTTCTTAGATCATGGGAGATAAAATCACATATTTGAATTTTGATGCGATGCGTGTCTCACTAAAACGGTTTACCTATTCGGCGTGAGGCGATGTACACACCGATAGCATTGTTGAAGCTTCGTAAGTTGTGTGCCGCAAGTGCGTGTGTGTGCCTATAATGTAGTTTGTGTTTCTCAAAAGAAAAGAGATGGGACTAAATGTGGTTCGATATTTGGACAACAAAAACCAAATATTAGATTTCACAATGTACAGACTTCATATATCTTGTCTAGTGTTGGCACCACATGAATAGAAAGTTAAAAAAGGTAGTTCCACTCACTTGAGTACTAGAAAAAATGAAGACACATAAGACTGAATAGATTGCAATCCAACGTCTAAAATACACTCTTAGAGCAGTCACAGTGTGTGCCAAATAGAGTTGCAAATGCAGTTGGCTTTTGACAACAGTTTCTACTGTGGAGTCGCTAAATCCCCCAAAGAGGGAGTCAAACACTCCTAGAAGAGCCAATGCCAAATTCATTCGGTGAATAAAAATTTGATTTGGCAATTGTTTGTATTGGGAGGTACGGTTGTAAAAATGAGATTTTTTATGTTGATATAGCCCTTTTGTCAGTTGTTTTGGCAGTGTCCACACAGGAGACTGCTAGCAAATTTGACCACGGTTCTAAAAATTCCAAAGTGTCATATATGGGTTTGGCCACTGTGGCTGATCTTAGTATAGTTGTTCCACCGTACTGAAGCGGATAGTGAAAACAAAGGGTCACTTCATCTAAAAAACCCATAGTTGCCCAATTTTGATCTAGGCGGATTATTTATTTCAATTTTCTCTCGTGACAAATAATGATGTGTCATACTGCTCTCTACAATTATCCAAATAAAAACAATATTTAACAGATGACAGTTAGGGGGGGGGGGGGGGGATTGACACCGATGTGCCGTTCTACTGAATTGAAATGTTTGGTTCAAGTTGAGGGTAAGTCCGAATTGTTTATTATTGAATATGTTTGGTGTTGTTTTGGTAGTGAAATCTATGGTTCAAGTTCAGGCTAAATGATGTCCGTTTTTTCATATAAATGCCCTAAGTTTGAAATGTACAAACTCTCCTCGCGCCAAAATTTGAATTGGAGGCAAACAAAACGGTTCAAACTAGTCATAGCATGGTCATCACAAGCAAAAGTGGCAAACCTACTGTTTTGAAACTTACGGTGTGTTGTGACAAATGTGCCACAAAATTGTAATGATACCTGGCAAAGCCACAATCGGACGGTGTGTTTCGGCAAACGCCGAAAAATAATGGTGTCCAGTGACAAATGTTTCCATTACCATATCATGTTGCTGCCATTTATATTGTTTAGTACATCTAATATGTTTGAGTTACACACAACAATAGATGTTTTAATCATGGTTTATATTACGAAATTATTCGGGAACTTACCTAACTAGTGACGTGCACGTGCAATGCACGTCTCCAAATTTATTATAATTTAAACACTTTTTTGAATCTATATTTGTTTCATTCAGTTATTTTATCAAGTCATTTAAATAGATTTCTTGATAAAAAATGAAATCAGACCAAATATTTTCTGAGAATTATTTCACTATCTCATTCCAGTTAGCAATGCGACGGGATTGTCGCTAGACTTCTTTTTTTTTGCTTATGACCCGTGCGTTGCAAAGGGAGACAATAATCTGCATGGTTCAAACGCATAATCGTCAACTCTAACACTGACGATACCTAGTTCTTCATCGACGAATTGTCATCTATGTGGTGCGTCAAAAGATGTAAACATAGGGTACCAACGGCGAATCTATTAACTATTTGTTCAATTCATCGTTGTTATTTCGATATTTTTTATTCTCAATCATCATCTCACATCTTTCCCAACAGATATGCATCAGAAAATGAGGTTCCAATTTTTAAATGGTAATATAAATAATTAGTATTGATTAGTATCACAAATGCATAACTGGATTTTCAAAAGTGGAAATCAATCTACAGAAAAATGTTGGTCCCTCGGCAATGAATGAAGCAAAATGTGGTATAACATAATTCCAAAATCAAACTGAAGCTAAAGTAATTGCGCCATGCATGCATGCTATCTGTGGTGCAGACCACAAAAGAGGCTGCAGCAAGCCCCGATAAAAGCTTGCTCAGGAGCCAAGTGAAAGTGCATGTGTTGCCCCATGCGTGGTTTTGGTAATTAATGACAATACTTATGGACTAATGTTTGCATTGAGATATACTTGTAGATCTTGTCCATAGGAAAAGATTGGAGTTCATGTGTTAGACTCTAGAAGATTACATGATGATCAATGCTCTATTCAAGGGTTTATATGAAGAATGGTTATCTAGAGTTGACCTTATTGCAAGCATGGCTTGGAAAAGAAGATTGAATGAACATTCATGTTTATCTCCAAGCCATCACCTATATCAAGAGAAGAATATGAAGCGCAAGTGGATTCATGAAGACGGAGCTAAGCGAGGCTCTCCCATAATGGTGTATGGGGGAGCATTTGGAGAAGTCTTCATCAAGCATGTGCTAGCAAGCGCAATCAAGAAAGGTGGTCCACTTGAAGAGATCAAGATCGTCATCATCTAGCTCAAGTGGAAGGCTCAAGGCAAAGGTATGATCTTGATAGGTTTTCTATTTTACCAGTCTCATGTTAGGTTGGAGATCGGGTTATAGGATAGACGGCGTACTATCAAGAGGGGCTCTCAAGTGAGTAACTTGATCGCATCTTTGTGGAGAGCTCAAACCTTTGCATATTTGGCATATCATCTTTGTTGGTTATTATTTGGATTTTATCCATGTGACAATTTAGAGCTTGTGTTCATCTCCATACCAAGCTCTAGTTCATCAAAAACAGATTTCATTTGAATATCTTGTGGTGTTTTTTGATGTTGGAGGTTTTACCGGTTTGTCTCTTGTAGAGAGGTCAAACTCTCCTCTTGTGTTATTCTTCTCACATGATGGACTATGATGTGTATATGCTAATCTTTTAGAGCTTGTGAGTATCTTCGAAACAAACCCACTATAGAAAACGGAGTCCGGATGAGAAACATATTGCGATTTTGGTTTGGAGATTTTATCGGTTGTTCTTTTATCAAGAGGTCTAACCTTTCCCCATTTGGTCTCCTCCTCACATGATGGACTATGACATTTCTCTGCATAATCTTGTAAAGCTCTTTGTTGCGATTCCAACAAGCTCAAGATCATCGAAATCGGAGTCCGGATGCAAAAGTTATTACCGTTTTGGTGTCGGTGGTTTTGCAGTTTTTCAAGGGGCGGTAGTACCGCCCGTGGTACCGCTTGTGCCTCCCGAAGCCTGTTTTCAGCGGTACTGGAAGCAGTACTACCGCCCCGGGAAGCGGTACTACCCTGGAGCCTGTTTTCAGCCTGTTTTAGTGTTCTAACTTCCCGGGGGGCGGTAGTATCGCTGGGGCCAGTGGTAGTACCGCCCCGACGCGTTTCTGCACCCAACGCTGTGATCTTGGGTTGACCTATTTAAGGTGTCTTCTTCCCCAATGGTTCCCTAACCCTTTGAGCTTGTTTTTCCTCTCTCTCTCTCTCCTCCATTGTTGACATTTGGAAAAGTTTGCCTTCCTCTCAATCCCTCCCATGATTCTTGCATATCTTTGAGGGAAAGTGAGAGGAGATCTAGATCTACATTTCCACCAATCCATTCCCCCTCTAAGTGTGGAGAACCTAGTAGATCTTGATCTTGGAGTTCTTGGTGTTTCTTCTTCTTTGTTCTTCCTCTCTTATTCCCCCATAAGCATTTGTTGCTTTGTTGGAATTTGAGAGTGAAGGATTTGAGCCTTGTGCTCTTGCCATTGCTTCGTTGCATCGGTTTGTGCTCTCCACGAGGATTCGTGGAAGTTGAAAGCTTGTGAACTTGTTACTCTTGGGTCTTTGGACCCTAGACGCCCGTGTGGTGGTTGAGACCCTTATGTGGTCACTTGTAGCTGTTCGGGAGCCCCCAATCCCGTTGTGGGTTGTGCCCCGGATCGTTGTTGAAAGGCTCTAGATTTCCGCCTCGAAGGATTCCAATAGTGGAAGGTGAACCAAACCTTTGTGGTACGGTTCATCGGAGAATAGGGTGAGCCTTTGTGGCGTTGAGATCGACCTTTGTGATGCCTCACACCTCTCCAACGAGACGTACTCCCCTAAGAAGGAGGAACTCGGGAATACATCCTCGTCTCCGCGTGCCTCGGTTATTTCTATACCCGAGCTCTTTACTTATGCACTTTACATTGTGATAGCCTTCGTGCTTGAAGTATCCTTCTTGCTTGTCTTGCTTAGCATAAGTTGTTGGTGCACATAGGTGAGCCTAGTTTATTTAGGTTGTTGGCTTATTAATTAAAACACGTAGTTTTATTCCGCAATTATCAAGCCTAAACCGGAAAAGTTTTAATCGCCTATTCACCCCCCCCCTCTAGGCGACATCATTGTCCTTTCAATTGGTATCAGAGCCTGGGCTCTCTTTTTGGGCTTTACCGCCTAGAGAGTAAAGATGTCGTTTAGAGAATTAGTGCGCGATCTCACTCTTATATTCGATGGCACAAATTATGATGTTTGGAAAATTCGCATGCTTAACCTTCTTAGGGACATAAACCCAAATTTTAAGAGAATTATAGATATGGGTTTTTCTCCTCCAAAGGATTCCCAAAAGCTATCTTTAGAGGATGAGGAAAACTCTTATCTCGATACTCGTGTATCTGATTGTCGCATATGTGTTTTGAGCGATGTAGTTCTAGCATCAATCATGCCTTTTCAAAATGCTCATGAGCTTTGGACGAAGCTTCAAGATAAATATGAAGTGTCCAATATTTTTTAGGATGATTGTTCTCCCTCCACCTCCGGCCGTGACGAGCATAACTTCTTCCACTACACCAACATGTGATTTGTCACAAGGTAATGATATGGTGAGTGGTTGTCGGCTCAGTAAGAACCAGGGTGTCCTGGGCCTGTCCTCCACGGCCCTCGACGCTCGATGGCCGAATTCTGCTAAGGACCAAGCCTGCAGCTTGAAGAGACTCGCGAGGCTAATCGCCTCGCGAGGGCCTAGGAGGCAGCAGAGGCCTGTGGAGGCTTTCCTCGCTGCTGCCTCCCTCTGCAAGGGGATCTCCCCTGGAGAGAGGTCAACGCCAAATCCTCCACAGGGCATCACAGCCCTCATGAAGATTCCTTCGCAGAGAAGCAACCTTTGCAGAGCGCACATGGGCTCTGCAGCGGCCGCAGAGTGACGCGTGCCTCTGCGCGCAGTGACGACAACGCCGCAGTTGCCATTTTGGTGATTAAAGGGTCAACAAAGCTGCGCCACCCGAACCGGACTACAAGGATTGCCTCTTTGGTGATAAGGGGACCGGCCGACGCTACGCTCCACGGCCAACGTCACTGTGGGCAACCCCACATACCTCTGCAACCAAGCTGGCCGTCCTGCATGGACGGTGGTGTCTCTGCCATAGAAGCCAGCTTTTCGCCCATGGACCATGTCCATGGACGACGAGGCTGCGGTGCACCGTGCTCCACCTTCTGTCGCCATGTGGTAGCCCTTCCACTGCGCAAGCGTGGGAAAGAGGCCCGGGGCGCCTATAAAAGGAGACGGTGCTCCACCGTAGCAAAAGATCGCATTCTAGTCCTAGCATAGCTACTTACGTGCAAGGAAGAAGAAGACCACAGCTTCCCCTTCCTTGAGCACACCACTGCCAAAAGAGAGCCCTCGGCAAGCTCATTGCACTGTAACCTCCATAGCAGTGCAATACAGACAAGCAGGAGTAGCGGTGTTACCTCCACAAGGGCCGTGAACCTGGGTACGGCTGGTGTTCATCTCTGCCGTGATGTCCCTCCTCATGCTCGACGAGCACCGTCGCCGTGCAGGTTGAGGGTTGTTTGACCAACGTGTTCAGCCCCTTACACGAACTCTCTTGTGAGCTTGACGATCCCTGTTTCGTGGGAGTCATTCTCCGACAATTGGCGCGCCAGGTAGGGGGCTGAGGCGCGTCTTCAACCTTCACCGACCTCTGCACCATGGCGGACACTCGCGCAGCTCGCGCCACCGCGGGCGTCAGGCAGGGCACCACCGAGCCCGCTGCCAAACCACCAACCCCGCGGCCGTCCCCGTGCCAGCCGTGCCACGGGGCGCAACACCGCTGAGCCGCGTGTGGAGCACCCCGAGGACGATGACGGCGGCCACGACGACCGCACGACGAAGACGTCGACCACGGGCACGGCGAGGACGCTGAGTCCTCGCATCCGTCCCAGCGCCACAGCGCCTCCACTCTTGGGCGTCCAGCACCCAGCCCAACACCGGCTGCTCATGGCCGCGGAGCTCTTCCGCTACCGCCCCACCGCGAGGCGCACGACAACTGGCTCGGCCGCCTCCAGCACCTCGTCGACATCGCGCGGCGCCGCGCGCAGCTCCGTGCGTCGCGCTCTCTGGTGCACCACAACTCCGGACGCGCAGGACTGCCGCGCATGGCGCACCTCCGCCGCCGCCTCCGCCAGGTCCGCCTCCAGCTGCGGCCCACAAGGCCGCTCCCACGCGTCTTCGCCGCGCGATTGCCAAATCGTGCAGCGGACCTCCAGACGCGCGGGTGGAAATGGAGCGCCAGAAGGACCTCCAGAAGCGCATCGTCGAGGAAATCGGCCAAGCGGGCGACAGAACCGCCGAGCTCTTCAGGGCGGCATCGCCTCGTACGCCACAGGATGCGCGGCCTTCACCCGCAGCCTGCGTCGCGTCGTCTGGCCACAGAAGTTCAGGCCTGACCTACCCAAGGGCTACGACGGCACGAACAACCCCATCGAGTTCCTGCAGCTCTACACCACCTCCATCCAAGCTGCGGGGGGAGACGACAAGGTCATGGCCAACTGGTTCTCCCACGCTCTCAAGGATTCGCCTTGTCGTGGCTCCTGAACCTTCCCGAGGACTCCATTGACTCGTGGGAGGAGCTCTGCCAGCAGTTCGTTGCAAACTTCAAGGGCACGTACGAGCGCGCCCTCACCTACAACGACCTGCGTGCTGTGCGCCAGAAGCCTGGCGAGACCCTCCGCAGGTACATCCAGCGCTTCAGCCAAGTCCGCAACAAGATCCCGAACATCCCGGACTCGCACGTCATTGCGGCCTTCAGAGAGGGCGTCACCAACCACAGGATGCTCGAGAAGCTCGGCATCCATGATACCCTCTCCTCCGTGGTGAAGCTCTTCGACATCGCAGACAAGTGCGCCAAGGCAGAAGAAGGGCTCCTCTTCGTCAAGGTGGGCTCGACAGACGACCCTGTCGAGGGATCCAAGACCCAGAAGAGGCGTGACGAGACAAAGCGCAAGCCTACCGCATGTTCTGGCAGCGAACCCGACGCCAAGCACGTTCGCGAGGACTCCCGAGGCTGGCGAGAAAAAGGTGGACAACCGCCCGTTCTGCATCTACCACAACAGGCGCGGCCATGCGACGGAGAACTGCTACGACCTCAAGCAGCTGAGCAAGAAGCGCGAGCAAGAAGAAGGCAGCGGCCGCGGCAGAGGCCGTGGTTACCGCAAGGGTGGACGTAAAGGCAACTACCAGAGGCCGCAGGGGACTCAGGCGAATGCCGCCGAGAAAAAACAACAACCTCCCGACGAAGAGCCTGGAGGCTACCAGGCCCCTAAGGGTGCCATGGCATGCATCCTCGGCGGATCCCAAGCGCCCAAGTCCAACAATCAGTTCAAGCAGTTCGCTCGCGAGCTCAATGCAGCGCTTCCCGGGGTCGAGACGTCCCGCCCCCTCAAGTGGTCCCAGTACACCATCGCCTTCGACGCCAAAGATCACCCCAAGTCGACCAAGACTGTGGGCACCCTCCCGTTGGTGTGCACCCCCACCATCAACAACATCGCCGTCGGCAAGACGCTCATTGATGGGGGTGCAGGCCTGAACGTCATCTCTGTCGAGACCTTCGAGACGCTTCAAGTGCCCTACGAGTGGCTTATGCCCTCCAGGCCCTTCACCGGGGTCACCAGCGGCTCAATCTCGCCTCTGGGGCAAGTGAGGCTCGCGGTCCTTTGGCACGCAGGAGAACTACCGCACCGAGCTAATTGACTTCGACGTCGCGCACATTGGCCTGCCCTACAACGCCATCCTCGGCTACCCCGCCCTCGCGAAGTTCATGGCCGTCACGCACCACGCCTACAACATGGTCAAGATCCCTGGCAGCGGTGGCACCATCACCATCCGTGGTCACGTACAGGACGCCACGCGCGCTGTCGAGATCGCCTACAAGGCCGCTGCCATGGCATTCCCCGCTGACGAGGACATGGAGCCTCTCGAGAGGCCCAAGAAGAAGAAACAGCTGTTCACTCAAGAGCAAGCATCTACAAAGAAGGTGTCGCTGAGCACCAGTGGCTCGGGGGCTGAGGGCTCGGGGGCTAGCGTCACCATAGGCGCTGGCTTGCCTCCCAAATAGGAAAGCGCGCTCGTCGCCTTCCTTCGGGCAAATTCTGACATGTTCGCATGGACTCCGTCAGAAATGTCCGGTGTACCAAGGGAGGTGATCGAGCACCACTTAGCCGTGTGTCCAACGCACGCCCTGTAAAGCAGAAAGCGCGGAAACAAGCCCCCGAGAAGCAAGCGTTCATCATCAAAGAAGTAGAGAAGCTGAAAGCAGCAGACATCATTCGAGAAGTTGCCCACCCCACTTGGCTCTCCAACGGTGTGGTTGTCCCAAAACCCAATGGAGGAGGCCGGCTCTGCATCGACTACACAGACGAACAAGGCCTGCCCCAAGGATCCATACCCCATGCCAAGGATAGACCAGATTGTGGACTCCACCGCCGGCTGTGATCTCCTCTGTTTCCTGGATGCCTTCTCAGGCTACCACCAGATCAAGATGGCCAAGGAAGACGAGGAAAAACAGCATTTCTCACCCCTTGTGGTGTGTATTGCTACACTTGCATGCCCTTTGGCCTGAAGAATGCCGGCGCCACCTTCCAGAGGCTCATGAGGATCGCCTTGGGGGCTCAGATGGGAAGAAATGCAGAAGCTTATGTCGACGACATCGTGGTCAAGTCTCGCGAGGGAGACACTCTCTTGAAGGATCTCGAGGAAACCTTGCCAGCCTGCGCAAGGTGAACATCAAGTTAAACCCCGCCAAGTGCGTCTTCGGGGTGCCTTCAGGCAAGCTCCTCGGGTTCCTCGTGTCCCACCGTGGCATAGAAGCAAACCCTGACAAGATCAAGGCCATAGAAGACATGCAGCCACCTCGCCGCCTCAAGGACATGCAGCGCCTAGCAGGATGCATGGCCAGCTTAGGCCGCTTCATCTCCAAGTTCGGCGAGAGAGCTTGCCATTTTTCAAGATCATGAAGAAATCCGGCACCTTCAAGTGGACTCCAGAGGCAGACAAAGCATTTGAGGACTGAAGAAATACTTGGCTAGCTCACCAGTCATGGTAGCCCCCAGGGCAGGCGAGCATCTGAAGCTGTACCTAGCAGCCACTCCACAAACGCAAGCGCCGTCCTGGTGGTGGAAAGAGAAGAGCCAGTTCTCCCCAAGAAAAGCACTGCCACACCAAGTCCAGAACCCCCGACGAGGAACAGTCTCTCCAGCCCAGTGCCAGACCCACAGCCTCAAGTCGAGCCTACTACAAGCACCCCTGCCGACTCCTCCACAGGAAAACCTCGCCAAAGGTCCTGAGGAGCCTCTCGAGGGAGCCGACGCTGCAGCCATCGACGACCCTCGTCGAGCATCCAGTCTACTTCGTCAGTACTGTACTGCGAGATGCTCGCGAGCGTTACCCAGTGCAGCAGAAGCTCCTCCTCGCGCTCCTCATCGCCTCCAGGAAGCTACGCCACTACTTCCAGGGCCACCCCATCACGGTGGTCACGTCGTTCCCCCTGGAGCAAATCCTGCGCAACCCCAACGCCACTGAGCGTCGGGGATGGAACATCGAGCTGCAACCATTCAACTTGCGCTTCGACACCACAAGAGTCATAAAAGGGAGAGCGCTGGCGGATTTCGTCGCCGAGTGGACAGACCCAACTCCTGAAGAGCCTCGTGAAGAAGAAACCGCGTCTGGAGATACAATGCCAAGCCACTGGACCATGCACTTCGACGGAGCTTTCGCCTGCCGCAATGGTGGGGCTGGCGTTGTCTGACCTCACCAAAAGGTGACAAGCTCTACTACGCCATCCAGTTGTGCTTCACAATAGACAAGATCTCCAACAACATCGCCGAGTATGAAGGCCTCCTCGCCGGGCTCAGAGCCGCAATCGCCCTTGGCGTCAAGCACTTACTCATAAAGGGTGATTCCCAGCTCCTGGTTAACTTCTCCAACAAGAGCTACACGCCTAAAGACGACCACATGGCCGCCTACCTTGAAGAGGTCCGCAAGCTCGAGAAGCACTTCAGGGGCATGGAGCTCATGCACATCCCGCGAAGGAGAACCAGGAGGCAGATGACATCGCCAAGCGAGCATCACGAAGGCAGGCCCAGCCGGCCGGCGTCTTTGAAGAGAGACTCTCCAAGGCGTCCATAAAGCAGCCACAAGAAGCAGCAGCCACAAGCACAGACGAAGTACTCCCACCACCTCCTGTAGGTGGGCACCCAACTGCGGTCCATCCTCAGGGGAGCGTCTGCTGCTGCTATGGTGCATCAAGAGACAGGCTGGGTTGACGAACTCAAGGACTCTGTTGAAGGGAGTCCTCCGAAGAAGACGCGGAGGCGGAACGAGTGCTCGACAAGCCAAGTCATACTACATCCTCGAGGGAGACCTGTACCGCAAGCGCCCAAATGGAATTGCACTCAAGTGCGTCCCCCCGAGGAAGGCCGCATGCTGATCAGAGACATTCACAGTGGAGAGTGTGGCCACCATTCCTCTGCACGCACCCTGCAGGCAAGGTCTTCAGGAGCGGTTCTACTGGCCCCAAGTGCTTCAAGATGCTACCACCATCGTCCAGTCTTGCGATGCGTGCCAGTTCCACGCCAAGCAAGTCCATCAGCCTGCACTGGGACTCCAAACCATCCCGCTCTCTGGCCTTTCGCGGTCTGGGGGCTAGACATCTTGGGACCCTTCCCGAGATCGCAAGGGGGCTACCGTTTCCTCTTCGTGGCGTCGACAAGTTCACCAAATGGGCAGAGGTTGAAGCAGTGCGCAGCATACGGCCAGCAGCAGTAAAATTCATCAGAGGCCTGGTCTGCCGTTTTGGTGTGCCAAATCGCATCATCACCGACAATGGCTCACAGTTCACCAGCGGCATCTTCAGGGCCTACTGCGAGAGCCTCGGCACCAAGCTCTGCTTCGCCTCGGTGGCTCACCCACAGAGCAACGGCCAAGCCGAGCGAGCAAATGCTGAGGTCCTCAAGGGCCTCAAGACAAGAAGCTTCAATCGCCTCAAGGGCTACGGCAAGGGCTGGATAGACGAACTCCCGTCCGTGCTCTGGTCCATCCGCACGAACCCCACGAAGCCCACTGGTGAGACGCCATTTGCCCTCGTGTATGGAGCTGAAGCAGTCCTCCCCACAGAGATCAAGCATGGATCCGCACGGGTCCTTGCCTTCAACGAGGACGATCAGAAGACCTCCACAACGACGACCTGCTGCTCCTTGACGGGTGCGCCGCCGTGCCGCCCTCAGGGCAGCAAAGTACCAGCAAGACCTGCGACGCTACCACAGCCGCCACATACGCCACGCACTCTCGAGACAGGCGACCTCGTCCTCAGGAGAATCCTCTCCAGGGAAGGTCTCCACAAGCTCTCCCCATGTGGGAAGGCCCCTACAGGGTCGCACACATCGCCAGGCCCGGCGCGGTACGCCTCGAAACGGAGGACGGCATCCCGGTCAAGAATCCATGGAACATCGCGCATCTACGCAAGTTCTACCCGTGATCATAGTCACGCCAGACATTTTTTGTCTCTAGAGGGAAGCACACAACTTCACCTCCAAGCTTCACAAAAGCTTCTCCTCCCGAGGGCCAGCCCCTCTGAGCTCTCCATAACGTGCCGCCGCAGGCCGTGAAGAGTCTCAGCCACTGAATGTGGTCCCCATGCCTCGACATGGAAAACTTTATCTTGGCACCAAGTGTAATGAACCAATTCGTTTCTCAATGAAACATTGCGCTGAGGCGCCGCTGTGTAATATTTTGGTGGTGAGTTTTACTTTTCATCTTTTTTTCGCGCTCATATTTTTCCCATGCGCACCTCGCGAGCGGGGGCTGAGTACGGTGACTGTGCCTCGAGAGCACCCAGCAGCACCGCAAAATCCAAAGGATCCGAGCTCTAACACGTGAGCAGCTCTCACGCCTGTTACCTCACCAAAGAGCTCTGGCCCAAGGGCTTGCTCCCAAACACGCCACCTCACCAAAGGACCTTGGTGCTTACTCTCCTCGCGAGATACTCATGAAAACCTATAAGCGCGCATGATTTTACTACCATGTTTGCTTTGGGTTTGCCTCTCTAACCAATACAGGGAAAAGAGTCCCCCCAAGCTCGTGAAGCCACGCTCCGGCCTCAAGAGGAAAGCGCACCATCAGGGAAACCCGCCCTCTACGAGGCCAAAGTCTCGCAAAGCTAAGTCCAGCGCTCACTCCTCAGGATTTTCCTCCTCTCTCTCACGAGTATTGTCGTCCCTCGAGCGGGTTTTTTCTCCCTCACACTTCATGGACTGCTTGTGCGTCAAAGGGGGGCCCTCGAGCACCGCGACTCGAGAGCCCTTACCTCTCCAAGCCTTAAACACCCCCGGCCTTGCCGAGTCAAGCTCCGGCATACCGCAGTGGCGGAGTCATAGCGCAAAGAGATGGGTCCTAACGACGTAGAGCGAAAAAAGACATGGAACAGGGATAAAAGGCCCACGAGGGACACACACACATACATAGTGGCACACATTAAGATGTCTTACAAACCAGAATGAAATGAAACAAGTCTTAAAGCAAAGTTTGTTGCGCCACAAGCGCGTCTTGCTGCAGGAGCGGCCTAAACAAGGGAAACGTCGTCATCCTCCTCAGCCTCCTCTTCAGCTTCTTCTTCGGCGCCTTCCTCCACCTCGGCAACCTGCTCTGCCTCGACCCTCTTGAAGCGGTCGACGTAGTCGTTGACCTCGTCACGAACCGAGTTGGAGAGGTCCTGAGCTTGGTCCGCCTCGACAGGCTCAGTCACAGACTCGAAGTCGAAGCTGGGATCAAGACGCAGGAGGTTGGCGAAGATGCGGTCGATCGCCACCGTCAAGAGCTTACGGCACTCCTCATCGACAACCTCGTCCATCTCCGCCACAGGGGCTCAAGCACGGTGAAGAGCTGGTCGAAGTAGGCGAGATACGTGGCAGCATCAGCGTTCCCGTGGATGGGAACCGCAGGGGCATCCACACCAGGCTCGCCGCAAGGTTGTTCCCTCGGGTCACCAAGGACTTGAACATGCGCTCCCGCTGCTGCGTCAGGACCCGCGCCTCCTGAGCGCGGTGCTCGGCCTCCTCAGCACGCTCCACGGCAGGGCCCACCTACGCGTTCATCTCTCCATATCATGGGTCAGCTGCTTGAGGTCGTGCTCCGCACGCTCACGAGCCTCCTCGCGCGGCGACGTCCGTCCCTGGCACGCCTCGCCTGGGAGTTTAGGCTGGCATTCAGTTGTTCCAGCTGGCGGATGCGAGCGTTGTCCTCCTGTCGTTTCTTCGTGAAGTGGTCCTCCTGCTTCTTGAACTTCCCGGCATAATCCTGGGCGACGGCAGCACGATACTCTTTCTGCTTGGCGAGGGCCTCCTTCTCAGCCTCCTCTTTCCTCTCGGCGAGCTTTTGGTTGGATTTCTCCACGAGCTTTTTGTGCCTGGCCACTTCCTCGCCATGCTTGCCGATGGCCTCAGCCAGGTTGCCCTCGCGCGCCTCAAGATCCACGCACTGCGTGGCCAGCTCCCCGTCGACCTGCAGCTGCTGCTCCTCGCGCTTGAGCACCTCCGCCTCGCGCGCCGCAACTGCTCGCTCGCGGGCATCCAAGGACATGCGGTGCTGGTCCAAGGACTTCCGCACGACCTCAGAATCCGCGAGATCTTCGCCTCGAGGTCAACAAGCTCCTGACGCTGAGCAGCCAGCGTGATCTCAAGGGCCACGCGCTCCAAGGCTGCGGCTTGGCGCTCCATCATGGCCGCCTCGCGATCCTCTGCCGCGGCCATGCGATCTGCCTGGAGTGGCTCCAGGGTCTCTTCAGCCTCGCGCACGCGCTCTCGCGGACTCCCTGCAAAGCGCAGCGCCTCCTCGTGCTGCGCCTGCATGGCCTCGTTGCTGTGGCGGCAGCGCTCCACAGTCTCAAAAATATGGGCCTTAACCTTCTCGAACTCGTCATACTTCCTGGCGAGCTCGGCCTCCTCGAGCAGCGAGTTGGGCCTCCAGCCCGTCCAGCGCATCTCTCGCCAGGCGAAAAGCGGAGAGCTGCGGCGAGCGCCGCTAGCTTCTGCCGCCTAGGACCAAGGCCCATGAGCTCCCACGAGGCATGGAGGCTCCCGCATCTGCACTAGACCCAAGGACAGGGAACTCCGTGCTTGGGCCAGGGTCAACTCTGGTCTGGGGGCTCGGGGGCAGGTCCTCTCCATCGCTTGCGTCGGGCACCAGCTCCATCGCCCTCCAGAGGCGCCTTCTCTCGCGTTTCAGGGGGCTGGCGAAGACTGCCCAACCATCGTTAGGTCCACCGCAGGTGTGCTTGCTGCGGCCCGGAGGAAGCTGCCGTCCCCTCAGGTTCTGCACTCGGCGGAGGCGTCGAAGGAACGTTCCCCTCCATCTCGACATTGGCGCTCTCCTCGCCGGCGTGCCGCTCCCCGCCATCTCCCGAGGCAATCTCCTCCTGCCGCTCCAGCGGGAGTGACAAGGCGCAGCGGTGTTGGCGTCCTCTTGATACGTCTCCAACGTATCCATAATTTATGTTGTTCCATGCTTATATTATACCATTTGCTACATGTTTTATATACACTTCATATCACTTTTATGCATTTTCTGGGACTAACCTATTAACAAGATGCCACAGTGCCAGTTCCCTGTTTTCTGCTGTTTTTGGTTTCAGAAAGTTACTTCTGGAAATATTTGGAATTGCACGAAACAAAAGGCCAAGTCCCTATTTTTCCAACACGTACACGGAGTCCGAAGGAGAGACGAAGACTCGCCACGAGGTGGCCAAACCATAGGCCGACGCGGCAGAGGGGCCCACGCGCGCGCCTGGTGGTTTGGGCCCTCGGGGGTCCGCCGACATCGCCCCTTCGCCTATTTATTCCCCGAGACGTGAAAACCCTAAAACACCAAGCCTTTCATCCAGAACATATTCGCTGCCGCCGCCGTCGTCAACCCTAACTCGGGGGTTCTGAAGCTCTTCCCGGCCCTGCCGGAGAGGGGAATCATCACCGGAGGGCTCTACATCGCCATGCCGCCTCCGGAGTGATGCGTGAGTAGTTCATCCTTGGACTATGGGTCCATAGCAGTAGCTAGATGGTTGTCTTCTCCACTTGTGCCATCATGTTTAGATCTTGTGAGCTGCCTATCATGATCAAGATCATCTTATTGTAATGCTACATGTTGTGTTTGCTGGGATCTGACTTATATTGATACCTATGTGGAGCTGAATATTATATTATCATGTCTATGTCATTTGTGATTTGCATGCTCTCCGTTACTTGTTGAAGCCTTGGCCAAGTGAATACTTGTGACTCCAAGAGGGGTATTTATGCATGATAGTTGGGTTCAACCTCTATTTAACCTGGGATAGTGACAGCAAGTTCTAAGGTTGTAGATGTGTTGTTGCCACTAGGGGTAAAACAGCAATGCTTTATTCAAGGATGAATGTATTGTTTACATTACGCACATTACTTAATGCAATTGTCTGTTGCTTGCAACTTAATACTGGAAGGGGTACGGATGTTAACCGGAAGGTGGACTATTTAGGCATAGATGCATGCTGGATAGCGGTCTATGTACTTTGTCGTAATGCCCAAATGAATCTCATAGTAGACACCACAATTCGCACATGCATGTTATATGCACTTATCAATTGTCAATTGCCCAGCTGTAATTTGTTTACCCAGCATGTTAGTTATCTTATTGGAGAGACACCACTAGTGAACTGTGGACCCCGGTCCATTCTTTTACATCTGAAATACAATCTACTGCAATCATTGTTCTCTACTGTTTTATGCAAACAAACATCATCTTCCATACGATACATTTAACCCTTTGTTTTCAGCAAGCCGGTGAGATTGACAACCTCACTGTTAAGTTGGGGCAAAGTAATTTGATTGTGTTGTGCAGGTTCCACGTTGGCACCGGAATCCCTGGTGTTGCGCCGCACTACACTCCTTCACCAACACCTTCGAAGCAACCTCGTTTTCCTACTGGTTCGATAAAACTTGGTTTCATACTGAGGGAAAACTTGCTGCTGCACTCATCATACCTTCCTCTTGGGGTTCCCAACTGAGTGTGATGTTACGCATCAAGCATAGTTTCTGGCGCTGTTGCCGGGGAGATATTCCCTCGTCAACTTAGCGCTAGCAACACGTTTTCTGGCGCCGTTGCCGGGGAAACCGAATTGCTTCTGCAAGGGGAGTCTCTCACACCCAATCTCTTTACTTTGTTATTTGTCTTGCTTAGTTTATTTTTATTTAGTCTTGTTTGCTCTCTTTATCAAAAACACAAAAAAATTAGTTACTTGTTTAATTCGGTTTGATTTTGTTTTTCAAAATGAATGCTCCTGAAGTTGAAGTTCGTTCTTTTAGGCAACTAGGAGGTGAAAATTTGAAAGATGCTTGGTATAGAATTAGTGATGCTCATCATAGATGTACTAAGAAACACTCTACCACTATCCTCCTTAGGAACTTTTATGTTGGTATCTCTAGTTGGTATAGGTATGTTCTAGACACTCTTACAGGTGGAAATTTTTGGGTACTCCTGCTTTAGAAGCCTGTAATATTATTGAAAGTTTGGTAGGAACACCACCACTAAAGATATTAAATTGAGATCACCTTGGAGGATGTTATAAATAAGTTAGACTCTATGGAGAATTTTTTTCCAAATTTTCTTGATTGTATTGGTAAGACTAATGAATCAATAGCCACCATCAATGAAAGAATCACTGTTCTTGAGGATAATAATATCCATGACACCCAAAATCATAGAATTGATGAGTTAGAGGAAGCTATTGAAACCTTAAGTTCAACCTTTACTTCTCTTAAGTCTAAAAAGGAGAAAGTTTATGTGGGTAGAGAGCAAAAGTTTATGTATGTTCCTAAAGTGCCAAAACCAAAGACTCATTATGAGCTTAAAATTGATAAAACTTTTAGCACGGTTAAAGGTAATTAGAACAATGAAACACCTCCAGGAACATCTAAGATACCCATTGTTACAAGCTGTGTGTTGGAAGAAGCTTTTGAATGATTTGCCACTTGACAACACTTGATTTTCACTTTCTGCGCCTAGCTGAAAGGCGTTAAAGAAAAGCGCTTATGGGAGACAACCCATCGTTTTTATTTGCTGTTATTTTTGTTTTCTTTGAGTCAAGGAGTTTTGTTACTTCTGTAGCAACTCCTTTGTATCTTTATTTTATCGCAATGTTGTGCCAAGTAAAGTTCTATATTGAAAGTTGATGCAAGATTTGGATTTTCTGGCAGTGACAGATTTTTAGCTGTCACGGATTTGAGCTTATCTCCCTGTAGAAAATTCAAAACATTCTGAAAAAAAATCACGCATATTCCTGAGATATGTACGCAACTTTCATTATTTTAGGCCAGATCCATCTGAGCAACTTAAGTGCCTCGAAAAAATTCGTCATTCCAGACTGTTCTTTTTTGACAGATTCTGCCTTTTGTTTTGCATTCGCTCTTTTACTGTGTTTGTGTGGATTTCTTTGCTCCACAAAGCATTGGTGGCTGTAGCTAATGTCCAGAAGCTTTGGATTGATTGTATCATTACAGAATATGAGAATTTTTGATTATGCACTAACCCTCTAATGAGAACTGTCTTGAGTTTGGTGTGAAGGAAGTTTTCAAGGATCAAGCGAGAAGGGTGATATTATGTGATCAAGAAGAGTGAAAAGCCTAAGCTTGGGGATGCCCCCGTGGTTCATCCAACCATATTCAGAGAGACTCAAGCGTCTAAGCTTGGGGATGCCCAAGGCATCCCCTTCTTCATCAACAAACTTATCAGGTCATCTCTAGTGAAACTATATTTTAATTCTTTCACATCTTATGCGCTTTACTTGGAGCGTCTGTGTGTTTTTATTTTTGTTTGTGTTTGAATAAATTCGGATCCTAGCAATCCTTGTGTGGGAGAGAGACACGCTCCGCTTTTTCATATGAATACTCATGTTCTTCACTTATATTTGTTGAGTATTCTTAACTAGCTACTGCAGTGCTTTTAGCTCCTGTTTTTCATGCATCTCTTCGAGCTGTTAGCATTTGTTTATAAATACTCTCTTGCTGCTTATATTATCATTTGGAGAGTTTATGTTTAAATAAATTGATTGGTGTTTGTTTGGAAGAAAGAAAATGCTACATGTAGTAGTTGGTATTGGAAAAGACATATGCATTCTTGTAGATCATTGTCTTGTTTCGATTTGATACTTTGCAATTGTTTTGAGCTCTCAAGTAGATCATGTTTAAGCTCTTGCATCATGTAGTTAAAGCCTAGTAGTGAGAACTACCGTAGAGCTTGTTGAGACTTGGGATGCATATTTGTTCTCTCTAAGGTCTAGATATTTTCTGGTAAAATGTTTGAGCAACAAGGAAGACAGTGTAGAGTCTTATAATACTTGCAATATGTTTTTATGTGATTCTTGCTGTACCGGTTTATACTTGTGTTTGCTTCAAACAACCTTGCTAGCCTAAACTCTGTACTGAGAGGGAATGCTTCTCGTGCATCCAAAACTTGAGCCAAAACCCATGCCATTTGTGTCCACCATACCTACCTACTATGTGGTATTTCCTGCCATTCCAAGTAAATTTCATGTGCTACCTTTAAACTATTCAAAACTTTATTACTCCTTATTTGTGTCAATGTTTTATAGCTCATGAGGAAGTATGTGTGTGTTTTATCTTTCAATCTTGTCATTTACTTCTGACAGACTTTCACCAATGGACTAGTGGCATATACATCCGCTTATCCAATAATTTGCAAAAAGAGCTGGCAACGGGGTGCCCAGCCCCAATTAATTACAACTTTCATTAATAATTCTCTTCACATGTTTTGCCCTGATTTATCAGTAAGCAACTTAATTTGCAATAGACACTCCTCCATGGTATGTGAATGTTGGAAGGCACCCGAGGATTGGTTAGCCATGGCTCTTGTGTAAGCCAAAAGGTTGGGAGGAGTTGATGTCAACTTATAAGAAACTAAAATACATGTTAAACAAAAGAGAAGAGGGTGATGATCTACCTTTTGGTAGAGGATAACGTCCTTCTTCATGGGAGCCGCTCTGAAAGTCTGGTTGACAAGGGTTAGAGTGCCCACTACCATTCGTTGACAACAACAAACACCTCTCAAATACTTATTTTGTGCTCTCTATATGCTTTCGAAAACTTAAAAAGCTCTAGCACATGATTTAATCCTGCTTCCCTCTGCGAAGGGCCTATCTTTTACTTTATGTTGAGTCAGTTTACCTACTCCTTTCTATCTTAGAAGCAAACACTTGTGTCAACTTTGTGTGCATTGATTCTTACATGTTTACTTATTGCACTTGTTATATTGCTTTATGTTGACAACTATCCATGAGATATACATGTTATAAGCTGAAAGCAATTGCTGAAACTTTATCATCCTTTGTGTTGCTTCAATGCCTTTTACTTTGAATCTATTGCTTTATGAGTTACCTCTTATACAAAATTTTTGATGCTTGTCTTGAAAGTACTATTCATGAAAAGTTTTTGCTTATATGATTCATTGTTTACTCTTTATCTATTTGTTAGACTAAACTATAGACCATTGCTTTGAGTCACTTCATTCATGACATGAGCCTTGCAATATTGATCAAGATTGTGTGAAAGCATGTTCCTCAGAAATTATTGTTGTCATCGTTTTACCTACTCGAGGACGAGTAGAACTAAGCTTGGGGATGCTTGATACGTCTCCAAGTATCCATAATTTTGTTGTTCCATGCTTATATTATACCATTTGCTAATGTTTTATATACACTTCATATCACTTTTATGCATTTTCTGGGACTAACCTATTAACAAGATGCCACAGTGCCAGTTCCCTGTTTTCTGCTGTTTTTGGTTTCAGAAAGTTACTTCTGGAAATATTCTCGGAATTGCACGAAACAAAAGGCCAAGTCCCTATTTTTCCAACACGTACACGGAGTCCGAAGAGAGAGACGAAGACTCGCCACGAGGTGGCCAAACCATAGGCCGGTGGCGGCAGAGGGCCCACCGCGCGCCTGGTGGTTTGGGCCCCTCGGGGGTCCGCCGACATCGCCCCTTCGCCTATTTATTCCCCGAGACGTGAAAACCCTAAAACACCGAGCCTTTCATCCAGAACATATTCGCTGCCGCCGCCGTCGTCTACCCTAACTCGGGGGGTTCTGAAGCTCTTCCCGGCACCCTGCGGAGAGGGAATCATCACCGGAGGGCTCTACATCGCCATGCCGCCTCCGGAGTGATGCGTGAGTAGTTCATCCTTGGACTATGGGTCCATAGCAGTAGCTAGATGGTTGTCTTCTCTCCACTTGTGCCATCATGTTTAGATCTTGTGAGCTGCCTATCATGATCAAGATTATCTTATTGTAATGCTACATGTTGTGTTTGCTGGGATCTGACTTATATTGATACCTATGTGGAGCTGATATATATTATCATGTCTATGTCATTTGTGATCTTGCATGCTCTCCGTTACTTGTTGAAGCCTTGGCCAAGTGAATACTTGTGACTCCAAGAGGGGTATTTATGCATGATAGTTGGGTTCAACCTCTATTTAACTAGGATAGTGACAGCAAGTTCTAAGGTTGTAGATGTGTTGTTGCCACTAGGGGTAAAACATCAATGCTTTATTCAAGGAAAAATGAATGTATTGTTTGCATTACACACATTAACTTAATGCAATTGTCTGTTGCTTGCAACTTAATACTGGAAGGGTACGGATGTTAACCGGAAGGTGCACTATTTAGGCATAGATGCATGCTGGATAGCGGTCTATGTACTTTGTCGTAATGCCCAAATGAATCTCATAGTAGACACACAATTCGCACATGCATGTTATATGCACTTATCAATTGTCAATTGCCCAGCTGTAATTTGTTTACCCAGCATGTTAGTTATCTTATTGGAGAGACCACTAGTTGAACTGTGGACCCCCGTCCATTCTTTTACATCTGAATACAATCTTCTGCAATCATTGTTCTCTACTGTTTTATGCAAACAAACATCATCTTCCATTACAATACGTTTAAACCCTTTGTTTTTCAGCAAGCCGGTGAGATTGACAACCTCACTGTTAAGTTGGGGCAAAGTAATTTGATTGTGTTGTGCAGGTTCCACGTTGGCACCGGAATCCCTGGTGTTGCGCCGTACTACACTCCTTCACCAACACCTTCGAAGCAACCTCGCTTTCCTACGGGTTCGATAAGCCTTGGTTTCATACTGAGGGAAAACTTGCTGCTGCACTCATCATACCTTCCTCTTGGGGTTCCCAACTGACGTGTGACGTTACACGCATCAAGCATAGTTTCTGGCGCTGTTGCCGGGGAGATATTCCCTCGTCAACTTAGCGCTAGCACCTCTCCACCGTCACCTCCTCGAGGCGCTCCCCTGCAGGAGGAGACGTGGCAACTGCACCGACGAGAAGCGCGACCACCACAGGCTCGGCGACCTCCTCTGCCACAGGCCTCGTGGCCTCCTCCACGACCGGCTCCGTGGCCTCCATCACCACGGGCCCGACAACTTCTTCAACTGAGGGCTCCATGCCCCTCAGTGCCTGTTGTGGCGGCGCCCCGCCTCCGCAGCTTGCGGACCCTACGGCGCTTCACCGTCACCAAATCCCTGACAAGCAAATCAGAAGGGTCCTCAAGAGGAGAACAAGGGAATTTTCTCGAGAAGTAAAAACAGACAAAGGAGGCAACCCTTACCCAGATGTCTTGGCGCGGGAGTCGACCCACACCATGTTCGGCGACCGCCAGGACCTTGACGAGCGGCGCCGGACCCCTCAAGGGCAGCCTCGGCTTTCCTCTTGAGAGGAGTGCCCGCCGGACTCTTGGAGGTCCTGTCCTGGCTGGCCTTGGAGCGAGGCTCGCAGCGTCCCC
Source organism: Poa pratensis (assembly GCA_947311845.1). Lineage (NCBI taxonomy): Eukaryota > Viridiplantae > Streptophyta > Magnoliopsida > Poales > Poaceae > Poa > Poa pratensis. The sequence continues at coordinate 34,997,409 of CAMZMU010000071.1, read as the reverse complement.
CTGCGGCCTCCTGGTCGCTATCTTCCTCCTCCGCGGCTGGGCGCGAAGGAACCACGAGATAATCCTCGTCTCCACTAGACGAGATCTCCATAACTTCCCCCTCGGGAGGCGCAGGCTTCGAGGAGCTCGCCTCCCTTGTCGAAGGATTCGCCCCTCCAGAGGCAGCGCCCAGGTCGGCGTCAAATGCAGCAGGCAAATCTGTGGCCCAGCTTTCTTCCACCACAGGCGCCGCATCCTCCTTCTTCCTCCCTCGCCAAACCCTGAGGAGTGAACTCCGGCATCTGCTCCAGGATCGCGAGGCGCTTCTTCGGAGTAATCTGATGGAGGGGTTTCGCGAGCTCACTGCGCGGCACGGGGACCTCCGGCGCAGTGAAGAGGATGCCCATGATGGAGGCGACGATGTCAGGAGTGTGGGAACTGCAGTGCAGCCGCAGGGTCGGGGCCGGAGTACATCCACATCGGCTTCGTGTGCTTCTGGAGGGGAGCGATGCGGCGCCTCACGAAGTCTTCAGCAACCATCTGCCCCGTGAGGCCAGCATCGCGGACGAGCTTCATGCGCGCGACCAAGTCAGCAATCTTCGGGCTTTTGAAGGCCGCGCTTGACCAGTTCGAGTTCTTCAGCGGTGGTGCCTCAGGGACGTCGAGAAAAGCATTCTGCGTCATGGCGTCCACAATGAACCATCGCTGGCGGAAGTCGTCCACCTTCTTCGTCACACTCGTGACAGGCCGGTCTCCATTCCAGGACATTGGAATGTAGATGCCGCCCATCCCATCTGCGATGCGAAAGGACACGCAGCTGGATCGCTCGCCGGGTGCCGAGGAGCGGAGCGCGTAGAAGCTCCGGAAGAAGGCCACGGAGGGCTGCACCCCCAAATACGCCTCGCAAAGATATGCGAAGATGGCGAGAATCAGAATGGAGTTGGGGTGCAGGTGCAGAAGCTGGATCTGGTAGAAGGCCAGCACCTCCTCCAAGAAAGGGGAAAATGGCGGCACCAGGCCAGCGAAGAGGGTGTGAAAGAAGATGGGATACAATCCCACAGCGAGCTTGCCGAAGCGCGCCGGCTTGATGACGCTGGCGCCGTGCTCGTTGTTCTTGCCGGCGGCCATCAGCCTCAGCTTGTCCAGTGCCTCCGCCGTCTGGATGCGGGTGCCCACAAGCGCCGGCGTGAACTCATCCTCCTGCTGTGCCCCGGCAGGATCGTTCACCATCGCCGCCTTGTCCTTCTTAAGGCCCATGGTCGACGAAGAAAGGGCGGCGGAGAGCTCGGTAAAGGAGGAAGAGCGTCGGGGACGAAGAAGCGCAGGAGTCAAGAGCTAGGAGACGGGGGCGTAAATGCTGCAGTAACTGCTGCATGAACCGGCGCTGCAGGCTTTATATCAACTCAGGGCAGTTACCGAGACGCGGTGGGTCCCCCCACGACGCCCGTTATCTCTGAGGGGAACGTGTCATCATGGCTCAACCGCCCTGCACGTGTCTCGGGCCGGCCGGACACTTTGGGCCCATGACGATTCGCCTGCGTCCACTGGACTACACCGTGCACATCATGGGCCCGGGGGCTACTGTCGGCCCAGTAAGAACCAGGGTGTCCTGGGCCTGTACTCCACGGCCCTCGACGCTCGATGGCCGAATTCTGCTAAGGACCAAGCCTGCAGCTTGAAGATACTCGCGAGGCTAATCGCCTCGCGAGGGCCTAGGAGGCAGCAGAGGCCTATGGAGGCTTTCCTCGCTGCTGCCTCCCTCTGCAAGGGGATCTCCCCTGGAGAGAGGTCAACGCCAAATCCTCCACAGGGCATCACAGCCCTCGTGGAGATTCCTTCGCAGAGAAGCAACCTCTGCAGAGCGCACATGGGCTCTGCAGCGGCCGCAGAGTGACGCGCGCCTCTGCGCGCAGTGACGACAACGCCGCAGTTGCCATTTTGGTGATTAAAGGGGTCAACAAAGCTGCGCCACCCGAACTGGACTACAAGGATTGCCTCTTTGGTGATAAGGGGACCGGCCGGCGCTACGCTCCATGGCCAACGTCACTGTGGGCAACCCCACATACCTCTGCAACCAAGCTGGCCGTCCTGCATGGACGGTGGTGTCTCTGCCACAGAAGCCAGCTTTTCGCCCATGGACCGTGTCCATGGACGACGAGGCTGCGGTGCACCATGCTCCACCTTCTGTCGCCATGTGGTAGCCCTTCCACTGCGCAAGCATGGGAAAGAGGCCCGGGGTGCCTATAAAAGGAGACGGTGCTCCACCGTAGCAAAAGATCGCATTCTAGTCCTAGCATAGCTACTTACGCGCAAGGAAGAAGAAGACCACAACTTCCCCTTCCTTGAGCACATCACTGCCAAAAGAGAGCCCTCGGCAAGCTCATTGCACTGTAACCTCCATAGCAGTGCAATACAGACAAGCAGGAGTAGCGGTGTTACCTTCACACGAGGGTCGTGAACCTGGGTACGGGCTGGTGTTCATCTCTGCCGTGATGTCCCTCCTCATGCTCGATGAGCACCGTCGCCGTGCAGGTTGAGGGTTGTTTGACCAACGTGTTCAGCCCCTTACACGAACTCTCTTCGTGAGCTTGACGATCCCTGTTTCCGTGGGAGTCATTCTCCGACAGTGGTGATAGAAATTGCTTTGTTGATGGTGAATATTCTATTGACTATAATTCATCTCTATCTCATTGCAATGTTCTATCTTTGGACTTAAACACTTCTAGCACTCCAAATGTTTTACATGCTAGTGTTGATGGTCCTTGCATATCATGTAATAGTTGTTTAACTAAATCTCATGATGATATGCTTCATTTGTCTTGTTGCCATGAAAACAATACTTCCATATCCTCTATTTCTTGTGTCGCTAACAATGTAGAGGAATCCCAACATTTGTTGGAACAAGACGTGGATTTCAATGAAGCTTCAAGTATCTCTTCACCATTTTCGCCCACTACTCATTTTTGCCTTATGGCTATGGATTCAAAGGTTTCTCCACCTTTGGAACCCTCTACATCTTGTGATGATGTGGATGAGGATTCTCATGGAGCGCTTATGGATGTTGAATCCATAACAAAGAAGGGTAAGATAGTCTTGGGTGCTCTCCCTAAAAGTAGCAAAGCTATCCCTCCTCTAAGTGAAATCATTGTTTATGCTATTAAGAGTAGGGAAATCATTGAGGACTTGGAAACTCAATTTCTCGAGAAATGTCAAATTGAGAGAGAGGATGCCGATGAAAATGCATCCTTAATGAATGCCCTTGAGGAAGAGCAAGAGCTTCGAGTGTCTCTTGAGGAGAAACTTGAATCTCTTGATGAAACAAATGATCTTATTATTGCTAAACTCATTAAGGAAAGAGATCATGCTATTGCTAAATATAAAGTGCTTAAAAGGAAAAAGTTGAATTTGGTGTTGGCAATGCTAGACTAATTGAGGACATAGAGAGACTTGACAAAGCTCATAAGGCTTTGAAAAGTGAACACTCTCTCCTTATCAAGTCTCATGATAAACTCCAAACTCAACTATCTAAACATGATAAGCTTGCCAAGTGATGCATGTAAAATGCATACATGAACTTTGCACTTTAATTGCTTATATTCCAATCGTATTTGCATCATATAAGGGTTATATCAATGTTTTATCATGATTTTGGGAATACTTCATAGTTTTCCCATTTATTTGAAACTAACCCTGCACAGGCAGAAAACCCTAGTTTTGTATTTTAATGTTTCAGGGACCCAAACGTCAACGAAATCACCTGGAAATTTACGGGCGTCAATATTTGGAAGGAAGAAGGACTACGAAAAAGGAAGCAAGCAAACGGAGACCCGAGGGCCAAACGGGCATGGCCCACGCGGCCACAGTACCAGGCCACGTGGGACCCACCCGTTCGGGCCTCGTGGCTCCGTTACCGTCGATCTTCGCTCCACCGCCTTCGTCTTAACCTAAAAACGCCTATAAAAAAGGTCCCCCATCGTTCTCTGGAAGGAGCGCCGCACAAACACAGAAACACCAAAACGGAGATCAGGAGCTGCAGATTGGAGGGGGAAAACTCCGGCGGGGCGCTGCCGGCGTGGTCTCCATCTTCTCCATCGACTTCTCCACCGTCTCCATGATGAAGAGGGAGTAGTCCACCTCTGGACTATGGGTTTGTGGAAGTAACTTATGTATCTATCCTCTCTTGAGCTTCACTAATTAGCACCGTATGAGCTGCTGAACATGATTACGGTCATATTTGTAATACCTTTGTGGTGGATCTTTATGAGTTAATATATGTTTGAGATTGCAATGTTTGTTTCAGTTATGAGTATAGATGCATATTATGTACCCTGTTCTTGTCTACTTGTTTTGATCAAGCATGTTTATGAGAGCGTGTGAGGGGGAACGTGTGCATTAGTTGGAGTAACGGGAGGTGGCTAGTGCAGTGAACGTGAGAGAAAGTTCTGCGATCCACTTTGGTATCTTTATCTTACTTTGTTACCTCACTAGGGATAAACTAAAATACCATGCTACCGGGATGTGGGCGCGACCATTGCCACTACTCCATGACTAGATCTAGCATGTTCTTATTTTCACTTCATGTCATGATACTTAATGCTATACTCTGAGTTATCTTAATTACTGAGGTGTTATGATTTAGTTCGCATCTTAGTGGAGTACAAGAGAGGTTAATAACCAAAAGATCTCTATGTTAGGACGTGATGCCCATATATCTAAGTAACTTGTTATCAAACCCTGTGTTGCAATCTCATATGTTAACTGTGTGTGTTCCATTGTCTACCACTTTAAGAGAGAGTGCATTTGTGAAACCATGAACCCCAGTCCATTTTTAATCATAAGAAACACCTTTCCAACACCATATACCACTTCTCTATTTTCAGCCATCAATAAATCCGAAAATACAAAAAATACTTTTCATCTTGCATACATCATTCAAAAACCCAAAAATATCATTTATCATTGCATCCACCATCATTGCATATTTATTTCTTGTTTGCATTGCATAACTATCCTGATATCATTCTTACACCTTGTGCTTGACAACCACAGGTGAGGTTGAGGACCAAAACATCTAACCTTATTTTGTAGGTAACCAAAAGAAGGATAAGAAGATAAATCTACCACTGCAGATTCCCCGAGAGTTCGATATTAAACCCTCGAGTCACCCCTCGTGGGGAAAAATGTCTTCCACTATACTATACACTCTACACTTGGAGTCTCAACCTAAATCCCGTTATTTGTGCAGGCATCAAGACTTGCTCTTCGGGATCATCACCAAGTTGTCTTCTTCCATTTCTAAAATTGATGATGCTTGTGCTACTAACTCCATTTCTCGTGAAGCATCTATTTTGAAGGAGAATGTTGAGCTAAGGGCTCAACTTGAGTTGCTGACTAGCAAGTATGAGAAATTGGAAGAAAGACATGAAAAGCTCTCTAGCTCTAATGAGAATCTTCTAGCATCTCATGCTAGGCTAAAGTTAGCTCATGAGGGTATCACTACAAAGGTAACTTCTTGTGAGCCTCATGTGGACAAAGGCACAATTTCGATTAAAAATGCTTTATTGCCATGTGCTAGTCCTAGTAATTCATCCACTCACAATGTTGCTACATCTTGTGATGAATTACTTTCCATGCCTTGTTGCTCTAACAATGAAGTTTCTACTTCCTCTAGTATTTTGTTGATACTAACCATGTAGAAGAATTAAATGAGCTCAAGGCCCAAGTCACTTCTTTGAAGAAAGACTTGGAAAAGCGTCATGTTGGGATTCTACACTTGACAATATGTTGAGTGTTCAAAGACGCCCCAATGACAAGAGTGGACTTGGATTCAACTCCAATATCAAGATCAAGTCCAAGTATAACAAGAAAACAAGGGCCAAGAACAAGTCAAGATTCGGCCAAGATTGTTTGCTTCAAGTGCAAAGTTGAAGGGCACCATTAGATCTTGCCCTTTGAAGAAGAAGAAGAAGAAGGCTCTTAGTGAGAAGCAACAAGGGAAGAAGCCTCAAGTTCAAACTCAAGTTCCTCAAGTTGAAGAACGGCCTCTTCCCAAGAAGAATCAAGCTACCCCTCCTCAAGTCAAGACTCCAACTAAGAAGAGAGGAGGAAGTAGATGTTGCTACCTATGCCGTGAGAAGGGTCACGTTGCTTCTTCATGCACAAATGGTACCTTATCCAACCCCATTATTATTATGATGATTATTCTCTTCGGAAGGATAAGGTTGGCAATGTGTTTGCCAAATATGTTGGTACTCAAAGTGGTGTCAAGAAAAGAACCATTTGGGTTGCAAACCTATTGTGACTAACCTCTTAGGACCCAACTTGGTTGGGGACCAACAAGCTAAAACTTGATCAATAGGTGTTGTTGGAGGGCATTGGAGACTTGGCTACATTATGAAGAATTAAGGGATCTTCATCAATTATATTCTCTCAAGTCAAGTCATTTGGATTATATTGTTCTATCTCATATCCAATGTTCCTCCTTGCGGTAACTTTTATTTAAATCATATATACATTGAAAGTTGCTTGCACCCTTGCATGTGTTAGGTTTTGTACCTTGCTAGTGTTGGTATGTGTTGTGCTCTCTACTTACTTATCTTGAGAAATCAAGTATGTGTATGTTGGTTTGCACACCATTTACTTGTTTGAGCCTTATTGCTTTTATTTGATATCTTATCTTGTTGGCTCTTTTTTGAGAGATTAATGGACTATCCTATTTTGGGGAGTGATATGCTTCGTGCACTTCACAATCCTAAAATTGTGTATACATGAGGAATACCACTTAGTGTTGATATATTAATATTATCTATTCTCTATGTGGTATGTCATTCTCATGAGAAATTCAAATTCTATAATGTCCATTAATTTCTCGAGTTGGTTTTGTTTGCCTCTTTTTAAGAAAATTTGGATTATCACATTATGGGGGAGTAATAAGCTATGTGCATATTACAAGCCTAGAAAATGTGAACATGTGAGGTATTGCCACCTAGAATTGATATTGCTTATTATCTTATTCCTATGTGGCATGTTGCTCAAACAAGTTCCATATTTGCTAAAATGATTTTTTTATCACTCTTTTGGATCTTGTTTGTGATGGACATTCTTGGTACGGTTTTCCCCAAATATGTTCGCATATCCTTTTGGGAAATCGATTGCTTCAAGCTACTCTTTTAGTGGCTTTGCATGATCGCGTGAATACTTGAAGCTATCAAGAATATCTTTTTTTAAGCTTTGGCCTTTAAATCTTATCTTTTGCCATATGCTTATTTGTTGTGAATTGGTCTTCAATATCATTTCTATATACCACCGAGAAATATCTCTATATACTCCTTGTCCTTGACAAGTGATACTCATATGTGTGGTGAAATTTGTGGACCATCTTCACTTTGTCTCTTGCTTTGAATTGCCTTATTTTATTGCCAAGGATTTTTTTGATCTAACTCTCTTTTGTCTTCCTTGTATCTTTTGGATCCTTGTTGCTCTACTCAAAATTTGTTTTATGCTTCTTGTTAGGAAAAGCAATGATCCAATTCTTGTGCATTGACATTCAAAAGTCATACTTCTTGATAATGCACTATTCTTGGGAAGCTATCCTACTTTGAGTAGAACTCCGTTCTTTAAATTGGTTTGCATCTTATTGCTTTCCTTGAACATGACTAGTGTTTGAATAATATGTATGGAGAGTGATGATCCCATTTGTGTGCATTTGTATTCAAATGCAAGATCATAAATAATGCACAAATCTTGGGGGAGCAATCCTATATGCTTTTGAACATTAGTTGTCTTCAATTGGATTTGATCCCGATGACGTGTCTCTTTGGAAGACAAACATTTCTCGTCTTGGTACTTTGTGCCATCATGAGAAGTGTAGAGGGTTTGGTTTATTCCTTGATGATTTTCATCAATTGGTATCTTGGCATCTTTTCAAAGTGGTATCTTCAATCATGTGTTGATTTGAGTCTTTTGATATAATTTGGGCAATTCGTTTTCTTGTCACACTTGTGTGTGCCTTCTTGGTTTAATTGGTGTTTTGTCCAAATTGTATCTCTTTGGTTCTTGAAAGTCTTGTGCATGCATATTTACTATATGTATATCTTATGGCATGCTTACTTTCGTTGATCCAATATATAGGATAAACTCCATCAAATCCTAAATGGCTAAGATGTGCATGAAATTCAATTTCATATCAATATGCACATATTTATGTGGAGTTTGTCCTATGTATTGTATTGTTCTAACTACTTGGCCCAATAAGTTTGGGAACCGTTTTGTACTTGAATTTGTTTTAGGTACATCGGAGTGCATTGGGAGCTTGTCTCATTTACAAGGAAGGTGTTATCACCATGTGCTTATTGGAGCCAAGCTCGGATGATCGTGAACCTTATCTTCTACATCACCAATGCTATCTCGGTAACAAGTATCTACCTCATGCATACTTTTCTAACTTTCAACCTTGTGTAGGTTGTATCTTGGCATGAATTTCCTTTGTGCGATACTTGTTATCTTTCTCGGAGCATCCCTTTTATCACCTTATCCCTTGTGGACTTTTTCTGATGCTATGATGAGATTGTGTTGGAAGTTCATCTATATCCTTCTAAGATAAAATAGAGCTTTGTGCTATGCTTTTAAGCAATGATCTTATTGGCATATATATGACTTCCTCTTGGATATCATGATCTTTACCTTTGTACCTATGTTGTGAGTACATGTTTATTTGTGGACTTATATCTTCGTGATTGGTGTCTACTTAGAAACTTATACACATGACAATAGTTACATCTTTAATTGGTATTCCAATTCTTCAGTAACCACTTCTATTGCCTTTGATTTTTTGGTGGTTTCTAAAAGGCACAAGCTTTGTTTTTCATTTGGTATATGTTTGCATCTTAATAAGCTTGTGGACCTATTTGCAACTCGTGTGTTTGTGTTCAAAATTAATCTAGGAGGGAGTGAGGATTCCATGTTGTGCACACTATATTGAAATACAAATCCTTATTGTGCACGTACCTTGGGGAGTTCCCTCTTGATTTTTAGAACACTTGGTTGGTCTTATCATAATATCTTCTTATGTTCAATTGGTTTTTTGGATCCTTTGATTGGTTACTTCTTTTGTCGAAGTACCTTTCAATTTGATTTTCTTTTGCAATCTTTGGATCCTCAATATAGTTTGATCTCCTTCCAACTATTCGTCATTGGATATGTGCATTTGATTTCACTCATATTATGAGAAATGCACACATTATGGGGAGCTCTTACTATATTAGCCTTCTAAATTTTTCCTCCCATTTCGGCAATCGATGCCAATGGGGAAGAAGTTTAGAGGGTTTAAGGGAATTTGGTTTTATGCTTCAGTTTCGTTCTTAAGCATTTGCCTTTCTTGCTCTTGCATCCTTGCTCTTTGTGTTGCATGGTTGCTTAATTCATTATATAAACCCTCATAAAAGGGATTGTCATCAATTATCAAAATGGGGGAGATTGAAAGTGCATGTGTTGCCCCATGCGTGGTTTTGGTAATTAATGACAATCCTTATGGACTAATGTTTGCATTGAGATATACTTGTAGATCTTGTCCATAGGAAAATATTGGAGTTCATGTGCTTGACTCTAGAAGATTACATGATGATCAATGCTCTATTCAAGAGTTTATATGAAGAATGGTAATCTAGAGTTGAGCTTATTGCAAGCATGGCTTGGAAAAGAAGATTGAGTGAACATTCATGTTTATCTCCAAGCCATCACCTATATCAAGAGAAGAATATGAAGCGCAAGTGGATTCATGAAGACGGAGCTAAGCGAGGCTCTCCCATAATGGTGTATGGGGGAGCATTTGGAGAAGTCTTCATCAAGCATGTGCTAGCAAGCGCAATCAAGAAAGGTGGTCCACTTGAAGAGATTAAGATCGTCATCATCTAGCTCAAGTGGAAGGCTCAAGGCAAAGGTATGATCTTGATAGGTTTTCTATATTACCGGTCTCATGTTGTTAGGTTGGAGACCGGGTTATAGGATAGACGGCGTACTATCAAGAGGGGCTCTCAAGTGAGTAACTTGATCGCATCTTTGTGGAGAGCTCAAACCTTTGCATATTTGGCATATCATCTTTCTTGGTTATTATTTGGCTTTTATCCATGTGAGAATTTAGAGCTTTTGTTCATCTCCATACCAAGCTCTAGTTCATCAAAAACGGATTTCATTTGAATATCTTGTGGTGTTTTTTGATGTTGGAGGTTTTTACCGGTTTGTCTCTTGTAGAGAGGTCAAACTCTCCTCTTGTGTTATTCTTCTCACATGCTGGACTATGATGTGTATATGCTAATCTTTTAGAGCTTGTGAGTATCTTCGAAACAAGCCCAATATCATAGAAAACGGAGTCCGGATGAGAAACATATTGCGATTTTGGTTTGGAGATTTTATCGGTTGTTCTTTTATCGAGAGGTCTAAACTTTCCCATTTGGTCTCCTCCTCACATGATGGACTATGATGTTTCTCTACATAATCTTGTAAAGCTCTTCGTTGCAATTTCAATGAGCCCAAGATCATCGAAATCGGAGTCCGGATGCAAAAGTTATTACCGTTTTGGTGTCGGTGGTTTTGCAGTTTTTCAAGGAGCGGTAGTACCGCCCGTGGTACCGCTTGTGCCTCCGAAGCCCGTTTTCAGCGGTACTGGAAGCGGTAGTACCGCTTCCCGGGGCGGTAGTACCGCTCCCTGGAGCCTGTTTTCAGCCTGTTTTAGTGTTCTAACTTCCCGGGGGGGCGGTAGTACCGCTGGGGCCAGCGGTAGTACCGCCCGGCGCGTTTCTGCACCCAACGGTTGGATCTTGGGTTGACCTATTTAAGGTGTCTTCTTCCCCAATGGTTCCCTAACCCTTTGAGCTTGTTTTTCCTCTCTCTCTCTCCTCCATTGTTGACATTTGGAAAAGCTTGCCTTCCTCTCAATCCCTCCCATGATTCTTGCATATCTTTGAGGGAAAGTGAGAGGAGATCTAGATCTACATTTCCACCAATCAATTCCCCCTCTAAGTGAGGGGAACCTAGTAGATCTTGATCTTGGAGTTCTTGGTGTTTCTTCTTCTTTGTTCTTCCTCTCTTATTCCCCCATAAGCATTTGTTGCTTTGTTGGAATTTGAGAGTGAAAGATTTGAGCCTTGTGCTCTTGCCATTGCTTCGTTGCATCGGTTTGTGCTCTCCACGAGGATTCGTGGAAGTTGAAAGCTTGTGAACTTGTTACTCTTGGGTCTTTGGACCCTAGACGCCCGTGTGGTGGTTGAGACCCTTGTGTGGTCACTTGTAGCTGTTCGGGAGCCCCAATCCCGTTGTGGGTTGTGCCCCGGATCGTTGTTGAAAGGCTCCGGATTTTCGCCTCGAATGATTCCGATAGTGGAAGGTGAACCAAACCTTTGTGGTGCGGTTCATTGGAGAATAGGGTGAGCCTTTGTGGCATTGAGATCGACCTTTGAGGTGCCTCACACCTCTCCAACGAGACGTACTCCCTAAGAAGGAGGAACTCGGGAATACATCCTCGTCTCCGCGTGCCTCGGTTATTTCTATACCCGAGCTCTTTACTTATGCACTTTACATTGTGATAGACTTCGTGCTTGAAGTATCCTTGTTGCTTGTCTTGCTTAGCATAAGTTGTTGGTGCACATAGGTGAGACTAGTTTATTTAGGTTGTTGGCTTGTTAATTTAAACACATAGTTTTATTCCGCAATTATCAAGCCTAAACCGGAAAAGTTTTAATCGCCTATTCACCCCCCTCTAGGCGACATCCTTGTCCTTTCACCAAGGAATATGGGAGAGGGACGTATCCTCGGCACGTACGGCCTCGTCGCTCCAGGCCAAGCAGCGGTAGCCGGCTGCTACTACTACTACCAGTACATGCAGTCGACGGAAGACACTGCGGGAGCAGGGCCACCGGCCACCACCTGCTGCCGCGCTCCCGGACATGGCAGCCCACACCTGCAGCAGGCGGTGGTGGCGAACAAGCTGCTCGTCCCGGCTGCACGCTCGCGTCGCGTGGAGGTGGTGACCCTGCGAGGTATGCATCCATCCCGTGTGATTTTGTCGAGGGCATCCTTGCCGAACAGGCAAAGTAGAGTCCATACGGGATCGTTGTTGAGCACAGTTGTAGCCGGAGCGGGAGTCCATATAGAAGCGTTGTTGAGCAGAGTTGAATTCGGAGCGGATGAGCAGTTCTAGGGACGACGGAAGCTTCGGCGGGACCTGCTTCCCCGGCCGGCCGCGCCTGTCGCCGTGCTCTACCTGGACGCTCCAGTCTGGATGGTCGTGCCCGTCCCCGTCGTCGAGGCCACGCCCTGGTGCTCGTCCGTGCCCTCAGACCGCTCGCTTCCCCGGCCAGCAGCGCCCGTCGTCGTGCTCCTGCCTGGCCGGCCATGCCCGTGACCGTCGCCTAGGCCGCGCTCCGGTGCTCGCCCGTGTCCTCAACTGCTCGCCTGGCCGGTCGACCGTGCCCGTCACCGTCGCCTAGGCCGCGTGCACGACCGTGCCCTCAACCGCTCGCCTCCCCGGCCGGGCCACGCCCATCCCCGGCGGTTTGAAAAAAGTCTAGCATGTTGGGTTTCGGTGAGCGTTGGGACATGATGTAGATTTTCGGACAATTTGGATTGTTGATCGAAAATTGAACGGACAAGATCAAATTTGTTTGGTGCTTGACATCGGACAATCTGGATCGTTGATCGAATATTAAACGGACAAGATTGAAGTATTCCAACATGTTTGCTCTTTTAATAGTAGTATAGACTAGTTGGCATGTACGTGCGATGCACGTTTTCATAATTAAATGAGTGTAGCTGTCGTATTGCTTCGCCTAAGCACTGACAGGCAGTTCATACTTCAGAGTTCAGATACCCCAAATTACTCGGATCTTTAGTTGTTGACATTTTGCAATTCAAATAATTTGAACCAGTAGCCAAAAATTGGGCCATTTTATTTCTTTCGTAGTCAAGTCCACAGACATATGTCCGCAATTGCAAGATTGTTGTCTTCAGTTTCATTTGTCTTGGAGAGTTCTCACACCTGCAAGTTGTTTGAAGAATTATTTAACTATAAAATATCTTGAAGTTTTGTGTACCGAGATAAAGCTTGATATCATAACCGACCTTTAAGTCCCGGTCAGTAGTGGCAGTGAACTGACTATCTGCTGAGAAAGCAACCAAACCAGAACTGCATATTGGAACATCATCATGTACGCAGACTAATCATGGTTTATATTACGAAATTATTCGGGAACTTACCTAATTATCCAACAATAATACTCCGTAACAAGATCCGTCTTAGCGTTAAGTTCGCGGACATCTACTTTCCGCCTAAGAGCATCTCTAGCAGAACCCGCAAAAGGGGCAAACCCGCATAATAACCGCCCGATGTAGATTTAAAACTGCAAAAACGCGGAGAATAGAACCCGCAAAACTCACCGGCCCGTAAAACTTTTGAGGGGGCCTGCAAATTTCACCCTCCAAACATTAGGTTCACAGATTTCGCGTCCGATTTTGCAGTGGCCTGTATCCACGCTGGGCGTTGGCGGGCTGAATATTCAGCATCCGCCGGTGACCTTCCGCCGTGGACCTCGCCAAAATCGCCACCGGAGTCGCCGGAAATTCGAAGGCACTGCCCGCCGGCCTCGGGGACCCTACGCCAGCCCGAGTGGGCTCCGTGAACAGCGGCGGCGGCTCGACGACGAAGAGCAGCAAGCGGCGGCCTCGAGGAGCAGCGGCCGCGGAGGGGCGCCGAGGAGCACGCGTCGCGGGGGCTTCCTGCGCCGTCCACCAGGGGCTTCGTGCGCCGGGCTCCGCTTGCCGGCCTTCCGTCGTGGGAGGCTTCGTGCGCCGGGCGCCGCTTCCGTCGTGGGAGGCTTCCGTCGCCGGGCGCCGCTTCCGTCGTGAGGTCGGGAGGTTGGCGGCCGCCGCGAGGTCGGCGACGGCTGTGAGGAGCAGCGGCCGCGTGAGCTGATTTGTTGACCAGGGGAAGAAGATAAGGAATATTTCTGAAATATTCCTTTTTACAGTTTGTATATACGGTTTCTGTTCCGTGTCGCCTCGTTTTGAGTCAAAAAATGCGCGTTCCGCGACCTGCAAAATTGTTTTGCGGTTCCGCCTTTTGCAGGCTTTGCTAGAGATGCTCTAAGGCTCCTTTGGATGTCGTCGGACTCAGGTTGGGTGACTTTGCCCTGGGTGACTTTGGTTGAGGCCCTTACATGTGCACCCCCACACATGGTGGGTCCCACCCCCACATGGTGGGTCCCTCATTTCAGTGAAACAAAGTCACGTGACTCTGAATCCTCTCACTGTCCCACCAGCACGAGCAATCTACATCCCCGGATAAGATAACACACAGGCACGGGCAGCAACTCGAACTCCCTCGTTTCCAGCCATGGCTACCGCACCTCCCCGCTCCTCTCCCTCTCTTCTCTCTCCGCCTCCCTCCCTTCCTCTGCCCGGGCGCCCGGCTCGCTCTCCCTCCGCGCCCTCGCCCCACAGGCCCGCCTGTCGACCTCCTACGCCGTCTTTCCCATCGGTACCGCACTTCTCTTCTCCCGCTCGAGTTTCGTCAAGAAAGTATCTGTTTATTCGTCAGTGACTGATAATGCTTTCGTCAGGTGGGTTCGGGCATCGGTGTCGACGGGGAGGTGGAGGAGGAGGGGGCTTGATGTAGTGTGCGCCGCGGAGCCGCCCAAGACAGGAAGACAGCCGGACTCGGTCAAGAAGAGGGAGCGCCAGAATGACGCGCACCGCATCCGCAACCATGCCCGCAAGGCCGAGATGCGTACCCGGATGAAGAAGGTATATAAAGCCCAATGGCGGGCATCCCTTTCTCCTGCTTAGTGTTTTGCTATATTACTAAAACTTAATTAACACTGTGCGCCTCCGTGAAATTGGGGAATTGGTGCTTTTAGACGAACGTGTTGCTGTGTATGGGGGAATTGAATGGTGAGGGCAATACCCCAATCTTCATATTAACGGGGTTTAAGAGTTTGTAGAATGTGTGTTCATTTCTTCCACTTGAAGTACATTTCAGAGTCGCATTCTGGTACTCCTTATTGTCATTGTAGGT
Source organism: Poa pratensis (assembly GCA_947311845.1). NCBI lineage: Eukaryota > Viridiplantae > Streptophyta > Magnoliopsida > Poales > Poaceae > Poa > Poa pratensis. The sequence goes on along the minus strand of CAMZMU010000071.1, from coordinate 34,982,366 downwards.
GAATTTAATGCAGTGCTAGCCTAAAATGGATTAAATTTGATTTTGTAAGGCTGGTGGTTAATTGGATATCAAAAGTGAATTTATTATTATTGGAATATCGTCCACAAAACATCCGAAGAAGGGGACAGACGTAACGAACCACCAGATTTAGTTTTCTTGGTATATCCGTATATATATTTCGAAAAACACTTCTTCCTTATATTCTTATATTTCTTATGAATTATAGCAGTTCTATGTTATTTTTTTGAATATATGAAGGTATCTCTACCTTATGAGTTACAAAAGAGTTACATGGGGAATAGCAGTACTATGTTATTGTAGTAAATCTATTGCCACGTAAAATACTGGTCACGGGTACAAGGACGGTTTCATCTGTACAAGCATTCAATTTTTTGATGCAGCAATCAACATCAGAAGCTTTTTTTATGCGAGATCAAATGCTCCCAAGCTTCCCTGAAAAAAATGCCCTAATCTACTTGCTCTTTGATTAGGTTTTCAGAGCCCTTGAAAAGCTTAGGAAGAAAGCCGATGCCCAACCTGAAGAAATCATTGAAATAGAGAAAATGATTTCTGAGGCATACAAAGCCATCGATAAGACAGTGAAGGTTGGCGCCATGCACAGGAATACCGGAGACCATCGCAAGTCCAGGTTGGCAAGGAGGAAGAAGGCCATCGAGATCATCCGTGGTTGGTATGTTCCAATGCTGAACCTGCTGCCGCTGCCTAGTTTCTGGGGCAATCATCATCGTGAATTTGCAGTAGCTTCTTTCATCACATCTTTCAGATTTTGGACAGTGAACAAACTTAATTTTCTCCATGTCAAGTATTCTGTTCATATCTTTTGGTACTGGCTACAGTGTTATGTGCTTGCTATGCACTAGAAGCTCTGACTCAAAGCTGGGCCATCGCCTGTCTTACATTCCTTTGTTGTAAAACTTCAAACTGAAATATACCTGTTGTATGGTGTATGCAGATATAGAGATAATATGTTCAGTGCGAATGTCTTCTCTTATTACTGCCTCCCATTATGAAATGGATATGTATCTCTCACAGCTATTTCTTTGGTATTCGAATGGAAAAATATGGCTACGGAGAAGGCATATATTCCTTCCTGAGTGATGTATTGCTGTGGGCCTTTACAAAGCTTTCTATGAGATGGTTTTAAGTTTGTCTTGGTTTGATGCCCTTTTCACATACTTATCAGTATGCTAGTGGGTCAAACCACTTGTTTTAGACACTCTAGATTGTTCTTGCTTGGTCTTTTTTATTTTAAACATTCACCCAATATTGATTATCAACAGATGACATTTCTCTTAACGGCAGCCACCTGCGAGTGAGACTTGTCCATTACTGTTACACATAATGCAAAGTTGCAAAAACATCCAAGTTCAAAAATTATTACCAGTAGTAGTAGTGGCAGTGGTGATAGCAGTGGTAATTCTGATAACAATAGCAGTTGTAATGCAACCCCAAAAGACATATATTTCTTCCTCTATGATATATTGCCGCAGGCCTGTTACTACAAAGCTTTATCAATATGATCCTAGAGGCCAAACCATTTGTTTTAGACACAGCCCAATGTACATTGTTCCAACCTGGTTCTTCTTTATTTTGAACATCACATCGCTTAACCACAGCCACCTGAGACTTATTCACACTTGCACCAAGTGCAAACACATCCACCTTCAGGGTAATAACAGTAATGCAAACACATAATATCTTTGAATCAGAATGTTGCAGCAAGATGCAAGGGTTAAGCTGTTCTATCGATGAGTTATCGGGTCCAATCCTTGCTGAAATCGTCAAGCTTGTCCTTCGTCTGTTCGTGGCCTTTCTTGACAAACTGCAGCCAGTTGACATCAAATGATCCGAGTCAAAACGGACTAGGGGTGATGCTTCCGAGCTCGATAGCATTCCTTCCACCAATATCCAGTCTATTAGCCTATTGAGGAACAACATCACTGGGAGCATGCCGCCGGGCACCAGGAACCTGGTCAGCCTTGCCAACCTTGTGCTGCTCACTGGCACCATTTCTGCAGAGAGTGCTGCTCCAAATGATCATCGGGATGGCCTGGGCTTGCATCTTGTCTGCCATGGTAGGAGTCGGTGTCTCCTTCTCGAAGCAATTGCAGTCGGATAGGATGAGCATTGGTAGTGCTGCAGTTGAGCTGCGAGCCGCCAGGTACGCTTTACCTAGGCTGAGGCAGAACAATAGGTCTGAAGAAATGGCATGCGCAGTTAAGATCTTTCTATAATACTACCTCCATTCCAAATTATAAGATCTTTCTATAATACGTCTTATATTTTGGAATAGAGGTAAATATTTCAAGGATCTACAGTTTAAGAAGCTGTTTTTGGACAGCGACAGAGGTGTACTTTTTCCTTTGAGATGGAACAAATATTGCAGTAACCAAAAAGAACAGCCCAATCACTGGCTACAAGATCAGCACAAAAAACTGGAGCATCATCCGGTCATAACGATGGGGTTCTTGTACCAGCTCTGCACCCTGAGTCGCAAGAGCGTCCTCTACCTTTACACGCAAGAAATATGTAGATTGCAGCAAAAATAAGGATTTAATCTCCCTGAACATGATGCCATTCAGAGTGCATACTTGAAAAGATTCACGTGCTTCCTGGTCCGATTAGCACCCAAAACTGTGAACCACTTGTGGCACTGATATCAACCAGATGAAGCTTTCTTAGTCAAAACGACTTTGATATGAGATATGGGCACTATAACTTTCATCAAGATGATACAAAATACCGCACACTACTTCTACAACATGACATCAAGAGCCTCTCAAGGCCTCAAGGAAACACGCGTGCAAATCTTCGTACTGAATTGCTTGTGTGCAAGAACCAAAGTCGTTATCAACATTTATACATAGGGGCACATATAAGAATCGTCTATCTTAGACCTAATAACCTGCTAGGTACAGAAAGGAGCAAAATTTGCAGGTTAAAATCTCAAGATGAGAGATTCTCCTATAAACTAGGCCAAGTTTTCATAAGAATATATATAGCTATAGCTGTGCAAAAGAATCTGGGTGTGCCAGTTCTGACATTTCAATTGATTTATAGCATTCTTGAATCTCTAGTGAGGGGTGCCAAGGCCACCAGCTCTTCCTTTCGCCTGACCCCTTCAAGGATTGAGAGATCATCATGCAGCGTGAATGGTGCACTGAAAAGAGAGTCACGGACATTTGGTTAGGTGCTAGACCTGTTAATATGAAGAGAAGTATGGAAATTTACATACCCATCGAATTCGAAACGGGCAAACTTTGAGTCTTCTGAAATCTCAATTTCCACCCTTGCTTTTCTAGATGTCTGTTTAAAGATAAATGATATCAATTACACGTGTACAGATCTTTTGCTTGCCCCTTTCTGCAAGACGGCATTTTAATGCCATTACGTATCTAAGTGAAAGATATCCCTAGCATGGCATAGGAACGTACTATCTAAAGTAGTCACTACTCACTAGTATTTAATGTAATCTATATTGCTTCTAAAGTAGTCACTACTCACTAGTATTTAATGTAATCTATATTGCTACGTTAGCTCCGGCAGATATAAACATGGGAAATCTGGTTGAGTAACAAAAACATCTAAACCAAGCCATCTGACAACCCAAATTAAACGAACATACAAGGGCAATCTGAAAACAGCCAAATGTTACAGCTTAGTTCCAGTGACTGGATTAAGCATCTCCCATAGTCGCAGAGTAAGAAAAATAAATACCTTGACCAATACGAATGGAAGGCAGATGCCATTAGCATTCTCTGCTGAGCGCCGTAGTGTCTGATTACGCGACTTGATATTTTGGAGGTCATCAAACTTTATGAACAAGAAGAATCATCAAGCCATGCCAGATAAGTATAGAAAACCAAACAAAATTTGCTGTATAACTGCAAACAACTTTACCTGTTTTTCGATTTCCTGGAGGAGTTTCTTCTTGTTCCTAATCCTGTTGTTGAATTCTCTGCCAACTTCCTTTGAAACAGAACATGGTAGCACTTAAGTCATACACACATAAAGATTATAATCCGTCTAACCTGCAAATTAAGTACAACTACTGACCTCCAACTTTTTCATCTTTTCGTATCTGTAATTCGAAAGTCCCATCCACTTCATCTCCTTTTTTTCTTTTGCAATAACTCGAAGTGCAATGAGAACATTGAAAGCATCATACACTCTCCGTCTAATATTTTTCTCATCAAACTACAAAGACATGTATGTTTTCATTTAGAACAGAAGTTTTCCCGAAAGGGAACAAAGAGATCCATATTATACAAGATCCAGGAACAAACCCCTTGACCAATATGTGACATGGACTTCAGCTCTGAATAAATTTCATCTGCAACCTGTAATGGACAGTAGCTGTTGAGGCAGATGAAAACCCAAGTGGGGAGAAAACAAATCACTTCCCAACTCCCAAGCATAAATCTTTAAAAGGTGTGTTATGTATCAGCAAACATAGCACGACAGGAATGTAAATGGCAGAATGATTAATATTTTGCTTTGGACATTAAGGATGCTCTTTGTGCCTGATAAGCTCGCCTGATCTTATATGGCCTCAGTATGTATTTCTTTTTCATTTGGGCTCGACGGTCACAGGTCATACGAAGCGATCCAAAGCACAATAACATCAGGTAAGACTCCATTAATATTAAAAGGGCATTAGAATGTGATTTATCATGGCCAATCGGTGAAGTATAGATGTGCTAGAGGATACCTCATTGTATGTTGTTCTTCCTTTGGCTTCAACTTTTTCACAAACTGCGAAATCAAGCCAAATAATCATTAGATCAAAGTACCCATGTGTATGTTTGTGACTCAGTTACAGTACCAGGTTAGCAACTTAATCTAAATTCATGACAGAGAAACGTCTCCTCGCCGTAAACTATGACAGAGAATTATCTCCTCACAATAAAATATGACAGAGAACCTGTAGAACAAGGGTATATCACCTCTATTGCACGTGTATGAGCTCACAAATTCTCTATCAACACAACTTCCTCTGACCTAGCACCAGAGTAAACTAAAAGGTAACCACAATGGGCGATGAGCATTGAGCTATGCTTGTACATGAGTACATCATATGTAACAATCGGTCCCTGTATCACCCAACATACCATGCTCTAGATGCCAACATGGCATTTAGCTAACTGACGATGTTTTCTGCCAATCTGACATAAATTTCCTAAGTTTCAGACCAAATCCACAGGTAAGCACCAACCCACCTATAACTATACTGTGAATTCCCCAGCCATCCCCTACACCTTCTAGCCTAAACTGGAGTTTCTAAGGTTAAAGTTGATGGGAAACAAAGCAATATTCGAACGGAAAATTCCTCAACAGATGGAAACTCAACGAAGTTCCGAACCTAATACAGCATAGCCTGACCAAAAGTATTGTTCGCCAAGGCTGAAGACGCACCCACGGACATCCTCTATGAAGAACATCGAGCCACAGATCAAATCCAAAAAAGGGTTCCTTACAGAAACGTTCCATCAACAGCCGAGCTATGTGTGAATGATGAACCACGCCAGTTAATTAGTAGTAAAGACTCGAGCTTTAAGCATGGCGCGTCATCTGACCTATCTTGCTGTACTCGCGGAGCCCCCAACCGGCGATCCTGGGTGTCCCTCCCTTCTCCTTCCTATCCTTATTCTTCTCACCCGCCTCCTTCCTTGGGGCCGCATTGCCGCCGCTGCATCAAGAAACCCACAAAGATCCCCTCGCTTAAAGCCTTGATACAAAGGATTTGATCAAGAAATCGAAACCAAGGGGGGAATAGTGATTACCGTTCGGGAAGCGGAGGGAGACTGGAAGCTTCGAGAATGTGCACACTGGTCAGGTCCAGTGCGGCCGCAGAAGCATCGCCGCGCGGAGGCGCCATGGCGGCTGGAGTGATGTTTCGGCTGTCCGGGGAGAGAGAGTAAAGTTTTTTTTTTGTTACGGTACTTATTAAGGAGGAAGAAAGGAGGAGAGGACAGGTCACAAAAGTATCTGCCGTTCAGGATTCACACCGTTGGTTAAATTTTGTGGCTTATTATTTGACAGGTATTATTATTACTACTACTACCACCATGATACTATCACTATAACGTATATTCAGTTTTTCCAGATTATAAGCAAGTTTCTGTCCTTCGCCAATACCTTATGGAACGTATCCAGTTTCTGTAGTACCTATGGCCTTTCTTTGATTCACAGGTTTAAAGAATATAGAAAAGGGTAAAAGATTGCTAGGCCTCCACGCGCGTCTTCTTGAATATTAGAATTACGAGCTATATGTGCTTCGTCGCGCTACAGAAAATGCATAGGAACTCATGACCCCTTCTAAAACTGACTGGGAAGCGACACATGGGAGAAAATGGTAAGGTACTACAGTAGGAATTAAGCAACTTCATAGAAATGTTTCTGATGGTAAGAATCCTATAAAAAAAACTTAAACCAAATAGGCCCTTGAAACATACACGCAAACAACATTAAAAACATAGACTCCACCCTAAAACATACTTTCCAAAAAATAGTCGCGTTATGTGTGTTTATTTATCTTTCATACGTTTGTTGGAAATATTTTCCACATCCAGCCAGCCATATAATGATGTACCATACTAATGTGCTCTTGCGGGATATTAAACTCTGCTACCACTCATGACTCATGAAACCACGCCCAATTCTATTATGCATTGAAGTCATGGATGTGAAGTGTTTGTTATGGAGGGAAAATATAATTTACCTGAATAGAATGTATTAACAACGGTTCCTCCTTTAATCGTAGCAATTCACATTTGCATAAAGGTATTGGATTTTAGATGACTATGACACTCGCAGCGATGGGCATTGTAACATCCCAAATTTATAAACCAAGAAAAAACTTAGTTTTACCAGACCCCAAAATCTCAAAACCAACAAAAAAACTTTTTGAAATGCTTTGCTGATGATTGTGTTTTCCTTCCAATGGCTATGTTGAACTGGTGTGACTTGTTGTTTGAGTTGTTTGACTAGTAAACCCAAGACCCAACCAATATAACTATATATTAAACTTGGTGATCCTGTCATGACAAGAACAAAATATTCCATATATCTCCTCCACTCTTATTTGGACCAACTTATTCTCAAATGATGCTTTGTTTAGCAACAACCAAAATACCCACTCCTTGAGAGAATAAAAGCATTTTCCAAAATTATATGTTTCCAAAAATATGGAGATATATATACTACCTCCAACCTTGCTATTCCCCTTGTATTGGTAGCCCTATTTTAAACTCATACTTTTTGGAAAACAATAAAGGTGGGAAGTGTGTTGCCCATATATTTTAGCAACCCTTTTGAAAAATATCAAATTATGGAGTTGAACTTTTCCTACATTATTCTTGTCAAGAGGATACTTGATCACCACCCCACCACTTGTCGGAGTGATTAAAAACTTGGTTGAAAAATTTATAAATGATTGTCTAAGTGTTGGTTGTTATTTCCTGCCAACTTGATAGCTTGTGTGGTTAATTATTCAAATGTGCTTGAAAACTTTAGAACACCCCTGACAGCAATTTGGGAGGGGACTTGATTGTTCACACACTCCCAATAAAAACACTAACTAAAAGAAAAAGGTCTTATTTAAATTTCCCTCCCTATCTACATCTCTATTTTGCTATAACAATTATTTTATTTTATAAAATCCTGGAATGAGATGCAATAATAACCATCTCATTATCATATTACCCTTTCCTCAAAATATCTAATTACAGAGACATTTTCAATTTGTCAAATTCCAAGATCCCTTCTTTAATCTTTAGGGGTTATTAGGAATATGACACAAAAATATTTCAAAGAAATTATTTCTTTTCAAACAAAACTTCAGTGAGTGGTAGTATGATCTTACCCACTTAATTCTTGCAACTTCCCTCTCTCAAATAAATGTTTCCAAAAGTCTAAATTCAATATCAAATATCTTCTTTATCTTTTCAAAACACCAAATGTGCTACGATGCACATATCAAATAAATTCTACCACCATACCAAAAATCCATGTTTATGCATGTGAACCAAAGTATGGAGATAAATCAGAGAAATTAAAAAATTAAATGTTGGTTGGGGCATTTCGCCGAACGCTTGGAAGGCAGGAAACGAGTTCATCCCCCAATCTTTGAAACCGAAATCAAATCGATCGATTTGATGTTTCTTTCTTCAATTCCTTGCTGCCACACCCTTCCTCTCACCTCACTGAGCCACCAGAGCAAGGGGAGAGCGAGCAATTTGGGCCAGAGGCCCGTGGCCGTCGAAGAACGCACGCCACCGCACTGCACCGTGCCGGCGATGATGGCGTGTCGAGGAAAGCAGCCGCACTGGCCCCTCTCTGCGTCTACCATCACCTCCACTCTGCCCCGCGTTCGTCAGAACGGAGTAGACCACGCCCTGACGCCTGCATCGCCGTACCCGTGCAGCCGTGCGCCGCTCGCCATGTCACGGCCACGCGTGGACGCCGACCCCGCTCTTCTCCACCACGGCACCCCAGCTCGTGTGACTCGTCACCGACGCGCTCCTGTCACCCCTCAACCTCGCAGACACGCCCACACCACCTCTGGAGCCCTGCAGCGACGCCAGCGATCCATCGCACTCCGCTTCCACGCCATGGACGCCGTGCGTCCCGAGCTCACTCCCGAGCCACACGCGACCACTCTCTCCCTCTGAGCCCCAGCAGAGCAACCCCACTCCGTAACCGCACCGTACCACCGCCAATAACGTGCTCTCCCACCCCCTAGCTCCTCTCGTGCACCCTGTCCACGGCACGCCAACGATCGGCAATAAAAAGCCACCCCGCACCCGTGCCTCCACACCCCGCCATCTCCCTCTCCCGCACTCCCCACACACCCCGTGCACCTCCAGGAGGGAGGAGCCCCTCCCTCGAAGCCCCATTTGCCTCTGAGTTTCCTCGAGTTTCGCCGGAGCCGAAGGTGGAGGTCGATCACGGCCCGGCCGTGATACTCCCTCTTTCTTTCCTCTCTGGCCTGCATCCTCACCACCATTATCACCGCCCTCACCCGCCGTAGTTTATCCTTGTTTCGTGCACAGACGCATCCAGGAGCCGTCGCCGGAGTTGGAGCACGGCCGCGAAGGAGCAGCCGAGCTACGCCGACGCCAGGAGCTTCCCCAGCAAGTGCCAGCCGCCCCATGATCCTTCCCGAGCCCCCGCGCACGTTCTGCATCATTTCCGCAGCCTCCCGAGCCCCCTAGGTGAGTTTCCAGTGCACCTCGCCGTCGCCGGAGCTCCGGCGCCGATGCGAGTTAGAGGTCGACGAACGCGGGCTCTGTGAGCCGTTCGATCTATGATCAACGGTCACATACCGCTTCGTCTCGTTAAGACACCGACAAGCGGGACCCACCCGTCAGCGTTTTAAACATTATCCACACGCGGGAAATGTTCCACTGAGTCACTGACCACCCGACCCCACATGTCATAGTTTTCAACATTATCCAGAGGAGATGATTTTCCTAATTCTTTTTCTCTGGATAATTCAGTACTGGACCTAGTTTAGAAATTCATTATCTCGAGTTCTAGAAATCCAATTAAATCAAACTCAACTGTTCTGGAAAGATTATAAAATTCTTTAACTCACAAAAGTGGTCTCATCTCATTTAAATAAATAATAAAAATGTATTAATAAAAATGCTCCAGAAGGTTTAAAACACTAAACCATTTGTTTCTGGAGTTATATAAATCCAAATAACTTGAAACCAATTTTGGTAGCTTTGTATTAGGATCCTTTAGCTCCCCAAATTTTGGTAGAATTAATTGAGTAGTGTAAAATCCTTAGCCTTTGGTTGAACTTCAGCACACCCTTCTGCACTACACCAATTAGTGTAAAAATTTGGTAGGTCCAAATTAACTAAAACCAATTTTGTTAGGTCACACTCAACCAAGGTTAGCTACCCCTAAAAGGGTTTAATTTTTGGAGCAACCTAAATTGTTTGGTAGCTAAAACTTGATTAAAAACCTTCTGAACCAAAACAAATGTGTAGGGAGTTTGGTAACTCCAAATGACCCCAATCCAATTGGGTTGTCTTCTACACATCAGTAGCTATCCATAGAAATTTAATTTGAATTTTTGTGACAAACATAGATTAAATGGTGAATTAATTAGGGTACCACTAGTTTCTGCCATAGTTTAAAAATATTTAAATAAAGGTTAATTCACTTAAAATGAAACCAAAGGGTATTGCTTGATATATGCAGTGGCTGGTTGTAGAACTTACGATTGTAATGTTGTGATGTGATTGAGTTAGTGTAGTGATTGTTTGTATTGTTTGTTTAACGTTTAGACAAGAACGTTGCCGGAGTTATCGAGGAAGGGAAGTTTATTGAACCAGAAGACCAGGATCAGTACCACTTTGTGGAGCAAGGCAAGCTACTTCACTGAGTTTGCATCTATATACATCTATTTTGATTTACCTGTGTTACTTATAAGTAGCATAAACGATTTATGTGGTGTTGCCACAAAAGCCATGATTTTGAAAAACCTTTTCAAAATACAAGTATATTGTTGAGACACCCGATATAGAGGTGTTAGTGGTATACAGTGATTTCTAAATGAATTTGTTTTACTCAGAAGCCTTCTACGAAAATCTTTTGGTGGGATGACGAACCACCCAAGTTTTGGTTAAAAGAATTTTGCTATGAGAATTGGAAATGATTGTGAAAACCTTTTCAAAAGTTTATGAAAAACTATTTTGCCACTCTATGTAGAAATATCAGTTTGTTTAAATAAAACTATGGGATGGGAAAAACATTGTTTATTCAAAACTCCTTTGAAGGTACTTGGATGAAGGTGAAATGCCGAAAGGTCGGTATTAAGTTGGAAAATGGTGGTGTTGTTTTGGAAAAATGCACATTGTGTCCTAACACTATGGCGACCAACCAATAACCGGTGCGACCACATTTACCCACATATGGGCAAGGGCGTAGTCATATAATTTGCTCGTGTTAGTACTGGATGCCTCAATAACGAGGATAACCTCGTTCCATGAGGGGATGGTCTGAGGACCTACCCCCTGACCTGGGTCCTCTTCATGGAAGTCTACCGGAAGCCGGTATGAACGTGTCGGAGGAAGAGGATTGAAGGGCTCCCTTGGGTCCGCCGGACAGAACTACGAGTCCTCACACTTAGTTTCTGAGGATTTAAGTGTCGATGGAAAGTGTCGTAGAGGCAGGGTCCTATACTAGCATGAGCAAAGGACAGGCTATGGCCGGGAACTCAACTTCGCATACCTCTGGTATGGCGGGACGTGGCTGACACGATGAGTGACCGGATGGGTGTGGGAAAAGCGTGCTACCTCTGCAGAGGGTAAAACTATTCGAATAGCCGAGTCCTCGGATATGGACAGTTGGGAGGCTGTCTTAAGACCTTGTGCAAGTTTTATAAAATATTGAGTTTTGAAAGGAAACTGAAGTGGAAAAGGTTGCATACCTGTACCAATGAGTTGGTACGAGGTTGTGATGGGTTTGGGAACCATGATTGGAATGTGGTTGGATACCGGAGGAGTTTCGGGGAAACAGCTAAAATGATGTCTTCTTAAAGGATAGTTGTAAAAATTTCTTCTTACCCCTTTTCAGAAAAGGCTTTCTTTTAAGATGTTTCAAAGCTAAGTAAAAGTTTTCAAACTAAAACTAGTGCTTACTCTAGTTGGGGTAGTTTGCGAGTACAATCAAATGTACTCATATTGGTTTCGTCCCTGGCTATTGTCTTAGCCAGATTTTAAAGAGGAACAGTTCGAAGGAGAGGAGTTCACTGGCGTCTTTGCGAACTAGGGCGCTTCCCAGTCAGCTGCCTGTAGGGTTAAGGCGAATGACTTGGGCTCCACGTTGTTTGGTGATTTCCGCTGCAAGCACCTGATGAAGCTGATCACTTCCATCAAGTAAGTAAATAAATTCGGTATGTATGGATGTTCTTTGGTTACCAAGTATAATTGTGCTTCAGCGACGCACTGATCATGGGATCGCTGATATGTAGGCACAAGGGTATTTCGGACAGTTAGTCCGGGGTCCCCACAGGCATGTCCCAAACTATAGGAATCGAACTCTCTATTTTGTGATGAAAAATAATAGTGAATTTTATTTTGGGAGTATAGAGGGATGCAAAAAAGACACCTTTTTTTCTAGAAAGGGAGTCACACTCCGGACTCAACAAACAATACACATTCAAATGATACAAAACAAGGCTTCACAAACATAATTATCGACACTTTTTGTGTGTGGAGAAAACAATGCGAGACTATTTTCATGCTACATATTTTTTATTAACAAAATCCCAAAATCAAGTTTACAATAACAAAGAAAGATTACAAAAGTGAGTTTGACCAAACAAGACAAATTACAATGTGAGATTGACAAGTTATTGATCAAATCAATTTATGAACCCAAGCAAGGAAGATATTCTTTTCTTCGCGAACATCCTTTGCAATTTTGGAGATTTGACCGGTCTTGTTACAAACATGCAAAAAAACATTGTCGCGCCTATTCGTTGTGAGGCACTCGACTCACCAACATTCTACAATGCTTTCCGGTGGTGCATTCCTAGTTCCCTCTTAGATATTTTTGACCTCCGTTCTCAGTCAACTGCCTCAAGTGTTCTCATTTCCAATATCTTGAAGACAAAAGATCAACAATGGGCTGTCCAAGGGTATCACCAGTAGCGGACCCGGAAATATTTCAAAACCCGGGCAATCTCTAAAGCGAAACCTTAGCATGTTAACTTTTTGCCAAATTTTCATAAAAATAGGCTTTGCCGGTCGGGCCAGAAGCCCAGACAAGCGCCTAGGCTGCCGGGACGTTGGGTCCGCCAATGGGTGTCACTTTGGCAGGGCGCAAAACACTTGTTAAGTCGGTCGTCTTCTCCCAAGCCATCTACTCCCTCGCGCCTTTCATTCTACCACAAGGCTCCATTGACTACATTGTCAAATCTCAACATGCTTATCTTTGGAAAAAAAATTGGGGCGGGGGGATGCAAAGTTAATTGGCAAACCGTGTGTCGCCCTTCTACTCTTGGTGGTCTCGTCATCCTCTGACATCGATCCGTTCTCACGTGCCCCCCGTCTTCGTTAGCCGTGGTTGGCTTGGACGGACCCGAAGAGGGTTTGGTTGGCCTTGCGTTTAGCCCATGTTCCTACCTCGACATGGATCTCTTCTACTCAATGGTGCCCATCACGATGAAATGGTTTTTGGCACTCGCCTTGGATGTTAGGTTCTAGGCCTAAGGACTTGGCTCTGGGCATCTTCTCCCTCTCAACGCGTAAAAATTGCTAGGTCTCAAAGGCTCTCAAGGATAATGCTTTGGATTGGGAATATCAACATGGACAACGACCTTTCTCTCCCTAACCTTTTGGAGTTTGTGGAACTTTGGTCCAAGCTACAAGAGATCCACCTCGAAGAGGGGGTGCGTAATGAAAACCGATGGAAATTCACTGAAAATGGCATCTACTCTTCCGCCCTTGGTTTGGAAGTGTACATCCACCCAAATTTAAGTTCTTTGTGTGGCTCATTTTGCAAGACCGCGTTTGGATGGAGGACCGGCTACATTGTAGACGTTGGCCGAACTGTGGCACTTGCAAGCTTTTCAATAGAGAACCGGAGACGGCGGGTCATCTTCCTTTTGGTTTTAGTTACACCACTAGGGTTTGGAACCTCATCAAGGGTTGGCTTGGGCTCCACTTCATCTCACCAAGCTCTTGGGGTGCATGGGACTCCGTCAAAGATTGGTGGTGCGGCATGTTGTCCACCACCGGCGTCCAACTTAAGGCCACAAGTTCCATCATCATGCTCATTTCTTGGAGCATTTGGACCTGATGCAACATTCCCGTGTTTCAAAGTGTTTTTTCTAGCCCTCCCTCCACCATGGCTAAAATCAAGATCGACGTCAAAAATAGGAGCTTAGCCAGGGCAAAACACTTGGGTGCCATTATTCCGGGAGAGAAGTTCCCGTGTATTTCGTGTATTGTTTAAGTTGGTTCAAAACTTGGGTTACTCTCCTTATTTAATTAGATGAGGCAAATCTTGTGCCTCCATTAAAAAAAATCAAAACCAATGTGGGTCATTCAGCTTAGCGAGTGGTAGTCTTTTCTTTTTACCACATATGTCTACTAGTGAGTGAATAGTGTATGTTGTCTTTCCATGTTTTAAGGGTGGTGTAATTAGTTTGTGTCAGCGAGATTTTCCTTGCCCTTGTTTCTTTTGCCTTGTCTTATATCTTAATATATCGCATGCAGTCCTAGTGTCCTACTGCATGGTTCAGAAAAAAACATCTTATTTAATCACCCTCTTCTTGTATGTCCATACATTTACATTTTTTGAATGATTCATGTGTGCATTCTTCATTCTTGACTTAATGCGGTACATTCCAAACTCCCTATAGCTTTCCTATGTTTCAGTTTCCTATTTTCTTTCTGTACGTTTCTCTGAACATAACTTGACTTCTAGGCTTGAATCATTGTGTTCTTTGCAGAAATTATTTGTTTCTCAGAAAACACTAATCGGGAGCCGCATATGAAAGTTCCAGTGTCAACAACGACAAGTTGCAATAAACTGTTCGATTTGACAATGCCGACAGGCAGACTAGTTTACTTGTCACATTTGGTGAAGTTGAGAACCGCCGTACTACCGTGAACCGAACAATTCATTTGCAGATTGCAAGTACACGAGTTGCCGACTACTAGCAAAAATAAAATAAAATAAGTTGAGACATACAATTCTTGCTCAAAGGAACTGAAAAAGATTCAGAGAAGGAAATAATGTACATGAAAGCTGATTTTTTTTCTTGAAGTAAGAACGGGAATCATTTGAACGGATGAACACGAGTTACACACGAACAAATTGATGTGCCCGGAGGAGTATCTCAGTTTGCAGTGGCAACATCGAGCTGTATGTACGTACGGTGGTGCTGAATCGATGTCCCCTCTCGATCAGACGATGGTGCAGGTGCCGGGGTGGTCGTCGATGGCGTAGCAGTAGGGTTGCGGCGGGTAAGGCTTGGGGCAGTGTAGCTGCATGAGCGCGGCGCACTCCTTTTCTTCTTCTCCTCCGCCTCCTTCTCCTTCTTCTTCTTCTCCTCTTCGTCCTTCTTCTTCTTCTCCTCGGCCTCCTTCTTCTCGTCGCCCACCGTCACCACCGTCGCCGGGTGCTTCGCCTTGCGCAGCTTCGCCACCACCTTCACGACGTCCACATCCCCAACCACCGTCAGCGTGTTCTTCTCCTCGTCGAACGTCAACGACTTGATCCCTGCCATTGAAGGAGATGACTATCCGGTAAGTATGAATAGAAAAGAAAATCATGGTGACAGAGAAAGAGAGAGGAAAGACCTTTGATCTTTGACACAATCTGCAGGGTGCAGGATTTGCACTTCTTGCAGACCATCGGCACCTTAAGCACCATCTGGTTCAGAGCAAGCCATGGTGACTAACCAATAAAATTTCACGAACTAGCTAAGGAGGAACGCGCAAAGGAGAGAAAAGAACCTTCATCGTCGCGCCGAGATAAAACTAGGATACTTGAAGATCACTGATTGGTGTACTCAGTAAGTCAGTATATGTGCCTGTAAGAAAGCTCTCCCAAAAAGCTTCCTGTCGTAGGAGCTTTATACACAGATGTGAGGATCACGTAGTATGTACATATTCCACGGTTTCCACTGGACTTGGTCAATGGTAACAATCATTGCGACAGGCCGACAGTGCTACATCAATTAATGCAACTACAAAAATTCAAATCGTTTATTTTGCGAGGAGATTTAAATAAATTCAAGTCAAGTACCTAGTGGCAGTAGTAGGTGCAGCAGGCCAGCAGCTCATACATATTCAGCCCAGCCGACTCAATTCAGCTGTTGACACCTTGACATAAGGTTTTCAGTGCCTTATCACAGGACACAAGGGATGCCAAACCAATTCAATTCTCTGCAACGAAATTGTGTGGCAGTTAAGCATGTACGTACGCATGTGCTCTTAACAGCTGGTTGAAGTTGAATTAGTATATGGCTAATCATCAGATGGATTAATGAATAGAAATGAGTGTCGGCTGTTTTCGTCAAAAATCAAATGGATTAATATAAAGGTTTGGCCGCAGTTGCTGTTACGTTAGCTAGTCTTATTTTTTTATCAGTGCTTGACTGACCTGCAACCTGGGGAGCCGACTTGTCAAGGAGTAGCTGGGGAGCCGACTAATACCACTGCGACAAACAGAGTACCGGTATGGGGGCTACTTGTATTGTATATACAAACACCTATGAAAATATTTACACCTGTTGGCGCAAAGTCGTTCGACGAACTGATGTATGGTGAGCTGTTGCTCTCGTCGTCTCTCCACTCGATCCCAGGATGTTTGGTTTTGTTGACATCGATCGGAAGGTTCTCGGGGTCGGCGATCAGAGTCATATAATGGGAGAAGAGATGCGTTGGGATAGACGGATAAGAATCTCACTGGGAAAGACAGTCGGTAGATAATAGATTGCCAAGTGCCAACATAAACAGTGCCGGCATTCTCTTCTGATTGCTCGAACGCAGATTCCTTCTGGGTATAATGCGGGTGGCAGATTGTTTTCAACTCCATGGTTCTGAAGAAATTTCTTTGCATACCAAAACAACCGGGTATATTTTCTTTGAAATGCAAGTACGCACCATGATCCTGTTTATATCAACAAAGAATGAGGGGGGGAAACAAGCCCGGGACGTGGTTCAAGGGCGCAGAAGAAACCTTGAACAAAGAATGGAAAATGAAAACATATAAGAGCAAAGGGATCACTCCATCCTCCAACCACTCGGCCTTCGTCGCGCGAGTTCATACAAAGCACCCTCCTTAAATAAAATGATCAAACAAAATACAGTACGGTCAGAGAAAGAGACATCATTTGTTTATGAGGGCGGATGGTCTCAGTTGTGACCTGAATGTAATACTACCATTTTACCTCAGAGAATAAAATGTTTTACTACGATTTGATTCAGTGGCGTAAGGTCAGAACTCAGAACATGCTTGGGTCAACTCTGCCTAGCTACCAGTTTACCACTGGCCGGACAATGAGATGAGAGCGACGAGTTTTGAGTCCTGGTACTTACTCGGGTAAACTCGAGCGTGTAATCAAAATCGTTGTGAGCGAGGTAGAAAATCAATATGTTTCGAGATACCGGACAACCGGCACCGCAGTGATCACCTTGCCAAGTGCTAGTAAAGCATATCTGTCACCTACAGGCGTATTACTCCAGGAAGAGAAAAAAGAAATAAGACTAGTCACAATGGGAGTAACATGAGGAGTAACATTAGTGCTACGTAGGCAAAAAATCTGAGGTGGCGGATAATTAATGAGGTGAGAGATGGTTGTGGTAACTAGCTATGTTACCGTAACATCACACATTTCAAGGCAAAATGAGTGTATAACCTATTAAATATGACACTACACACATGTTACTCCCCACTATGGAGGTAGTAACTTAGAGTAGTAACATATGCATGTTACTAGTGTAAGTTACTCCCCATTGTGAGCAGCCTAAGAGAGGAAGACCAGTGAATAAAAAAGGTACTACCAACCGGCAGACAGGATCACGAGACGTCGGCTAATCAAGAGCTCAATAGAAATTGGAGAACCATAAACAATTTATTGATGAGCTCTGTTGAAAGGGATTTGATAAATTTCAGTGCAAAACCGGATCTCATTTTCGCCCAGCATTTCTCCGAGTCCGGTTATGACACCCTCTTCTACAATAAATTTGTCTCCAGTTCCTGGAAACTGGAAGGTGTCGCCTCCTCTATAGTGAAGTTCTTCGTTTGGCTCGCCGGTCAGGATCATTGATAGAGGCGGAGAGGCTAGCTAGGCGTAGGCTACGCGCAGAGATATCTGATTTGCAACTAATTGAAGGAGACTATTATCAACCTCTTTCATTGGTTCCTCCTTTTGTATCCTTCGGCATGAAGTACTATGTGAATTCGACCTACTCGGTGACCTCCCATTGTCGAAAGACTTCGTATATTGGTGGCAAGAGGTCGCCCACTCTATTCCATGTACTTTGTGCAAGGACAGGTTTCACTCATCATTGTCTTCACATGGTGGATTTTGCAAGCAGGGAAAAGTTGACGTCTTTGATAACATCTACACAATAAGGGTCGAGTTACTGGCACCAGCGGTCACACAACTCGTCGTCGATGTGCACTTAAATCACACTTCTCCAGAACGTGATTATTTGGTCACATAACTCGAGAAGTGCGTGCACGCAGGTCACTGACCCCACTTGTCAGTCCGTTTTGGACGGTAAATTTTCAGAAAACCCCCTGGAGTAATATTAATTTTACAAAATGGTCCTCCTAATTTTACAAAATGGTCATTCTAATTTTACAAAATGGTCCTCTAGGGGAACCATTTTGTAAAATTAATATTACTCCAGGGGATTTTCTAAAAAATTACCGTCCAAAACGGACTGACAAGTGGGGTCAGTGACCTGCGTGCACGCACTTGTCGAGTTGTGTGACCAAATAATCACGTTCTGGAGAAGTGTGACTTAAGTGCACATTGGCGTCGAGTTGTGTGACCGCGGGTGACATTAACTCGTTGAGGTCTGCTTGTGAGCGAAAGCAGGGCAGTAGGCCTCATGGCGATGCTGTTGAGATGTCTCGGTGATAATCATATAGGCTATTGAGAGGCACTAGTAGAAAAACGAGTATTGCAGTCGGTTGCTAGCGGTGGTTAGAGCAATTAAAAAAAGAAGAGGCTGCCATACGCTACACCTCATCCGGTTATTTCAGATTAACCGCCTCAAAAGAAAAAGCCGACTCTTATACTATGTTTTCCGGGCGGCCTAAATGCAAACGCGCCTCCAAAAATCACTCAGCCGGGCGTGGGAAAAGACCGGCGCCGATAATATGAGGGCCGCAGCCGGGCAAAATAACTAGGCCGCCTACGATATTTCGTGCGGCGGGCCAGAAAAAAGGCAGCCTCCAATTATATCCGGGCCACAGCCGGCCTAATAAGCGGGCCGTCGCTAAAAAAAAGACATCGACATAAATAAAAAAAAGACATCAAAGCCTCTGCAGAAAATTTGATCACAAATAAAATTGCAGAATAAAATATTACATTACTAGTAGATAATTAAAGGGTCATTACACCAAAAGCATCGATACATAGTTTAAGTTGGAGATTACACCCTGATCGAGATCAGAACCTAACTCTAGCTAATTAGTCTACATCGTGCAGAGACGGCACTGATTCGGGGACTACTTGGATGTCAACCTGACTAATGTAGAAGTTTGAATTTTCGCGGGGCAGGACCTCGACGTCGCACACCGTTGGGACCTTAGATGGGTCCCTGAACCTCGCCTTGACGGTGATGGCGAGGGGGTCACCGCCGGTCGCTTCCAGATTCAGCTGCCCCACCTTGCCGCCGAGCTTGGCGACTATGCGCTCGATGGATTGCTGCCCCCTGGTGCCTTGAGGGACGCCGACTAATCTTAGTGTGCATACTTCGCCAAGCTCCGACGGCCGACCAACATTATTGGTCGTCGGCCCTTGGAAGCGCATGAGGTGCAGGAAGTTGCAACAGGGGGACTGGTCGTTGTCATCCATGTTGGGGTGGTCGTGGATGAACACGATGCCCTCGCCGCCGTAGTGGTAGCAGCGGTCTTGTAGCAGAATGGCGTCGATGGGGCTGGTGAAGTGGATCTTCAGCATCCCGTTCCCATAGAACTCGAATAGATACATGGGGCTGCTGGGGGAGTGCCTGCTGAAGCCCGCGTTGAACCAGGCCTGCGCTGCATCGAGGGGAGAGCGCGACATGGACCAGGTAAAGACACGGAGCGTGGCGTCTGCCGGGCGTGGAGGGAGCTTGAAGGTGGCCCTGCCGAGGTTGAAGGAGGCCATTTGAGACGAGGTGCTTGGGGGAGATGTTGGTGGTGCTTGGGTGAGATGCGGATGGGGAAAAGGAGGGGATAATATAGGAAGGGGGTCGATCGATATTCACGAACTTGGGAGATGAAAATTAAAGGATCGGAATAAATTCTGGTGGTGCATCCGACATCGGGACATGGCACTGGCGCTCTGAGGCGTCGTGTTGACTGCCAAAGACCCAAGTTCCCACGCAACGCGACGGCCACGTACCGACGCTCTACGGCGAGCTATCGAGTGGCATAGCCACAATTTTTCACGCGACGGGACAAGGCACTACAACACAGTTGATGGCACAACCGTAATTGACTAGTGGCACAGACCCAATTTTCGTGGCGGCAAATTGTAGATGGTGATCTGAACTGAGATGGTCCGGTCATTTCTGGATGGTTCGGTTTAGTTCAGCATGACCGGCACTGGGACATAAATGAAATTTTGTCATATTAATCTAATCATGTGCACGTGCCTTCGATTATTCTACAAGCTTGACACGGTATCATATTGTGAGTATATAAGCATGATTTCAATTGTACAAGCCAGAGGTACAAATGCTATACACGAAAGATATCAACACTTCTCAATGACATGGGGTACCGATAGTACGCTAACCCCACCTGTCATCGACGTGGTTGGGCTGCAACGAACTCCGGCCTTGTCAGGTCTGGTCGTCTCCGGGTGGTCTGGTTTTGTTCGGCTAAGTCTGGCATTAAGATACACACAAATTTTCGTCATTTCGAGCTAATCTTGTGCATATGGCTTTGATTATTGTACAAGCTTAACATGGTGTGTCAATATATTAAGTTAAAATGAACAAGACATAGAACAAATTTAAAAATGGTGTCATTCAAGAATAATGCTAGCAAGAAAGTCTCTCGATCTGAAACTAATTACATATCAATGTGCACATACCTTGGAGTAAAACCAAACCAAGTTTTGTAACAAAAAATAGTAATTTTGACCTCATCTTCTGCACATACCTTGGATTATCATTAAGGTTAAGGAGTGCGAATTAAAAGCTTTTTACTGCATTAACAACATTTCTCTACAATTTTATGTAGGAATCATTAAGGAAATAAATAAAGAAAATGTAAAACTTGCCAAAATTAAGTTCCCCTTAGCATGAATTCGTATTATGGGTAAGCTTAGATAATCCTAAAATATATTTATCTAGCTTTTAAATTGTGAGTTTATTAAGCATAATTGTAAAAGCCAAAGGCACCAATTTAAAATTCCATACCCGAAGGATATCAACACCTCTCTGTGACATGCGGGACCGATAGCGCGCTAGCCCCGCCTGTCATAGACGTGGTTGGGCTGTAGCCAAGTCTGGGTTTGTTCGGTCTGGTTGTCTCCGGGTGGTCCGTTTTTATTCGTCTAAGTCTGGCATTAAGGTACAAACGATTTTTCGTCATTTCGAGCTAATCTTGTGCATATGGCTTTGATTATTCTACGAGATTGGCATGGTATCATGTTGTGGGTATATAATCTTAAGTTAAATTGTACAAGGCAAGGCACAAATTTATAAAACGGCAAGACATTCACAAATATAGGGCTATATAACAAGAGAAGCCTCTGCACTTACAGTGCAAAAGACCTTCCATATGTTGAGTAACAAAACCATGTTTTGTAATAAAAATAGTAATTTGGACCTCATCTTGTGCACATGCCTTGGATTATCATTAAGATAGAACAATATGAATTAAAATATTGTTACTTGTTTTCACAAGCCTCCGATATTGCTTCAAAAAGTACAAGGGACCGGGGCCGTCACCCTAAAATGTTGTGAAACCTAGTGCAGGTCAACCATGTTTTTGTAGGATAATTGTAGGGGAAGTACACATATGTATATAATATCCTGATTTGTTGCGTGAACTCACATTTTAGCATATAAACTTGCCATCAATACGAATAATATTACAATGTGTCTACATTGGCCATTCCGACATAATCCGGAACTCCCGGTCTGCTCATTTGAATTTGGCACTTACTCGATTTTGTCACTAACACATTTCCTTTTGCCCCGTGTTCCAGCTTCCACCTATCCTGTTTGATTTTTTTGGGGCGCATACCCCCATTTTTGCCCTATTAGTTTGATATTTTTATGATTAGAGCCAAATCCGGAATGACCGAATATATACGTACGGTCCGAAGGGCGCATATCGGCGGCAAAGCCAAATGTTTTTGGCTCAAAATTAATACAGGGGGAAGGGGCGGGGGGATTTTTCCCCATTGCCGCCACGCAACTCAAACCCTGTCTCGACCCTGACCCACTCCCCGCCCCCTCTCCATTCCCCATTTCCCTGCCCCCTCATCGTTCTCCATCGTTGCCCCTCTGTTCACCGCCGGTCGCCGTTCCTCGTCGCTCTCAATCCCTAGCTCAGGTGTGTTCTTCCTCTGATCCGCTCCGCTCCGCCGCTCTGGTAGCTTAGATCTTACCCGATAGCTCCGCCGCTATGGTAGCTTAGATCTTATCTGAGCCGCCTCAGCTAGCTTAGATCTTCCCCGTTACTTTAGATCAATGGTTGGACACATGCGCGGCACAAGTGGGCATGGCTCTGGAGGAAGATTTGTCGCGACCGCTCGGCCGGCTGATGATCTCGCGCGCGGTCGCTCGGGCTGATGAACTCGCGGCTGCTTCCGCTATTGCGTCAGCTCAGTATGATATCGCGACCGCTCGGGCTGATGAACTCGCGGCTGCTTCTGCTATCGTGTCAGCTCAGTATGATATCGCGATCGCTCGGGCTGATATCTCGGGTGCTCGGAGTGATCTCGCGGCAGCTCGGAACGATGTCCTCTCCGCTCGGGTTGATATCTCGGCCGCTCGAGCTGATGTCATGGCCGCTCGGGCTGATGTCGCCACCGCTCGATTTGATGAGAGTGTCGCGACATCTAGGGATGTCCTCACCGCTCAGGCTAATGCCGGGGCCGTCCGAGTGGATGCCGCGGCTGCTCAGGCTGATGTCCTCACCGCTCGGGCTAATATGACAATGCTTCAAGCCGAGCAAGCCGTGGAGACCGGTGCCGCTGTTCTGGACGACCACAAGTTGGCGTAAAGATTACTACATGAACTACGACGAGCAGCCGCCAAGGATCTGTTTGGATTATGTTTAGTTTCATTCTCTGAAATGTAATGTTCGGCCGCTCGGGCTGAACATCAGTTTGTTCTAGCTAATATAAATCTAGCTCGAGTTTCTTGTTTGAATATGCACCATGTTGTTTGAATATGCAGCACTACATGCATTTTAGAATTTGTATGCACATGTTGTGATACCTGTTTATTATAACTAATTAATTAGCACGATATATATGGCATGCCAAGTATGCAAAATGATTGCGCAGACATGAAATACACTGGATCCTTCAGTCTTTATCTGCAAGAGTGCCACCGGAAGTCAGTGGTAAGAAAGAATGTCTTGTGTTCAACATCAAATACTTGTACTGTCTTTGTGTTCATATCATAATATACCTAATTTATGTGTTGATGTTGCTGCTGCACAGATTGTACCATGCTATGCCAGGTAAGAGTTCGAGTTAGTACGCCGAAGCAGTTTGGTTTTTCGTTCTCTTGGGGCACATACAAAATTCATGTGAAAAACAAACATAGCAAGACTCGCTTGTACGACAAAGGATGGGAACAGTTGATCAAGCTGAACAATCTCAGAGTAGGAGACATGCTAGTTTTTAGCATGACCGGACCAAATCCAAAAATATCTATTCTCATTATGGACTTTGGTAAAAACGCAGAGGACACTGACGAGAATTCTTCTGACAGTAATTCTGATGAGAATTTAGAGAGTGAAGAAGAAGATAGTTACATAGTTGTCCAAAGAATTGATCTCAAGAACCATGAGAAGTACCGCCTCCTTCCGCTTCTACCCAAAGAGCTAACTATGTTGGGGTTCCTTTTGTGACTCGTTTGACGAGCACTAATCTGAACCAACATGATATGGTAACGAACATTATCATGCCTCTTTACCTCTTCAAAATATAGATGTACAGATGTACACATGCTTACATATATAGTTATGGTATCTCTTTACACATATGCAGAAACTACCTAAGACGATAGCAGAAGAGCCTGGCCTACTACCCATTAAAGACAATGCTGGACTACGATTTGGAACAGCAGGGGTTGTCACCACCATAACATACACCACAAAAACTGACTACCGCATTGTTTTCGGCAAGCTTGGATGGAAGAATTTCCTCGAAGGCAAGAATTTTAAGGTTGATCAACCTGTGCTGATCATTCTTAGAAAAACCAATGACCTCAGCTTGGAAGTCATGATTGAGATACAGATCATCTAGTAGTAGTACTTGTTTATTGAGATACACATCATCTAGTAGTACTTGTTTAGTTATATGTGTTGATTAACTTTTCAGCATCAATATTAATTGATTCGCTCGTTCTGAAATAATGGGCATGATAAGGTCCAGAAAAGTACGTACCTTTTGGATGTATGCTTTTCCGGATAAGTGCAACGCCTAGATTCTGTCGAATGCTCCGGGTAAATTGGAGCCGCCTAAAAAATACAACCGACGCATACAACCCCAGCCTGTTGTTATTCACAACCGCCCCCCAAGTAAGCTGGGATGTCTGGCTAAATCCGGACGTTCCGTCTCTATACAGCCAGTCTAGGAACTTGTCTGCCTCCGACGCTCGCAGCGGTTCTTTTCTGTGCCCGCCTCAGGCTGCAGAGGCGGGTTATTTAAAAAACCGTCTGAGGGGCTGGTTTCCCAGTTGGACGTCAGAACCGGCTCCTCGCGGCTGGATTATCCTCAACTGTTGCTCCGAGCCGGATGGGAAAACCGGCTCAGGCCCATGGCTGGGATCCAGCTGTAATACTCGGATCTGTAGTAGTGAGGGTAGATCTCTTAGGACAGAAGTGTAACTTGATAGTGTGCTCAGTTAGACTCACATTTTATGAAAAACGCATCGATTAAAATCTCTTACATGTCGATGTGGGAAGATGAAAAACTAGTTTGAACATGAAACATAACAGTGGGTAGCAGTAGAGTTTATGTTAGGTAAAGTTTGAACATGAAGCATAACTCGCTGCGACATTAGACTTATGCTGAGAGAACATGAAATGTCACTGGACGTACATTAGAGTTTGCTTTAAGTTGACTTTAACATGAAGCAGAACTGGGTACAACAACAAAGCTTATATTGAGTAAAAACGATTATGCCTCTTGGAATTGATGATTTTTTAAAATAATCATCAATGTTTAGTGCCACCTGTGTGGGAGCACTTGTGGGCATAGGATATATCACCGCTATGACGGGCATCCTACAAGGTATATGTTGAATATATGAGCAATTTTGCATATGATTTGACCTCAGAAAACTATAAATAATTCATGACTGAAATAACGAGTATTAAACTAATGTGATCTACTAGAACAGTTGACAAACATATCAAATCTATAGTAAACGCTAGGAGCAGAAACTGTAGCATGATCTCGAACATAGGGGACATAATCACGTATGATGCAGCATGAACATAATCGCTGGCACCGTCAGCCATGTTGATGTAGAGGTTGCTGATGTCCGGGAAGAAGTCGTCGTTGAAGGAACAAATCACCTCCAGTAGTCGCCCGAGTGCGCTCCCCAAAAATTTGATCACCTCTCTCCCGTGCAGGATTACGAGAAGCGGGGTTCTGGAGGCCTATTGTCCCGTCTCTCGGCGCACGACAGAAGACGGATGAGAAAGACTTGGGTGGTGACTCAATTTTCTGGAACGTGGAAGCCTCATGCAGGTGGCTAGGGCTTGCCTATCTACGGGTCGGTAACAACCCACGGTCATGCATAGCTTTGTCCTTGGCTTGGCTGATTCCTGAAACCCGACCGGGCCTAGCCCAAAGTGGCGAGGCGAGCCGAGAAGGAGGAGCATGCGGGAGGCTCTCCTCTTCTCGTGCTCATACCAGTGGTTAAGGATGCGCGTTCGGTTAATATGGTTAATTCGGTTTGGTTTATATATTTTTTTATTTATACGGTTTCAATACTTCGGTAAATACGGTTTTGTACGAGAATACGGTTCGGTTTCGGTAATAACCATTTAATTTCGGTTCGGTTTTGGTAATAACCAAATTAACCTAACTTGACGCGAATTTTAAAATGACAATTTCTTTTTGTGGCTATATATTACAAAATAACGGAATCGACTATAAAATTAATAGGCATATGATCCAAAGTAACCAAATAACTCATAAAGTTAATAAAAGTCTATAGAAGTAGCAAATCACATGCTACAAGTAACCCGTAAAGTTAATAAAAGTCAATAAAAGTAGCAAATTAATAAAAGTTAATAGGCATTTCGATTTTTTTGGTTAACCATTCGGTTTTCGGTTATTAACCGTATTAACCGCAAGGCATATGGTTAGCTATTTTACTAACCGTAACCTTAACCAGAAACCAAAATAACCACAATTTCGGTTCGGTTTTGGTTTTTTCAGTTCGGTTTCTCGGTTTTCGGTTAACCGTGCGCAGCCTTACC
Source organism: Poa pratensis (assembly GCA_947311845.1). Classification (NCBI taxonomy): domain Eukaryota; kingdom Viridiplantae; phylum Streptophyta; class Magnoliopsida; order Poales; family Poaceae; genus Poa; species Poa pratensis. The sequence continues at coordinate 34,955,963 of CAMZMU010000071.1, read as the reverse complement.
GGTGGTAGAAGAGCTCACCTTATTAGACGATGTAACTCTCTCCCAACTAGCAATGTGGAACTAAATTTTAGTCCCACCTATTCCATTCCAATGAGAATTTCAGAATTTTTAGTTGGGCCACGACATAAGGCCCACTAGTAAATACTAACAAATTCCAGTAATCCCCACAAAGTCTCATAGGCACATCACAAAAATTTAGTTCCAAAACATTGATTATATACAGGTGCTTAGTGACTATTAAATTGAAATTCCACTTAGAAATTTATGCTACACTATATCACAACCTGAATTGTGGACTATGCGTTGAACTGCAAGTTTTTTTGCGAAACTATTTTCACACAAATTTTTGACTGATACTGCGCTGTCACTAGGCTTGCTCGTGGGCGGAGTTTATACATCATACTTTTCATAAGTTTATTAGAGAGCGCTCGACTCTCATAGACTACGACGTTTAATAGTCAGACTAATATGTTATGCAGGACAACATCTCTGCTTATATAAGTAAGCCACATGGAACACATTAAGATAAATATCAACCTGTCATGATGATGAGGAGAATATTTCATATTCACATAGTGGGATAAGTAATATAGAGATACTCTCCTCCCTGCTGATCCGTGATAATTACAGCCATTGCTGATTATCATAGTTCGTCAAAATATATAGCTGATATTGGTTTTTTCAACCACAAGCAAGTCCATCAATAGCAAACAAAGTCACTCTACTTCAACAATGGTTGTGTCTAACGCTATGAGTTTTGCCTCCGTAGTTGACCTTGTTAAGATGGTTTGCTTGCAAGATTTTTAGGAAGCAACGCCACCACCGAGTGTAAACACATAACCGCTCATGGTTTTAATCTTATTAGCATCAGATATCCAGTTTAAATGATTATAACCCACCGGTACCCGGCCCTTGGATACTCAGAATAGTGAATCTCATAGCTCGTATGCCTTTTAAATAGCGCATAACTCGTTCAAGCGCATGCCAATGATCATCTCCCTGATTTGAAACAAACCGATTCAGTTTGCTCACAACAAAAAAGATGTCAGGTTTCGTGACACTAGCCAAATACATAAGCAAACAAATAATCTGAGAATATCTCAAATCTCCAGCAATATGTCGAATCTTTCAAAGCAACATACTAGAGTCCAAGACCTTTTCCACATAGTAAGATTGAATAATTATAATCCCACTGGTGTCATCTTTCAGCAGTTTGATGTTCAAGATAACATCGATAACATCATCTACTCGTAAATCCTTTATCTGAAAACAATAAGATAAAAATTCTTAACCTCCATGTACATTTGGCCGGTCGTGCTGGATGAAAAGCCAACAAGTCAGCCCGGCAAGGCCTAACACAATTTACACACAGCCAATTTTATCAAAATTGTCGGCATCTCCTCCATCCACACCGGTGGAGGAGGACAACCGAGTAGTTGGCCAAATATTATTAATCTACTGTATCTAGCAAATCGAATGCATGTTCTATTTATGTGATATTTGAAGTTTAAATCAATATAAATCGTTTAAATGGTGGGACTAAAAAAAGACCAGACATACAAAATGGGTCACCCGTCGGGTGCAGTGACGGCAAGAAAGGCCACGAGCGAGGCCCCGTTGCGACCCAAACAACGAAAAAAAAGACATTTCGCGTTCGTTTGTGTCGTTTTCTTAGAGTTGCATAGGATCGGACGTTCTAAATCGCTCATTTTGTTGTTTACTAGTTGGCATGTACGTGCAACGCACGTCTTCATAATTATAATGGACAATTTACAAGTCAAAAAAGATCGTACCAGGGTTCCGTGGATTAATTTTCTTGGTACAGGACAATTGGCTAATATAAGTACCTCTAAGGGTACAAGGCTTTGGATTAACTAATACATCACCTTATGCCATAAGCAAGTGCAGCTAAATTACGACTTGAAAAACCAAAGGCAGGAATGTACTACTGATATGATAACAAAAACTGAACAATTAATCATAAGCCCAAAATAAATACATTCCCTAATGAAATGACATGAACTGATGGTGGAGCATGAATAAAGTTTTTCAACCATGAATAAACAGTGGATCATATGCTTCAGCGGTAAAATTTTCCACGCCATATATTTCAACCCTCCGCGGCCCTGCAGAGATAGCACAACTCCTCAATTGCCTAAGAAAAATTACACCGTACTATGAGAATATTGTTGCATGAACAGAAAGCTAAAACCAAAACATACATCTTCATTCTCAACTAATGTCTTCAAGATGACATCCAGTTCCCATATGAATATTTCACAAGCTATAAAAGGAAACTTGTCAACCATGCACTAATGATGTTGAACAAAGTCCATGTACAACCTGCAGGAAAGGATGCAATAGCAGCGTGACCTTCAGAATTAAGAGGGATAAAGAAAGTTGAAATCGGTTAAGTCTTGAACTCGAACATTTGCGTACCTTGTTGTCGACGTGAAGGCCAGGCTACCGTCAGAGCCGTGTAGCTCGCAGTTGTCCTCTGCCACCCTGATTCTGCATTAGTTCCTTTACTTTCTCCCGATGAGTATGCTCGAATTTTGTGGCCTTCTTGGGGCGATTGTCACCAAATTAGTCAAGTTCCAGTTCCCAGCTGAATCAAAGATTGTGCCTCAGTAGCATCTTTAACATCACATAAACATTAGTTTGCAGTGAGTCAGGTTTCATCAGTTTGGAGTTAGAGACTTCCAAGCATAGACAGTGCGTTTGGATACTTACTATTTATCTTCAGAGCAAGTCGCTAGCCATAGGCATCAATGTAGTCTGCCTACATAAAAATAATGAGAGTAAAGGAGGTTGGCTTTCACGGTAAGATATTTATACTGCACACTAACATTCTTTACATCTTCAGACCTTGCAGCATTCCTGAAGTTGGTGAATATACGGCACACTGCAGTTACCAACGCTCCTATGATCCTATCCATACTTGAAACTCAGCCTGAAAGCGCAACACACAAAGCACACTTAAGCTTACCAAAATTCCCCAAATCGAAGGAGACAACCCAAAGCGAGGAAACGCTCTCGCGCACCACGACCCAGCCAACACCCCATCCGGCCGAGATCCGCCCAATATGCGCCCCGCTGCTGTCCGCCCGGCCACTCGCCAGGTTTGGCAGTCCTGAGACCTCACGGGGGATTGGATCGCCAGCGATGGACTCGAGTGCGGTGACGGCGGAGGACCTGATCGAAAAGCTGCATAAATAGGCCGCCGTGGTCCCGTTCCACCGGAAGGAGGAGGTGGACCTCGCCAGTGGGCGTAGAAGGGCTGGCGGCCAAGCAGAATAGGAGGCTTGTTCGGCTGGAGGAGAAACTGAACCGGTACGAATCGAAGGCGACCTGGGCGGTCGCAGCACATCTCCACGCCGTCGTACGCCTCCCCGCGCGCATCTTGGCGTCCGGGCCCGTGGCGCCGCCCAACGCAGACTTGTCGGCTCTGCTCCGATCCAAGGACCGCCAGCCATCGTCGCCTCTACTTCCACCGCCTATTTCTCCACTTCTCGCCCGTGGTCTCGGGGTGCTTGTGGTGGGAGCCAGCCATCGTCGCATCTGTCGCCGTCTGTTTCTCCGGCCGGAGATCGACATGGTCTCGGTGGTGGCTTCTGTTCTGCTCGGGTGATCGAAGGCGACCTGGGCGGTCGCAGCACATCTCCACGCCGCCGTACGCCTCCCCGCGCGCATCTTGGCGTCCGGGCCCCTGGCGCCGCCCAACGCAGACTTGTCGGCTCTGCTCCGATCCAAGGATTGCCAGCCATCATCGCCTCTACCTCCACCGCCTATTTCTCCACTTCTCGCCCGTGGTCTCGGGTGCTTATGGTGGGAGCCAGCCATCGTCGCATCTGCCGCCGTCTGTTTCTCGGCCGGAGATCGACATGGTCTCGGTTGTGGCTTCTGTTCTGCTCGGGTTGAGGGGATTGTTCCAGTAGAGGAGAGAAAAAAAGAGTGAACCGGTACAATGGCTTGCTAATAGCTGTGGCAATGGCTGTAATTATCACGAAATTGAAAAGGTGTGTTGAGTTGTCAAACATTGGAGCGATCTGAAACGTTGATCAAATATTGAACGGATCAAATTTAATGTATCCCGAACATGTTTGCTCTTTTAATAGTAGTATAGATAAGTCTGATCGGACGGCCGGGAAACAGCCGGTTTTCCCCGTCCGGCAAGTCCAAAGACGATTTTGCTAGACTAGGTGAATGCCCGTGCCCGTGCGTTGCTACTGAAATACAATATCATCTATTTAAATGTTCATTCATCATTATGTGCCGTTACTTCGTAGTGTGCACACATTTTTGCTAATTATTTGAAGTCACCTTTAGTGATACTGCCACCTAGAATCCGCTCTATACGTCTGGCCAAGATGTTTTTGCCCCGCTCTAGCATCTTTCTGCTCGAATCCCCTCACATGTCCTTCTAGTTGTTTATCTACCAACACAAAAAATCATCAAATTCGCGTCAGCTAGAGTGACACCCAAAAAATTAACAATGAGCATATGCTTGACAGAGGATAAATCAATGGAGATGAATATTTCGTTTTCAATTCATATTATTTCATACTTGGGTAGTAAAATGTGTAAAATAAGACTCAAAGACGCACCACCACATACCTCCTTTAAACAGTAAAATGTTGCAAATTTATTTCAATAAAGATTCTGGCACACCGAAAATAAATTTGCTCAAATGTCACTACTCAACTCATGATGAGCACCTCTAATAGCTCTAGTTTTCCACAGAACATTTGTCATGGACAAATTTTACAAAATTTCTTGACTATGAACATATGCCGAACTTGCTAAGGTTATGGCATCAATATTAATTGATGTGGGGTAGGGTGGGGGGGGGGGGGTCATTTGATATTTAGAGTTGCTGCTAATTTACATTGAATGCTATGCAATTATAGAAAATATATATGCATACAAATTTCATCAATGTTGGTATTCCTACATGACGGAAATAGGGCTTCCCCACTGCTACACGGGTCACCGTTCAATTGAGGTACTCACTGTCGTGCTCCTCTTAGTGGTGTTCTGTTTCTCTTTCTCCATCTTCACTCGTCCGCCCGCCATTCTGCTAATCTGGCACAACAGCTAAAAGGATAAAACAACAATAACAATTCACTAAAACAACAAACTATATCAAACCTTAAGACGATTAATAAAGCTCATTTACCCTAGTATCCACAAATCATTGATAACACTGAATCTTGCTACAACCCTCGCGTCTTCTTCAACACGGGAACACAACATGAAGACACATCCCTCAAATTAGGTTAAACATGCAAATAGTTGAAATTTCATGTGTACAACCAAAAGGCCACGATCATTAAAGGAACTCATGTGTATCAACAATTTATCCGCTGATGCTTATATACTTTCCTACAAAACGATAAAATTACCAAAAAAAATACAATGTGCCATGTAGGCATGCCCAAAAGTGGGTGCGAGAGGAAAATAATCAAGACCTAGATGCATTTTCAAAGAACTATGGGATAATATATCAAACCTTAAGACAATTAATAAAGCGGCAGAGCACATATCTGATGTGATGTAGAACGTGTGAAAGCAACTCATATATGTTTACGGTCAAACTAAGAGATAATTATACTTCCTGGAAAAACATATCTGAATGTAAAGGTGAGTTTCAATGTAAAAACAATTGTGTTCCTCTCATATAGTCCAGAAGAAAGGAAAATAAACCAAATTTTGTACAATTCCTGAAACCCATCAGATTGCTCCTACTCATTAAAGAAAATTTACAGCAGTACTTTTCAACCCTTCCACCTCCTCTGCATAAAACTGGAAGTCGTTTCACATTGCCTGTATTTCAAAGGCGTTTTAACTCCATATAGCCCAATGTAGCATTACAAATAACTCTAGCGTTTCTAAGATCAATGGTGATAACTGAAAAATTTGTAAGCATATGTAACCTATAGTTTCCTAAGGCACCATTGTGAAAAAAATAGTGAAACGTCTCACAGCCCCACATGGAGAAACAAAATGATTGGATACAGTTGAGCTGCATGATCACAAATAATACTGGAATCTGGCAGCTCTGAATCATAAAAATAAATAACTCGTAGGCATGACTAAGAGAACATGTAAAACCAGTCTCCCATATTTTAGAAGAAAAAAAAGTACATGAGCATTGAGTGGTATAGCAAAGCAGGAATCCAAAGTTTACCTCAGCATTGTCCTCCAATCAGGAGTTTAACCATCGACTCGAAGATCTCTACATGTTCATTGCTTTTTGCAGCAGCACCGCCAACGCAATAGCTAGCACAGTTACTGGAGCGAGCGAGGAAACGCCCAAGGTGTTAGTGCAGGTGTTCCATGTCTCGGCACCGGTGTTGTGGCCGCTATACCTGTCGCTGCCGCTTGCTCGCAACCTTTCGCAGTTCTGCACCACTGTCCGCGACGCGCTCGCCCGCCCGGAACCTGGCTGTGCCGCAGCTCCAGAAGTTCCTAAGATGACGAGGACCAGCGCCACTCATGCTCGACAGCGTTGCCTACTAAGATTTAAAATCAGACGGTGTTAGTTCACTCTTTCTTTTTTAGTTCAACGCGATGCATACCATGCTCGATCATTATCCCCGACTCTCGAGCATTGTGTGATCTGTGTTAAGCTAGAGTAAATCATGTTTGTAGAAGGAAGAAGCCATAAAACTCACATTGAGTACTTCATTGCGCTGATGGTAACTAATGCCGGGAGGAAATCATTCAGTACAACCTTTTGTTTTCATTCTTCTTCTCTGCCAACACAATAGAAGTTCAACTGTCAGAATCCAATTACTGTAGTTCATGGAATGGCGCATACAGTTTTGTAAATAAAAGCAATATCACAGTTTCGGAATATACAATATTCAAAGAAGCAACAAATGTCCTAAAGGCGACGCGGGGAAGTTTAACTAATGTCTCTGATGAGACAGTATTCAGGTCATGAGTATATCAAACCCTAAACCCAACATAGAACTAATAGCCTGTTATTTTCGGATCACACACAAAACACGAGAGAGCGAGGAGAGAAAACGCACGACACCTTGCTTGGAGATGAGGACGACGGGAGAGTGTGGCGTCCATGGTGACCCGAGGAGAAGGAGGAGGTTCGCTGTAGGAAGATGGCTGCCGGAGGACCTTGAACGTGAGGACGAGGGCAGAGCTTCGAGGAGGATGACGGATGCCGATCAGGGACGGCTCAGCGGGATCAGGCGGTGTCACAGCAGATCGCCATGACGTCGCATCGTATCTGGACGAGATGCGCCATCTGAGGAGTTGGACGGGACGGCGGCGAGTGGACTGCAAGGAGCGGCGGCCGCACGGGAAGCTCGAGAGAGGGATTTCGGAAATTCGGGGAGGCGGCTGAGGCGCCCGGTGGTAGCAGCTCTCTCACGCGGTCGTCGCGAAGGCGCCCATCTCCCCCTCCTCCAGTTCGGGAACCGTCGCCTTGCATCGCCCCTTGCTACGAGTTCGTGGAAGGAAGGCCCGCGACCGGCGCAAGGTGGAGCCGCGGTTCTCGTGCACGATGGAGGCCGTTAGGGGCGGCGAGTCCGGCTGGGCGCTGGGCGGAGGCTAGTTTGGCGATGAAGGTGTGGTTCCTCGATGGAGGCGGCGGCGGCGGCAGGCAGGTGCCGCTCCGCAGGGGATTTGTGGCCGAGAGAGAGAGAGTTGAGGTAGAAACTGTTGGGCTCGTCCCATTTGGTCGGGGATAATTGATGATAACCCAGGTACCATTGGTCGGACGCCGCGTGGAGAGGAACGCGAGGGGCGAAGTTGGACGATAGGAGAGATTCCCGCAGCCTCGCTCATATCCCCTCCTCCAGCCCGAACCCTGGGCGCCGCCACTCACGCCGGCGCTCCGGGCAAGACTCTCCCTCCCGGCATTACCTCCTCCTCATCCGACTCGTCTCCTCCCTCCCCGGGGCCATCCTCCTCATCCACCTCGTGCCTCCCTCCCCGCCTCGGGTCGTGGTCAGCACCGGCGGCTCCGTTCACCCGTCCCCGCCCTCCCGTGAACCTCCAGAAGCTAGCCGCGACGAGGCTACCGCCGCAACCCGCACCCAAAATCCGAGCTCCCAGTCCTCCTTGCCGCCGGAGACCATGGTATCGCAGCACGGCATCCTCCTCGCCGTAGGCCTCATCTCTGACCACTTCGGCCCCCTCGTATCTGTAAGTCTCCTGTCCACCTCCTCCCCTCCCGTCATTTTCCTGCCTACTGCCGTGCCTTTGATGCCCTAATTCCTGCCGCCTGATCCCCTCTCGCAGAAGGTGTGCGAATGCCTCCTCCGCCACGGAGCGCTGCAGATGACGGAGATTGCGCGCCGCCTCGAGCTCCCGCGAGGGCAGGTGAAGAACTCCCTCCTCGTCCTCATCCAGCACAACTGCGTTCAGGCCTTCTCAACTAAAGGCAAGCCTATATGCAAATCTCTTGATTGTATGATCTGATTCGATGCCCTACTAGTCCGTGACCCTGACTCCATTCTGTGTTGTTCTATGTAGGGGCCGGCGATAGGACGCTGACGTTCTACCTATACATCTTCGATAACATCCTGCATCGGTTGCGCTTCTCAAAGTTCCTCTCTGTCATCCGCGCCGACATCCCAGAGGTCCTTACTTGGATTTTATTTTGGTCCATGTTTTGCTACACTTGCATGCTAACAATCAGGATTGATCCAAACAGCAGCCATAATTCTCTTAATGCTACAAGCAAGGTGGAGCAGATCGTACTGTAGATTTTCTCCACCTATGAATCGTGCCTTGTGGTGCTTCTCTTTGCTAAATGCATCTCCACCTTGATTAATTGTCTAGATGTGATGACATGGGGGGATGGATATCTCTGAGTATTACTACACTAAAGAATACTAACATGTGCTAAAACAGTCACAATTCATCTTGACCTTGATTAATGGTCTAGAAATAATATACCTGGTCTGAGCTTACATTCTAGTAGTTCTTGTGCTAATTCAGAAAAAATAAATTTCCTTTTAACGTTATGACAATCATTCAGTTTTTTTAGTTTTTTCTTAGTTTATGACCTTATGCCTGGAGCTTATGTATCTTGCAGTCAGAAGTTTTTATTGAGGGATTGCTTCAGAATGGCAGGCTAACATTTGACCAACTCGTGGAATTCACATACTCTAAAGCTTCACAAGGTATGTCTTTTTAATTTCTTGAAATTGTATGGGATGGTACTATGTTCTTTGTATTGTAGTGTTCTCATAATCTTTGATATTTGACGCTGATCGTGACTACTAATGTTTCCCTGATAATGGGTCTTTACCATGTTTCAGACACCATTCGGCCAGAAAGGGAAGAAATACGTTTGAACTTCAACAAACTCGTGTATGCACGCTATGTGGAACGTTGCCCAAAACCTCAACCTTCTTTCGAACCAGTAGTAGATGAAAAACCTACACCTGCGAGGAGAAAAATTCAAAAAGTATGTAAAACGATTCCCTGTTATGGACATTCCTGGTCATTTAATAAGCCTGCTCTCTACTTTATCTATAATTTTCCCATCTAAATTAATCATCAGATAATGCATGCAGAGATTGGTAGAAGTTGACTAGGCTATTTTGTTTATAACTTTGGTCATGTAATTCGACATCTTAGCAAATGCATGCAGAGCTCAGTGGTCAAGGAGTTTCAGATATTTCTTTGCCTGTTGATGAAAAACATCATAATCTTAACTCATAAGTCAATCTATATATTGACTGTGCAAAAACTAGTTTACTAGGACCAAAACCTAGTTAGTCCTCTTGTCCACTGGCTTTCCCAATGGTAAATCCGAATACTCAAAAGGATTTATCTCCTAAAACCGTTAGTCGGATTAGCGATCATCTTCACTTCTATGTTTGTCTCGGTGAGTGCTTTTAAACTAGATCCCATGTTCCTATGTTTTGATGAAATTTCTTCGTCGCACCAGTTGCCATATTTATATACTGTGGTTGCCAAATTAACAACTAACGGTTTCCCAGATAATAGTGCATAGTTGTCATAAAATTTTATACATGTTTTTCTCATTGCAATGTGATGCAGAGGTAGAGGGCGAGTATTCTAGTGTTAACAACAACTAAGAGATGATATCACCCACAAAAAGTAGTATCATACAACTTTGCATTGATTTTGAATGACATACATGAACCTGGCAACCAAGTTATTATAATCTGGCAACTAAGCAGTATCATATGGCAACTAAGTGATAACAATCTTACAAGTACCAACAAAAAGTTTTTCAAACATGTTGACATGAGATATAGTTTCGAAAATCTTTGAAAGTTTGAAATCAAAGGATTTTTTTATGATGCCATGGCTTTAGCTGCGAGAGAGAGAGAGGGGGAGAGAGAAGGGAGATAGAGCACTATGGGTACGTTTGGTTCCATTGCTGAATAGGGCCATAGCTTACCTAGCCAGCTAGCCCAGCTCGGCTTAGCTAAGCCTGCCTTGGCTGTACGTTTGGTTCCGCTGCTTGCTTTTGCTGGCTAATTCTAGCAGGCTAGTTGTTTGGATAGATTGCCACGGTTGCTTTTGGAGGCAAGCTAGCACCTGAACCCAGCGGAACATGCGGAACGTGGGACTTTTTTTTCGTGCGAAGAAGTTTGCCGTCGGAAGCTAGCCGATTCGGCTCTCCCGCAGGGGCAAGGTTTTTCTAGCCCTTTGAGGCTAGCTGGCCCTCAAAAGCAATATTTTTATTGGGTACCAAACGTATCTCCTAGCCTGGCAAGGCTATAACTGATTTTGCCTAGGATCCAAACGTACCCTATTTTGCTGCTGCCGCTGCGTGAGAGATAGAGGAGTCTAGCACTATTTTGTTGCCGCCGGTCATGAACTGACACAATTATCTTTTTTATACAGACTGTCGAGGAGGATCTTTCACTTGAGCAGAAAATTGTCACTACTGCAACACTTTCTGACCCAGAAAGATTTTCTGAGATCCCATACAGCATGGAAGATGCATCAAATGCAAATGATTGTCCTCAGAACGCTGTTTCTGGCTCTAAGGTGTTGTACTCTGTTTACTTATTGCTGTCCCCATGTTATGTGGTGACTTCATGCTTTATGGAAGTTACTCCCTCCGTTCCAAAACGAATGACTTCCATTTGTCTGCATGCGGAGGGAGTAGTTGTTTCAGCCATCCTGTTGTTAAACCAGAAAAAAGCAAAGTGGCTCATGTAGATTCTTTGTTAATGGCTAATGCATTATCTGACAGTATTGGTAACTCTGCTTCTAAAAGTATTCACTGGCACATGATTAATAATATTTAATCTGCTACTTTTATCATCATGTAACTCTCTGTGTCGTTATTTCATCAGCGGAAACACGGTGCCTTTGAGGTAGATGAAGAGCTCAAGTCGATGATTGCAGATAATGAAGTACTCTGGCGGGCAAATTTTGAGAAATTTATATTCTGCCTAAAGAAGAAGGTACGGGCTTGTTTGGTTCGCACGGTTCTAAAAACAGAGGAATATAAAAACACAGGAATTCTGTAAACTTGGTTGCTTTGTTCACATGAATAAGAAAAAACACATGATTACTAATAAACATGGTCAAATCAAAGTCAAACCACTTGAGAAAGTATAGTTAGCATGTTATTATGCCACTAGAGACATCGGTCTTGTTCTTCGTGTGTAGGATTTTGAAAACGAGGTCCAGGTGGATTGTAAATTACTGCATTTTTCCTTTGAAGCTGAGATCAAAGGAAAAATTCCTGCATTTTTCCTTTGCTCAACTCCTTTGAACCAAACAGATGAATAGTGCCACCGTAGGAAAATTTTATATTCCTACATTATTTCTCCATTTTTCCCTTGAACCAAACAACCCTTGAGTGTTTGATTCATAGGATTTCATAAGAATTTTGAAGGATTTGGAACCTGTACGATTTTTCCTATGTGTTGTTTGGTTTGTGGGATTGAATCCTACAGGAAATTTTCCCAAAGATTCCTTAGCACTACATTTTGTAGGAATTTTCCGCATCCACTGAAACCTCTTGGAATATAATCCTTTGTTTTCCTGTGGTGCAACCAACAAACTCCGGTGCAAAGAAAATCCTGTAGGGCTCCTTTGATTCATAGGATAGGAAAAGTGTAGGAATAGGAAACTCATAGGATTGATATGGCATGTCTTGTTGAATCCTATGGGAAGAGTGTTAGGAGTAATCTTGTCAATGTAGTTGGCTGGTAGAAGGAGCTAGCTTAATCATGAAGTATTCAGGGTATGCAGGGAGAACTCTAGAATTAGGAATGTTCTATAGTAAAATATTTAGGAGTAGTATGAAATATCTAGAGTTTGTAGAGTATTCTAGAAGTATGGTGTAGGGTTTGGATTGTGCCACATGGCAACAATCTTAAGCGTCATGTACAAGTATAAATAGGGGTACCACCCCTCCCATGTAACCGAAGCTTGTAAAGCCAAGATGTAGCCTCAAGCAATGTATGCAATATATAGAGCATATATGTGGTCTGTCATATATGCCTATGTGTTAGTGTGTGTGAAGCACAACCTTATTGGAAGGAGCTAAGTGATTTAGCTCCAGCAAAGAGAAAGTTCCTTTGGGGCTCCTTTGATTATTAGGATTGTCAAAGGATTGATGTAGGATTGAAATCCTATGGGAATTTTTCCTTCAAACCCGTTTGATTCATAGGATCATATCCCATAGAAAAAATCCCTATAGGAATCTTGTAGTACAAACTCCATAGGAAAATAACGTGAGCTCCAACCTAATGGAAAAATTCCTTCACCAATCAAAGGAACTTTCTCTTCCCATAGGATTCAACTAGACATGCCATACCAATCCTATGAGTTTCCTATTCCTACACTTTTCCTATCCTATGAATCAAAGAAGCCCCATGTTATTTTCCTATGGAGTTTGTACTACAAGATTCCTATAGGAATTTTTCCTATGGGATTTGATCCTATGAATCAAACGGCTTCAAAGGAAAAATTCCTATAGTATTTCAATCCTACACCAATCCTTTCACAATCTTATGAATCAAAGGAGCCCGTAGAATTCGAATGGGTCCTGCACTTTTCTTTCTTCTGTGTTTTTGGAATCCGTGTGAATCAAAGATGGATAATTGGATAGCATATCTATGTAGGCATATATCTCCATCTGTTTTTTTGTCTATAGCGTTGTTTCTGTACTTTTTGTGTTTGCATTGGGGCTTTGAAAAGTAGGTTTTTCGCCCTTTCACGTTTTGGTTCCTTTTGTTTAGGGTTAGGGTTTGTAGGTTTAGGGTTGAAAAAGGCTTAGTTGTTGTATTGGGGCTACTACCTAATTTATATAATAAATAGTAAAAAGAAAAGTAGCAAAAGGTTATAAATCCCAAAGTGAAGTAAAATTTATACGTGAAAGGAGGACAATTCTATCAAAGAATACTTCCTTCGTAACATATAAAGCATCTGCAATGTATTGAATCAATGTCGGTACATAGCCATGCTACCTTAGAGGAAAATGAAGGAAGGATGCAATTCAACTTTGTTAATGCCCATTTCTTATTTTCCTGTATTGTAGTTTTGTGCGGACCGAAAGAAGCCAAAGCTGAAGGTTGGCACACATCCTATCTGGGAGTCATTTTTTGAGGCTAACTTAACTGACAAGGACACCAACTCTGGTAGATGCAGAAACACTGCAATTTTGTTTTATGGCTTTACCTTCTTATATAATTTTTTTAACCTATATTCCTGTTCTGAATTCCACCAGTTCTTTTCTTGCTCCTTGGTGTGTGCATCAATAAAAAAACTTGTTTCTGTTTCAGCTATTTATTTTAAATTTGTACCTTCAACATGGTCCTGAATCTACCAGATTAGGGAGAATGCCATATGCTAGTTTAGTCATGCACTGGCATATGCTTATTTGTTGATGTTCCTCTGTTCTGTGGTTTGCTTTAGTTTCATTTGAAGGAAAAAACAAGAGGTAAGAAAGAGCTTTCATAAGAGGATAATATAAATCTAGTTTACCTGATTTGGTTAAGTTGCATACGATTTTTGTTTGCAGTACCAGTACCAGCACCATGTCTTCCTAGATACCAAGTAGGCAAGTAACCAACTTGGGGAAGTACCAACGTACACCTTTTCACTGAAGCTACATGGTTTCAGTTTGATCAATAGTTGTCCACGTTTTCATTGAGATCGGTGCAAGTAATTAGATGGGTCAAAACACTATCTTCGTGAACACCTGCGTATTATTCTCTAACAAATATAACAGCTAGTCCCCTTTTTTCAGTGACATCATCAATAAATGGTATTTTGGAGAGACTTGGACAAAAGGAAGGCGGTGCAGCAATGACACTCGATCAGATAACACGAGTTCTGGAGGATTTACAGTGTACTACTTCCACTGACGATCCAGAAGCTTTTACTTTTGGTAAGATTTATTTTAAATGCTCTGTTGATATTTTTGTTGTGCATAAGTCCTATACATCAAAGTTCTATTGGTGAAGTGCTTTGCATGGAGTCCAGTTCTAGCTCTCGCAGAAATGATCTGTGCTATGTTTTGTAAGTCAAAGATTGCCACTAGGTGATTGTTACCACAAGGAAACTGCTTCTGTTCTACTCCAATTCCTTGATTGAATTGTGGTACCTTAATGTATCAGTTATGCTTTTGCTTTGTGGATACGATCTTGCGAACCAGTCCACACTCCACACTTTTCCCAGATAAGGATACCGTGCATGAAAAAACCCCGTAAACTATGACCTCTTGCAATGTTTTCATACTTAGGCTGTGTTTGGTTTAACTGTGGATTCCACAAAAGCAGCTATGAACTGTGAGCTGTGAAAAAGCTGTTGTGAGTCGAGAATTGTGACAAAATTGAAAGTTGTTTGGCTGAAACAACTGTGAAACTGTGAATTTTGTGCGGATCATCTGTAATACCTTTAAGACCCTGGTATAGCTGGCCGGAATTCCTCGCCAGAGTTCGCCTTATCCCCACCCCACTCATGTACGGCCACCTCGCTCCCGGACGGACCTCGCCGGAGCATCTCCGGAGTTAGCCAGAACCTCATCAGAGTTTGCCGACCACCGCACCAGAGCACCTTTCCGAAGCTCTGTTGCGCCTCGTCAGACCGCCATACTGGAGCCCCACCGGAACACCTCGCCGAAGATCGGCAAAGCCACGTCATACCTCGCCGAACCGCCATCGAGCACTTCCGCCTCTGGCCTCATTGGTCCTCGCGTGGACACTCGCTGGAGTTGGCAAGACTTCGCCAGAACATCATTGGAGTTGGTTGGAACCTCGCCGGAGATCATTCGAACCACCCTGGAACCTCCCGGAACCTCATCAGAACCATTCGACCTCGTTGGAGCTGCCCGCACCTCGCCGGACCCCTCCGATACTCGTTGGAAGCCCCCTAATACGTTTTACGTCCGGTTTCCGCATCAACACTAGCCGTGTGCTCGCCTGCGCAAGCGCCTCCTATAGCCATTTCACACAAGTGAACACGGGCCGCTGCCACAACAGATAGTTTTTTTAATTGCTACATAGCTACTCACGTAACTCACACAGTCATACCCATCCAACCAGCCATGATCAGTAGCAGAAACCGAGACTTAATAAAAATTTAGAAGAGCAAAACAAAAGCAGAGGAAGGGAAGGACAACGATGGCTGGTACTACTTTTGTACTTTTGGTGGCAAGACAGGACAGTTTGCTGCGATAGAGCACACGAGATTTCATGCTCGATTCAACGGTCTCTCTCTCTCTCTCCATTCAAGGTGACCATAGAGATAACCTGGAATGGGATGCGGGGAGAAGGGCGGATGGAGCTCAGAGCATTCCGATTATTGGATGCGTGGCGGCGCTAGTACGGCTGGATGTAGCGATACACATACGCCTCACGCTGTGGGGTTTGTATTGTGAGAAATAGGGAGAGAGCACGGGGTGGAGGGGATCCTATGCCTCAGGCTAGTGGTGGGGATCGTAGCATGGGGGTGGAGGTGCTGGCTTGCCGGCTGAGGCGGCGAGTGGCGGGGATGGCTTCTGGTCAGGGACGGGACGGAGAAACAAATGACCGAGGAGAGGGTCGGGCGGATGAGCGCCTCGACGCTGGAGGGACGGCGGCGGAGGCGTGGCTGGAACCCTAGCTGTCTGTCCGTTCTGTTCTCCATGTGAGACGAGGCCTTTTGCTGGGTGGGGAAGGAATAGAATCGTCGAACCGGTGCAACTTAATCCGTGGCAGTGGGTAATTTTACGCATAAGTCCGTTCTCAACGCGATGGAAGCTGCTCGCTAGGCCCGGCGGGAAATGTACAGGGAAAAGCACCTGCGTTTGGAATTCTTGGTGCGGTTAAAAACTTGTTTGGTTGAGATTGTCCGTTTGCCACCGCGAAGTTGGTTCGGAAGCTAAACCAAACGGAGCCTTAGTCATAGTCTTCGCCCGGTCACCGTTAGGTTGCTGATACTGCTTGGCGGCCTGCTATTTTGTGAAGGTATGGTTCACACGGTGATAGTACTGTATTCAGACGAAGCGTGAAAAATGATATAGAAACCTACTAGAGGGAAACCCTACGTAGCACCGATACTTCAAAACCTGGCGTATCCGCGTACCGTACTTTGCCGATACTCCGATACTCCGCCGATACTCCGATACACGTATCCCTGGCGTATCCTATTTTCCTGAATTAAAAAAGAAAGAAAAGAATGCCGATACTCCGAGGATACTTCGACGATACTTCAGCGATACCTGGAGTCTACGAAGCGAGATACCGATACCTGAAATCTATGTGCTACTGATGGTGAAGAAGCATGGCAGGCAGCCAGACTTCTTTTGGTGCTACCAATATCTGGAGTGAGATACCGACGACATGTCGTCTGCAGGCATCGGCATGGCAAGCAGCCAGTCTTCTTTTGGTGGTAGTTCAAGCAAAAATAGTTAGTGCTAGTTAGCTACTGATGGTAAAGAAGCTGGGGCTGGGGCTAGTGCATTGTGGAATTGATGAATGATAACTATTCAGTCATTGAGGACATGAAAAGGCAATAAATGGGGCAGTATTTTCATCTCATCTCACCATCTCAGTATCCCACAGCATTTGAATTTTTCTGTCTTTATTACATGGCATATTATTATTTTTACATATGTACTCGCCGTATCGCCGTATTGCTGTTTTTTGAAATTGCCGTATCCCGTATCGCCGTACCCGTGTCGCCGTATCCGTCTCGCCGTATCGGTGCTACGTAGGGGAAACCTACTCTCCTACTCACCAGTTTTTTTCTAATAAACATGTCGTACAAATTTGGGTATGCCAGCCTTGAGTGAACATCATAAGTTATTTTTGAAAGATTCACATGACAGTGCTACTATCTTTTGTAGATTTGCGCAGAATGGTTGAAGCATGTAGAACTGAAGAGGTACAGGGTTGTGTTACACTGTTTAATACTTGAGTTAAAAGGCACTCCTTTATCCATAGACGTACCAACAAAACTGACATGCACATGACTTCTGTGCAAATTGTAGATAGAGTCGCTTGTGAAAAAGAAATACGGGCAAGAAGCTTTTACAATCTTTAGGCTGTTGGTCACAGATGGTCGTCCAGTTGAGACAGATCAAGTAAGTTACTCTTCACATTGAGGAAATTTCAGAACTATGCCCTGTTATTGTTCTCAAACTATTTGTGTTAAGAAAGGTTCTGTTATGCATTTTATGTGCTAATATATTCCTGTTTATGATTGTTTACTTGACGACATAGTTTCCTGTAGCAAATTGCAGTGCACAATACTAACATTGTTGCACATGTGCAGATTATTGACATGACAATTCTTGACAAGCAGATTGTTCATTCAACTTTGTACAAGCTATGGAAGGACGACTACATAGATACAGAGGTCTGTCTCACAATTTCATCAGAAAAGTAGCATTTCTTGTTTGAAGCACACAGAGGATGACGAACCTCCTTTATTAAGATATTCCTTGTGCCGTTTATCCAAAAGATAACTTTACTGCTTTGATGGTTTACTATTCTTATGGCAGGCGGCCCTTATTAGCCTTACAAATGCATTATGATATATTGTGTTACTTTCAGTATAAATCTGCATACATTTATCGTCATTACTCATTAATGCTACTTAAGAAGGCTACGGGCTTGGAGACAGCTTAAAACCAAGCACAAACATGATCAGAATAGTTGATACAATAGTTAATGTCATTAAATCTGCTTGACCCGTGAAGTACTTATAGCACAAAGAATATTCAGTTATATGTTCTAGAGGAATTGCTAGTTCTTCTGTGAATGGTGATCGGACACATTAACTCACACTATTCAAGATATGTAGTGTGGAAGCATAGAACTTTATGCACCATAACTTTTACTAGCTTAATGTTGCACTAGAATAGTTGGGACTACAGGTGTTATGCTAGCAGTGACAATTGGCCTAATAATTATTCAGACAACCAACTGTCAGTTAGTAATATATGTGAAAGTGATTATGTTGCACTCCACTGTAGAGACTAGAGAAACAGGAAGTCAGATACATTTGCTACTACTGTTTTTTGTGCTTCTATTTTATTGAACATCATTTTTGCTCCAACACGTCACCCATGTCAAATTTATCGTCAAACTTAGTTTTTCAGTAACATTACTAAATGGAGACACAGTTTTTCTACAGCAAATTTCAAGTTTCAATTGCTTGTTTGGAGCAATAGTTCAGTAATTTCACAATACTTCTGCTACCTCAGTACCAAGCTAATCTAAAGAATTGATCACTCACCTGGATTAAACCTATGAGAACAGTTGATATACTTTAGTAAATTGCGGGAATATCGATACGAATAGTGTATTGCTATATGGTAAGCTTCTGTTCACAGTAATTCTATTATGTTTACAGAAAATTGGTTCCGCACCAGGAACAGGGTACGCACAGTTTTTTGTATGGCGAGTGAAAAATACATTTCGTGAACAGTTCATCGACAATCTCTATCATGCTGCTTTGAACTTACGCCAGATGGTGAATTACATTGCTGAACTTCTACTCGAGGTTATCTTCTGATCACCTTTTACCATTGCAGTTATTTAGCTGTATAAGCCGCGATTATCTAAACTACACAATCTTACTTGTTTAGTTATCTTGAATTTACGATCCACTTCATGGTTGCCGTATGCCCCATATGTGGATCATAGTTCATACATCACTATATAATGTATTTGACGCGCCCTATCATATATGTAACCTAGTATGTATGTTTCTTTACTAAATCATATGTTCATAGGCTTGTTTGGTTGGATCAGGCTGTGCCTTTCATTAGTTCATCCCATGTTGGATCAGGTGATCATATAGTTTAATTTGAATTTAGTAGTAGTAATTTACTTTGCTTCCATATAGAAAACCATCCTTAGAAACAATTGTTGAGATGCTAAATGGAATAAGCCACAAGTCTACAGTTGATATAATCATAGTTGAATAAGGTCTATCAACAACAATATGGGATTTTGCAGGAGCAGGGCCTAGCTGCTATTGACGCAAAGTCAAATACTGTGCCATCTTATTAAATGAACAACTTTTGCCATCTTAAAACTTAGCTTGTTTTCTTGAAGTATGTTTTACTTGCACTATGTGCAACCTCACCTCACGGCTTAAATATCATGTATTGCAGGGTTCAAAGGATGAAAAAAAGCTGAAGACCAGAAGGAACATGTTGATCCTAGCACTCACTAGACATGACGACTCTCTCATGTTGTTCCATGATTTTTGAAAGGGATCCCTCTTTGAAAACACCGGACCGGTGTTGCGAGCATTGCTAGTCTCACATAAAATATAAATGTAAAAAAGAAGACTTTTAAGTTGAACAACTGAACTAATGTACCTTGCCTGACCATACCTCTGGGAATTTTCTTTATATGGAGAATGTTAAGTTTTCTTCTCCCCTTTTGTCGTGGCATTTTGGAGATGAGTACGATACTACTCGCTCCCTTCCAAATTATAAGATGTTTTTGATATAGAATCAGAAAAAAGACAAAATATTTTATATTTCGGAAGAGAGTAGTAGCTAAGAGCATCTCCTGTGAATACCCTAAATAGGGCAGCAAAAAATAGTTTTAGGGCATGAGAAGTTGGTTTTTGGGCATTTTGAGGCACCAAATTTTTTTCCGCCGTAGCAGATGGCCTATTTTAGGGCACTGGTAGATCCGACAACGGTGAGGGAGCGAGGCACTGCTTGATTTCGGCTAGGGAGGGTGTCGCAAAAAAGGTGGTGAGGGCAGAGCTGGCTGGCGTCGAGAGGTCGGCAAGGAGTGGTGGCTCGCCGACGGACGCATGGAGTCGTGGCGGCCGCTCGTTTAACTAGGTGGGCTGCTCATTTAACTAGGTGGGCTGCGGCGGTGGTGTGATGACGATGTGAGGCGTCACTGCAGCGGTTTTGGTTTTGGGCATAGTAGGATAAAGCAGCACCCTTGTTGCCCCAAAATTGCAGCACAAGGGGCCAATTTTTTGGCAGCCCAAAAAAATTGGGCTCGAGATAGAAACAGGGCAAAACTGTCTACAAAACTACTGGTAAAACGCCAGTCGACTTATTACCGACTCCTAAAGTGTTATCATCACTCGAAAAGATATTGGCTGACTATGAACATTGGTGGTTTGTTTAAGACGTGCGCTGACGGAGGAGTCTCTGCCCGAATCTTCTAGTCAACCAGGCACTCGGGGGCTACTGATGTGGGCCTACCCTCCGGATACCCCACTATGAAGATACCTGGTGCACGTATAAGTCAAGGACCCGATGAAGGCCCACCAAAGGACCAAGATCGAAGCCCACAGAAGGGGAAGTACGCTCCAAGTCAAGGCATAGTTTAGGTCGGTTCGTGATTACCATACCTATAAACCTGATCGGGCACGGACACCTGAAAGTGCATGGTTGCCCCCATGTGTGGTTTTGGTAATTAATGACACTTCTTATGGACTAATGTTTACATTGAGATATTCTTATAGATCTTGTCCATTGGAGTTCATGTGTTGGACTCTTGAAGATGGCATGATGACCAATGCTCTATTTAAGGGTTTATATGAAGAATGATCATGTGTAGATGATGAAGTGCAAAGGAGACATGAAGACGGAGCTTAGCGAGGCTTTCCCATAATGGAGTATGGGGGAGCATTTGGAGAAGTCTTCATCAAGCATGGGCTAGCAAGCACAATCAAGAAAGGTGTTCCAACTTGAGAGAGTCAAGATCGTCATCATCGAGCTCAAGTGGAATGCGCAAGGCAAAGGTATGATCTTGATAGGTTTTCTATTTTACCGGTCTCATGTTGTTAGTGGGAGACCGGGTTTTAGGATAGACGGCGTACTATCAAGAGGGGTTCTCAAGTGAGTAACTTGATTGCATCTTTTGTGGAGAGCTCATACCTTTGCATACTTGGCATATCATCTTTCTTGGTTCTTATTTGACTTTTCTCCTTGTTGGGTTTTGGTGCTTGTCGTGATCTTCATGACAAGCCCAAGTTCTTCGAAAACGGATTTCATTTGGATGAGCAGTAGTCGCGGACAAATTTGAAGCCCGCGGAGTCAGTGGCTTTTGGGAACTTGCTGCCAATCAATGGCGGGTCGTGTCCGACCGGTCCGATCGGGTAATACTGTTTGTAGTGGGCCAAATCGTAGCGACATTTTGATCGAAAACCTATAATAAGCCTGAGCTATATGGAGCTCGTTATTTTGAAAATTCGAAAATGACACTTTTAAGTTTTCAAAAATCGCGAAACAAATCACAGATGTAGATGCTGTCGAGATCTATAAGCGTGCAAAATTTTACCTTAAAATTCATTGTATTTTGCGCTGTACAAAAAAGTCAAATGAGTGGATTTGGGTACTGCACACAATTTCAAAATTTTGAAATCTTCCCCGATTTGTCTTTTTTGTACAGCACAAAATACACCGTATTTTAAGGTAACATTTGACACGCTTGTAGATCTAGATATTATCTACGTCTGTGATTTGTTTCGCGATTTTTGGAAACTCAAAAAATGTCATTTTTGCATTTTCAAAAAACGAGCTTCATGTAGCTCGGGTTCCAAAAATCCACACTCCATTTTGATCCGTTTTTTTCCAAAGTGTTCGTTTGGCGGAAAATCACGGTTTAACGTGCCGACGTAAATAGTTTGACGTCCGTTTTTTCATCCGCGTGGACCCATTTTCGGTCCAAATTTGAGCCAGGTTTGTGTCTATGCTGAAACTCTCGTGTTCGCCCCTTGTCCTCCCCATGGCTGCCCTGACCTGGCTGTCAGCCTCGCCGAACGGCCCACCTTCACCTTCAATGCGGTTGGCGAGGCCTTTATATGGCCGCCTGCGAGCCAAAACCTAGCGCTGCCACCACCCTTCCCACCACGGCCGCAACACCTCCTAACACTTTCCCAACCACCGGAATGGATCCGCCACCGCCGCCATCACTACAACACCTTCTAGAGTAGGTTGAGCGAGCGCGCTCGGGCGCTATCGCGGTAGCCTCTCTCGACGCATGCCCACAAGCCCGACGTGGATCGGTATGCCGAGCGTACGGCCTCCGCGCCCGGTGCCATAGCAGATGAGGAGGACCGTGGATGCCGTGTGCTCCAACGTCTATGGCCCCGAGGAGGACACATACGCGGCGGGAGTAGCGGATGTCGCCCCCGCCCCCGCAGCTGCACCTCCTCCCGCCGCTGCCGCCCTCCTCCCGACGAGGAGGAGGACTGAAAGTGCATGTTGCCCCCATGCGTGGTTTTGGTAATTTATGACAATCCTTATGGACTAATGTTTGCATTGAGATATTCGTATACATCTTGTCTATGGGAAAAGATTGGAGTTCATGTGTTGTACTCTAGAAGATTACATGATGATCAATGCTCTATTCAAGGGTTTATATGAAGAATGAACATGTGGAGAGTCGAGCTTATTGCAAGTGTGGCTTCGAAAAGAAGATTGAGTGAATATTCATGTTTATCTCCAAGTCATCACATATATTGAGAAAAGATTATGAAGTGCAAGTTCAATATGATCCATCTCGGAAGATATCATTTGATTGAAGATTGCAATGGACACATGAAGACGGAGCTAAGCGAGGCCCCCCATAATGGAGTATGGGGGAGTATTTGGAGAAGTCTTGATCACGCTTGTGCTAGCAAGCACGATCAAGAAAGGTGTTCCAACTTGAGAGAGTCAAGATCGTCTTCATCTAGCTCAAGTGGAATGCTCACGACAAAGGTATGATCTTGATAGGTTTTATATTTTACCGGTCTCATGCTTTTGGGAGACCGGGTTATAGGATCGATAGCCGTACTATCAACAATGGCTCTCAAGTGAGTAACTTGATCGCATCTTTGTGGAGAGATCAAACCTTTGCATACTTGTCATATCATCTTTCTTGGTTCTTATTTGGTTCTTCTCCATGTTGGGTTTTGGTACTTGTCGTGATCTTCATGACAAGCCTAAGTTCTTCAAAAATAGATTTTGATTGAAAACCTTTTGCGCTTTCGTGTTGGAAATGTTACCGGTTCATCTTTGAGAAAGGTTCCACACCTTCCCATGAGTGGCATCCTATCTCTGTAGATGATCCTAAATATTTCTAACAAAATTGGTTTTACCTATCTTTTTGTAGGGTAGCTCTTGCTACTATCTTTTCAACAAAATTGGTTTCACATGTTTTGGAGTTCGTACGAGAAAGTTATTGGGTTTCAGTTTTGCTGAGTTGCTGCTGGTTTTATAGGCCGAAGTGTCCGGTCTGCCAGGGCCGGAGTTTCCGGTGTGCCTCATACCGGAGTCTCCAGACTTAGGGCATCAAAGTTTCCGGCCTCCCTCCGGCCTGCCGTTTTTCACCGAGTGTCTCATGTGGGGAGAGTTGCTGTATTCCGGTCCGGAGGAACACCGGAGTGAGTCCGGAGTCTCCGGTCTGGCCGGAATCTTCGGACCATGCTTGGACTGGAATCTTCACTCAGACAGGAGCCTCTGGTCTGCCCAGACCGGAGTCTCCGGTGTGACTTTTCTGCAATGGCTCTTTTTCGTGGGGACCTATAAAAGGCCCCCTTCTTCGCCAATGAAACTGCTGGTTGCTTGGCTCATTTTTCCCCTCTCTCTCTTGCCATTGTTGACCTTGGAAAGCTAACTTGCCCATCTCTCAATCCCTCCCATGATTCTTGCATAGCTTTGAGGGAAAAGTGAGAGGAGATCTAGATCTATATTTTCACCAATCCATCTCTACACTAAGTGAGGGGAAGTCTATTGTTCTAGATCTTGGAGTTCCATTTGTGGAGTTCTTCATTGTTCTTCCTCTCTTCTCCCCCATAAGCATTAGTTGCTTTTGGTGGGATTTGGGAGTGAAGGACTTGAGCACTTCTTGTGTTCTTGTCATTGCATTTGTTGTATCGGTTTGTGCTCTCCACAAGGATTCATGGAAGTTGAAAATTTGTGAGCTTGTTACTCTTAGGTCATTGGACCCTAGACGGTCTGTGGTGTTCTTGGGAGCCTCCAATTAAGTTGTGGATGCGTGCCCCAAGCTTGTGGTGACTTCAGGAGCCTCCGATTAAGTTGTGGACGTGTGCCCCAAGTTTGAAGGTTACCAATAGTGGAAGGTGAACCAATCCTTTGTGGTGCAGTTTATCGGAGAATAGGGTGAGGCCTTTTGTGGCGTTGAGTAGGCCTTTGTGGTGAGCTCACACCCCTCCAACGAGACGTACTCCCGTAACGAGAAGGAACTCGAGAATACATCATCGTCTTTGTGTGCCTCGGTTATTTCTATACCTGAGCTCTTTACTTATGCACTTTACATTATGATAGCCTTCGTTCTTGAAGTCTTATATCTTGCTATCACCTTGTTACTTGTCTTGCTTAGCATAAGTTTTTGGTGCACATAGTTGAGCCTAGAATATTTAGGTTGTGTGCTTGATAAATTAAACATTAGTTTTATTCCGCATTTATCAAGTCTAAACCGA
The DNA here is from genome assembly GCA_947311845.1 of Poa pratensis. NCBI lineage: Eukaryota > Viridiplantae > Streptophyta > Magnoliopsida > Poales > Poaceae > Poa > Poa pratensis. Next base: position 34,931,087 of record CAMZMU010000071.1, on the reverse strand, counting down.
AAAGTTTTAATCGCCTATTCACCCTCCCTCTAGGCGACATCGTCATCCTTTCAAGGACGACGACCCTAAGTTCGCCTGGAGCGGCGAGCAGGTGGAGGGCCGCAACACTCGCAATTTCAGGAGGCCTTGGAGGACTCGTTCGAATCCCTCCGCGCCGACCGAGCCCGGCATGCCGCGCTTGTCCGCGAGCTCCGGGAGGATGAAGCTGCCCAAATGGTGCATGTAGCCCGCGAGTCACTGATTGCCGGTCGTGCCTTCCGCCGCAAGCTTGCGCGCGAGTCCAAGGAGGCATTGTGTGCCAACACCTTCAGCCGCTCCGCTTGAAGGCCTACAACCTCCGGCGGCGCCTACTACTCGCGGCCAATTTTGTTAAACATGTCGGCGCCACAGCCTAAATCATAGCACTAAACGGGGAGGGTGGAGGAGTCATCTAGTCCGGCCCGCAGACGGTCCTGCCACCGGAAGAGCCAGCAAATCCGTCCTAGCAAGGTGGGCACAAGCCTAGCGCACGCCCATGCGCGGCTAATTTTGTTAAAATTGTCGGGATCTCCATCGCCCGTAACCGGAAAAGTACCTATTGTTTAACCTACAATTAGTTTAAATCTATCTTTTAGATAGAATGCTTGCTATATCCTTTGAATGAAATGAAATCTTCAAATCCCCATCGTATTTCAGGTAGAAAACGGACATGGCGAGACCAAATGGGTCAGACGCGTTGGTGCACTGGTCCGAAAAGACTAGACATGAGACGGACTATATCCGTTTGGCGACCCAAATGGACAGATTATTTTGCTGTGTTCGAGTTGCCCTCGGCTATGCGAAGCGTCACGTGGGAGCGGGACTTCATTCGTTCGTTCGCTCCCGTTACACGAAGTGCCAATTAATCTTTGCTGAAAACTGGCACACGCAGAGTGCGAACGTGCTCGCAGAGGAGAGGACCCACGTCGGTGGCACTGCTCACAGCAAGACAAGATGCCATGGCGGTGGAGGTCTGCAGGGCCAGCAGGACTAACCGGAGCAAAACAACGGAATTGACCTTGAGGTAAAACTTCAGACAAAAATGAACGTAGTCTAATTTTTTAGCCACATCTAACCTATTTTGCTACCGCTCAACATGCAAGTGGTAGGACCCAAAAAAAACTTGACTGCGCTAACGTGTCAGCCTACCGCCGAAACTTCTGGCGGTAGCACTGGAATCCAAGCACCGTCTATGTATCCTACCTGCTGCACCTCACACGGTAGCTAGGTACTCCGAAGATACGCGCGGCCAGGAGCAGGGCGTTGGGCCGGCTGCCTGGTTGCTGCAGGCGATGGAGTGTTGCGTGCAGCTAGCTAGGGCGTGTTTGGTTTCCTGCATCGGTTTTGGCGTCTTTGCATCCATGGCCCAGCAGGGCCTGGCCCCGGAAAAATGAGGTATGGGCCACGTTATGCATGTTATTTGGTTGGCCACAAAGAGTGAGCCAGACCCGTTTCCTTGGGACCAAAAAAATTCCGGCTGTTTGGTCGCTAACGTTCTCGTTTAAGGCATAAACCACAACGTTTGGTTGCATGTTTTTGGGTAGTTCTGCTCACCTTGCATCCCCTAGTGGTGAGCTTACCATTTCAAGGTTCACATAGAATCATACAAGCATTAGGCTAAGAGCAAATAGGCAATGACAACGAATTGCACGATGATGATGAAGTCTTTGAGGCGGTCAGACTCGATCTATGCTTGAGCTTCGGCCACTCCAACATTGGTCACTGCTGCTTTGAGTTCTTCAGTAGTCGTGATCACAGGAACGATCTCTGGGAGGATGTTCATGGAGTAAGCCTGCTCTGCCTGCTCTCGAGTTGCAAACCTTTTACAGCTACCGTTGGGGAAACCGTCAACTTGAGCCTTTGCAGCGTCCGAGGTATCGAAGACTCCTGTCTTGCTGCCTCTAAAAACTACATACCACTACAGAAGTAAAGAACAAGTTAAGATCATGCCAATATGAAAGTAAGCAAAGCATGCATTGATGATCATATGCCCTAACACTAACCCATCACTTCTGTTGTGGTGCATCCTATGGTGTCAACCTACCACCACATCAAAATAGGGTGTAGTACTACCACCGCAAGTTCATCTAGTGAACTTTTTGCCATTTAATTTCAATTATGAAAAGTATATAATTGCTATACAAAATTATGGGCCCTTCTATATGTATTCAATCAAAAATATTCTAAAAATATTATGCGGAAATGTGCATATCATCTTCATGCAAGCCATACACAATATCCGTTTCTTCAAACCATTAATATAATCTTAGATACGCCCATAAGTCATAATGATCTTTAAATTATAAATCACATATACATTTGATATCTATTTTTTTTATCTATTTTATAATTTCTTAAGAGATACCCGCTACCATTCGCAGGGTGTCGTTCTAGCTATCATAACGAGTCATTTGTAGAACTTTCATTAACAAAAAAGATAACATAAGGTAGCTAGCAAGTTGCTAGGCAGCCAGCCGGGCTGCTCCACCACACAAACCATCTAGCAGGAATCTAAAGATATAAATGGTGAGACCCATTGGAGGCTCTCCAGCGATTTGGGCTTTCTGGCCGTCCGATCCTCCCCGCTTCGTGCCTCCGCACCGTCCGATAACCGCCGGCTCCTGGAGTCGGCATGAACAGGGATTCACAAAGTCGTTAACCGTACCAACCTTCGTGCACCCACTCTCGCTGACGTCCTACGTGGATCACCCCTGTAGCCCGAGGGCCCACCCGTTAGCCTCATGTTGCGCGTTTAATCGGTGTGGCGAAGGGGCGAGATTCGCACTGCGTTCCTCCCATTGGCTGGTTTTGTTCATTCACCGTTATAGGTTTTTAGCGGATGCACTGCGTGCCCCTCTAGGAGAGCAATCTTCGTACGTGGTTCCTCCCCCCTTTCGTTCGCTGACGATGGGGCCGTCCCCTCCCGTGGTCCACATGTTGGTTGCCCTGCACGTTTGCGTCGCCGATCTCTCCCGTGCGTGGTTTCTTCCTGCGTATTTTCTACAGTATGTTGGGTTACGCTCGGTATTTCGCACGATCGTCGGGTACAATGCACTGTTCGTGATGTCAGGGAGAATTCAGGCCCGATTTCTCCGTCCGAGGTGGCCTTCCTCCATTCGTTGGCGGGTACGTTGCACTATGCGGCTGCTATACGACTTTCGGGCCCCTTTCGCTGTGTCCTAGCTAGCGTCTCTCCATTGGTGCGTATGGTCAGAACCGACTTAATTGGGTTGCGCGTGCACTGTGCTGGGGGGAGGAGATATATAGGTTGCGTTCTGGATCGGATGGTTACTGCAACTCTCATTTCCCCCCTTTTTCTTCCTTGCTGTTCTTGCTCCGCCGTGCTCTTCTCGAGCTTTGCCGTGGTTCCATGGAATTTGTTTGTTGTTCTTCCGGTCACGTTTGGTCCCGTTGAGATCAGTTTGGGTTTTCTTACCGTGCTTTGCTCTCTCATTTTTTGTCGTTCTTTGTTCATGTCGTTGCCCATGTTCTTGATCCGTGTTTTTGTTTGTGTGTTGCTTATGCGGTTTGTTCTTTGTTTTCTGGGTGTCTAACATTTCTTTCCTGTTTGTTGCTTTGTTTTTTCGTAGGTCGCCAGTTAACTGGTTTTCCGTTCGTCGGGCTAAGGTCAGATATGTTTTCATTGTGTTTACTGTTGTACTGTTCTTATGGTCGATCTGCGTTTTGTTGTTTGTTTGTTGCTTGCTATCGTGTGAATTTTGGGATACTGTTGGTATGGTTTATTTTTCTTGCTGGTTGATTGTTTGTGTTTTTTTGTCATGCTGTTTCTTGCTTATGCAGTTTGTTCATCTTTGTTTACTGCCGTGCCTTCTCACCTTTCTCTAATGGAGGCTCACCGGTTCCTTCTCCTCTCTCCCCTCCCCGTCGACTCGAATCCATCGCTACTTTGATACTACGGTGCATCGAAAATGTCAAATCGGTTGTTGTTCACGTATGAATCAACCGTGTTGTTCATGTGCCTAATCTAATTGTATGTTATGTTCATTGGTTGCTCGGTTTGTGTTTTCACGTTTCCATGCATGTTTATTCGTTCTTTCCATACATTTTTTTGTTGCATATCGGTCTCTAGCTATTTCGTTTTATATTCTTGCTGTTGCGTTTCTTTCATGCTTTTCATATTTGTTTTGTGACCTCTTTTGTCTTTTTTTCTAGCAGGTCGTTGCTTATTCGGGAATATCTCAGATGTAAGTGTTTTTTTGGTTTTTGGCTTCGGGTTCCTGTCATTTCTGAGTTATCTTGGTTGGTGGGCGCTGTCGGCTCCCCGTTGGCCCTGGCCGGCTTACTGGTGTGTTGTTCTTTCGGGTTAAGGTCGGTTCCGTCGAGATATGTTTGTGCTTTCTTGTCGTGTTTTCCTGTTTGTTCTTCCTTCTTTGTTTATATTTTATATTTTTGCTATTTGGTTTTGTTCGTCTTTTTTCATATTTGTTTTCTGATCTCCTTCGCCTTTTTTCCTTGCAGGTGTTGTCTTACTCTGGAATATCTCAGACGTGTGTGGTCTTTGTTTCCTTTTTTGGCTTCGGGCTTCTATCATTTCTGAGTTATCTTGGTTGGTGGGCGCTGTCGGCTCTCCGTTGGAGCTGGTCGACTTACTTGTGTGTTGTTCTTCCGGGTTAAGGTCGGTTCCGTCGAGATTTGTTTGTGCTTTCTTGTCGTGTTTATATGTTTGTTTTTCCTTCTTTAATTATATTTAATTTGCTCGCTTTTTTTGTTTCTTTCGTGGTTTTTAGTGTTTCCTTCTTGGCTTCGGGTTCCGGTCATATCTGAGTTATTCTGGTTGGTGGCCGCTACCGGCTTCCCATTGGAGCTTGTCGGCTTACTAGTTTGTATTTTCTTGTCGTGTTTATCTACTTGTTCGTTTTATTTTATTTATCTTGCTGGTTGATAACCCCCAAGAGCAGGGGATCACTGTAGCACCTCTTAATGTGGAAGTAAGGTATCGATCCGCAGGAGCAAGAAGGAAAAGTTATCTATTCCCTACGAGGATGACTAGCCTACGCGCGTGCGTTCGTAACGCGCGGAACCTGAAGCGAGCGAGCGCGAGAGCTCTCCCAGCCTCCCACGTGGCGTGAGGACAACGCGCCCGAACGCTCGAGTGACGCGAGCGAGCGGCCGAGTCAACGCGAGCGGGCAACGACGTTAGCGAGCTAGCTAGCTTAGATTGATCCACCTCTCCTATAGCTTGCTAGCTTTTTAGCTTAGTACTACGTACGATTTCCCTTTAATTTTGCTTTCAAACGGTACTACAAATCTAGTTTATTTTGCAGAGTACATTTTTTTAGTACAATGCTCCCGTTCCGAAGGGGTACATTCTAAAAGAGAAGGCAGTGCTCCATCCGAATCAGTGCAGTATAAAATAGAAGACAGTGCAATGCCCCATCCGAGAAGACAATGTAGTGTATCCATTCGGGGCAGTGCACTTAAAAAGTGAAGGCAGTGCAATGTCCCATCCGAGACAGTGCACTACAAAATTGAAGGCAGTGCAATACGAGATAGTGCACTTCAAAAGAGAAGGCAGTGCAATACCTCATCCGAGGCAGTGCCCTACAAAAAGAGAAGGCAGTGCATTGTCTCATGTCGTTGTCCCTTATATTTCATATTTCGTCGATGCATGTGTCGTAGCGCGCACTACGGGCTGCGCCTTGGCACGGCACCTTCGGCGCGACTATCATTAATAAAGATCTTGAAGGGTTGCGTTGGTCGTTGTCCCTTGTATTTCGTCGATACATGTGTCGTAGCGCATGCTACGGGCTGCGTCTTGGCACGGCGCCTTCGGCGCATATATCATTAATAAAGATCTTGAAGGTGGTGTATTCCTCGTTGTCCCATCCGAGGCAATGCACTAAAAAAGAAGACGGTGCACTGACCCATCCGAGGTAGTGCACTGCACTAAAAAAACAGGAAGGCAGTGCAACTTATACACTCCAGGCAGTGCAAAAAAAAAGTTGAGCAAAACATATCAATATGGGATCTAGTTTTAAAGATCTCGACGTGACTAATCCATTCATGAAAATGGATCGTGATTTCGAAAATCGGTTCACAAGATATTGTAATTTTTGTCTACGAATTTGGAAAAAGAAAGAATCAGCTAGCTACTCACTGTACGTACCGGAGACAGAGAGACGCGTGTGGCACTAGCGAACGAGCAAAGCAGCGTTGACCAACACGTGGTGAGCCAGGAAAGGACGGGGCGGGAGAGAAAGCATGCACCAGGTTCCACCACGTGGAGCGCACGGATGAAACGAGAATCGTGCTCCCGGAGAGGGCGCGCTTTTTTTAGTAAATCAGATTCCCTACAACTAAAGTGTCACACGTTTTAGTTGATTATGCACTAAACAAGTTTAAGGAACAAGATGGTTGATTTAATGGATGGGAATGTAACAAAACAAGAATGTAAAAGTGTCCCAATCCACTTCAATGTAAGAGGACAAGACAAAGGTTTTCTCTTATAGGAACAATGGACATGGGTTCATGGGTTCACTTAATCCTCTCTCTCATCTACGATGATTATCATGTTATAGATAAAGTACACACAATTGTCATGTTTTAATGGTAGCTTTTAATGACGGCTATATGTCCTAAAACACATAGTTGAAAGAAATACTCATTTGTGTGCTATGTCACCCCCGCAAGGCTAGCATGGCTGCTGTCACTCCACATCATACTCTTTCTTTTTACCCCCAAATAAAGAATGTTGGGCTGTATTTCACATGTCACTCAATACATATGCCGTGTCACATCGGCCATCCCGTACCTACATACATCATACTTCATAATGGACAATATTCTAAACACTAGTGCAATGATTCATAATTCGTGTGCATGACCACATCTCTCTCATCTATCCACACTTGGTGGTGTCAATCACCTCATGACAAGGATAAACAAGGCATTATGCATAATCAAACCATCACATGCATCATAGAATATCTCCAAAGTATGACAAATCATAAAAGCTCCAACACAACGGTAAATGCATAACAAATCATCTCATACCACAATATCCACCATAGGAATTACATAGATGACCGTAATCATATTCAGCAGCTCATACGGTACTAATTAGTGAAGATCAAAGAGAGGAGAGATACATAAGTTACCCCACAAACCAAGTCCAGGGGTGGACTACTCCCCTTCATCATGGAGACGGTGGAGAAGTCGTTGGAGAAGATGGAGACCACCCGGCAGCGCCCCGCCGGAGTTTTCCCCCTCCAATCTGCAGCTCCAGGTCTCTGTTTCGTGGTTTCTGTGTTTCGGCGGCGCTCCCTTTCGCGAAAGCCCTGGGGGGTCTATATATAGTCGTTTTTAGGTCAAGACGAAGCTTCGGGAAGAAAGATCGACGGCAGCGGAGGCCCGAGGGCCATGGTGGGTCCCACGCGGTCAGGGAATCTGGCCGCGTGGGCCCACCCTTTCGGCCTTCTGGTCTCCGTTTCTTCGATTCCTTTGCGCCTACGTTTCGTTCCTTCCAAAAAAATGATCCCCGTAAAATTCAGGTCATTTGGACGTCGTTTGGGTCCCTGAAACATCAAAATATAGAAAAAGGGGTTTTCTGACAGCGCAGGGTTAATTCCAGAAAAATGGGGAAGTTGTTAATTATCCCCAAAACTCAATATAAATCATGAATATAACCCTTATATGATGCAAATAACATGGAATAACATGTAATAAAATGTAAAGTTCATGTATGCATTTTACATGCATCAACATCCCCAAGCTTAACCCATGCTCGTCCCGAGTATGAAGGTGATAAAACTAACATGGACTTTGCATTTTAATACTATCAATGGATATCAAAGGTGATTACTATTGCTACATAGAGTCAAATGATTCATTCTTCAAAGGAATAACAATATGCAAGATAAATTATGAAGTGATATCAAATACTCAATGTAAAGATGTTCAATGATAAATTCACAAAGTGTAACATAGAAGAAAGTACTATGGACCAAATGTATGCATAATGAAAAGTAAAAACATCCTATGGTGGTCATAGAGTACTTCTTATGAAAACTGAATATAAAAGGTGGACACTTTGGATAGATAAATAAGTAGAGGTAAAGCATGAATAAGTTTCATCTAACTTCCAAACACTTCTACTTAAGTTAATGCTTGCAATGTGGTAGTCATTGGTGTGGAGCTCTCATTACCCCTATCATAGCATCTTGAATGATTAATGTTTAAAGTGAAAGCAAATATGAGTGGTGTGCTTGACAATGTATTGGTTGAATGTCTCATGTCCCTTGAATACAAGTACCTACACCATGTGTTACTCACTTTGGTCCACAAAGTAAATTCAAATAAAGGTCATTGCAAGTAATAATAGTATCATCAAGAACTGCACTGGGGTACCTCTTGCCCCTTGACATGAACAAGCCCATGTCAAAACAACAAGACAAACAGACAATGAACAATCTCAGCACTCTTTTATTTACTATGGGTATAGCTTTTTATTATGAGGTGCATCACTGAATGAACATTATGGTTATGCTGTAAATTTCCACCATGAATGATGCATGGCTTAGATTAGCGGCCCAGGCATTTCTCTAACCATTTATACAAACTCTTTGAACTTACTAAGTATCCACATTCATTTCACCCATGATAGGCATCCATAAACAAAAGTACATGACATCAACTAAATATAAATAAGTGCAATGTTGAAAGCTTGCCATGTGACAGCACATATGGGCTAACTCCCAACCAAAACAATTGTCAAGCCCACAACTTCATAATTTTAATCACAATGGTTCATGCTTATTAAATGCAATAAAAGTAAATTGTGCATCAAGTTCGTGAGAGCTTTTAACCAATTTTTCCCATGACAATCAATAACATAAGCATTTAAATTCAGAAATGTAGATAACACAATATAACATGATAAACATACTTGGAATAGCATAAAGCTAATAGGTAGATATGGTGGACTCACTGGAAAAACTTTGGTTGAAGGTGTTGGGAAACAAGCTTTTTACTTGTTGTAATTTTTGGGCTAGCAATAGGGAGAAAGTTGACCATCTAAATGCATGCATAAGTGTCCATAGAACTAATCAATCCATGTTAAACCAAGTAAAGTTAAAATTCAACATCTAAACATGGTAAAAGATAGCTCTTGACAACACACTTGCAAATTAACATTCATTCAAAGCACATGAATTATGCAACTATATGTATCTTTTAAAATCAACTCAAACATCCCTATCCCAATATATTTAATAGCATCCAACATAATTCAACCCAAACTTCCAGTAGCTCTCTCATATATAAATGATAGTGGTGGTCTTATTAACAAACCGAAATAACAAAAGCAAAAAAAACAGACGCTCCAAGTTTATACGATAAAGTGCTTTGATCGAAAAACAGAAGTTAGACGTGTGCAAACCGAGAGTGTGTTGGTCCAGTGGGGTTGTCTTGACATCCCCAAGCTTATGGTCTTCACCATCCTTGGATAGCTCTTGGTGCAGCTCCTCTAATCCCTGTGAAAAAACTTCAAAACACCGTTTCTCCCATTTCTTTTCTGTGGGGTGATATTAGTAGTGATAAACAAATAGGTTCCTTGCTGCATAAAATCCTTAGGCAAAAATTCATATGAATGTCCAGAGAGTATATAATGTTGTATGCCTACTCATAAACTCAATTGAATCAAAAAGATTCAAGCAAAAAGCTCAAAGAATGCATCAAACAATATCAAGACAGAATCTGTCCAGAAAAACAGCAGCAAAACGCATTTTTCTACCCTACTTAAACTCGTCAGAAAAATCTGAAAAATCACGTATACAGAGGATGAAAAGTTGAAGCTACAGTTCAAATTACAGCTCAATCGGAGTTACAGATAAAAAATGAAAAATCAAACCGTGCACAGACTTCGTGCAGGCAGAAAACTCTCCGAAAATGAATAGCAACTTTTCAAACCCAAAATAGGTAAAACTTGGTTCTTTATTAAAAATCCAGAAACAAAACTAACAAACTACTCTCTTGTTACAGCAAGAGGACTCAAAGAAAATCTCAAACAAAAACAACCGGGTTGCCTCCCGTAAAGCGCTTTCTTTATAGCCATATAGCTAGGCTTACTTACTTGATAATCAAAGGGGACGTAGCTCATGAGGGAGCTTGAACCTTGGTGTGTCCCTCTTCCTTGGGAAGTGTTCCATGCTCTTCTTGTGTGGAAACTGAAACTTCACATTCCCTTCCTTTGAATCAATAATGGCACCTGTAGTACGAAGAAAAGGTCTTCCCAAAATAATAGGACTAGAGGTTTTATTCCCCATGTCCATGATTAGAAAATCAACAGGCACAAAAGTCATGTGTAACTCTACCATAACATCACTTACTTTTCCTAGAGCATGTCTAATGGAATCATCAGCAAGTGCAAGTTCAATAGAGCATTTCTCAATATTTTTAAGTTCAAGGACTTCATATAGTTCTTTAGATAATATAGAGACACTAGATCCTAGATCAAATGCATGGTGTGTCTCTTTTCCAATGGTTACTAGTACCTTAGGGATCCAGATATCCCCAAGCTTAGGTGGTATCATAGCTTCTTGATTGTACCTAGCAATCTTTTCTTTTAAGACATGATTAGCAATATAGGAACCAAAACCAGCCTGGTTAATATTAACAGAAGGATCACTTGCAAATTTTTGTAAGATAGAAATTAATTCATGCAAGCTACACTTCTCTAAATCAACAAATGGTTCCTTAACTTCACTAAGCATTTTAACTTCCTCAACTTTTCTCTTTTTGAGATATAATGATGTTCTTTAATGAGGAAACTTCCTTAGTGAGTTGATCTACTCTTTCAAACAAAATATCATGTTTTTCGAATTTGGATATGAACTCCTTATTGAGCTCCTTTTGAGTAGATATAAATGATCTAATGGTGTTTTCCAAATCACTAGAAACATTACTACTAGTGGTATATTTGTTTGGAACATATGGGGGCTTATTATAAGAGTTATAATTGTTGTTACCATACCCATTATTACCATAGTTCCTAATGAAGTTGACATCAACATTTTCAGGATTATTACCAACTAGTTCTTGCAAAGGCATATTTTCAAAATTTTGTTTATTAATAAAAGCAAGAATGGTGTCCATTTTAGATGACAAATCATTTGTTTCTTCTATAGAGTTCACTTTCTTAGATGAACTAGGTGCTCTATCAGTATGCCATTGACTATAATTTTGCAAGATACTTTCCAAAATGTTCTTAGCTTCTAAAACAGTTTTTCCCATGAAAGCACCTCCAGCAGCTGAATCAAGTATATTTCTAGACATGTAATTTAGACCATTGTAAAAAGAGTGTAAAATGGTCCATTCATTAACCCCATGTGATGGACAAGTTCTAAGCATGAGTTTAATCCTATCCCAAGCCATGGCAACATGTTCATTTTCATTTTGCCTAAAAGAGAGGATATTGTTTCTATTTTGCAGTATTTTAACAGGGGGATAATATTTCTTAATGAAAGCTTCTTTTAAATCATCCCAAGAATTAATACTACCAGTAGGTAATGAATGTAGCCACTCTTTAGCTTTTCCTCTAAGTGAGAAAGGAAATAACTTCAGTTTTAAGACATTACTTTCAACATTTTTAAACTTTTGCATGTCACAGATTTCAATAAAATCATGAAGATGCATAGAGGCATCCTCAACAGCACTACCACCAAATTGTTCCCTAGTTATCAAGTTTAACAAACTAGGACTAACTTCATAGCTCTCAGCAGTAATCTCAGGTGTGGTGATAGGCTTAGCAATAAGTTTTTATGTGTTTTTAATTTTTTATGCAAAACTAGAAGTAAAATGACACTAATGCAACTCGAAATAACAAATGCAACACAAAAAATGCAAAACTGAATATAAATATGCAAACCGAAATATAAAGATGATATGCAAGACAAGAACAAAACAAAATAAAATGATTGTAGGTAAAGATGGATAAGATGATGCTCACGTAGGTGCAACTTCCCCAAGCTTAGGTTGTTTCACAAGTTGGTGATGAAGTTGACTTGATGTGAGTGATCCTTGGATAAACCTTTCAGCTATGGTTCCTCGGCAACGGCGCCAGAAAAGTACTTGATAACCCCCAAGAGCAGGGCATCACTGTAGCACCTCTCAATGTGGAAGTAAGGTATCGATCCGCAGGAGCAAGAAGGAAAAGTTATCTATTCCCTACAACTAAAGTGTCACAAGTTTTAGTTGATTATGCACTAAACAAGTTTAAGGAACAAGATGGTTGATTTAATGGATGGGAATGTAACAAAACAAGAATGTAAAAGTGTCCCAATCCTCTTCAATGCAAGAGGACAAGACAAAGGTTTTCTCTTATAGGAACAATGGACATGGGTTCATGGGTTCACTTAATCCTCTCTATCATCTACGGTGATTATCATATTATAGATAAAGTACACACAATTGTCATGTTTTAATGGTAGCTTTTAATGACGGCTATATGTCCTAAAACACATAGTTGAAAGAAATACTCATTTGTGTGTTATGTCACCCCGCAAGGCTAGCATGGCTGTTGTCACTCCCACATCATACTCTTTCTTTTTACCCCCAGATAAAGGATGTTGGGCTGTATTTCACATGTCACTCAATACATATGCCGTGTCACACCGGCCATCCCGTACCTACATACATCATAATTCATAATGGACAATATTCTAAACACTAGTGCAATGATTCATAATTCGTGTGCATGACCACATCTCTCTCATCTATCCACACTTGGTGGTGTCAATCACCTCATGACAAGGATAAACAAGGCATCATGCATAATCAAACCATCACATGCATCATAGAATATCTCCAAAGTATGACAAATCATAAAAGCTCCAACACAACGGTAAATGCATAACAAATCATCTCATACCACAATATCCACCATAGGAATTACATAGATGACCGTAATCATGTTCCGCAGCTCATACGGTACTAATTAGTGAAGCTCAAAGAAAGGAGAGATACATAAGTTACCACCACAAACCCAAGTCCAGGGGGTGGACTACTCCCCCTTCATCATAGAGATGGTGGAGAAGTCGTTGGAGAAGATGGAGACCACCCCGGCAGCGCCCCTCCGGAGTTTTCCCCCTCTAATCTGCAGCTCCTGGTCTCTGTTTCGTGGTTTATGTGTTTCGGTGGCGCTCCCGTTCGCGAAAGCCCTGGGGGGTCTATATATTTTCATTTTTAGGTCAAGACGAAGCTTCGGGAAGAAAGATCGACGGCAGCGGAGGCCCGAGGGCCATTTTGGTGGGTCCCACGCGGTCAGGGAATCTGGCCGTGTGGGCCCACCCCTTTTGGCCTTCTAGTCTCCGTTTCTTCGATTCCTTTGCGCCTACGTTTTGTTCCTTCCAAAAAAATGATCCCCGTAAAATCTCAGGTCATTTGGACGTCGTTTGGGTCCCTGAAACATGAAAATATAGAAAAAAGGGTTTTCTGACAGCGCAGGGTTAATTCCAGAAAAATGGGGAAGTTGTTAATTATCCCCAAAACTCAATATAAATCATGAATATAACCCTTATATGATGCAAATAACATGTAATAAAATGTAAAGTTCATGTATGCATTTTACATGCATCACTGGTCATGTTCTGTGTCCGTGTTGTTTAGTTGTCTGCTACTTTTGCGTTTTGTTCTTCTTTCTTTTTCGTTTTTTCCTGAACAGCTGGCAACGAAGATTTCACCAGTAATACGAGAGCAATATGAAAAAGGATGAACTTATATTCTCTGAATTTAATGATCAAATATTCCAAGACTCGAAAAAAATCAAACATTCGTTGTACACTCGAAAAAAATTACTATACCCGAAGAGAGTACAAAACTGACATCGACCACACTATTTGCAATCTAATGAGCCGTCGTGCTAAAAAAGAGGACGGTGAGTATCAGAACATTGATTAGGCCGACTCCAAGGAGCCGGCCTGAACACACGGTGCGTTAAGGCGGGAACCTGGAGTCAGCTGGGTCGGATGGCGCATTAAGACGGGAACCTGGAGTCGGCGGGGTCGTGTGGTGCATTAAGACGGGAACCTGGAGTCGGCGGGGTTGTTTGGTGCATTAAGACGGGAACCTGGAGTCGGCGGGGTCGTGTCGTGCATTAAGACGGGAACCTTGAGTCGGCGGGGTCGTTTGGTGCATTAAGACGGGAACCTGGAGTCGGCGGTAAGACGGGAACCTGGAGTCGGCTGGGTCGTGTGGTGCATTAAGACGGGAACCTGGAGTCGGCGGTAAGAAGGGAACCTCGAGTCGGCGGGGTCGTGTAGTGCATTAAGACGGGAACCTTACGATACGTAAACAATACACGTAACAAAAAACAAACAGAGTGCACATTATTATTTTTTGGTTTCTATATTATTTTTCAGTTCGTTGGTTTAATGGTTTGCTGTTCTTCTGGTTAAGGTTAGTTTCGCTGAGATTCCGGAAGGGCGAATGCAGGGACTTACACAGAAGAATAAGATGTCAGTTAATTAACCCGGTACGACCGGTTGTAGGGGTTGGTATGCTTAACGAGTTTGCGAGTCCGTGTTCATGTTGGCATGATCGTGCTATAAACCAGGTTGGCAAAAGGCTTCGCAAAAAAAAGGACTCATATGCTTTTCTATGTGCTGATATTTCTATGTTGTAGGTTTCAAACGGAAAACGCATGATTTTGAGATCCACCTAGATGTCTTTTTTAATATTTTCCGCTCCGCACCTCCGCACCGTCCGATCCTCGCCGGTTCCTGGAGTCGACATGAACAGGGATTTGCAATGTTGCTAACCGTACCAACCTTCGTGCATCCACTCTCGGTGACGCCCTCCCCGGTTGCCTTCTGGAGCACGAAGAATGAGAACGAATTCCCTCTTGTGTATTATAGGTTGCTAATTTTGTTTTAGCAAATGGTTTGCCTTTGATTTGACCATGTTTATCAGTAATTCTATGTTTTTCCAATGCGGTTTCACGTGACAAATTTGCATGTCTGTTGGGGTTCTGTCGCGGATAGGCAGAGGGGTTCAATCATGTTTTTAAATTACGTGACAACTCAGGTATCCTTTGCAGGGACCACTTGCCGGTTTATTTAAATAATAATCGCGGTGCTCGTTCGTATTCATTGACCCTTTTCACAGAATCGTACCAGCATTTAACTCTCCCACTTACTAGAATCGGTTTACCTCATTCATGTGCCCATACATAGAACCAAGTTCAGATAGGTTGAGGATGGACCTGAGGCGTGTGTAGCCATACTATAAAACTGGAGTTTCTTTTTCCTACCTGTGAAAAGAGTCGTCCTACATAACTCAAACTTCCATCGATGAACAATCTAAAGATCGACGCCAGCGTGCTCCGCTGCCGGATCTACTTGAAGCCCTCTAAACCTCCCGTATTCAAGGTCGGTCGTCCTCTCATAAACTCTATCACTCTTCGTCTGTTCACTCCTGCAAAAATGTCATTCCACGAGTTCTAATCTCTGTAGTGCAACCGCGGTCATCTGGCTTGTGGCCGCTGCGTCGGCGACCTTCCCAGTAATTGGTGCGAGCACGGATGCGGCGTGTTCAATCATGACCCGGCCATGGATGACGTCGCTTCAGCCGTGACAGTCGAGTGTCCAAATGATGATTGCAGAACCACGCTCGCCTACCACGAGCTGCACGACCACGACATCGTCTGCCCGCATGGGCCCTGCTTCTGCTCCACCCCGGCGTCTGTTCTGAGCATCGCTGCACGCCAACGGTTATGGTTGAGTGCCCTCACGACGGATGTGGGAGCCTTTTTGACTACCATTGCATTCAGTCCCACAAGATTGCGTGCCCGTTCGTTCCATTGATCTGCATGGAATCCGGCTGCGACTTCGCCGCACCGTCCGCAGCACTCGCCATCCATCTCACATCGGCACACTCGCTCTAGGTGCGCTTTATTGCGTATGGTGAACCCATGGTGTGGCAGATCGTGGAGCCGATGGTTTGGACCACCCGAAGCTCGTCATACAAGGAGAAGATGGCGTCATGTCCACATTGCTTGTCGATAAGCTTGGCACAGGTACCATTGTAGCTTTGGTTTCCTATAGACTGAACACGTGCTTCACGCCACGGTACACGGTGAGTATGTCCACTGATGGCCCACTAGGACGTTCGTTGGAGCGCAAGTGGACTAATATCCTAGAGGCGGAAATCGAGGTGTCAAGCAGCGTGGCCTCGGACGACATCGAGATCGAGCAGTTGACGTCATACTTCGTGGTGCCGCTGAAGTACCTACTTGGTGCTGGTACGGTCAAGGAACTGCGTCTGATCATTGACATCACAAAGGAATTGATTTAGGGAAGTAGTTAGATAGTCTATTAGTGGTACCAGAATTGTTTACTATTTTGTTTGGGAGATTTGTTTTCTGGGGACGGTTTATTTGAAATGTAATGGTCTTTGTTTTTATGTGCCATATGCATGCATCCACTTTGTGAACCGGGAACCGGCATCTCCAACGAACTACAGACATCAACTGTTCCCTTCTTAAGCCGGACACCAAAGCGAAATGGGTGTCATCTCGGCGACTGTGTTTCTAGCTTTTGTCGATCCAGGTAATATACACAATCATATACTTCATCTGAGGAATGCAGTCCACATTCTTGAAAATAGTAAGAGGGCGCTGCTGGAAGAACATCAATTGTAGGATCATACGAATGTACTAGCCGATCAGGCCTCGGGAGGAACGAAGCCTATCATGTCAGCCCGGTTTCCCTTTGACGGGTAGTAAGCTGGACGCCGCCGGTTTCCTGGAGAAGGCTTGATCGCACGCCAGAAAGCTGAAATCGTTGTGGCCAGCTTGTGGAAATTCTTTCACACATAGGAATACACTGGTTACCCATGTTTTCGCCTTAAAAGATACCTTCGGCCGCTATCCTGTCGGCTTCTTGCTGACTGTTAATGCATCTAAGGGCTGCTCAGGGATTTTAAGGCGGCGAGGTTTTGGAACGGCCGACATGTCATTTACGAGTACTGAACAGCCACCATGACAATAGAGAATAGCTTTGTCAGGTACATGTTATTTGCACGGTATGCCGGCTTTGATGTATGCTGTCAGGGTGGCCTCCGTTACCGTCGATCCTCTCCAGTTACATGGGGTTGGGGTGAGGAAGATGAAGCCGGAGGGGAGAGGGGTGGAAACGATGTTAGAGTTAAGCCTGCTGTCGTAACGTGTGTAGGAACCGTCTGTGTGTGTAGTAATAAATTTGCTCGGCACTGTTTCTAAAGTCAGCAAACACTTTGTTTAATGATGTGCCCTCTGTACTGGCGCTGGGGAGGTCGTGGTGTAGTGATGAGGATCATTCCTTCCCGAGGCATGACGG
The DNA here is from genome assembly GCA_947311845.1 of Poa pratensis. NCBI lineage: Eukaryota > Viridiplantae > Streptophyta > Magnoliopsida > Poales > Poaceae > Poa > Poa pratensis. The sequence goes on along the minus strand of CAMZMU010000071.1, from coordinate 34,913,739 downwards.
CGAGGGTCTACGTATAATCTTATCAGTCAGATGAGTGGATCTTTCAGGCATACGATTGGGACAACGGTTTAAAGACAGAGGTAATTAATCCATTTGATCATAGGAGGTGTCATCACAAGTATGTTGGTGCTTGTATGCCTTTTAGTAGTTGCATGAATATGTTTTCTGTTTATTATTTGTTTTATTTTGTTCTTGAGATTAAATATGGATATAATTATTTCTACCTGTTGATTAGTAGCATCGTGTATGACGTGTCATCAAAACAGGGCTCGGGTCATGCTCCAAGGCTTATAAAAATGGAGCATTTCCAGGAATAAAGACGAAGTCGGCAGCTTCCTCGACCACACGTATGGATATAATATAGTGTACCTTTAATTATTAGCATTGTGTATGGCGTGTCGTCAAATCATGGCTTGCTGATGGCCCTTCACGTAGTTAACTGCGTGAAAAGTAAATGGGTTAGGTTGAGACTCCAAGTGCAGAGTGTGTAGTAGGTGGAAGGCGTGTTTTCCCCACGAGGGGTGATTCGAGGGTTTAATATCGAACTCTCGGGGAATCAGTAGTGAAAATTTATCGTTTCTATCCTTCTTTTGGTTACCTACAGAACAAAGTAAATGTTTTGGTCCTCAACCTCACCTAGTGGTTGTCAAGCACAAGGTGTGAGAATGATATCAAGATAATATGCAATGCAAACAAGAAATAAATATGCAATGGTGGTAAATAAATATGCAAGGATGGTGGTAGCAATGATAAATGATATTTTTTGGTTTTTTATGATGAATGCAAGATGTAAAAGTGTTTTTGTATTTTCGGATTTTTAAATGGCAGAAAATGGAAAAGTGGTAAGAGTGGTTGGAAAGGTGTTTCTTATGATTAAAATGGACCGGGGTTCATGGTTTCACAAATGCACTCTCTCTTTAATAAAGTGGTAGACAATGGAACACTAGAGTTGACATATGAGATTGCAACACAACAGTTTAATGACAAGTTATAATTATATGGGCATCACGTCCTAACATAGAGACCTTTTGGTTATTAGTCTCTCTTATACTCCACCAAGATGCAAACTAAATCATAACACCTCAGTAATTAAGATAACTCAGAGTATAGCAATAAGGGCGTGTTCGGCAGTGCTCCAGCAGCCAGCTTCCGAAATTATCAGCGAGAAGCTGTCCCGAACGTCCCAGATCCGGGAAGCTAAATTCGAGAAGCTGGCCGTTTCGCACGTACAAAATGCGGAGCTAGCAAATTGCTCTGCTGGGAAATGTGAGAAGCTGGCTTTGCCTGGTAATTACGGCTGCATGCCACCGCCAAGTGACCGCGAAGAGTTTTTCTTTTCCCTATTTCTTCTCCTGCACAGCGACTCGTTCGACTCGCGCTACTCGTCCTGTTCTATTCCCCACCCTATCCACGAACCCTAGCCAGAGGCCGGCGCCGCCGCCACACCGGCGCCGCCAGGCCCGCGCCGCCGCCGCCGTGGCTTCCCCTTTCTCCAGCCGCCCGACCTTCTCCGGCCGCCCGACCTTCTCCGGCCTCCCCGCACTTCTCCGGCCGCCCCGCCCTTCTCCGGCCTCCCCGCCCTTCTCCAGCCTCCCTGCCCTTCTCCGGCCGCCCCAGCTCGACCTCGAACCAGCTCTTCAAGGTAGCTCCTTCTTCTGTAAAAATAAGAACAGGTACTGCCATGCTATAAAAATGAATGTTTGATTCGCAAATCGACCTAGCGTTGTATAGCAACTTGCTAGAATTTTTTTTGTACTTGTTTGATGTCCCGTGCTACTGCCATGTTTAATTTCAGTCAATAGTGACATTCATTTTTATAGACTAGTTTGGAGAAATGGCTGCCGAATGGAATGAGGAAAACACTAGGATTCTCACTGAGTTGTTTGCCGAGCAAGTGGGCATGGGAAACAGACCAAACACCTACTTGACCCCAGCTGCATTTGAGGATGTGGCAGTTCAATTCAAAGCAAGAACAGGTCGTGAGTACACACATACCCAACTAAAGAACAAGTGGGACAAGCTGAAAAAAGATTACAACATATTCAAGAGGCTCAAGTTAAGGGAAACAGGAGGGGGATGGGACCATGAGAGGAACACCGTGAAACAAGATGCCGAGTGGTGGAAGTTGGCCGCAAAAGTGAGTTTTCATGCTTTTGTTTGTCTACAATTTTTAATAGACAATTGTAGTGTGTTTAGTGACAACTTTGGTTATTGACAATTGTATTTTTGTTGTATTACAGGACATTAATGGATGTGGCAAGTTCAAAAAGCATGGACTCCGCAATGAAGAAAATTTGAAGACATGCTTTGAAGACATTGTTAGTGATGGCACCGATCATTGGAATCCATCTTCAGGTGCACCACCCCCTTCTAGTGCAGCTATAGCGGATGCATTGAATGTTGATGCCATCACTGATGTTGATGAGGAGGATATACAAACACCCCCTTCAGTCAAGAGGCTTGGAAAGTTTGTTCATGATGGTAGCAAGAAACCAAGGACCGCACTAGTGATGCAAGAACAGGTTACAAGGATTGGTAACATTGCTGAGAGGTCCCAATCCACATTTGAGTCTTTCATTAAGGAAGATGAGGACTGCTGTGTCAAAAATGTCATGAACGCAGTTTTAGAATGTGGTGCAACTGAAGGTAGTGATGAGCACTACGTTGCTACTGAGTTGATGTCCAAGAGAGACCAAAGGCAATTTTTTATGCACATGAGTGTTGGATCTCGACTTGGTTGGCTGGCCCGAAAGTACAAGAACAAGTATCCGAACTAGTCCACTTGGTTGGATGGCCCGAATTGTTGAACTATTTGTGTTCAACTATTTGTAGAACCTATGTTTCGTATTTGGCTTGTAATAATAGAACCTATGTTTCTTATTTGCTGAACTATATGCTTGAATTCTAGAACCTATGAACTATTATTTGTATCTCCTGAATTGATATTAAATCATGTGTGTATGATGCTAACATTGCCACTTGAATGACAACTATTTTTGATTGTGTACATAATGTGTGTATGATGTTAAATCATGTGTGTATCTCCTGAATTGACGAAGTATTATTTGTATCTCCTGAATTGATATTAAATCAAGCATAGTTGGGAAGTATTGTGACATGTGGGTGACGAAGGCTGAACCCAGGACATCTATCTTGAGTGGGTTTGGATGGCCTCACCCTATTCTCCGATTAACCTTGTCCAAAAGCTCGGTTCGCCTTTCACTATCGGAAACCTTCAAGGCGGAATCCAGAGCCTTTACAACAATCTTGAGGCACAACCCACAAAAGGATTGGGAGCTCCCAAGTGACCGCAAAAGGTCCAAACTAGCCACAAAAGGCCTCAAGAACACCGTCTAGGGTCCAACGACCCAAGAGTAACAAGCTCATGAACTTTCACTTTCAGGAAACCTCGTGGAGAGAGCAAATCGATGCAACAAAATGCAATGGCAAGAACACAAGAAGTGCTCAAGTCCTTCACTCTCAAATTCCAACAAAACAACAAATGCTTATGAGGGAATAAGAGAGGAAGAACAATGGAGGAGAAACACCAAGAACTCCAAGATCAAGATCTACTAGGTTCCCCTCACTTAGAGGAGAGATGGATTGGTGAAAATGTAGATCTAGATCTCCTCTCACTTTTCTCTCAAAGATATGCAAGAATCATGGCAGGGATTGAGAGGTAGGCAAGTTTTTCCAAATGTCAACAATGGAGGAGAGAGAGCGGAAAAACGAGCTCAAGAAGTTAGGGAACCATTGGGGAAGAAAGCCCCTTAAATAGGTCCCCTTGAAAATCTGCCCGTTGGCAGTTTTCGCGAGGGCCGGCCTTGGAGCCCGGACAGGCCGGCCTAACAAGGCAGGAGGCCGGCTGACCACCAGAGAGGCCCGGCCTAGGGCCCAGCCTATGAGCCCGGCCAGGCCGGCCTAACAAGGCAGGAGGCTGGCTGACCACCAGAGAGGCCCGGCCAGGCCAGCCTAAAAACGCAGGAGGCCGGCTGACCACCCGAGGGGCCCGGCCTTGGGCCCGGCCTAGGCTGGCTAACCAGAAACAGAGAGAGATCTTCTTTGACCTCTAACTTTTGCAAGAAAACTCCAAATGGGATGAAACCAATTTTGTTGAAAATATTAAGAACCATAAATAGAGTTAAGTTACCACACATGGGAAGGTGTGGGACTTTCCTCAAGGATAAACCGATAATATTTCCAACACGAAAACGCAACAAGTTTTCCATCCAGAAACCGTTTTCAAAGAACTTGGGCTTGTCATGAAGATCACGACAAGCACCAAAACCCAACAAGGAGAAGAACCAAATAAGAACCAAGAAAGATGATATGCCAAGAATGCAAAGGTTTGAGCTCTCCACAAAGATGCGATCAAGTTACTCACTCGAAAGCCCCTCTTGATAGTACGGTATCTATCCTATAACCTGGTTTCCGAACTAACAACATGAGACCGGTAAAATAGAAACTCTGTCAAGATCATACCTTTGCCTTGCGCATTCCATTTGAGTTAGATGATGACGATCTTGACTCTCTCAAGTTGGAACACCTTTCTTGATCATGCTTGCTAGCACATGCTTGATGAAGACTTCTCCCCATACTCCATTATGGGAGAGTCTCGCTTAGATTCGTCTTAATGTATCCATTGCAAGCTTCAATCAAATGATATCTTCCGAGATGGATCATATTGAACTTGCACTTCATCTTCTTCTCTTGACATATATGATGGCTTGGAGATAGACATGAATGTTCCCTCAATCTTCTTTTCCAAGCCACACTTTACCATGTAAGCTTCTAGAGTCCAACACATGAACTCCAATCTTTTCCTATGGACAAGATCTACAAGAATATCTCAATGCAAATATTAGTCCATAAGGATTGTCATTAATTATCAAAACCACACATGGGACACCATGCACTTTCAATCTCCCCCATTTTGGTAATTGATGACAATCCCTTTTACGAGGGTTTATATAATGAATTAAGCAACCATGCAAAGCAACGAGCAAGGATGCGTGATCATGAAGGGCAAATGCTTAAGAACGAAACTAGAGCAAGAGACCAAGATCCATTAAACCCTCTAAACTTCTCTCCCATTGGCTTCGATTGCTGAAATAGGAGGAAAAATTTAGAAGACCAACATAGTAAGACCTCTCCCATAAAGTGTGCATTTCTCATAATATGAATAAAATCAAATGCACATATCCAATGACGAATAGATGTAGGGAGATCAAACTATATTGAGGATCCAAAGATTGCAAAAGAATAACAAAATGAAAGATACTTCGACAAAAGAAGTAACCAATCAAAGGATCCAAAAAACCAATTGAACATAAGAAGATATTATGATAATATCAACCAAGTGTTCTAATAATCAAGAGGTAACTCCCCAAGGTACATGCACAATAAGGATTTGTATTTCAATATAGTGTGCACAACATGGAATCCTCACTCCCTCATAGATAATTTTGAACACAAACAAGTGCAAAAGAGCATAGATGGTAAAAGAAACAATGCAACTTGCAACAAACAAAATGTTGAGCAACAAGAGCGAGGAGCGGCGAATAAAGACTAGCTCAACCAAAAGAGATGGGTGTGACATAGAAAGACATTTTAGGAGACTAGTACTAGGATGAGCTTAAGCAGCAACATAGTCTTTCAATATATGAGGCACATAGTGCATACCATGTCTTTCACATACACACAAACCAAAGAAGATATAGCAAATAGGTCCACGAGCTTATTAAGATGCAAAAAGGGATATCAAAAGAAAAACAAAGCTTGTGCCTTTTAGAAACCACCAAAGAATCAAAAGCGATAAAAGGTGGTCACTAAAGAATTGGAATACCAATTAAAGATGAAACTATTATCATGTGAATAAGTTTCTAAATAGACACAATCATGAAGATATAAGTCCACAAACAAACATGCACACACAAAATAGGTACAAAGTTAGAGAACATGATATCCATCGAGCAACTGCACGGACGGCCTTCATACCCCAGGATCCATTTCGATGATTCAGCCCATTCAGGTTTCTTCTTCCTTTTTTTCCTTCTTCTTCTTCGTCTTCTTTCGCTGCGTACAGTGCTAATCGATTTGTCATGCAGCTTCGTCTTAGGAGAATGTCGGAGCTCTGGATTTTTTTTTCTTTCAGCACCTCGCACTTCACGGTTGAGATGGAGAAAGAGTTGTCTTTCCTCCGGCCTGAGTTGGTGGTGAGGATGGAGGACATGGCCCAGATGCAAGATCGGTGTCGTCGTTTCAAAGCTAAGTTGGTGGCGAAGACGGACGAGCTCTCCAACGTTCGCTCTGAGCGCGATAAGCTGAAGGTTGAGCTCGCCCGCCAGTCCAAGCTACAGGAAGAGTATTTTCGTCTCCAAGATAATTTGAATGCGACAACGGAGGAGCGCGATGATTTGCAGATGCAGTGTTATTACCTCATAGATGATGAGGAGAACGCTCGACTTGAAGCGAATGAAGCAGATATGCGCAACAAAAAGTTGTGCTGGGAGAAGGCGGATCTAGAGAGAGAGGTCGGGATTCTTTCGGAAAAGGTTGGTTCATATGCGCGACAAGCTGCAGCCAAGGGTTGGCACTGTGTACCGTGGCTGGAGATGGATGATGATCATGCATCCTAGAAGTAACATCTGTGTCGTGGATGCTCAAAGGATTTGCTGATGTCATGGTCGTATGGTTTTGATTATGTTGGCTGGTTCTCATAATTTGTTGTCTTCGTTCTTTCTATTTTGTTTTTCTCTGTCTGTGAACATTAGTAGTTGCCGTGTATTGGTTTCCCGTGTTTAAGGATGTATGTGTGCTATGATGATTTAGATTTTTTCAGATTATTTCTTGGTCTGTAATGCTTCGTAGCTTTTCGCTCGAGGCGCTCCCCTAAATCAGCACACATGGCGACTTTGTGGTGCTCAGAAGAAATTGGCCGAAGACTTAGAGAGATTGGTTTTCCAATTTCTCATGAGTTCTTCAGTGACATTGTACTGGGAGCACTACCACCAGAGTATGAACCCGTGGTTGCTTTATACAACCGCATTTCAGATGAGTGGCCAGTGCAGATGCTGTTTACCTTACTAAAGTAGGAGGCAGAAGCTGACATACGTGAAGGGGACATTGCATGGTCTAGGACAAGTATAAGTGTTATACATAGTTTATTGACATAATTATAGCAACTGTAATCAATGGTATGAGATACTAATTGATGCTCAATGACGATTCGCTACATTGTTCGTGCCTGTATGATTTTTCCTAGATATTTGCATGTCGTTTGTCGGCACGAAATTATTTTATGTGTGTTGTTTGTTTAATTTGTTCCTCGATCTTACATGTGGATGTAATTATTTCTGCTCGTTGATTATTAGCATCGTGTATGACGTGTCGTCAAAACAGGTCTCGGGGGTCGTGCGCCAAGGCGCACCCCTAAATCTAGTAAACATGCATCGACCTAGTCACATGCGCGTAGCTAGCCCAGCTCGCTGCTTTTGCCTCTCGCATATCAGCTTTGTGGTAGCGCTAGTGCCAGACTTCTCGGTGATACCGCTAGACTTTTTGGCGGTAGCCTGCCACGTCAGCCCAGTCAAGTTTCGTTCTTATTTCATGGATCAGAAAGGCTACCGGCAGTGACACAAGCGGTAGCACAGCTAATCGTACCGCCAACATGTTGAGAGGTCAGTTTTGTCGGTTTGGCCGAGCTCGACAGCCCCGAGGCCCCTGTCGTGATCTGACGGCCGTGGCCACAGCGTCAGGGCATGGCCAACGCTCCACCGTGGACAGCTGCCTCGTCAGTCCAGCTAGGATCGGATGGTCCAGGATAAGAAAAGCGTATGCTTGCAGGCCCAAACGGGATCTTGCAGAGGAGGCTGCCTCTTCACTGACAGAATACCAAAAAGCTGAGGAGATGGATGAGCTCCACTCCACTGATTGGTCTGAAACTGGGAAAAGACAGGAGAGAGAAATAGAACCAGTACACGAGGTGAGAGAAAGTGGGCCCTTTGGAGCTATCGTTGCATTGGGCACTAGCAAATGCACACGGTGGTCTCACCGATTTTTTCAGCCATGACATCATGGGGCAGTGGTATGGTGCTGCCACCGCTGCTCGTGCCCTCATGCACCCGGCCCGCCGGCGTCGTGACTTGCCTGGAACATAGAAAGACGTGCACCCGTGTCCACGCAACAGGCTCAGCACGACGGAAGCCGTCCCGAACCACGACACACAACGGCTGGCGTCCTGTTTGTGTGATCCGCGAGGGCGGGGGCAAAATGGACAATTCTGACCCTCACGGCAAACTTCAGCACAAAATGAACCCTTTTCGAAAGTTTAGCCGGATCTAACCCTTTCCGGTACCGCTCAACATATTGGCGGTAGACTACACGGGGTACCGCCGCGGTCACTGGCGATATGCTTCCTGGTCCACGGTCCGCTCATTCCGGTTGACTGCGCTGACGTGGCAATACCGCCGATGTCAGAGACGGTAAACTTGGAGGGATACCACCGGGTCAACTGGCGGTACACTTCAACACGGTACCGCCCTGTCAACCGGCGGTACGAGGCCGGCGGTTAAGTGATGGTCCGCTCGTACCTAGCCGGCATCTTTTCTTCCCCTCTTCTTCGACCTAGCCCTAGAATAGACGGCGGCGGCGCGAGGCACGGCGGCGGCGCGACCTCTCCCCTCTACTCTCTCGAATCGCCAGATGGGTCGGGGCGGGAACAGACGGCGACGGCCGAAGGTAAGCCTCCCTTCTCTCTCTCAATTTCGTCCATAATCTAGGCCGAATGTAGATTATTCGTTGAAACCCTGGATGACCTATTTGCTGGAGATTATTTGTTGAAACCCGAGATGATCTCTTCACTCTAGATGATTTTAGATATAGTAGTTCAACCCTAGATTATTTTAGATGTAGTAGTTCAAACCCTAGATAAGATGAAGTAGTTCTAAATTCATGGATTTGTCCTCTCTAATTCATGGATTTTAGATGAATGGGTTTGGGGAATGGAAGTGATGTGTATGTATTTGGGGTATACTATTTCTTTGTTTAGGATTACGAAATTTAGAATGTATGAATGTTTGTGTTCATGGATTTGATATTCTAGTTCATATATATTTGTTTTAGATGTATGGGTTTGGGGCATGAAATTGATGTGTAGGTATTTGCGGCATATTATTTATTTATTTCGGAGGACAAAATTTAGAATATATGAATGTTTACATGTTCATGAAAATTTGGATGAATACTTATGTGAAGTTAACATATCTTTTAGGATGGATGACCTGCCGGAACGTTATTACCCTGGGCTTGATTTGGTGTATGACAAGGAACATCGTGCCCGGTTATCGAGAGGGGAGATATGGACTTAGCTGAGAAGGTAAATAATGTTCTCCATTTTTTTTGTTGCAATTACAAAGACAGTGAGCACATCATGTTTTATCTTTCGCAGCCTTTCGGTCCTATGCGCATGAAGGGCCATAGTGCGGAGGACATGCCCTACGATGTTCGGTATGAGCCATACTTTGAGGCGGCTGGTCTTCTCCCATTTGTCCTTCAGTTCAAGCGTAAGCCGCCGGCGTTCAACCACACGACCATTACCGCCCTTATTTATCGTTGGAGACCCGACACCACAGTTTCCATTTGCCGTGTGGAGAGATGACGGTCACTCTTGAGGATTTTGCCATGATCACGGCTCTTCCGATCGACGGAGCGCTTTGACTGGGAGGGTGGATCTTGTCGGGTGGCGCCAGCGGGTTCTTGGTCTCACCGGCAGATTACCACCGGTGCCCGGAAGGAGTGAAAGATACTAGGTCAGCGGGTGTCTCATATTCGTGGCTTCGACAGTTTGGGCCATGCCCGGCGGATGCCGATGCAGCAATGGTGCAGCAGTATGCCCGGGCATACATGTGGTATGTGTTAGCCCGGGTGATCTTTCCAGATAGGTCAGGGGACACGGCCTCGTGGATGTGGCTTGATCCATTATGTGATTGGAACGTCAAGTACAACTGGGATCGGCGGGTCTAGCCTTTCTTTACCGTCAGGTAGTTTATTTGCATACCTTTCTTGTGTATGTTACTTTCATTTGGCATTTGACATGATTGTTATTATGCAGCTGGACCATGCATGTCGTAAGAAGGGAAAGGGAGCCTCGTTAAACAGTGCTGCTTGCCCCTCACGATTTGGATGTGGGAGCGGATTCCGGTTGGACGTCCTCGCAAACTCACACCAACTCCATGGGGCGATGACCTTGATGGTGATGATGAATGGCGGCTGCCAACTGTCGCGTACACATGGGATAGAGTGGAGGGGTACAAAGACTTGTCCATGGGCCGTTACAAGAGCTATATCAATGAGCTTGACATGCTGTCTTACGACTTGGTATGTTGTTGTAACATTAAATTTGACACACCTTTGTGACATCTAGCATTGAAACTAATGCTTTTTGTTTTGTAGGTCATATGGAGGCCATACACATGGGAAAGGGGTTTCCGTCTCAATGCGATGTGTACGCGTGATGAGAAACTATGGCGCATTAAGTGTCCGATGATATGTTTCTATGCCGTCGAGTGGCACCTCCCACAATGAGTTGCAAGACAATTTGGAAGGAGGCAACGAACCCGCCGGCAAGCCAGAGCACAAGTGTTGATCTTCATAGGTTAGTGTTGGAATGCCCGGGTAAACATTTGACTTGCCAATATCAATTGTTGATGATATGTTTGTTATTTGTGCATAGGATTGATCGGAAGAAGTGCCCAAAAGTGAAGGAATGGGATCGTAAACACAACCAGTGGATTGAGATGTGGAATGATAGAGAAAAGTACCATGAACTGGACGGTACAATGGTTAGGGAGAGCGAATATGAGGCGCACCTTGCTTGGCATGAAGAACAACACCGCCTTAAGCTAAAGCCCACTTGGACCACACAAGATTGTCTAGATTTAGGCACCGAAGATGGTGATAATGAATATAACTTGGCGGTTAAGGAGAGCGCAGGAACATCTAGGGACTACGCACCCGTTTTCAACCGTGTGGTAGGACACAAATTGAACTTAAATTTAATGTGTCATGTCTATTTGTGACTAAATTGTCTTCCATATTTTTAGGGCCTGGAGCTTACTCGGAGCATTAACGAGGCGGCACATTCTCTATCGCATATGCCCGGTACGGTGGAGTCTGAGACAAATCTTAGGGAAACCATGACGGTATGCATTTTTATATATCCATGAGTGGAGTCCGGGTGGTGTGCACTATAGTAGTGCTATTGATGTATGCACCTTTGTTTGTTTTGCAGAGGTTAATGGAGCGATCTCGTCGGTTGGCGGCTATGCTTGCCTGCCACGGTGCAAAGGCAACCGAAGCCCATGAGACAGACGATGAGGAGGACGAAGACGAGGAGGGCGAGGAGGAGCAGGAGTCGGAGGAGGAGGAGGAGCAGCAGTCGGAGGAGGAGGAGCAGGAGCACTCGGAGGAAGAGGAACATGAGCAATCAGAGGAAGAAGCGGAGGAGCAGGACACGAGCTGGGATGAGATACCTTTGTCACAGTTGATGGGTGCACCACAACCATCTCAGCCGAGCCAACCACCCGGAAGGAACCGAAAGCAGAAGAAAATGTTTAGTCCAGTTGGATAAATAGTCCGCAAGTTGGCAGCCAAGAGGGGAAGGAAAAAGTGACAATATGTAATAATTATACCAAGTGTCGAACTATGTGATTGTATGACTTATGTGATACCTTGTTGTATGAATTTGTTGTATGAAATTGTTGTATGAACTATGTGATTATATTATCAGCTGAACTATGTAATTCTTACTTTGTCATGCATTGTCATGAAATTGTTGTATGAAATTGTCAGCTGATAATATCCAGTTGATACAGAAACTACAATGTGGTTTTTTGAAATCTTCCAGGTCCTTACTGCCTAATCATCCGGCGGTATCGTTCGTAGATGTACCGCCTTCTGATCCGGCGGTACGGCTATACCGCCACCTTCTCTGGCGGTATCACTCCAACTACGGAGCTCCTGTCATCGACATTTTCGCGGCGGTACAGTTCGGCTCTGTACCGCCAGTTATAACGGCGGTACGTTAGTACCGCCACCCGGTGCGGCGGTATCACCCGAACAGTGCTGGCTAAGGAGCTCCTGCCGTGCACATTTTTCTGGCGGTACCTCGGGTACCCTACCGCCAGCTCCAGCGGCGGTACGAAATAGATAGACAAAATATTACCAGATACATAGACAAAATATTACCTAAAATCCATTACATGACCAAATCCATTACATAGACAAAATATTACCAGATACATGACACATTCACGAAATAGATAACTAAAATCCATTACAAGTTCATGATATACATAGATAGATCCATGACACATTCACGAAATAGATAACTAAAATCCATTACATGACCAAATCCATTACAAGTTCATGAAATACATAGATAGATCCATGACACAAGGTTTCACACACAGCCAATGGCCACAATCTCTAAGACATAGATGTTGAAGGCTCTATTGGGTCCAACGCGGATATTTTCCCTTGCGCTTTCCCGATGCTTCATCCTCCATAGCACGACGAGCTATTCCACGTTTGACTTCCCGCTCGGCCTCACGAGCCTTGGCCTCTTCACGCTTCTTCTTCGCTTTCTCCTTACGTTCCTTATCCTTCTTTAACCTCAACTTCTCTTTCCTCTCCTCTTCTTGTTTCCTTTCCAATATGCACCGTTCTGTAGCTCGACGCTCCCATTCGATCTCATTCTTGAAGTAGCTATTTTTGACCAAGTCTATCCATTTGAAGTAGGGACAAAGAGGCGGCGGTGACTACAAAAGAGACAACAAACATTAGCAACTATTACACAAATATACGTAAATTGTCATGCATAAGGAGGACACATACCTTGGGACGGCCATAAGCAGACTTGGGTTCTTCCTTGTCCCTACAATAGTTGGGACACAACCAAAACCTTCGACCTCTTGTCTCATCCCAATCATCGGACTGCTTGGCCTTGCAAATGTCTTGGCAAAAACACTTTGGTGGGTCCTCCTTGGGCTGGTTAGTCGCCGTCCTCCATGCCCACGGCCTCTCCAACCAGTTCGATGACCCCATACCTACGTAAGTTAGAAAAATTGTTAGTACGGTAAAATGAACAACATTCGAAATAAAAGACAATAACCAAATAAGTTTCGTTCATACCAGTCATCTACGACTACCACCTCTACGCCTTCTACGAGTACCCCCTCTTAGCTCGTCAAACATTGATGTTCGACCACCTCCACCACCGCCACCACCACGGTGGCTTGTGCTACCACCACCACCGCCAGCACCACCACCACCGTTACCACCACCACCATTCCCACCCCCACTACCAGTAGCTCCACCACCACCACTCCCACCCCCTCCTCTACCACCCCCACTACCACTACCACCACCATTGTCTCCTTTCGATTTTTTCCTCCCTTGAGAGAAAGTTATGTTGTGTTGTGCTGAATCATTGCATTGACCACATTGGTTGGTAGTCGTCTTGAGTTGTGCTTGGTGTTGCTTCTAGATCTTTATACTTGCCACCATCCACCATAGCCTTATCGGCAAGCGTGAGATCACGAAATAATGGAATTCGATGATCCCGGCCTACAACTTTTAAAAAGGCTTGGGCTTCTCTCGCCGTGAACCCATCTTCGTCCACTTCTTCTAGGCCCTCGTCCTCCGAGTCGGAGGCATAGCAACGACGATAGATAGTGTCACGGTCAATGCCATCCTCCTCGACTTGTGCCTCTACATCTCCAATATAAATGTCATGATACTCGTCCTCCCGCTCGGACACATCACCCTCCATGTCTCCTTCCTCCCTATCTTCATCGTCAATGCCAAAGCCATAACCATGATCCACATTGACATATTTTTCTTGTTCATCGACTTGGTCGCCATCATTCATCTCCAAGTCAATTTGTTGGCTCAAAGGAGGTTGGCTCATATTATTCAACTCGACCGCATCATCAAGTGACACATTTCGAGTGGGGGTCATTGCATCATGTGTGGGGGAGGCACACCGGTTCAAGTCAAAATGCAACCGATCACCGCCAACCTTGGTAGCAAATAACTCGAGCGACTTGTCTTTGGAAGCCGCCACAACCTCTTTGTATGCCCCCCAATCTAACTCGCATGTCCAAGGTATTTTTTTTCTTTCGTGGACGGTGTCCCGATCCAACAAAATACCTTCCATCTAGTTCAACCTTCTCCCTAGGATCCATCCATTCGAAAACTTCCCGTACTCTTGCAACAACCTCGGCATATGTTGGACTATTGGCAAATACCATAACTTCTTCTCCATTGTCAACAATCTCTTCTTCATTGTTACTAAAAAATACTTCTTTGTCAACATGATGGACATTCACGATTCTTGCCATCTATAATTAAATGACAAGACACACAAATGTATCACATTGATGTGTAATAGCAACACACCACAATAATCTAAATTATACATGTGTGCTAACCACTACCTCCAACCCAAGACTCAACCATAATTGTAGGTAAGAAAAACACATGAATCTATCTAACCACAATGATTCCTACACGTCACAAACAACATATAACCCACAATGAACCAATTCAAATAATAGATTTTGGACAAATCAACAAATCTAGGGTTTGCCTCAAACTAAACAATGCCACAAAGTAACACAAATCCAACCAACAAAAAGTGAGAGATCTGAGAGGGACTACCTCAGAGGATGGAGATGGCCCGATTCCACGAGCTATGCCCTCCGATTTGAGGGGTTTGAGATAGATTTGAGTGTGGAGGAGAGAGGGGAAGAGGGCAGCAGCTCGGGTGGAGTTGGGCTTCTGATGAATGAGAGGCTGCGGGCGCGGCGGTAGCCACTTAACTGCTGAGCTAGTACCGCCGGTTGGCACGCCGGTACCATGTTCCATGGTACCGCCGAAGGACGCGGCGGTATCCCTCAAAGTCTACCGTTTCTGACATCGGCGGTACCGCCACGTCAGTGCAGTCAACGGGAACGGGCGGACCGTGGACAAGGACCGATACCGCCAGGGTCATAGGCGGTACCCAATGTATCCTACCGCCGAGATGTTGAGCGGTACGAAAAAAAGTTAGATCCGGCTAAACTTTTGAAAAGGGTTCATTTTGTGCTGAACTTTGCCGTGAGGGTCAGAATTGTCGATTTTGCCAGGACGGGAGAAGAAGAAATAGGACAGGCGGCGTCTCATGCTCTGATCTTGCGTTGGACGTGATCTATTTGGGGGAATTGGAAGGACCCTCTTTGGCGTCAATTTGCTCCACCTGTGGATGATGCCATGTGAATGTGACGATGACCTATTTTCATCAATCGAACAAGAACATTCAGCACTGTGTTTGTTCCAAAAATTCCACTACCTAGAAACCATATTTTCAAATTTCAAAGAAATTAAAAAAAATTGGGTGTACATCCAGACATTTCATGTCCGTACACAAAGTTTCGCGAAAAAATAAAATATTTTATGGGCTGTGTAAAAAGACAAATCCCGATGCTGCAAAATGAGTTTGTATGAGACATTTTCTATCTTTTTTTGCACCGCTTACAAAAAATGCCTTTTCCATGAAACTTTTTGTACGAATATAGATCGAATGTCTAGATATATGTTCGCAATTTTTAACATTTTAAAATGTATTTCGAATGCATTACTACATATAATAGCTACTACACTACCCGGCCTCTCCTTCCTCTGCATGAACAGTGTCGAGGCAGACTATCTCGGCCGTCCATTCACCACCGTCCATTGATTTACAGCTGTTCGATCGCGGTTGTTTTCGGTTTCTACCCGCTGCCACACACCGCAGGTCCATGACGGGTGGGCCACCCAGACGGAGAGGAACGTCCCGCACCGCAGCTGCTGCGTCGCTCTCTCTTTTCGCATTTTACTGTGGCGGTCGAGAACGCACCCGTGCCTGGTCGAGGGGTAAACCCTAGCCGCCAATCCTCATTCGCGTCCAATCCTCTGCTCGCGTTCTCCTCCACCAATCCCCTCCGTGCTCCTGGCTCCTCCTCCCCCGCCGCCACCTCTCCTCCCGTGGTGGCCGCTCCTGCGCCCGCCGCCGCCCCTCCCCAGCTCTCCTTCCCTTGCTGCAGCGGCGGTGACCGGGCAGGGCAGCGGCGGCCGGCCGTGAGCGCGACCTCGTCTTCCCTCCTCGCACAGCACGCCGCCGCCGCTGCGGGCCTGCTGCTCCTCTTCCTCCTCCAGCTCCTCACACCCCAGCGGATCACGTCCATCGCCGGCTCTAGATCGAGCAAGGGTGAGCACCCGCGAGGACGCGGTCGTCGGCGGCCGAACTCCGGGCGTCGGGCTCGCGGCGGGCCAAGACGAAGCTGATGCGGGGCTGCTTCAGGCACAACGCCGACATGCAGCTGCCGGCCAGGCTCCCGCTCGATGGCGGCGCAGTACGGTCAAGCGACGCCGACGAAGTCGAGGAACAGCCCCTGCGCGGCAGCTCGAGGGAAACGGCACTGAGGGCGTGGCACCTCGCCGGCACTACAGCTCGTGGGCGTCGACGCGGCCCTCGCGGAGGATGCAGACGGCGAAGGCGAGGTTTTGGATTCTTCCCATCTCTTCATCTCTTGGTTTCTTCTTCTCGCTGCTCTCCATTGGTTTTTTTTTTGATCTATTTGACTGCTTGGAAATTTGTTTGGTTGATATTTTGGGTGTTTGTTCTTGATTCTACAGGTCCAAGCGGGAGATTGCACGGCTCCATGGATGGAGTAAGGTGAGTACTCGAGATTTGCAATGGATACCAACATCTGAAGGAAGACAACACGCCTGAAGATGTCCAGCAAGGAGAGGATATGGGTGGCGATGGTCCTATCCGAGCTTAAAAATGAGGGCATCTCCATCACTGAATTTCTGCTCCTTCACAATTGAAGGCAAGCCGTTTTCTCCCTTGATATGAAATTTCAGTTAAAACTTGATGAACTGTTGTTACGATGTATTATGAGAAGAGGATTGACATGTTTAGTACTGTGCAGATCGAATGGGGATATTGATCTATAGTGGACCCGGTGAAGAATATGACCATGATTCTTAGAAGTTTCAACTAAATTAGATACAAATCAACTGCAAAGATGGTTAGGCATTTTCCCTTGTATTTCAACTTGGACATGAAACCATGATCACTTGTTTAGTTTGGTGAATATATGCGTTTCCACGAGGGCTATCTAAAGTTTGAATATTTGTGACTAGCCAGATCTCCTATTCTAACTGAATATCTTCCTATTGTGTAGTTCATCTCTGTTTAGCCGACAATTGGTAGTGCAGCTGCTGAAAGGAGCTAATCAGCAGTAAAGCACATTGATTTGTATTTCTGGTATATGGCCTGTCACATGCCCTTATTTTTAATCATTGTGAAAAATTTGTGATGCATTGGTTGGTTGTGCAGGTACCCTAATAATAATTTTGTTCATCGTCATGTTGAAAATATTGCAGTTTCTTTCCTGGAGCTTAAAAGAGCGCAGCTGACTGGCCATGTTTTTAATGACTGGTCTTCTTGGTAAATGTTTTCCCTCTTATGATAATATGATTTATTATTCGCATAAATTTACCTTGCAATAGCACTACTGCAGCCAAATATTTTCGCTGCTGCCGATTAATATTGTTAAGTGAATCGATAACATGAATGTCTCATACCTAATTTGTAGCATCACTGCTAATCTATGAAGCCTTGTTTTCAAGACATGAGCTGTGTAATCACATATTTATGCATCCCATAATTAAAAAACAACAAAGAATTTTGTTCCATCATTAGTTTACTTGAGTAATAATCTGGCTGGTTTCTCTACCTCTTGATGCAAAGATTGTGTATTTTTGTTACAGATCATTAGTTCACTTGAGTAATAATCTGACTGGTTTCCTTTGTCACGCAGGTCGCTTGATATACCTCGATTTGGTGGCGTCCAATTTGGTACCTTCTACTTGAAGTACTTCACTAAGCTTCTGGTCGCATTGCGTGCCTTTCTTTTTAAGAAAAATGATTTTGATGTCTGCAAGGATTCCCTAGGAACCAAGAGGGTTACCCAAGAATCAACAGGTGAAAAATTGTTTTTTCTCACTGTATTTCTTCTCTTTGCTCTATAGCCTACGGATAAGAAATTCTTGAATAAATGCTGGTGTCTGTCCCATTAAGTTTTGTGGTTCCTCTGCTTTTATGATCTCAATCCTTGTTTTGTGTTTTCTCGTTAAGAACAGAGCTTCCTCTGCATTGTGACATGCATCCATAAGGATAATTTCATGATTCAGTTTTGGGGTGCTAAACAAGAGTCCCTTTTAAAAGTATTGCATACTATGAAGTAGCTCCTTTTTAGTGTTTACTGACTGGACTGGAACTGAGTTGTACTCTTACGGAAAGCATAATGTAGGATTGTATCTTCACTTTTGATCATTATTGCTAAAAATGTTTCTCGAGGAGAGGAAATACTATATTGTTTTTTTGATCTGTTCATGGAGGAAGATTTCTTATTTGGGTCTGGTCCCTTGTAGGTGCTGCACATGCTTTTCTATGGCCTGCCTGCCACAGGGAAGAGCACAGCTGCGCTCGCCATCGTCTACTAGCTCTACGGGTATTCTCTTGTTGTGCATTGTTTTCCTTGGTTTTGTGTTTCTTTTGTCTGCTTCGGTTTGTATGAGTGGCCAACTTTTGCTTCAAGCATACAGGTAAACACAGCTGCAGTCCCATCATCGTTAATTTTGGTACCAACACGGAGCTCATCGAACGTCTTGTTAGTTAGTTTCAGTTAGAGTTGTCGCTATACAGATCCACATGGGATACCTCCTTAGTGCAGTTTTTTTTAAGGTCTGCGTTAGGATCGATATCATCTTTTTTGAGCAACATTTTGTTATTCCTGTGATTAATTCTCCTCTGTTTCAGTAACAGGCACTAATTACTTCTTGTTGATTAACTCTAGCAGTGAGAAAATGGTTGAGAGAAGTTCATAATTTCAGTACAGGGTTGTATATGAAGTGATACTTTGGATATTTAATTTCTTACTTCTAACAGGGGTGCTCCCGAAGCTTTCTTTCTTATCTTTCTTTTTTATTTATGTTGACTGATTAGATGGTACTATCTCGATAGGAAGGTTGCTCTTTTCATCTGCTTATTGATAATTTCTTCATTGGTCTAGGTAATCATATTTTCCTTTAAGTATCTTAGTCGTGTACTCTTAATAATGCCAGTAAATTGATAAGCTTTAGGCTGAGGAATCCTTATAGTTTTCACTCCTTATTTTTGTGACAGCTTAACACATTTAACATAATCTGTAACAAAGAGTTGGCATTACAAAGTGTTGATTTATTTCTGAGTGGATACTATTCTTGCCACGATAAGCTTCACACTGCCAATCCCACAAGCCCCAGGTGAATACATACTCTCTTTTTATTTCCCATTCGTGTTGTTGGCACAGCAGCCAGAGCTTATGGTTTCTTGGAGGGTAACTTGGTTCCCTCTATTGTTCTAAACTTTTCTAGATGATATTTTGTACATGGGTATATGGTTCTAACCTAACCTTCAGAGGTAACTGTCATGTATGGTTTAGGCGCGCAGGTAGCTTTCATCCTCAAGCCTGAACTTTTATTTAGGTAACTATGTCTGGGAGATCATATGGTCTTGCCTTTGTTAGTATGACACTGAAGTATATTTATTGGCGTGCCTGCACTTAAATGATCAGATTTGGAAATAATTTGTGATGTTTAGTGTGGTAACCACTCAGAACTGCTCCATATAGTTTAATTTGGGATTAAAAGGGATGTGAATTGGGTAATAAAGAATTTTACCAGTATAGTTTAAGTACTCCAGATGTGTGTTTCTATCCTCATATATCAAGCAAGTCGAGAGTGTTCTGTAAGGTTGGATATACCATACATCCTGTGCAAATTGTCGCTTATTTCTCATGTGATGGTACTTAGGAATGCTCTTGAGGAAGATCATTGATCTCCCAGGTCCATTTCTTATGGACATTTTCGAAATATTCAGGTTATATTGCGTATACATGGTAGTGTTTAGTAGACGGTGGGTGTTAATTTATTCACTCTTTCTAAATTTGATGGTTCCGACAAATGCATCCAAAATATTTTCAGCTTGGTGAAATAGTATTTCTTTTGTAGAAGTCATCCATCTAAAATTTGCACCTCCTCTGTTCTCAGATGGGTAGAATTAGATTGTTGCTCATTGGCTTTGTGAATGTGAATTAGGATATTTTATTGGATTGGAATAGTTCACTCTATAACTTTATGTTGGTAGTGGTCATTGCTCATGTATACCGTCCTGAGCAGAGAATTCACATTTATTCTAACAATAAATTAGTGTTCTTCATCAGATGGTACATCATGGCCAGTCCTGGCCAGTCCCTGGAGCTCTGATATGCATCAATAGGCACTCAGGGTGAGCTATCAACAGTTGCTACATGTTGTATTAGTACTTGAATTTGATCCTCTATACATCTACCTGGTGAATAGGGTCAGTGATGCATCTATCTGCTCCATTTGTTCAATATTGTTTTGACAGTGCGCTGCCATCAAATGTATGCCAGATAAAAGCCTGGAGTCGCTTGTCATTTATGCTGTACTTCCTACTTGCATATTTTGACACGACAAGGATTTTTGATTCGTTATGTTATTCACACAGGGTAATAGTTTGTGAACTTTTGAGCCTATAGAAGCTGAAACATATCTAAAAAAATCTTCTACACGACATGCATGAGAAAGAGAGAAGGTTGCCTTGTTCCTTTCTCTCTCTGTGTGTAGATATTCTTGTGAACACTCTCTTATTTAGTTTAGTTGTTTTGGTTCAGATATAATGTAGTTGTTTTGGTTCAGATGTAATGGATTAGAGGTTTTGTTTTAGGTAGAAGGGGTTAGTGATATTATTATGAACTGCCTGTTATGTTGTTATTTATGTTTGGATAAGTGGTTTTGGTTCAGATAGAAGGGGTTAGTGGTCTAAGTTCAGACAGAAAGGATTAGTTATTCTCTTATGAACTGCCTCTTACGCTATTGATTTATGTATATTAGTGTTTTTTATCAAAGACAAGAAAAGTTGCTGGATTTGCTTTTATTTTTTTGAAATATTTTTGGATGACTGATTTTTAGTATTGATGTATCTATGCTGATTAGACATTGTGCTGGTGGTTAAAACTGCTCATGTTCTATGGTGGTGAAATTTCATAGATTAAATTGAATATACTTGACATGCGATTAGCTTGAATTTATTTTATGGCCATTGCATATCTTAATTTATGTTCACTTATTATGTGCTTATCTGTAGCTTTACATTATTGGTGAACATTCATGTTTTCCTTGTGTAGTGGGAGTCCATACTTTGTAGTAGTTTAGCTGTGAGCAGAACTTCTAGGCATGTAAACCCTGCTAATTTGGATGTCTGATCAAGGGATGGATTGATGGATATTGAAAGTGTGCTTGCTTATTTCGGCTGATTTCTTGCCTGAGGCACCCTCAAATTGATTTGTTGTTTCCCATTGTCCAGGACCCAGGAATGGTCAATAATATGACGGTTCAGACATGGATCTTCATTCGTGGTTGGGTTCAGCCTGCTCTTTGTTATTAGGCTGCTTCTTTCAGGCTAATGTGTGAGTTTTCTTCTTCTCAATTTTCTATCTGAATCAGTCTCTAATTTCTTTGATAGTAGATGCCCTACACAGCTAAGCGTAATCAATAATATAGTGAGTTTATTTCCGTACCTATAGGCTGGCGAAATCTTAGCAGATGACTATGCCTAGATCTTCATGGCCACGACCGACTCTTTGCCGCTGAGACTCAGCTAGACCATGTGCCTTCAATGAGGTATCCAAATCAATCACTGCATTTACTTTGACATGCTCCCATCTGTGTCTGTGGCAACTTAATTATCATGAGGGTGATGGCAGAGGAGAATATGCGGATAAAATCTTGGTCCTTTTTCTTGTGGTATGTCTAAGATGTATAAAAAACATGAGCAGAGAACAAAATCATGTACCTTTCTGTAAGTAAGAATGTAAGATCCAGTTCTTCCTCCATTGATCCAAATTGCATGGCTTCCATATTTTGTTAGAATAGATCTGTCACAAGTAGCTAAAGAAAGATGGTTAATATGCGGTTTAGTTTTATTTTGAGCATTGCTAATTAACTTTCTTAGGCTTTTTATGATGGCACTCAATTTGTTTGAGTGGCAGATCATAAGTTACTTTGCCGGTCGCGTTTCATGCATGTTTGCCAAAAATAAGCATCAATTGAGGGCATTTTCTGTTATGTTTCATGCATATTTGCCAAAAATAAGCATCAATTGAGGTCATTTGAAACTGCTCTGTTTTTTCGTACACACATCTGGACTGGTAGCTAAAATTCAGTCGTTTTCAAAGGATTCTAGGAAATATTTCGTTAATGAACCTCATAAAAAAATTAATATGCGTTTGATTCTCATTGACTCTTTCTATATCAGATGATCTCAGCTTGCTCTGTTCTAAGATGAATTTTGTCTGAAAACTTAGGAGAAGTCCCAACAGTCTATATTTGTGTTGTCTCTTGAAATAGAGGTAACTTAACTAGCGTTTGACAAATGGTAGTTTGAAGACTAACGAGTTGGTTTAACTAACTCTGACATTTATACCACGGGTCAATGGTACCTCTGCGCAGCGCCGAAAATAAATGATGATTGTGTTCATTGGTGATAGTCCACCAAATTGAGTTCTATTATTTATGTCGTGGCATACTTTTATGCTTAGTGTTCAGTATTGCTTGCTGGATCATGTGTATTCTGAAGAGATAGAGTACTCATATTCGATACAGCGATAGTCTCCCAAAGTGCTGGTAGTTCTACGGCGTGTATAATCTTTCTAGCAACCCCCCCCCCCCCCCCTTTAGTGGAATACTCATATTGGCTATTTACCCATGTGTGCCTAGACTTTTGTTTCTTCGAAGTTTTTTAATTGATTTGTTTTCACTGCTTTCAAGGGTTAGGTAATTGTTTCATTCAGTTTTCTTTCCGGCAAGTAACACTGACCTTATGCATCTAATACTCGTGTTGGTTGTGCCCTGCGAGGCTCTGGAAATAAGCTGCTTCTTGGTATTGGTATTTGGTTTACTCAAAATATTAAGGTGCACATACTGCATACCAACCTTTCCTTGCTATAAGACATGGTTCTGTTATGCATGACATCATTAAATGTTGGAAAGTTATTAGAAACTGTGTTGCCAGCTGGACTATTCAAGGAGTAATCAGTTTACTTGCTCATTTGATATATGTATTATATGATCTTTTGGGGGAGCCGTCTTCTGAACAGTGAGGGATTTGTTGTCTCCTGGTAGATCTTTCCTCCTGAGAGAAAATGAGGAGCAAGTATCTAGCCTAATCATTTGATATGCAAATCAGGCATCTGATGTTTTTTTATTTTTTCTGAATGTTAGCTGAGACTTGGGCATCAATGTAGTCAGGTTAATTGCAGAAATCATCGTAGCGGAAAACTCGAGGTGCGGTAGGACTCAAGGTGCGGCGGTGGTCTGGCTGAAGAAGGGGCTTGCAACCGACAATGGGCCTCACAGCTCCTGACTTGGTCAGTTGCCGCTCCTTTCGCTCCCATATCATTGACCTCTTATGCTGCGCCACAAGATTAAGTTTATATTTCAATTAACCCCCTGATGAAACACCATTCGAGATACTGTATGGTTTATTCTTTTGCTTCAAGTGATGACTATTCTACCA
Source organism: Poa pratensis (assembly GCA_947311845.1). Taxonomy (NCBI): domain Eukaryota; kingdom Viridiplantae; phylum Streptophyta; class Magnoliopsida; order Poales; family Poaceae; genus Poa; species Poa pratensis. The sequence goes on along the minus strand of CAMZMU010000071.1, from coordinate 34,890,008 downwards.
AAGAAATTTATAGATTTATTTAGTAATAAGAAGTTTCATTTGTCCTACTTATTAATTACAACTATTAGTGGTGATTGTAGAAGCCTTCACAACTTCTGAAATAAGTTGCACATATTACTTTGTATTGCTTAGTATTCTACTCAAGTAACAATTTAGGGATACCTAAATACCATTACCATTTTCTTGACATGAGAATTGATATTACAACTTGCTTCACTTCTTTCGTAAAACATTTGGTCATTGCAGAAAGTATGAGTTCCCAGCATTTTGGCAAATACTATACATTCTATACTCAAAGATGATAGTTGAAATCTGTTTCGCCAGGCTACTGCACAAGGCCTTCTTCCACAAGGGAGGTGCTTTCAATGTCAATCCGTGAAGGCGATGCCATGATGAATGCAAATGTTAGTCTTCAGATTTTTTGTAGTATTTGAGCTGAATCTTCAGAAAGTGATCTTATAGGAAGGCATAGGAAACCACTTTAATAAGAATACTTAAAAAACATGGGTATGCTTGGGTTAGCTATTCTTGTGTACAAGTGCAATCTAATGTGACAGTTATGTTTTTCATTATGGCACTATGCCAAGCACCTCTTTTGAATACTATCACGCTACTCCATTTTTTATTGCTCTTGTTTCCTTCCTCATTCTCATTTCGTTGGTCCATGCGCTGGTGCTGCATCCAAAGGTTTCATATCTGTCGTTTGTGCCTCTGTATTCAGGTGTGTTTCATTTATTCGATGCATCCAAAGGTTGTTCATTCACTAATTGTCCTTACTTTGTTTCGGGTTACCTCTGTACGCTGTGTCTGTGTTTTTGAATTTCTCAGTATAATTTTTTTACTTCAGTACATATCACACACAGCTTACATGGTGAGGGAGGTAGTGGCAAGCTAAATTTACTATTTCCTTATGGATCCAGAACATCAACGGCGGAAAGGACATGGCCTAAGATGCAGATCAGGTCGAACATATCGGCGACGAAACTTCACCATGCTCCTAAGGACATTGACTGCCTTTTGATGTTACTACTACCCACTTATGTAGTTGAGGCCTGTTTTACCATCCAATGTAGATCAAATTATATGTATTAATTAGACTATAACTTTATGTGTCTTTTAAACTCTTCTGTAGAAGTTGTGGTTCAAGATGTCCATCAATGTATAACTTGCACTATGTTTATTATCTGGGGTTAATTGCTGTTGGATTATGTACTTTGGGCTTATGTACTATCCTGGTTCAGTCCATGCATCGGACAATGCCTTTCAAGGACAGTGGTGCTTACAGATTTATTTTGAGTCATTGCGCCTATTTTTTGTTTTCCTTTACACTGTATTTGCAGCAGCAATTTATCTCTGAACTTGCTTTTTTTCCGCCTCCGTGTATATAGGGGTCAAGAGATAAGAACCATTCTCTCAGGTGACCGAGCAGTTCAGTTTGACGCAAAAGCAGTTTGTGCTATGGGTGATAGAACCAGTCATTGCTATTTTCGAGAGAACATTGCCGAAGCTGACACTTGGTAATTTCTTTAGATGCCGTTTATTTACAGTCCACTACATCATTATTTCTCTGCTTCTGGTGGTACCTGTTTTTAATGGTACTATGCTGCAGAGTCTATTGCCTTGAGAAAAGAAGAGACTCTACAGATATTGTGTACTTTTGTTATCATATTATCTACTTTTGAACCTGATGTTTTTTATATCGGCCGGAGTGCTGACATGGGCTTTTCTGAACGGATTTGGTAATCTTATACTATTATACTATACCAATCAGATTATTGACATGGTTTCCTGAATTACCAACCTGATCTTCTATTATTTTATCCAGTCGTTGCAGATCTAGGAGGCAGCCACCATTTATTGGCATTATCTGTACGACTTCCTCCATGGAGACGGGGGACAGCATAATAAATTTATGTTTGGTGTTTACCAGAATGGGGACTTTCGCGAAATACGTGGTATTCATTCCAAGCAATTGTTGGCTGTAATTCCACCTGAAGTGTTTACCAGTCGGATGGATACCACGTATTTGTTTATTAGATTAGACTGTTATAGTTGCTTGGAATGAATTGGTATGTCCCGAAACAAGAAATTTATGTTTTACTTGGAATGGCAACAGTTTTCTCCGTTACTCTCTATTGTATTTCGCCAGATTTACAGCTAGGTTCCCTCATTGCAAACGGAAATATTAACTGGTGTTTCCGCTAACATAACAATGTTCCAGAATTGATTTGTCATGGTTTTCCCTGTTTGTTACAGTTAATAGTTAGTTAGGCTAATCACAGGCTTTCTAATTTTCCAACACGGTAATCTCATGAAGAGTTTACCATTCTTTTCATCTGGCAATAAATTTGGTCGTGACTCTGCCATTTGCGCGAATGGCACTAGGGTTCATCTATAAAAATAACACTACACGCAAAACAAGTGCAATGTAAACTGTCAAAAGAGACGTTGGTGAAGAAATCCCGACAGTCGCACATGAAGAGGAACCACTAAAACCCTAACGAGCAACCTACATAGTTTCCGGAGAGACCAATGGTAGTGGCATAAGGTTAGCATAAATCTCAAACACAGACAATAATATACATCCAAGTGATCTATGTGAAGGAACATTATGCTTGGTCTACCTTAAATTATATTAAGTCGTAAAACAGTTGCAGTGTGCAGCCAAGATGATGCTCCTTCTGTATTTCAATGCAGTTATTTCAGAACCATGTATTCACAGCTATATTAAGTAATGATCTTTGGATTAAATATCTTATTTGATCCAAGTGATCTATGTGAAGGAACATTATGCTTGGTCTACCTTAAATTATATTAAGTCGTAAAACAGTTGCAGTGTGCAGCCAAGATGATGCTCCTTCTGTATTTCAATGCAGTTATTTCAGAACCATGTATTCACAGCTATATTAAGTAATGATCTTTGGATTAAATATCTTATTTGATATATTAGCTAAATTATTTTAACAACACCTTTCATAGCTATCAGTAGAGTCTATACTATTGCTCCCTGCTTCTATTTACCATTTACAATAGTTTTGCTCTTAGATAAGTTTACTGCTTCTGTAGTTTTCAATGTTTGATAATGTTTTTAAACTGTATGCTAAGGTTTATTATCAATGGTAGCCGCATGATGGCTTGAGAAATCTTAAACACGGACAACAATACACGCGAAGATATATAAAAATTAAGGCTACACTACATCTTATTTTCTGCATTCCCCCAATAGCTATGCTAAATGTGTTCCTAATTTTTATAATCGTTATATTTGGTTTGCATGACAATTCTCATAACATGCCTACCCATGCCATGTTTTAATGGGTACAGTGTGCAATCGGTGAACAATGTTCATTCTGAAATTATCCTCCTACCACGGTATCCGGTACTTCAAGATATTACTATTTGAGATTGCACAAAATATTTGTTGTTAAGTTTAAATCCACTATTGGTTCACAAATGATCAATAATACCGGCATGATGGCCATGACATCAGTATTCCCATACTATATATAAAACTTAAGTCTGCATTACAGTGTTGCTGATGCGAAGAGTATCTTAGAATGACTTCTAAATCAAGCATTCTTAAATGAAACATTCAGCTGGAGACACCATATGCTTGTAGGCACAGTAGGTGCACTCTTGTATCTGTATCTTCTGGTTATGCTATGGAGGTACTGATCTTTAACTAACAAAATAGTGTATTGTTAAAATACAAAGATGCTGCTACATTATGTGAAGATGAATCTTCCAAGATAACGTCGTTAGGAACTTTGATGGTAATCTCAGTTGATATCTCTGTTAGCGTTTCAGACTGAACAATTACATGTAAAAGCGGATGGATCTTCCATTGTCCTTATTTCTTGAATCGATATATTCCAAAATACAATTGGAGACACCACTTGTCAACTGGCTCCACAATGACATTTCTCCCATTTGTGAGGTGGCCAAAAGAGTATTCCAGTTGCACTGAAATGAAAATCGGTCTTCGGTTGCATGTTCTTGAGTAAAATACCTGTGCTTGCACATGTTTTTGATGGTAAATGAATTCCTTATTATTTTTCAGTCGATATATTCAATTTCCACGAGAATTTCCATAACATGCATACATGCACCTTGTTTTTATGGGTACAGTGTGCAATCAGGGAACAAGGTTCATTCTGAAAATTAGCCCCTACCGTGCTGCATGGTACTTAAAGATAATATTGCTTGAGATGCACAAAATATTTGTTGTCAAGTTTAAATGCACTATTGGTTAAAAAATTATCGACGATGATACCTGCATGATGGCCACGACAACAATATACGCAAAATATATATAACTTAAGGTTACATTACAATCTTTCTTTCGGCACCTGTGCCAGTGGCGCAACCGGTCATTTGCCACCGCTTTGTACTTCAATGATTTGCCACAGCTGACTGAGCAAAAGAAAGAAACAACTTAAAATATGTTTAGACAGTGATATGCAGAATACATGCATAGATGACAACACCTATATTTTTTCAACAATAAGTTTAAGCTTCTTGTTGTGAGGCGGCTTTCAAGGTAGGTCTTCGTGTACTCACGGCTGAAATACTGCATATGTGTAATAAGATAATTAGATAAGTTCATATCCAATTCAATTTTCATTAAGACTAAGAGGAAGTACATATTTTTACCATCTGGCCTTTTCCATCGACAATGTGTGAATTCACAAATTGCATATGTAGAGTGGTGGCTTTGGTTGATTTTCAGCACAAATTTTTTTCTCACATGATCTTTGATATAACATGTAATTTGACTATTAATATTAAGTATTTGCATACAATCTACGCACACCTTCAATTAATTATACACTTTCGTGAACAACTGTGAAATTATGTAGCACACTTAATTTACGTTTCTATAATGATGGCCACTGGAATTTACCGCTTCGAAAACGATTGACCTAAATATATTTAACTTAATGCGACCCTACAGTTTTACTTTCGGCACCTACGCCAATGACGCAACGGGTCATCTAGTTATCATAACGGACGCATCTGTACCCACGAGCTAGTCAAAAGACCGTGTCCTTCAAGCTTCTTATATCTCTCCCATTCTATCACCGTGCTCCGTCCAGGTTCTCCGGGCCGATCGATGATTCTGCTTGCGTGTTGCGCTCTAATTGGCCTCCTGATCTTTCGAGAGACATCAAATCTATCGTCTAGTATAGATATTTCCTTGGGCCACCGGTGCATGTCGCTCTCGCGTTTATATGGTCCGACCGAGTAACAGCCAACGGAGCACCAAGTCTAGTGCCTGTGGATGCAGCATGCATGCATATCTCAAGAAGTTCTCCTCGCAAAAAAAAAATTTATCAGAAAGTCCTACCTGTATTAGAGCGTTACTTCACGAAACAAGAGAGCATGCCATTAATTAGAGCGTATAACCCTTCGCAGAAGGAGCATCGGGATTCGGGAATCATCCACTCTGATCTGTCTTGCATGTGATTGGACTGATTTTGTCGGAAAAAGGTGTCAAAATACATCAACAAAACGCACGTTCATGGAATTGGATGCCGACCTCTCAAAGTTCGACATGTAGGGTTTGGGCGTCCATGGTCAAACTAATATGATCTCTAGGCTTCACACCAATTTGTCCGAGACGTGGTTTTTTGGGGTTGGGAGAAATCCCTGTCGTTGGCACCGACGTGGTGACGCTTGCGAGTGTCACCCTTCCCTCTTAAGGGGCATCGGGTGTACCTCTTCCCCATTCCTCGGAGCGTACCGGGGGAAACCCTAGGTCTGTCCGGGCAGCAGCATCGTCGTCGTCGCTTTCCTTCTTGGAGGTGTTGTTTGGTACGCGGTGATTTAGAGTGCTAGGTTTGTGGTGGGACTTCGCCGGAGAGAGCGCAGCGGTTGCGGGTTACTTTCGTTTTTCGTTGATCCGCCGGTGTCGGCTTTGTTTTCTTTTTTGTTTCTCTTCCTTTTCTTTTGGGCATGATTGTGCTGTTTGCCCCAGCGGTGGTCTCAATGTTGTATCGGGTGGTTGCTATATCAATATAGCGGGGCGAAAGCCTATTTCTTCAAAGTCTAAACAAGGATATATATCCAATTTAAGATCCAACCCACTAAGTTTCATCTCTTATAGATTGCGACAAAGTGAATACCGCCAAACTGAGTGTGAGTATTAACTCTTGTGCAAATCCGTTGCCCACAAAAAGCAATTGAGCTAGCGTCCTTCTTGTGTTGGGTGACATTTGAGCACGTAGTCTTCATTAGGTTGTCTATCTACGAGTGCTCGCCCTCTTGGTTGCCCAACCCCATCATTCGCTTTTGTGTGTGTTTCTTGATACTTTGTGGTTAGAGTTTCTTTGATAATTTGATCATTGTGGATTTTCTCTACCTTTGACAATAGACTTGTCGGCGGGTTTGCTTGTTTCGTTTGCCACTTCATACCTTCCTATCCTCATAAGTGTGTGTGTTGGGTGTTAGAACCGGATACTCTCCTCTCAAGCCACATTATACTTGGGATATAGTTTGTCTTGGTTTTTCCTTACCGCACATCTCACTTGTTTCTTGAGAAAATGTTTAGGGGAAGTACAAACGGAAGCTCAACCTCGGATGAGGAAATCCAAGGTGGAGTTCGCGGTGATCATGGCTATGTCACACAATCGGAGCTTGTGGGCATGCGACACTTCCTTCGTGGTAACATAGACCGCTTCGAGCGCCGTCTTCAAAATCAACACATCACCTTCAATGACCGCATGAGTGCTAACGAAGCAACTATGGAGAGGTTGACCGAAGCTATCAACAACCTTGCGCGACAACGAGCTTCTTCACACTCAAGCCGTACAAGAAGCTCCTCAAGGTCGACACAAGCACGTCATGGACGTCATGAACCTCGACAAGAACGTCAACATGATTCAAGGGGCGACGCCCATGAACGCCCTCCTCCTATCGTTGAAAAACCACATGATCTTCACGCGAACAATGCCAATGCGCATCAAGAACAACCTCACCAAAATGATGATCGTCGCGCACGCATACCATCGCCACCACCGCCTCAACGTGATCGTCATGACCCATTGGCTAATGACAATGGCGTTCCGGGTGCGCATGACTTTGGTGAACAAGGATGTCATCCCCGTCATCCTCCAAGGCCACGTCATCAACATCATGACAATGCGAACAATGTCGAGCAACCCGTTCCTCAACAAGAGCTACCTCCTCAACATGTGCCTCATCAAGAGCTTCCTCATGATCGTCACCAACACCAACGTTCCGAGTCAAGTGATAACGAGTCAAGCCAACACAATGGTGAAGGCCTCAACCGAAGACGTGGACGTGCATTCCCACGTGGTGGCCACCGTGACGACTATGATGACTTGACCAACGTCCGCTTTGACATACCCAAGTTCTACGACACAAGTGACCCGAAAGCTTACTTCTCATGGGTACTCAAGGTCGACAAGATCTTCCGCGTGCGACGCTACTCCGACAACAAGAAAGTTGCCTTAGCCTCGATGGAGTTTGAAGAGTATGCCCTCTTGTGGTGGGAACAACTACAAGATGCTCGTGTCGCTAACCACCAACAACCAATTGACACTTGGGTTGACATGAATGAGACAATGTACAAGCGCTTCGTGCCACGCCATTACACTAGAGACTTATATACGAAGTTGCAAGAGTTGAAGCAAGGTTTGAAGTCGGTTGACGAGTACTACAAGGAAATGGAAATCTCCATGATGAGAGCCAATGTCAACGAGTACGAAGAGCAATCCATGGCTCGTTTCATGAATGGCCTCAACTATCCCATCAAGAAGATTGTGGAGTTCCAACCATATGCCAACTTGGTTGAGCTAGTACATCAAGCTTCCAAGGCTCGCCACGTGCTTGAAGAGCTCAAATACCTCAAGACAAAGGCATTCTACGCCAACAAGCCTTCTTCGTCAACTCCTACACCTTCACAAGCTCTTCCTCAAGCGAACAATCGAGGTCCTCCAAGAGTCTCTACATCGACACCTCAAGCTCCTCAACCTTTCAAGAAAGCACCTCCCTCCTCCAAGGCACCTCAAGGATCTTCGTTAGGCACAAGACTCTTGCAATGCTACAAGTGCGGCGGACAAGGGCACAAATCTTTTGAGTGCACCAACAAGAAGGTCATGATCATCAATGACATGGGAGAGTACGAATCTATGAGTGAAGATGAGTACAATGCTTTGAACAAGGTCGCCACAATGCAAAGTGCTCAAGAAGAAGAAAGTGAGATATATTGTGATGGCGACAACAACCCTTCCTTGGTTGTGGCAAGAGCTCTAACCACCAATGTCCAAGTGGAAGAGGACCAAAGATGCAACTTGTTTCAAACAAGAGCGGGAATCAATGGAAAGTCCATCAAGGTCATCATAGATGGTGAAAGTTGCCACAACCTAGCGAGCAAAGAACTTTGTGATAAGCTCAACTTGAAGTTCAAGAAGCACCCACATCCCTACCATGTGCAATGGTTGAGTGATACCGGAGCGGTCAAGATTCAACACATGGTGCAAGTGTCCTTCAAGATTGGAGCCTATGAAGATACGGTTGATTGTGATGTTGTGCCTATGAACGTTTGTCACTTACTCCTTGGGCGTCCATGGCAATTTGACAAGGGTGCTATGCATGATGGAAGGACAAACTACCATAGCTTCAAGAACAACGACAAGACCTTCGTCCTTCGCCCCATGACACCAAGCCAAGTTATCGCCGACAACGCCAAGACTATTGCACGAGCACAACAAGATCGTTCGTCTTGTGAGATGAGTGGTGAGAGAGAGACCCACCATAAAGTGAGTGAGAGCCACAAGCCAAATGAGAGTGACACTTCAAAGAGAGTTACAATATGACATAAAGTTTAATTAATTTAATGATATTATTTGTTGTTTCATCCAAGCTATTTTTAATCCTTCTATCTGTGCCCACACCTTATTTTTACTTTGGATAAGAACAACCCACTCTATGTGTGTGCGCATATTTCCCGATCTTTGGACAACAACAGCCCACCTGATCCATGGATCGCCATGGTTGAAATCCCCTTTAGTGAGTGTGCACTATTTTCCTTATACAGGGATCTCCATGGTTGAAGTCCACTTTAGTGACCTAGTCGCCTAGCTTTGGGCTCTATGTTCAGCTCTAGCGTCTTCTTGAATGATTTTCTTTAGATACATTTGTTCTAGGAGTTATGCAAAAGAAAAGCCTGTTGGTTTCAAAATATATGTTGAATGAATCATCAGCACGTAGAAGTGAAGAAAAAAATGGGAGGACAAACAATTGGATAAATACTCATAATCATAAGATAAGTGAGAATGTGCAGTACCATCCTTGTCCATATACATTTTAAAGCAAACTCGTGGCATTAAATAATTCAAAAAAGTGCAGGAGACTTGTCTCACAAGGATAGCCAGTAGGAATTATGACTTGGAAACTGAATGTGGGAAACAATTATGTTACACGGCAAGGAATGATATAGCAACTGGAAGGGTTATGTTATGAGGTATATCAAGCCTTGTGAAAGAGTGCCCTTTGAGTCCACCTTCGGACCCTCATCCTCCTTCCCCATCTCTGCAAGCTGCAAATGCCGACAAAAATAAATAGCTGGTCTATCAAATTAGGTGATTGACTACACAAGCGGAAATTCCAAGAATTTAACTGTAAGTAGCAATTACACACTACAGTTAACAAATTATATATGCAACCAATTCAGCTCACAAGACATTTAAGCTGCCTGGCTAAAAGGCTGACCAACTACAGATTTTGTGTTCCATCTAACAAATCATTTGGTTTAGTACCCTATCATGTATCACCAACCTTTTCCTAGCTCCTATGAACAATAACACAAGAACCACAAAGCCACGGCCAACAGGAGGCCAAATAGTTTTTTTTTTCGGACGACAGTACCGGAGAAAAGATTCGGAACCTGACGGGTCCCTATTGCTACTCCAAGCACAAGCGTGTTTGGGAGATCCAGATTTGCATCTTGAAACAGATTGTCTTGACCTCGGATTCCAAAATTCCACAATCGCTAACACCACTCTTTTCCTTCAACTCAGCCACCTCTGTGGAAGGGAGAGGTCATTATGGCGGCCTTTTAGTGCAAGCTATGGATCTTGCTGGCCCATTCTCAGTCAGATGACAATTACCCTAAAAACTAAGAGTAGTCTTCATTCCTATAATAATCCGTCACATGTTGCTGCAATCCAATTTGACACATCATTTTATAGAATGGTTCCCGATGCCACACTATACTAAAATGTCTACCAACAAAAGACAAAAATAGCATTACTTTGTAAGCTTATTATCAGTTCTAAAATAACATACTTCAATTTATTTTTCATCTTTACATCTTATTTACACAAGCATGCAAGCAATAAAAATATATACGGAGAAAACATCTTAAAAGTAAATAATGTTCTTTCAATATTTGAAATGAAAACAATGGTACCTGTCACTGTTGATGTCTCAATGCGTTGTCAAAATTCTCAAGGCGATGTGCATCCCCTAAATCTGAATTCCATATGAAACACGAAATTACAAGAAACAGATAAAACTCTCTGCAAAATTGAAGACACCCCGAGAGGGAGATAGGGTTCTTATTCACTTTGTCGCTCACTCAAGCTCCAGATCCTGTGACGCCCTTTCCCTTGATCAGGTACTGTTAGAGATATTTTAAAATCAACAAGTAGCAGAGCAAGTGTCCAGATGCCCACAGTAAATCACAGAATATGATTTGTCCATTGGCTACTTACTTTCAATACCAACGACACTTAAATTTTTCTTAACATTCTCCTATGATATCCACATCCCAGAGTAGTGTATCATATAGATAGTTTGCTAACTATTCTGAAATTACAGCACCAACCCAACTCAAATGTTAAAACGATGCCCAGTAAAATCAGTGCAAGTCAGAAACTCACCACTCACCACAATATGGTCTAGACTTTCCTAACTAACTGTGATTCCTTACAAACATAATGGACGGATCACAGACGTCGATCAAGGATGTACAAATCCATATACTTATCTGGTTAATTTCACCGCAAATCCAAAACTGCTAGTGTTTGCATTATATCTTTACTGACATAATTTATAATCATCTTTACTGACACACTGCTTTATTCTAATATTCTACAACTGGGATTTTTATAAAGGCATAAGATGCAATACGGCTGATTGGAGCAATAAGTGTATGGATTCAGTAGTGAAAGGTGAAATGGAACCAAAAAATTGAAGCAATGTCATGCTTGTACAGATCATAACACATAACTACCATGTGACCATGCAGTTCTTTCTCCAATCCCTAAGCACACCAACACAACAGTTGCATCTTATAATCAGTAACAGATGTGCACTACAGTTTTATCTAATACTCCATATGGAGTAATAGATGCATTTTAAATTAGAATTCGAATAAAAGGGTATGAGTTTTTACTTTTTACCCATATGCATATGTAGTACACGTTATATACAGGACCAATTATATGACAATACCTGGTACAGTTCTTGCAAATTTTACAGCATTTGGTCACAATGGCCACAATATTTTCTACAGAAAGGCTGCCCATCACCATGACTTCAAAAGTTTATCCAGATGATAAATTAAGGATAGTAGTACACTTCCATCCCATATTTGAGGATTCTAAATTTGTACCCTGCAAGACTAAACTAAATTTGTGCATCATTTATGCTTTAGAACACATAGAATCAGAAAATAAGTTCAATTTTCTCTTAAAATAAGTTGAACTTCTCAAAACTGATACCATATCAGATCTTGATCAGTGATAGCTATATCAAAGAAATTAAGCCAAAAACTATGGTTGAGAAGGGATCTGAAAAGGATGGGGCGACATGAATCTTCTACCTGCTGTTGGCGGGGAGGAATGAGTTGCAAAGGATGTTGGGATCCGGCGGCATAGCTGCAGCGCCACCAGGTGGCCTCCGTCAACTTAAATGACACAGAACGACCACATGGGAGCGTGACTTCTTGCTTGCATCTTCTCCTCCCCGGCAGCCCGCGCCGCTCTCAGGAGTTCATTGCAGCCTTGCCTAGTGTCCCGCGGCGGCGCATGGAGCGGGAGGATGACGGAGCGAGGGAGACTGGGAAAGGAAATGCTCCAGATGGATCGATCGATGAAAGTCGCCATGGAATCATCCTGCTCGTAGCCGCAGTCCAGGTCGCCTGACGCCGTCCTGGGGAGCAGGAACGGCGGCGAGTAGAACCCGCTTTCGAGCGCGACGCCGCAGCAGGCGCAGGCGAGGTCCCGCTCGCCGAGCTCGATCCGCCTCATCCACGACAGCAGCGCCTTCCCGGACGCGGCCCCGCAGTCCTCGCACATGTCGGCGGCGTGCCCGTCGCAGAGCACGCGGCGGGGGGGGCCGGCGGCGGGACGGCCCGAAGAGGCTGTCGACGCCGAGGCGGGAGCAGAGCGCGCAGGGCGGCGGCAGGCCGCAGAAGGCGGCGAACCTGGCGATGAGGTAGGAGAAGACGCCGTTGGCGAGGAGGAGCGCGATGAGGATCCACTCGAGGAGCGCGTGGGCGAGCAGCCGCGCGACCCGGTTGCTCCTCTTGCACATGGCCGCGGTGTGGTCGGCGCCGCCCGCCGCCGCCACGGGCTCGGGCCGAGGGAGATGGACGGGATGACTCAGGAACGAAGAAAATCCTCCTTATCCGAGCGCCGGCCGAGCACGTCTTCCTCCCCTCGCGGGCCGTGGCGCAAGACAACGAAAAAAAAACGAAACGTTTTTTCCACTTACCGGTGGCAGTGGTGGGTAATATCTCCTAACTCACGGGGTAAATTGGGAAACAAAAAAACGTACCAACCATCACTCTGGCCATATTATATAGTAGAGATTAGAGCGTTACTTCACGAAACAAAAGAGCATGCCATTAATTAGAGCGTATAACCCTTCGCAGAAGGAGCATCGGGATTCGGGAATCATTCACTCTGATCTGTCTTGCATGTGATTGGACTGATTTTGTCGGAAAAAGGTGTCAAAATACATCAACAAAACGCACGTTCATGGAATTGGATGCCGACCTCTCAAAGTTCGACATGTAGGGTTTGGGCGTCCATGGTCAAACTAATATGATCTCTAGGCTTCACACCAATTTGTCCGAGACGTGGTTTTTTGGGGTTGGGAGAAATCTCTGCCGTTGGCACCGACGTGGTGACGCTTGCGAGTGTCACCCTTCCCTCTTGAGGGGCGTCGGGTGTACCTCTTCCCCATTCCTCGGAGCGTACCGGGGGAAACCCTAGGTCTGTCCGGGCAGCAGCGTCGTCGTCGCTTTCCTTCTTGGAGGTGTTGTTTGGTACGTGGTGATTTAGAGTGCTAGGTTTATGGTGGGACTTCGCCGGAGAGGGCGCAACGGTTGCGGGTTACTTTCGTTTTTCGTTGATCCGCCGGTGTCGGCTTTGTTTTCTTTTCTGTTTCTCTTCCTTTTCTTTTGGGCATGATTGTACTGTTTGCCCCAGCGGTGGTCTCAATGTTGTATCGGGTGGTTGCTATATCAATATAGCGGGGCGAAAGCCTATTTCTTCAAAGTCTAAACAAGGATATATATCCAATTTAAGATCCAATCCACTAAGCTAGTGCTATCATTCTGCCATATGCAACTTATGTCCCTATTTTTTCCCTGGAAATTTTAAAGCTCAGGCTCTCCCTCTTTGTCTCCCAACGCGATGGTTCTGTGCTCTAATTCACAGAGGTGCATCCGAGTCACTTCGACCCCTCTACATCATGCAAAATGCAAGAATTTCTAGGTACATTTTTTTGCGAATAATTTCTACGGACAAATTGGAAAACACGTAGATTCGCCAAGGCAACACAAGAGATGTGACAAAATCGGTCGCATTAGCGTTCCACGATTGGGAAAGTTCAGTAGATTAAACCCTCTGTGCGACGCACAATGTTTTTTTTTGTTGGCTTGCGTCAATGAGTGTTTCAAAACTAGATTCTGCATGGGCATATTCTGGCCAAAACATCAGGCTATTTTGGTACCGGCCAATAATGAACTAGTAACCAGCCTATTTTGTAACTTAACAAGTGAAAACTTTACTACCAATGCCCTAAAAAGTTTATAATTATTCGGGTGACGGCTTTCAAGTTGAAAAATAAAGTTGTCAAAACATATCAATATGAGGTATAGTTTTTAAATATCTCGTCGAGACAGAAACGCCAGTTAAGATGGATCATAAATTAGGTTCACAATTGAAAGTGATGTCATTGGATCTTTTACTTTGCTAGTCATGCATGGTGAACCGTTTCCAAAGGCTAGAACCCTAATCCCGCGTTTTCCCCCTACATTTTATCAGAATATATGTCAGTAGTACATGTCACGTACCCCGAGCGCGTTGATTTGACGTGTACGCGACCAGTGGTACGTAGCTTATCGCAACGAATGGAGGATCGATATGGGCTTGGACGGAACAGGAAAAAAAATTCTTTCTTGCGGGACTTTTGCTGTTCGTTGGAGGTTGGGGCTCGATATGCATGCATGTGGCTTCGGCTAGGCGCTACCGCTTTTAGCGGCAGGCATTACGGACCGGCGCCAATCAACCCAGGCCGCGCCACATATGCAGGGCCAAATTCCAGTGGCGGCATTGGCGGTGGCGGCGCCGGCGCGGCTGTACGACAGGCTGTGGCGCCGTGTTCGTGCCTGCTTATCTGCAGCCCTCCGGAAAATGGCGAGCTGCAAGATTCCAAACCAGTCGGGATAACTATCTACCGGTGCCGTGCTGGAGCCTATACGATAAGACACGGATTAGTTAGCTAAAACTGCAGGATCGGAACTTCCGCCGTTGGGTGCATTCGTCGTGACCTATCCTGATCCTCCTCGGTTGTATAAGCAGGCGCTATCTCCATGTCATCGTAAAGACATCTACTCGTAGAGTGGAGTAAAATCTAGCAATAAGTTGCCCTAAAAATAAGACAACAGAAAAGATCGATCTGCCCCCCTTCAACCTACCTTGAAGCTTGTGCGCATTACAATGACCTTGCTCTTTTTCCATTTTATGTCTTGCCATTCCACCAAAATTGGAGATGTTCTAAGTGTTTCTCTTTTTTTCGAGAAAATGCAAAAGGATTGCGCTTTATTTCATTGAAAAGTTAGGAGAGTATTTACATGCCTATAGAGGCAGGACCAACAAATACATAGGGGGATTTTAATGAACATCCCAAGTGCCCGGCAGGAGGACGCGGAGGCCAAGTGCCCCGGCGCGTCCCCAGAGCGCGGCTTCAGCTTTGATGCGGCTGAAGGTGTTGCTGCAGCTCGGATGGGCGCCGTCGAAGGTGCATTCGTTGCGCTGCTTCCAAATCATCCATGCCGTCAGCTGAGTCAATGAGGCGATTGGTTTGGGAATGACCGGCTTGATCATGTTCCACCAATCTCCAATCTTGGTCCCGTGTTGTGGCGGTGGGCAAGTGGCGCGGATCCATGAGAGGGTGTCGAACCAGACCTGCTGCGCTAAAGGGCAATCAACCATGAGGTGCTGGATGGTTTCGGGGCATTGATCGCAGAGCACGCATCATGGTTCATGCGGCAGGCCACGCCGTGCTAGGCGATCAGTGGTCCAACATCTGTCCAGGTCGGCGAGCCAGAAGAACTTGACGCGTCGCGGTGCCCACGTCCTCCAAAGACCACCGGGGGTTTTCCCTCCTAAAACCCCCCACGCTCCTCGCGTGACCCATGTGGCATCCCCTTAGCCTATAAAAGGAGTACCAAGTCCATCGAGGAGAGGAGGACGGATTAGATCCACCAGCAAGACTAGCTAGGGCTGAGAGGGTAGAGAGAGAGGTGATCTCCTCCGGATAGGATCTGCTCGTCGTCTACCTCTAGCCGACACAAGAAGACTCCTATGAGTCTCTTGCCGCGGACGACAAATTGGAATATTTATTAGTCAGAATCGTTCATTGCCTGTTCAGTTTCACCAAGCCATTGAGAGATCTGGAAGCTGTAATCTTGCTTGGTTACTTGTATCCTCGACTCCTCGAGGGGTTGAAGAGTGTAAGAGATTTAGTTCAGTTGCCGATTATACTCGAGTTAGGTAATACAGTGTTCAGTGCAGCCCTGGATAATCCAACCACATACTGTGCAGCTTGATCACATACAATTGAGGAGATTGGGAGTATTTCTCGTAGTCTGAAGGATGTGCAATGGCACTATGTAAAGAGAATTTACAATAGGTAGCTCATGTGTTATGTCAAATGGGTTTGAGAACGGGGCAAGGTTTGGCGTGGACACTCCATGCTCCCCGGTGTTGCTGATCTCATTGGCAAAGATTGCAATGCCCTTTTATTTTAATCAATGAAACTCTCTTTACCCTCAAAAAAAGAGAGGAAAACTTTCATTTTTAAAAGTAACACCGAGAGATGAAGTCAGACAATTGAGTAACTCAAAGCAGATCCAGGCCAGTAAGTGGAATTTGGTAATTAATGGTAATAAATTAGAGAACAAATATGTGTGCTTAGTATATGGATAAATTCCAACCGAACAAATATAGGTTGTGGGATATTGATCCCTCAAATGTGTAAAATAAAAAAATAGGAGGACTTTTGGAAGTTTATTTTAAATTGTCCATTATCTTTGTGATCATTGTAAAATAAGTTTGTATTTGGAGGGGTCACGCTCATAGATCTAGATGGTAGCACACGGGGCATAAAGTTTATAAATGTTCGGGTTTAAACAAACAACGCCCGATAACATCCCTATTTCATGTTTGTAGCGAGTTGATTATCTGTCGGTGCTCTTGGAAATCTTGAGGGTTGCTTGTTCTCGCCAATGGTGAATTGATGAAGATGATATGACGTGTTCTAGGTTACCGCTCAGCAGGCCCGCGTCCCCTCTTACATGCATGGTGGGAATTAGAGATACATGGAGCCAAGTCGCAGTTGGTTACAAGTGATATCTTGTAGAATCTATGTTTGGTGATCTTTGTGTGACTTGTTAGAAAGATGATCCATTTGCCCCCTTCCTAGGTCCGTATTCTTGTGGTGGGCTATCGAGGAGGACAGCGTAAGAAACATTAATTACCTTCGCCTGTTTCCTTCCTGGAGGCGTCATGATTGTCGTCAGTGCCCCGATCACCCGCTTGTCGACATGGTGGAGATGAGGGACTGGTGGGCCGTACTGGGCCGGCCCATACGTTTGCACGCACACATGCAACGCCCGCGCTATACCACCGATCCCGGTCACTCCATGCCACATCGCCAACCTTATTTGTGCTCCAAGGTTCAATTTAAGATTAGGATTTGTTAGTTCAGAGTGGTGACTTAATAGTTAGATTTGGGATTCGATCTATCTAACATCTGCAAGTTTAACGTTTAAAATGGACTTCTTCCTATTGGATGGGAGTGATTAGCTAAAATCTGATAGCCAAGTACCCAAATGACTACCACTTGAAGAGCCACAACGAGGACATCGAGCCAAACATCCTGCTTACTAAGCAAAACGAGGTCTATCCTCCTCTTTAAGTAGATACTCCCTTCCCTCCATCTCTATTTAGTTGGCGTCTTTGTTTTATGTGCAACAACTTTGATCATATATTTTTCTGCTAAAAGAGGTGATATGTCTCATAAATATTATAGCCTTAAAAAAATTGAATACGATGATATAATTTTTGTAGCAAACAACACATATTTGTTGGTGATTTTCTTTTTATCAAAAATGATTCACGTAAAACAAGGATGCTGTTTAGAAACGGCCGGAGAGATCTTATGACATAGCCAGCGGGCATGCCAACACTAACAACACGCCTCCACCACCGACCAACGGTACAAAACTACAAATACCATCGCGGTATCCTACTACTCTTTTTTTTTTGCATCGACGGTATCACTACTTGTAAATCGTTTACCTCGCATATACCAAATTCTTTGTATGCTAGTACTATGGAGTAGTAGTAGTTTATTAGTACAATGGCAATTGTCAAACGAGGTATTTGACGTGTAAAGCACTGGCGTGTGGCTAGCAATACTTATCCAGGAAGACGGTAGCGTCCACTCAGTATTGCGTGGCCGCACTGCAAATACGTACAGCCCGGAGTAGCCAACAGAGCGACGAAAGCGACGGACGAAGGAAAACACAAGAGTGCAGACATAGGGCGAGCTTGCTGCATTGGCGAGTGCCTCGACGTGAGGTTGCGTGGAAACCAGAGGCTGTCTCAACTAGGGCTGGACTAACGAGCTGCTCGGCTCGTTAAGGCTCGGCTCGTTAAGACTCGTGATCGTTAAGGCTCGAATCGTTAAGCTCGTTAAGGCTAACGAGCTAAATATAAAGCTCAGCTCGGTTCGTTAAGTGTTCGCGAGCGCTCGCGAGCAGCTCGTTAAGAAAATAAATCTGAATATAGAGATGACGAGGTAATTGACGATTAACAGGAAGTACAAGGGATTCGATGTTTCCTACATTGGTTGACCATAGATCTCGGTTGTGATATGTGCTTGCTAAAAAAGTTAAGTCGTCACTTGTTAGGTTGCTAGTTAGATGAGATCTACCTTTAAAAAGACATGAGATTCAAATTAACGAGCTTAACGATCTGCTCGCGAGCCTCGTTAGCTCGCTCGTTTAGCTCATTAGCAATAACGAGCCAAAATCATTGCTCGGCTCTGTTCGTTAGCATAACGAGCCGAGCTAAACGAGTCGACCAAACGAGTGCTCGTTGAGCTTGTCGAGCATCGAGCTTTATGTCCAGCCCTAGTCTCAACATCCATCTCGCCAAAATGTAGATGAAAGGCATTGCATAGGAAGGTGACGCATTTGTTCTGCATGCATGCATGGACACCATCCGTGAAATCCAATCCCCAAAAACGTGGACAACGATCAAATCCCGACAGCCCAATTCTCGCAAGCAATTGGGTCCGGCACACAAACAGCTTGCTACTCTGTTCAACGTAGGTGACCGGTGGACACGGCAGAAAAATGGTGTCTAACGTTGCTGTGACTGCAGCTTAAAGAGGAATAAACAAAACCCGCTCGCGTCGATTCAAGGAGACGGCTCGGGCAAAACCTAGCCGGTGTCGCACCCGCCTCTTCTCGATGACTATAGCGGAGGTGTCAAATCATGCATTTTGTTGCTGGATCGAAATTGGTGTGATGAGACATCTCTGACTTATGGTATCTCCTCCAACGATATCCGACTAGCGAGTAGTTGGTAGCCGTGCTAGTGATGAGGGTGGATGCGCCTTCAGCGACGAGCATGCACACTCCGGTGGAAACACATGATCTCTCATCTGGAAATGTCGTCTCCCGCATGTGTGGAATCTTGTTGAAGATGGTGGCTCGAAAAACTGAGTTGGGACAAGATCCCGAGATCGATTTACGGTTTGAGTTCATCACCACCAATCACACATCTGGCGATTCCTTCTTGAAAGTTTAGACTAGAAATTATGTAGTTTTTGTTTGTTTCAATCTTCTACCATAGGGTTAGTGGTTGGCTCGTAAAGTTACTATCACGAGGCAAAGGTCGTTTTCTTTTCCAGACCACTTATGTTCGACAACTAGATTTTAAATAATGAATAATATTTGGTTGTGTGCATTAATCGATGCAAAAGTCAGGGTTATCCTCCTTTTTTTTAAGGAATTGATATTCGCACCTCAAAAAGAGCTCATAAAATGATTTATATTGATATTAGAACAAAGTTTACACTTTGAAGTTTCCCCTAACTCCCGTGTCGCCTACCCTAGGACTTGGGAGACTCACCATGTCGCCATTCACAATCTACTCCCCTCATTGTCGTCGCCGCCACATTGGGTCTACACCAAAAGGTTGCGGGGATTCTCCTTGTCGAGACTGCATATAGCTTCTTGGCGGGTGGTTTGGGTCTCAGATGCGACAGGCTGCAGGCTAGACCTCGGTTCTGTACGTTGACGCTTGTCAACAGTCATCATGTGTTGCTCATGACCTCGTGCCATCGGGAGGGGTGCAGATCTGGTTCGACCCCGTGCGTGCGACCCGTTTGCTCCGGTATGTTGCATTGTTGTTTGATAACCGGTTTCCTTGGCACACGTTCGGAACCAAGAAGGATGGAGGTTGGTGAGGTCTTAGGCTCGGGTGCTTCCCGGACTCAGCAACGGCGTGGCCAGTGAGGGCGACGAGGTGTTGTTGTGGTCAAAAGCGACGTTTAGGCTCTTCTCGACACCGATGCCGTCAACGCCTTAGGGTGTTGTCATGATGCTTTGACGCCTCACCCACCCTCGTTCGACCTCCTAACAAAAGCCTCGGATCTAGCTCCTCTATCGGAAGACCATTGGGTAGTAACCTCCTTGTGGGGGAGGGGGGGGGGGGGGTATTGGGGAGCCACTGACCCCTCGCTAGTTATTGATGTCTTAGTTTGGGGTGCAATTTGACGTTATGAGATCCATGGCGGCAGTTGACATGGTGATGACTTCTCTCTTTAATCATTTGGTGCCTAGATGTGTAAATTGGTCTCGTCAATTGAATAAGTTGCAGACAAGACTCACGTTCTCTTCTGAAGCCGGGTTAGCGAGTAAGTGACACCTTTTCTTCCTTTGAGGGGTGTTGGTGGGTGGCAACCAGACAACCAAGCGTACAGCGCATTTGCGTTGCTCGATGAAAATGGAATTTTGGGATCTCCTTCGTGTTTGCTAGGTCGACCAGATCTATGGTAGCAAAGCTCATTATACTCTTTGTGGCTCTCATATTGATCTATTCGCTTCTCCAACTTCAGTTTTTCTTATTTTTGGTGTGATCCATATTCACCTCATCCTTGTATTCTTTTAGTCCTGTTAATGAATTTTTTGACCCGCTCGCGCGGGGCAGCGGCCAGCACGGACTGAGATCCAGTACCTTCACTATGTAAAGTCACCATGCCACTTTAGCCCCATCATCTCCATCCGTTTTCAATCCAACGGCTCAGATTTGGAGACAAAAATTCAAACATTTTAGAAAAAATCGAAAAAATTCTGGCAAGTAGTATATGACCCGATGTAAAGTCTGAGAAAGTTTCGTCTTCTTTGGATTAGTGGTTTATGACTTATTAGCCTTTTAAGTTTTAAACATAAAAATCGATTCAATGCTAAACCGTTTATCCAAATGAATCCAAACTTTCTCAGACTTTACAACGGGCCATATACTACTTGCTAGAATTTTTTTCGATTTTTTCTAAAATGTTTGAATTTTTGTCTCCAAATCTGAGCCGTTGGATTGAAAACGGATGGAGATGATGGGGCTAAAGTGGCATGGTGACTTTACATAGTGAAGGTACTGGATCTCAGTCCGGCACACACACACACATACATCCACGCAGCCCGAAACGCGAACGCGACCAGAGCACCACCACCGTCCACCGCCGCGGCGCTTGCAGCGGCAGCAGCAGCTCGGCTTGTTTACCTGCGCGCGGAACCGGGAGACACGCGCGCGCGCGCGCATTTGGCGCACACGGTAGCCGGTGGTGTGGCTACATATCGCCATCGCCGTAACAAGCCGCGTTGGTGGCCTAGCTAGCTGCGGATCAAGAAGCGGTCGGCTCCGTCGACAATGACGGGTCGCCGCCTGATCCTGCTGCTTGTGGTCGCGGCGGCCGCCTTCTTGGCGGGCGCACACGCCGGCCCCGCGAGCAGGTGGGCGCGGTTGGACATGTTCCGCCTCGGGTCGCCTTCCCTCGCCGAGCTCGCGGACAGCGACCGGCAGCGGATGCCGTACATCGCCGCGCGCATACGACGAGCAGCGGAAGGCGCACCAAAGGCGGCGGGCCGGCGGCACACGCGGGAGACGGCGGCGGGGTCTGCCGCGGCGGCCTTCGCGATGCCGCTGAGCTCTGGCGCGTACACGGGCATCGGGCAGTACTTCGTGCGGTTCCGCGTGGGCACCCCGGCGCAGCCGTTCCTGCTGGTGGCCGACACTGGCAGCGACCTCACCTGGGTCAAGTGCCGCCGCCGCGCCTCCGCCAACTCCTCGCTCACCTCGTCGACGGGCGCGCGTTCCGGCCGGAGAGGTCCAAGACGTGGGCGCCCATCTCGTGCGCGTCGGACACCTGCACCAATTCCCTCCCCTTCTCGCTCGCCACCTGCCCCACGCCGGCAGCCCCTGCGCCTACGACTACCGGTCTGTATTCTCGCCACAGTCGTCATCCCCATTTGCATTCCCCTGCTAACCAACCAGCCTTCAAACAAAGAGACAATTGCCACAATACCACTAAGAAAAACGAGAGTTCCAAAATAGCACTGGAAAAACTGAACTTGCCAAAATACCATCACAGTTTTGGTTTTTCTTGATAGAATACCACTATGCATTAACAGACACTAACGACACACGAAAAGACTTCTATGCCCTTACCTTACCTGTTCGTGACATTCAGATTCAGAACACTTTGACAACAGCATTAACAACATTTCAGCAGCACTTCGACAGCAGCATTAACAGCATTTCAGCAACAGTTTTTTACAACAATTTAACAACACTTTTTGACAGCACTTTGACAGCAGCATTTCATCATCATTTCAGCAACATTACAAGTTGCATACCAAAATAACATCATAGTTCCAGGTTGCAAAGTTCACCAAAAGTATGACACTAAGAGTTCAACATGTAACAAAATATCACATACTATTTATCACAAACAAGCTAACTAAACTTGTTTGAGAGGGCTATTAGTAGTACTTTTGCTCCTTGTAGATGCACTAGGAGGCGACGAAGCATTTGCTAAGGCTGCTGCCCTCATCCTTGTCATCGGGCTTGAAGTTGCAATAGAAGGTTGAGAAACTTGCTTAGTTGGTGTGCATGGAGGAGTAGAAGTAGTGGCCGCTCCAGGTTTGCTTGTCTGTTGCCTACATTAAAAGTTAAGATTAGCATGCAAGATATGTTGAATAACAAGCTATGTATGTAAGCAAAATTACCGTTTTGGAAGAGGAGTCGCATCTCGATCGGCATCGCTGTCTGGTTCTGGTTCTTTGCATGTCTTCTTAAGATGGCCTGTTACTCCACATCTTTTACACACATGTTTCCTACCACCCTCATTGCTGCTCTTGAACCGCCTAGTTCTTGGACGTCCGGCACTTCTTGACAACTTGGGAGGAACCATTTCAAAATCTGGTTGTGCCTTAGGCCATTGAGATTGGCCCCTAATTGGCATGAGAATGGGCTCATATGCAGCTTTAAACTTGGCTACCGAGAAGCAATCATCAACATATTGATCTACCTTCTCTCCCTTTGAGAATATGAAATGGAGAGCATGTGTGCAAGGCTTCCCACTTATCTGCCAGCGTCTACAAGAGCATTCTTTTTTTTCCAAGTCAACTGTGTGCCTCCATCCATTTCCTGATATCTCAGCTATGGTTGGTGTTGCCCTTACTTCACCATAGTGCAATCCTTTGCTTTTCCGATTCAACTCCTTTACCACACTAGGTAGTATGGTACCTTGCAACTTATCCGCAATCAGCCTCCTTTTCCCTCTCATTTCCACTATCATCTCTCTATATGTGTCAGCAAGCTCCACAATTGCAAGTTGCTTCTTCTCTTTGATCCAATTATTGAAGACTTCTGCCAAGTTATTGCTAACATACTCAACTTTAGTGATTGTTGAAAACTTGCTTCTAGTCCACACACGATTATGTTCCTTCTTTAGGTAGGCTATTGCTTCAGGGCTCGCAGCTTCTATCGCTGCCATGAAGGACTCATGTTTCTCAACTTCATATGTCCAGGCTGCAGGCCACATGTTATCAAGTATGTCACCTTTGAACTTTTTTTTGAAGTTTTGCATGAGATGCATCATGCACTCTCTATGCTCACAGTTGGGGTACACTGTATGAATGGCATTCTCCAATCCTTTGCATGCATCTGTATGGACTGTGAGCCCTCTTGGATCACCAATACACAACTTAAGTTGTTGCATAAACCACACCCAATTTTCAGTGTTCTCCTTCTCAAAGATCCCAAATGCCACAGGAAACATCCAGCTATGACCATCAACACCAATAGCTGCACGATGCCACCTTTCTTACGAACCATCTTGACGTCTATTTCACATACACTTCCTGGGTTGGCTGCCAATAATTCTGCCTTGAAGTTCCACAACAGCTGAAAGTTCTCTTGATATGTGCCATTCAGGGCATCTTCCGCACGAGCTCGCCCTTTCCATACATTGCTGTAGTCCAATTTCATGTTATACTCTCTTTCCAACCGTTTTTGAAGACCCTTGGCAGTAAGTGTGACCTCCTCTTGCATCATGGCTTTCCCCCTATCAGCAATCCAATCCTTGTTTGCCATTCTTGCTTTACCTTTCTTCTTGTCACTTTTGTTGGCACTTCCACAAGTATGAGCAAACGGAAGTTTCTTTACCTACAAGAACTCACAAACATAAGTATATTCATGTGAAGTGGTATAAATGGCAGCAACAAGTGCATAATTAAGTATTTCCTCTAACTTGGCAGCATAAACAAGTGCATACATATATTGAATTACCATGAAAGTGTTACAGCCTTCTAACTTGGCAGCATGTATCCTCCATGGACAATCTTTGTCGGAACATGATGCACGAAGTCTCTTCTTGTCACTATACTCCGTGTTAAAAGACCACTCTTCTCTAATTGCTAGCTGTCTCAAGGCAACTTTAAAAGTTTTTCCATCAACAAAGGTGCTCTTCTCTTTAATTTGAGGACAATTTCTATCATGGATATGAGTTGGAACCACATTTGTAGCAATTATACTCTCATCATCCCCGGGCACATTTTGCTCATCATACGAGTTGTCAACATCTAGTGTTCCCAATGGAACTCTAATAGCAGCTACCTCCGGCTCATTTTGAGGAGTCTTGACAAAGACGGGCTTCTCCTCCTGCTCCTCCTCCTCATATTGCACAGGTTCATCATCCTCATACTCCCCTGCATAGGTTTGGTTCGGCCAAAAAAAGAACGGAGCATGAACCGGCGCATCACTCTCCTTATCAGCCGTAACATGATCAGATCCATTGTTTTTACTCTCAATGGTCACACCAAACCTTAAAGTCCTTGATTCAGTGCATTTGTCAAATTGTTCCGCTATCTCTGACTCAGAAATTAATGGAACCGTGCCAGCATCACCGGCTCCATACCAAATGGTCATTCTCTGATCAGAAGACCACTGAAACTGCTCCTCCACAACTGCTGTTAATTGCGCGACGGACAAGTCCCGACCAGCTGCAAAATCCCATGTTTTGCCCCTTCGGTACACTCTTCTGCCATCTACAAATGTCAAGTAAGACTGCACATCTATTTCTACTCGAAAGTTGTCCATCGATCAACACTGAAATACACAAACACAGCAAACTCAAAATTGCAAGCATGGAAATTTGCTGCACATCTACAGCAAAGTATGTAGGAGCTTGGGTCGCGTATTGTCTCAGTAAAGAGGTAGTGGCCGCTCCAGCATAAGCAAAGCAAAGCAAAGTAGTAGTACTATGCCGAGCATTGCAAGCCTGGGAAATTTGCTGCACATCTACAGCAAAGTATTTAGGAGCTTGGGTCGCGTATTGTCTCAGCAAAGAAGTAGTGGCCGCTCCAGCATAAGCAAAGCAAAGCAAAGTAGTAGTACTATGCCGAGCATTGCAAGCCTGGGAAGAAGAAGCATACCTGACAGGCGGAGGCGTGCAGGAGCTTGGGTCGCCGGCAGGTCGAGGCGGACGGCGCGTCCCCGGGCGTCGCGGGCAGGTCGCGGCGGGCGGCGTGCAGGAGCTTGGGTCGCCGGCAGGTCGAGGCGGACGGCGCGTCCCCGGGCGTCCCGGCGGACGGCGCGTCTCCGGGCGTCGCGGGCAGGTCGCGGCGGGCGGCGTGCAGGAGCTTGGGTCGCCGGCAGGTCGTGGCGGATGGCGCGTCCCTGGGCGTCGCGGGCAGGTCGCGGCGACGGCGTATCCCCTCTCGCCGGATTGAAGTGGAGGGACAGATTCACGGGGGAGAGGGCAACAGCCGGCACGGCGATGCGGCCGCCGCCATGGTCGCTGGAGAGAAGAGCAGGGAGTCAGTGGAGGTCTCGATTTCTTTTTCTTTTCCTGGTTATTTAGGCTAGGTCTAGTTGAGGGTAGTTTTGGGATTTTTGAAGAAACTGACAAGCACCACACCTGTTGACTAACGTGAAAACTTTGAGAACTCACGGCAGTGGTATTCTGGCAAGAAAAACCAAAACGGTGGTGGTATTTTGGCAAGTTCAGTTTTTTCAGTGCTATTTTGGAACTATTGGTTTTTTTTAGTGGTATTGTGGCAATTGTCTCTCAAACAAACGCCACCCTGCGCTTTACTTAATCTTTGTGCGCGCGTAGCTTAATTGGTCGTCTTTGAAACGATCTGGGTGGGACGGCGTTAATTGGTCCTGGCATGATGAGACGCGAGCAGCAGCAGCAGGAGGCAGGAGCCGCCATTAGTGGCTTGGTTTTGGTTGGTGGGCAATGAGCAATGCCGGAGGGACTGAGATCCCGTGCCCCGCCAGAGGCAGGTCACGGCGTGCCCCGCGGCACAACAGCCACCCCTCGTTTTCAATCCAACGGCCCAGATTGAGCCAAAAAGTGATCTCGAAATTTAAATATTTCAGAAAAAATTGAAAAAATTCTAGTAGGTTGTACATGGTCCGTTATATATTCTGTGAGGTTTTCGTGTCATTTGGATTGTCCGTTTATGATTTATTAGCGTTTTAAGATTTAAATTTGAAAAGCTATTTAAAAATAAACCAATCATCCAAATGACACGAAAACCTCACAGAATACATAACGGACCACGTACAACCTACTAGAATTTTTTCAATTTTTTCTGAAATATTTGAATTTCGAGATCACTTTTTGGCTCAATCTGGGCCGTTGGATTGAAAACGAGGGCGGATGTTGTGCCGCGGGCACGCCGTGACCTGCCTCTGGCGGGGCACGGGATCTCAGTCCATGCCGGAGGGGGGCCGTCCCGCGCGTCTGAGTTAATGCGGTGCCATTGATGGGCGCAGCTCTGCTCCGGCCTGCCTCGCCACACTGGTGCTGGTAGTGGCAGAGCACGGCATTGATTGGTTGGGCCATGTAGGTCGACGACGACCCTTCTCGCATCACTTGGCTAGTACTCCGTATACCAGGACTACCGGAGTACTTTCATGGAGATGTTCCTGATTGAGCTCTCGGTTCCCCTTTGAATCTCTGATCGATTTGCCGCTGCATATTGATCGATCGGATGGGATCGTCGCTTTCTCGGGAGCACGTTTAATGCGTCTAGGCGGCTTTCTTTCATTGAAGGGAGCTGTCGTGGACACTGACATTGCGCGCCATCGTCACTCTGCCCAGGAAGGAAGGCGACGATGACGAAGCAGAAGGAACCCGAAACTGAGAGAAATCCTTCGGCGGCGCCGATGTCCCGAGCTCTGAGATCGATCCATCACATGCGCGCATATGCATTGGATCCCAACAGCGCCCGCCAGAAAGGGGCCGCATCTCCCATGTCGCGCAGGTTATCTACTCCAATTTTTGTGTGTGCTATCGGTGTGGGCTCTTGCGGCATGTGCACGTTGCCGAGGGTGTTCATACCTAGGCCCCCTGGCAACTTGATCACTCTTGTTTGTTTAAGGCGAAGAACAGCTAGCTGAACGGCGCGCGGTAGCAACTAGTTGCAGTATACTACTCTACTTTGCTGCACTTGGTCATGTGCAACGGTGGATTGGGTTGTACTCCATCAGTTGTCTGTGTCAGCATACTCAACATATTCCTTAGGAAAGAGGACACCCAGAAGAAAGATCAAAGATCGAAGATCACCGACCAAGATGTCTCTCGATCCGCTGTTAGCGATAGTTATAACCAAGAAGGCACTGCAACAAATGTACGATAGCAAATTTGGCTCCGGGGTTCCACAACAAATAGCTGTGAGCGCTAGTACATTGTGTCTCGCTAAACGTCGAAAACAGCAGCGAGCTTATGGGCGTCCATGGCGAACATGCAACCTGTAGACTGTTCTTGTGCTGGTAACCACGTTCTGCTGCTTGGTTAGACATGGCGTGCCCAACCCATCTCTTTCTGAAACATCACGCTTGGTCTCCGCTTTGCTCCTGCCTTTCCTCCCTGTCTACTCCTCCATATCCAAGGACTTACCATGTTCGTTCTGTTCCTGCAGAGAAACCAATCTTCTCTACAGGTTCTGCTATCCACAAATGCTCCATCGGTTCTTACACAGTTTTCTCTAGTTGGAGACTTTGACCATTCCTGGGCTGGTTTTGGCTTTTGACCGGAGTAAATTAGTTTATCCTCCAGCTCAAATACACTGGTGACCGTGCGTGAGAGGTCCACTTGTTGGGTTCTACGCGATACAGTTCATGGAAAGACATTGCCCTTTCCACCCGTTTCATGATTGTGTGCCCTGCCCCAGAAGATTTGCATCCGCTTGGTCAAACCTGGTATTCAGAGATGTTTTGACGAGACGAGAGTGCTGCATGCAACCAGCTGTAATCTGCAATATTCTTCTTTCTGTTTATTAGTTAAGCGGTTTCCAACCGAAACCGAGTAGCAGCTCGTGAGAGATCCTCGAATCGCGCCATGTGCCATGCACGATCACTCACGTAAGTTAACCGTGCTGTATCTTCCGCACGCAGGTACAAGGACGGGTCGGCGGCGCGCGGCACGGTGGGCACGGAGTCGGCGACGATCGCGCTGTCCGGGCCGGCGGCGAGGATGGCCAAGCTCAAGGGCCTCGTGCTGGGCTGCACCAGCTCCTACGACGGGCCCAGCTTCGAGGCCTCCGACGGCGTCCTCAGCCTCGGCTACAGCGACATCTCCTTCGCCTCCCACGCCGCCTCCCGCTTCGGCGGCCGCTTCTCCTACTGCCTCGTCGACCACCTCTCCCCGCGCAACGCCACTAGCTACCTCACCTTCGGCCCCAACCCGGCCGTCTCATCCGCCTCTTCCTCCAAGTCGCACGCCGCCGTCGCCGCCTCCTCCTGCGCCGCCCCCGCGCAAGCGCCCCGCGCGCGGGAGACGCCGCTGGTGCTCGACAGCCGGATGCGCCCGTTCTACGACGTCTCCGTCAAGGCCATCTCCGTCACCGGGGAGCTCCTCAAGATCCCGCGACTCGTCTGGGACGTCGAGACGGGCGGCGGCGTCATCCTCGACTCCGGCACCAGCCTCACGGTGCTCGCGAAGCCGGCCTACCGCGCCGTGGTGGCCGCACTGAACAAGAAGCTCGCGGGGCTGCCGCGGGTGATCATGGACCCCTTCGAGTACTGCTACAACTGGACGTCGCCGTCGACGGGAAAGGACGTGGACGTGGATGTGCCGAAGCTGGCCGTGCACTTCGCCGATTCGGCGCGCCTGGAGCCGCCCGGGAAGAGCTACGTGATCGACGCGGCGCCAGGGTGAAGTGCATCGGCCTGCAGGAGGGCCCCTGGCCCGGGTCTCCGTCATCGGCAACATCCTGCAGCAGGAGCACCTGTGGGAATTCGATCTCAAGAACCGACGGCTCAGATTCAAGAGGTCACGCTGCACGCACTGATTGGATCGTTCCAACCAGTCGTTATGTTTTTTTTTCTGTGGTGGTTGTGTTGGTGTCTCTCTGATTATTATTTGTTTTGTCCCCTGTTCAGATCTATACTGATGCAATGAGAAAAGTGCCTTGCAGAAATGATAAGCTGTAATAAGTTTTTCTATTCTTTTTTCTTCACCCATTTGGTGTTCCATTTCGGTGAACTAGTAATGCTGCACGTGCAACGCACGAATCGACTAATACATTAAAACATGTAAATTTATTTTCAGAAAATAATAATATATCTCTTATCTAATTATCAAAGAAAATACTCATGTGTACGAATAATTTAAAGTCAGCCAACTAATCATGCTTAAATTTCAGGGCATCCTCGACATCCTAGTCATCAAGATAGGAATATATTTCAGGGCACCCTCTGCATCCTAGTCACCAAGAGATGAATAAATATTGCATGCTTAAATGGATTTTTGATCTCATCCTTATAAAGGTTTAAGATGTGTTTCTTATGATGATAAAAATTAACTTGATGTCAAGCCATGCGATGGTAACAGATTTAGAAGAAATAAAGAGTTAAAATCTGATTAACATATAAAGAATAAACAAGAGTTACCCGCATTAGACGCATCTCGTGTCGTTTATTGTATTGTTTCACGCCTGAAGCTGACTTCAAAAGAAGAAGAAAAATAAGAGAAAAGAACATGTCACCTCACGCATCAACCTTGATCCTCCCCAGTCGATTTAATAGTCTTCCAAATATATAATCAACATCTTCTCATTCCAAGTTTTACTAAAAAATGGTGACTTAAAATCTGCATGTAAGCCAAAAACAATGAAGTTGCAAAAACCCAAGTTGTGCAATGCACCATGTTTAATGTAATCGTTACAAAAATGGCAAGTAAGTAATGACAACAAAAAACATGAAATAAACATCATAGATTTTTATCTCACGAATGAGAAGTAAATGTGCTTCAGGAGCAAACAGTGGCGGAGGTAGGGGACCAGCAGGGGCCCTGGCCCCCCCTAACACCATGGATTAGCTCTTACTAAGCGTATGAACAGTGCAAATTTTAATTTCTTTCCTCTAACCCCCCCCCCCCCCCCCCCCCCCCCCCTCAACATCCTAAATTCACTAATCCTGCCTCCGCCCCTGGGAGCAAACATCTCATCTACTATTCGTCACACGGATTTTGGTCACACTCATGCGCTCTCTTCCAAATACAAGATGACGATCATGTACTTCTTCCAAACAAATAAAGATTAAGATTGGGGGGGGGGGGGTAATATTTATAGAAACACAATTACCTAGTCTACCAATAATACAACATTCAAAATGTGTTGAAAACATGCATCTTAACATATGATGAAGTGGCACCGAGAAAATATTTCCACCGAGAGCACCTAAAACTGAATGAAGATATGCAGGTGTTGCGCATAGGAAAATAACTCCTGAATCAACCGTCGCAAATGTTGCAACGATAAAAATATTCTGATGTCATGGCTGCATGGTTCGGTATACAGATCATCTGCAAGCTATAGCTCCCCTTTTCTGGACACCACAATGATACCATAATACAGATTCCAAAAACTTCAGCGCAAAAATAAGCATAGTGGAGGAAGAGTACTCAACTGGATATAAATCATTACAGGAATGATGGAAAAATGACAGCAGGTCTGGGCCAGTATGCGTTGCAACGAAATTGGTCACATAGATTGATGTGAATCCAGTATCATCGCCTCTGCAGGACATGAAATACAGACCTTCAGTAGTCCAGTTTACACCAAACAAATCACGGAATAGCCTAGATCAAAACCCAAATACGGAAACAGAAAATTCTTAAACAAACATCTAATTTCTCCAAGCTGTGGAGGGCGTCGGAGGATCTGTGTGTCCTCGCGTGGGAAGGGCGGTGCGGGCAGGTCGGCGGAGGGTGGGCGCACGTCGGGAGCCAGCGCGACGGCGGCGGCGGGCGGGCTCGCATGCCGGCGTGCAGGATGGCGGTTGGTACTCACGCGTGTGGCGATGTGGCAGGGGGAGTCTGGCGTGATTCGGATGGTTCGGGAAAAAAGGAGCAGGAGCGACGGGATATGATTAGCGTGATTAGCGTCCGACACTCGACGCGTTGTTTTACCGCTAAAGACGGAATAGATTTGATCCATTGGATTTAGTGGTTAGACAGTGAAGATCAGTTGGATCCCACACTCTGTGTCTTTTTATATTAGGGGTGATATGTATATATATATATATATATATATATATATATATATATATATACGTCTAGATCTCGTTGTTAACTTGATCTTCTTCTTTTTACTAAACACAGTACAACGCAGACGCTCACATACACGCGCATATAATCACCCCTATGAACGCACACACGCACACCCTACCCCTATGAGCACCTCCGAAAGATTGAGCCGACGGATTGGGTCTTGAGATTGACGAAGTCACCACGGGCGCCTCGCTGTCGACGGGAACGTCGCCTCCCACTGAAGAATATTCTGCCTTAAATGAGAAACACCAGCGTCAAACCTGAGGTTTGAACTCTGGTGAGCTGAGGGTACAACCACCCTTCTAACCATCTTTCCACAGGCAAGTTCTCCGTTGTTAACTTGATCCAGAATTGTGCATCTGTTATCATTTTATTCCACAGAATGTAGCAACTCCTAACCTGGTGGTACTGGTGGGGGTGTAGTACTACAACGTTGACACGACCGAATGGAACCAAACGATAATTTGTCATTTCATCAATTCGTTGGGTAGCATCCGGAGAAATGTTCCTAAAATTGATCAATATTAGGCTGCTCATAGTGTGAAAAGATATAGATTATTAAGACATATGACCGTAGTCTATGTTGCTACTTTTATGTCATTTTATCAATTCGTTGGCTAGCAAGTCCTAACCTGGTGGTACTGGTGGGGGGTGCATATTAACGAATGTGTGGTGTAATGGAGAGATTTATGTATTAGCCTGTACACTCAAATTGTGTTGGTATATGTTATATTATGATAACATATATTATCACAACCCTCTCTCACTTTTCATTAATTAGTTGTCACGTCAAATGTTTTGCTATTCATGTTACTCCCTCCGATCGGAAATGGTTGACACAAATTTGTATCAATACAGATGCATCTACACACTACAATACGTCTAGATATATCAGTATTTAGACAAATTTGTGTCAATCATTTCCGATAAAGAGGGAGTACTGTTTATGTTACTCTCACCATTGATATTCTTATTACTCGGCTTTTGTCATTTGACCAGGTACAGGTCCTGCTGCGTCTAACCATTCAATATTGGTTAGAGTGTCTCTAGTCCCTCCTTCTGTAACTTAACTTTCTATAACACGCCACTAAATGAAGTCCCTTCGAGGATTTTAGGAGACTTGCGCCTAGTCCTTCTAAATTTAACTCCAAAAACAATTTTAACATAAACATTGCAATTGAGCCACATTTCAAACATCATTTCATCTCGATTAAACTCGTTTACATTGCTCTTGAGAACAAAGAAATATCCAGATGTGCTAAGCTGCACAAAATAAGAACATGATGGTAACAACTCACGAAGAAGATACTGAACACTACAAATGGTACCAAGCAACGGTTGTTTTTGTGTTAACAACTCGGACTCGAACATATGGATTTGCAATCTCCAAAGGCCTACATTATGCTCCATACCGTGGATGCCCCATGGGTGGTTATCCCAATGATCTATCTATTGTATGCACCCGAGGTTTGGGAGAGTTGAGATGTAGATATCCAAGAACGTTTGCTGAGCTCAATCTAAGAAAAAGTCCCTATTGTTGAATCTGAAGAGCAACAAGAAAGATTTTGTCATCATCTCACCCAACACACGAAAGAAAAACGAGTTTCAGTCAGTTCAGTTTGTGACGATTACTCCATCTCCAGTGAAGACTACAACTCGTTCTTGCGTTTCAGCACCACGGAAACTATGGGGGGATAGGGTGGAGGACGATGAGGAGAGTCTGCCATCCCCATTGGCTGCCTCTGCGCCTAACTGGCCACGTCCCAAAATTCCTGCGTTTGAGGCTGCAACGCTGGTGAAGTCAGCTCCCCCGGCTGCTACAGTACTGCATGTGATGACAGTGGAAGAGAAGCAAACTGCGCCAGTCAATAAGCAGCTCTCGAAGGCAGAGGGTATGGTGACTCCTCCATGCTCATCCGGGGGGTCTGCCCCGACATCGCCAAGGCCATCTGGCCATCTTTCGCCTAGCACTCCTGTTGGCAGTGCCGGCAGAGGCTCTGTTTCACCTCGCCACGGAACAGGAGTGTTCCTTGGAGGTCGATACACGCAGGAGGAGGTAATTGCATACGGTGGTATCCCTGAAGCTCAAGCAAAGGAGGTGCGATCAAGTTCGCGTGTCCGTGCTCAAGATAATGCTGATGATACCCAGCTGGCAAGGGCTCAAAAAAAAGCACATGACCGTGATGATCTCGAGTTGCCAGGTACATCGCCATACTCCAAGTTTACTCTTGCTTCGTTTTCTGATAATACAATTATTGCTAGAGCTCAGAAATTAGGGGTCTCTTTGGGGGTTTCTTCTAGCCAAGTAGTTTCCTCGATAGCTAACATTAAAGAACTGGACTTAAACCGTACAATAGTAATGCTTAAGAAAAATGAGGAAGAGATGAAACAAAAGGATCTTTCATTTGGTAAACAAGTAATTGATGAAGCTCTGGAGTTGAGTAATGATTTAGATGGAGAAGAACGATCAGGTTCTGATGGTCACAAGGACCATGAATCTCCAATAGTAAAGAAAAAAAGAGTCTATTCTAAGAAAAAATATGACTCTTCTTCGGTTCGTCGTAGCATACGTGTAAAACGCAAACCTACAAAATGGTGAAAGGAAGTTTTTGGAACAGTGGGGGTTTTAGAGACACAGCGAAGCATATGGTAGTGTCAGACACAATTAGAGAATTCAATTTAGATTTTTTTGTCGTAATTGAAACGGGGAGGGATAATTTCAGTGCGCCTTTCCTTAGTAATTTGGCAAGTGGCCGGGACTTTTTTTTGGTACTGTTTACCTCCACAAGGGAGGTCTGGGGGCATACTGATTGGTTTTAATGCGCAAACAATTAAGGTTAAAAGTTTTACACCTGGAGATAGATGTGTCAAGTTCCATCTTGTCTCTAAATCTGATAATTTTGAGTGGATAATGGTTGCTGTTTATGGGGCGGCCCAGGATGCCCAAAAGGGTGAATTTTTGGCCGAGTTAGTTCGTATTTGCGAAGTGGAAACTTTACCAATCTTGGTAGGAGGCGATTTTAATATTATTAGGAGACAAAATGAAAAGAACAATGACAATTTCAATGACAGGTGGCCTTTTATTTTTAATGCAATAATTGAAAGCCTTGACCTTAGGGAAATTGATCTATCAGGTAGACAATACACGTGGGCCAATCGGAGGCCAAACCCTACATATGAAAAGTTAGACAGAATTCTAACTAGCGTGTCTTGGGAACAGAAATTTCCCCTAGTGACGGTTAGGGCTTTAACGAGGGCGGGTTCAGACCATACACCTTTGCTAATTGACTCAGGGGAACAAGCTCACCTGGGCAATAAAGCACATTTTTCTTTCGAACTCTCATGGTTAAAGAAAGAAGGTTTCACCGAGCTGGTGACAAAAGAATGGGCGTCAGTGTCAAGGGGTAACTCCCCTATGGAGATATGGCAAAACAAGATTTGCCATCTCCGTGCCTTTCTTAAAGGCTGGGCAAAAAATATGAGCAGCACATACAAATTAGAGAAAGAAAGACTCCTTGGTCTAATTGATTTACTTGACATCAAAGCGGAAACTACACCTCTAAATGCTGCCGAAAGGGAAGCACTTAGAGAAGCAAATCATAAAGTTGATGCCCTAAGAAGAGACGAAGAGTCCAAGTGGGCACAACGAGCAAAAGTTAAACATATTCAGCAAGGGGGAGATAACACTAAGTATTTCCATCTTGTTGCGAATGGGAAACATAGACGCAAAAGAATATTTCAGTTAGAACAGGAGGAAGGAACAATCATAGGGCAAGAAAATATCAAAAACTATATAACTAGCTTCTACAAAAAGCTGTTTGGAAAATCGGCTGAGCATTTTGTCTCCCTAATTGAGTCCGAAAATGCTGATATCCCACAAATTTCAGCGGAGGAAAATACGATACTTACATCCAACTTCACAGAGAAGGAGGTGTACGAGGCAATTATGCTTATGGAGAAAAACAAAGCGCCGGGACCTGATGGGTTTCCAGCGGAGTTCTATCAAAAAATTTGGGACATTATTAAACCTGACTTGATGAACCTGTTCAAAGCTTTTCAGCAGGGTGAGCTGCCCCTCTTTCATTTAAATTATGGCAATATTATCCTCCTACCCAAAAAAGAAAATGCCGTTCAAATTCAGCAATACCGCCCCATATGTCTTCTCAATGTTAGCTTTAAGATTTTCACCAAGGTGGGAACCAACAGAATTACCGAGGTGGCCCATAAAGTGATTAGACCTACCCAAACAGCGTTTATGCCTGGGAGACATATCCTGGAGGGAGTTCTGACCCTCCACGAAACCATTCATGAACTTCATCGGAAAAAAATGGATGGGGTTTTACTTAAGATCGATTTTGAAAAGGCGTATGATAAAGTACAATGGCCCTTCTTACAACAAGTGTTAAGAATGAAAGGCTTTGATCCCAAATGGTGTAAGTGGATAGAAAATTTTGTGAGCCGTGGGAGTGTGGGTATTAAGGTAAATGATGTTTTAGGTCATTACTTCCAAACACAAAAAGGCCTAAGACAGGGTGATCCTTTATCACCAATTTTATTCAATATTGTGGCCGACATGCTTGCTATAATGATTGCTAGAGCCAAGGAAGATGGTCAGGTTGATGGGCTCATACCACACCTAGTTGATGGGGGGATTTCGATCCTACAATACGCTGATGATACCATACTTTTTATGTCCCATGACATCGAAAAGGCACTTAATATGAAACTTATCCTGTGTATCTTTGAACAATTATCCGGCTTGAAAATTAATTTTCACAAAAGTGAGATCTTTTGTTTTGGTAAAGCTAAAGAAGCCGATCATCAGTATAGAATGCTTTTCGGTTGTGAGCCCGGGTCCTACCCTTTCAAGTACTTGGGTATCCCAATTCACTACCGTAAACTGAAAAATAGCGAATGGAAGATGATAGAGGATCGTTTTGAGAAGAAACTAGCAAGCTGGGCAGGCAAACTACTTTCATATGGTGATCGTCTAATCTTGATAAATTCGGTTTTGACTAGCCTTCCCATGTTCATGCTATCCTTCTTTGAGATACCTATAGGGGTACGAAAAAGATTGGATTATTTTAGATCTCGCTTCTTTTGGCAAAGTGATGGACATAAACGAAAATATAGATTAACAAAATGGAATATTATGTGTAGACCGAAAGACCAAGGTGGTCTTGGAATTGAAGTATTAGAGCTTAAGAACAGATGCTTATTAAGTAAATGGCTGTTTAAAATCCTTAATGAAGAGGGTGGGGTATGGCAGGAATTAATTCGTAACAAGTACTTACATTCCAAATCATTATCCCAAGTCAAAAGCAAACCGAATGACTCACCTTTTTGGAAGGGACTAATGAAAGCTAAAGATGAATTTTTTGACCGTGGTTCTTTTACCGTGGGGAATGGAGAGAGAACTCGGTTTTGGGAGGACACATGGTTAGGTGACAAGCCACTAGCTAGCCAATATCCATCCCTATATAACATTGTCTACCGAAAACAAGTTTCAGTGGCCGATGTTTTATCACAAGCGCCTCCCCCAAATATAGGTTTTCGTAGAGCGCTGACTGGTAATAAGTGGACAAGGTGGCTGCACTTGGTTAATAGACTAATGTGCGTTAATCTCACAAACGAACAAGATGGTTTTCGGTGGGGTTTAACTAACAATGGGGTGTTCACTGTTAAATCCTTGTATCTTGATTTCATGAGTGATCATACAAGGTTTCTTCGCAAATATCTATGGAAAATGAAAGTACCTCTAAAAATTAAGATTTTTATGTGGTTCTTATATCGCAAAGTTATTCTCACCAAGGATAATCTAGCAAAACGTAATTGGAATGGATGTAAAAAATGTTGCTTTTGTGATCAAGATGAAACAATTCAGCATTTATTCATATCTTGTCCGCTTGCAAAGATGACTTGGCGCATTGTTCATATGTCTTTTAATCTTAAACCCCCAAGCGACATAGCAAATTTATTTGGCATTTGGTTAAATGGGGTTTCTAAGACGGAGAAGGTTCAGCTTCGAGTCGGAGTTTGTGCTTTGCTTTGGGCCATATGGAATATACGTAATGACTATATATTTGACAGAGCAAAGAAAACTTCATTTATGCAGGTTATCCCGATGGCTACTCACTGGATCCGTACGTGGTCCTACCTACAATCAACGGAGAAGCGCGACGCAATGGTTTCTGGGTGCAGCCGCCTGGAATCGGTCGCATCGGATCTATATTCCCAGTGCAGCTGGCGTTCTGATCTTAGGATAACATGTTGATGCAGAATTCTCTCTTGCTGTCATTTTCCTGTGGTTGATTATTGTCACAGCTAGGTGTGACCCGTCATGTAATCGTTTTGTAAGGATCTCTAAAGTTCAATAAAAATAAAAGCCGCATGCATCAATCGATGCAGAGGCTGGGACTGCCCTTTTTCTAAAAAAAACCTCCGATGAATCAACCCGAGCAATGTGAAAGCAACATATTCAACACAGGCACCATCAGTCAAAGATTTGTGCAAGAATATCCTGTGGGATAAACTTGCTCATATGAAACTACAAGAATTGATGATCCAACAAGCAATGAGAATCCATAAATGGAAACAACTCTTTCTTTATGAAAAGCAAGAGAAATGATCAAAACTTAAGGGCATTCACAACGTGAGAAAACCCTCGCACCATAAGCCAAAAGATGCCCCGTATAGTTGTCCGTATACATTTGGAAGTTATCCAGAAAGAAAAAAACTAATTGCAACACTTTACCTTATGGGTAATCCACAAGCACTAAAAAATTACACATAACCAGAATCAACATATAGTTGGATGGGTAGAAGAGTGATTGTAATCCAAACCCATTAGACTTAAAACCTCGGATTTGACACATACTACCTATATGAAAGACCAAGGAAATGACGCTCTCTCCGCTGCCCGGCCACTGTAGATTAACTACAGTGGTTACTGTAGGAAATCTACAGTACCCGCTGCGCTCGATCCCGACCGTTCGCTGGCAATCCGACGGTCCACGGAACGCATCCGTGACGCTTTTATAATAAAATCCCTCAGGAATCGAAAAAATAAACCCGCAGTCCAGATTTTCCCGAAGAAGAGGACCTTTACCAAAATTACAGAAAAAAACGAGGACTATGTTGCAAAAACGTCCAGAGCCCCCCTCCTCTCCCCTCTCCTTCTCTCTCTCTCCCGCGACCCCGCCACCGCCACCGCCGCCGCCGCGCATCGCCGGCGCTCCGCTGCTCCTCACACGAAACGGAGCTCACGGAGATCTTCGCCGTCCCGTCCTCTCCATCTCCGCCCACTATCGCGTGCCGGGACACCGCACCGCCGCCGGAATCGACGCCGTCATCCGCTGCTCCGTCCGCCGCGTTCGTGCTCGCCGGCGGCGGGTCCGGCGACCATATGGTCCGGCCCGCCACCCGACCGGCTCCCCGCGTCGCCCCCTCGCGGATCCGCGCGTCCCCGGCCTCGCACGCGTGTTCCCCGCTCGAACACGAGCTCGGCGGCGCGGCTGTGTCCGCCGCCGGCTGACGTCATCCGATGACGTCACCACGGGCCCCACCTGTCAGCTTCGGAAAAAAAATGCAGAATATTATAAAATTCATACCTTCCAGTTCATAATTCGAAAAAATACGTGAAATATACCGAAATTTGCAGAAAATAAAACATTCACAACTAACACATTTCCATACAATACTAAACACATTTCCATACAATACTAAACAACTTTAAATAATTGCAACTATAAATATCTTCCGGTTCATAATTCAAAAAAATACGAAAAATATACCAAAATTTGCAGAAAAATAAAACATTCACACCTAACACATTTCCATGCAATATTAAACAACTTTAAATAATTGCATCTATAAAATCTAATATAATCTTCTTATACTAATTAAAAAAAACTTATGGAAATGTCACCTACAACTTTGTTTTACGTACTTCCCAAATGTACACAAAAAATCCAAATTTATTTCTTCTAACTACAGATTAAATTTAAGAAATGCTCACAAAATATATTCCCTCTGTTCATAAAATTTATCAAATTTAAGAAATGCTCACATAATATATTCCCTCTGTTCATAAAATTTAATTAAATTTTCATATTTAATTGGTGCTCAAAATGATTAACATTTGGAAGTAAACATGATATATTTACTTTGATTACGTTGCTAAATAAAAGTACTACCCACAAATGTAACCATACTTGAACAATTCAATTCATCTAACATATTTCGATACAATATAACTTAAATCTCTCTAATTATGTAGTTAAATTAAAAAAAAATGATTAAACAAACATTTGCA
Organism: Poa pratensis; assembly: GCA_947311845.1. Classification (NCBI taxonomy): domain Eukaryota; kingdom Viridiplantae; phylum Streptophyta; class Magnoliopsida; order Poales; family Poaceae; genus Poa; species Poa pratensis. Next base: position 34,850,014 of record CAMZMU010000071.1, on the reverse strand, counting down.
TGAAATGCAAATTCATATCCTCTATCTATGTATTGAATTTGAAATAAGTTTAATAAATGCTCACATAACTTATGCCCTCTAAAAAAAAGTATAAACATAATGTATCAACTCGAATAAGATAATATTTGAATTCCCTCCAATTATGCAAATCAATACCTACCTCTAACTTCTCTTTGCATTATATAATTGCATCTATAAAATCTAATATAATCTTCTTATACTAATTAAAAAAAACTTATGCAAATGTCACCTACAACTTTGTTTTACGTACTTCCCAAATGTACACAAAAAATCCAAATTTATTTCTTCTAACTACAGATTAAATTTAAGAAATGCTCACAAAATATATTCCCTCTGTTCATAAAATTTATCAAATTTAAGAAATGCTCACATAATATATTCCCTCTGTTCATAAAATTTAATTAAATTTTCATATTTAATTGGTGTTCAAAATGATTAACATTTGGAAGTAAACATGATATATTTACTTTGATTACGTTGCTAAATAAAAATATACACCAAACAATAATTTTGGAACTTAGATTTTGTCTACCACAGTATTTACACATGTGAGTAATACATGAACATGCGCACAACACATTTGAAAATTTCAATTCGCTAGGAAAAAAAATATCCAAAATATGTATGTACATCAAATCTTTCCATCCAAAAAATGTCAACACAAAATTCCAAATGGCCACAAAAAAAATGAATAAACTATGGCAAAATGAAACCATATTTAAGCATTTCAATTTGGTAAACATTTGGAAATAACAATTGCTCATAAGTACGCCCCACATTACTTGGATAGTTTCCACAAATTGGTATAAATAGTTGGAAACCAACAACTTCAAATCTTTTCATCCAAAAACTGTCAAAAATAATTCCAAACTACCACAAAAATAAATGTAAAATACGTACGGCAATATGAAAAAACTTGCGCATCTAAATTTGATAAAAATTTGGAACAAATCCATATGCACTTGCTCCAATTATATGGAGTTCATTTTAAATTTTTTTACCCAACTATGGAGTTCAAATGAGTAAATGTACATTTCCCCCCTACCGTCAACTTAATTTAAAAATTAATAATTCTCAAACATTTCAAATTGCTTAAAAATGGAAATATTATAAACTATAACGACATGTCCAGAAAAAATAATTGATACTTATTTGAAGCCAACTAAAACAATTCGAATTATCTAATATTTGTATACGTTGTAAGTGCACTTCACCTACTTACGAATTTAAGTTTCATAAATGCTCACTAAAACCATTTTCCCCTAATTGTACTGTCCAACAAAAAAAAACATTATTTCTTCACAACATATACAACGCCAAAAAAAAAACCAAAAAAAAAAACAAGGGTGCGGCGTGACGCCGCACTAAATATTACTAGTGTATCTTATAAACCACGGAATATTTTTCTAGTGAGAGGCAACATTCCACTCAATAAGATGGCTTGGTTTTTAAAGATTCTCATAGAGTTAGGATATCCGTATGAATGTGTGCGTTCACACTGTGTTCAAAACAATTCAGTACACATAACAATAGGATGGAGTTTCATCCAAAACTATGAGTTTGGTAGTTCATAAGGTGCGGGGCCCACTTAGGGACAAGTTTAACTATATGCTTCATGGTACACTTTTAATTGAATTTTGATCTAAGTGAAGCCTGTAAGATTGGTTTTGACCATACACTCCGTACTACACTGGTGATGCCTTAGCTTGCTCTACCGGAAGATACAATAAGGCCCCGTTTGGAACGGAGGAAAATCGTAAAAAAATTGGAGGATAGGATTCTTACATGAAACTTTCCTATGATACCGTCAAAGGAATAGGAATCTAAGATTTCTTTGATTTTTTTATGGCATAAGCTATTACATAGAAATTTTGAGGAAAATAAACATGAGGTCACCTCATGTTTTCATCTTTCCGTGTCTACAATTTCTATATTTTTTCTGCATGACATCCAAACGACACTTTAAAAAAATTCCCGTGGCTTTAGTTCATGTAGAAATTTATGAAACATGACTAATCAATTTCTGCGTTTTTCATATTCCTGTGTTTTTTACTTACCGTGTTCCTAACGGGGCTTAAATCATCGACCCTGGACGAGTCCCCTCCCACCGCTACAGTAAGGAGGCGATTTCTGAGATCCACTTGCTCTCCCACCTCGCCGTCGACGATCCGCCGGTTCCCTCTCCCTCCGCCGGCCGCTCCGGCGGCAGGAGGGTGGGGGAACCCCGGATCTCCTCGTGTATATAGCGTAGGGCAGAGTAGGTGCCTAGCCGGCGGCGTCCTGGAGGTGGTGGCGTGTCGGTGGTGGCTTTTGCAGGTGGTGCTCGACCTCTCTGGCGATGGAGCTCGGCGTAGCTTCATGGCAGGGCACCGTCTTCGTCGCGCTCGCGGTCCCCGGTGGCCGCCGTGTGCGTACCCCGTTCTGGAGCTCGGTGCGGCGGCTCCAGCTGATGATCTTGATCCAGCTGGTCTCGGAGCAAGACGACGAGGAGGTCGGAGGAGCAGGATGGAGGCTCCCCGGAGTTCGAGGACCGGTGGCTTCCCTCTCGCCAGGGGTCATCCTCTGATCCAAGGTTCAATGGAGGATGCGGCGGAGGCGCGCCGTCGGAACGTGCTGTTCGTCATCGGCATCTTCATTCTACAGGAGGACCTATGTGTAATTTCTATCTTTCTGCAGGTCTTTTCTGATTTGCTCTGATGTATCAGTTGTATCCCGCAAAAAAAAAAACGGGGCTTAAATGAAAAATCTTCGGGTGGATTCAGGGTTTGACATTGTCAGTTCAGCGCGCATAGTGCCCCCGCCAACGAACAGAGAGGGTCGTCCTGACTCCTGGCCAGCAGACAAATCTGAAAATCCAGCCGGAGACCACGAGAAATGGAAGCCACCGGCCCACCCACGCAGCCGCCGGCGCCGCACCCGTCGGTTGCGCCGCTGCTGTTTTTACTGGGCAAGTGGCGCGGGGAAGGCGACGGGACCTTCCCCACTATTGCCCCTTTCCGCTACGGCGAGGAGATCCTCTTTTCCCACCACCCCTCCAAGGTATGCCGTACGCCCATATGTGTCCCTTCCATCGCAAAATGCTTGCCTTTGGTTAGCCTATTCTTAGAGCTTTGCGTGCCTTTGCCGGGCTCGGCGTGGGTGCGCGCAGCCGGTGATCTCATACACGCAGAAGACGTGGAAGGCGGCGTCCGGCGAGCCGATGCACGCCGAGAGTGGGTACTGGCGGCCCCGCCCCGACGGCTCCGTCGAGGTTGTCATCGCCCAGAGTACAGGCCTCGCCGAGGTCCAGGTGTGTTCCTACTTCCTGCCCTTTGAGTTCTTGCAGAGTTGCAGGCATAGTTTGTCTGACGCAGATTGGGCATCGTATTCATTGTGGCAGCTGCAAATACCAGTGTTATTTTGGTTGTTGCCTTCTGGTAATTGGTATAGACCATCGCAATCCCAGATTATAATTTACACGGTAGGTTGCTCATGCTTAGTTTACTGTCTGCATAGGGCACTTTATCTGGTCTGAATATTCCCAACTGGATACTGAACCACAGCTTAGCTTAGTTGCTTGCACCAGTAGGCAGATTAAGTATCCTTACCTGACATGCTAAGGTGTGTAACGAAGAGACAAATGAGCTTTTATCTCACTGCAATATTATCGTGATTTATGTGGAATTATGTTGGTCCCCTTATGCTGAAATATGGAAATGATAGAAAGAGCAAGTATTGCCACTACGAGATGGTTGCTTAAAAGTAAAGTTATGTGATAGTTTTGACCAGAAATTCTGTAGGTTTTTTATATTCTCTTTCACAAATTCATTGGACATTTGTTGTCCCTTCCCCCTTGTTTTTGTTCCTAAACAGCTGATACTTTAAATACCAAGAAATAGTCCTCGAAGCTTGTTGATAAATAGAAAACACATATCCAAATAATAGTTGACTCTTGTAAGTTGCTTATATTACCAAAAGGTAGTTATAGCCTCATAGAGTCATAGGTCATAAATCAGGCAGGCATTGTAGGAATATTCATTACATTGTGATTCCCCTGTCAGTGAGCAAAAAGGTTTTAATTTGTAAGAAATAAATAAATTGATGTGCTATTTATATTCCTTTATTTTTTCTAAACGGTAGTTTTGAGCCACGACTTTGCTTTTAATATATGCAGAAGGGTTCATATGATGCTGAAAAGAAAACAGTGACACTCCAAAGCGAACTTGTTGGCAATGCATCCAAGGTACTGATCATAGGGTGATTGTATAGGAAGTCTCTTATTTACAGTCTATTTCAAGTTCTTTATTGATGTTCAGACGGTTAATTTTGATTTGACTATGCGCTGTCATTTGTTCAGAGAGCTTAGGCACTTCGTTCTTAATTAGTGTGAATCTGAGTAGGATGGGATGATACTCTTCACTTGTCTAAGTGACTAGGTAATATGCCCGTTCGTTGCAACGGATGAGAAAAAATATGTGTTGCGGGTGCTTACAAAGTAAATTCGCGTTGGTATAGCCACAGCATGTCACATTAACCATCAGTTTCACGCATCCACGACATGTTGTGCGGTGCGACAATAGAGACGTGCGCCATCGTGAGCTCACTCAACTCCACAAAGGTATTCAGCTCCCTCCTAGGTCGGCAAGTAGAGGAAGCATAGGAGGACGGATAAATCATTAGGGGAGGAGTCGGCATGTAGATGCGTATGGTTTGTTCGATAATCCGCCAATAATCCCTCCAACACCACCGCAAGCCACATTTGTTCGATCAACTGCTCCAACACCACCGCAAGCCTTCACTGACGAAATCTCGTCAAATTAGGGACATGACATGCAATCCCAGGAAAAACGGCTGACCCTAAATACTATCAATGAAATTATTACTTAGCTAATCTGGTTCTTGTTGAACTAAGTTAAGTATTTTAGTTTAAGAGTATATCAAGTGTTTGAGTGCATGTGCATTGCCACGGTCGCAGAACTCACAGTTATTTGCCCGTGCGTTGCAACAGTGGCATACATATTCTGATGGTTCAACACTAATGATAACGTTAATTATAGAACAAAGAGGTTCATCACGGCCTTCAAGTAACAAACATTCTGACACTTATCGCGACAAAATTCATTTTAGTAGAATAATAGTATAAACATGTTATGACCGTAAATTGTGACACTTATTCTACAAAAATCCTGACACTTATTCTACTGAAGGAAGCAAATACCTCTCCACTCATATATGATGCCAATTCCTTAGCATCTGATTAACCAAATTAATCACTAAGAATGATCACCCTGCATGAGAGGGGTTTGCAGTGCATTAAGCAAAGTGAAAACTGATGTATGGACAGAACCATAAAAGTGAAGTTTTTGGAGGCAGCCTTCATGTCATGGCCATTTTTTCTACCTGTACAGAACTACAGATACAACTCTGCACTCTTGAGACAGGCTTATAGAAATGATGGCCAGACCTTGATGACAGCTCACCTCACATATGCATATGCTAGTGTGTTGTTCTTCAGGGAAACAATTGGTATATCTTCAGTTTGATTGTAGTTAATGGGTACATGACTGACATGAAATGAATTGATTTGGCTTTGTGATGCTTTCTGATACCAGGAACATTAGATGAGCGAGGAAAGGATCTAGTTATTCGGTTAGCCTGACATCAAATTGAAGTTTTCTATGGCAGTTCAGTTCAGTAACAAGCATTGGGTTTAAAATCAGTGGTTCCTTACCAAAGATAACAAAAATAAGCTTTCAAGGTGGTAGGAAAAATAGGTATGTGTGTAATGGATAATATTCTTCTTTCTATGCGACCAGCATGCTTAGAGCTTTCCTAAGTTAGTATACATATAACCAGGATAAACCACACCTTTCCATGTACACCCCGTATGGCAGCAATTTTCTGTAGATCAGTAGATGGGTAACATTCTTGTCATTTCATCAAACCTGACAAAGACATGCGTCCTTCACCTGTCATCATATTTCAGACGAGCTATGGGCCGTTTAGGATCTCCACTCTGATTTTAAACTGCAGGAAACCGTGATGAATGAAAATAAGATATACCCCTTCGAAGTCGAACTTGATGAATGAAACAACCGTGACGTTCTTAACTCAATGTAGTTATGGTGCTACCCCTCATAGAGATCAGTTGGGGAAGGGATGCATCAAAACGATATATACACTGCTATATGGATGTCAAAACATAGGTTCTTCATGCTGGAAAAAGTAATTCTACAGAGACATGAGTACCCATATTTGAATATTTTAAACTGCAAGTAATTATACAGTCCGTTCAGAAATCATGCATGCAATCAGAGTTCTAGGTGCAAGATCTGACAATTTTAATAACAAACATATGTGTTAACACCCAGCCATATGAGTGTCCACTAAACAACAATCATACACGAACATATGATTTACTATTCCACAGGTTCACCTTAGGTTCGAAATTTGATTAAGAAGAAAAAAATCACGAAAAATAGGAGATCAAGCGGGGAGGTCGGAACCGGGCCTCCATGCCCAGACCTTGGGCACCTACGCCCAGACCCTGGTCTCCATGCCTCAAGCCGCGCCTTCGTGTATCTGAGGATGACGTAGGGGCCTCCATGCCCCGAGACGTGTGGTGGAGGACTGGGACAATAGAGGGACGGCGATTACGTCTGAATTAACCGGGGTGGAGGCGCTGACGGCTGGATCCGGCAGCTGGTGTGAGGCGGCGCTGGATGCGAGAGAGATGGATGTCACACACACACACACAGAGAACCAAACTCCATGGAGGGTGATGGAAAAGAACGGCGATAAGGGAAGCGAGGGCGTGTGGCTGTCTGCCTCCCGGCCGAGCCATGGGGACAGCAGCGACGGCCGGCGGTGGCCGTGGCAGCGAGATTGGGGGGAGAGAGTTATGGACGGGCGAAGACATGTTTTTTCTTACCCGATTTGTTTGCGCTAATCGCCGGAGGGGAGGAGGTGCGACGAAAATCTATGCGGGGGGCGACGTGTGAGGGAGTTGGACGAAACGTAGTGCCCGACTAAGGAACCAAACTTTTCTTTTAGATAGTAGAGATAACTCACAATATACTAAGGTTTTATCTCAGTCTTCTGCATAGCTAATCTTGAAATTTTGCACCCAGAAACCTGTATTCGACAAGGAATAAATCTACTTGTAGAATCACTAGACCCTGAAAGCAATACACTGCTTTCATATGCAGTGGTGTCATTTGGGAAAATATCTAGTGATCCCACACCTTAAATGATACCATGATACCACTCTTTAAATTCAAATTTACAAGTGTAAAAAAAAATTCAAAAAAAATAGTGAGTGTTCACAAGATGTATGTTAACATTCCAGAAAATTTTCAGAACCAAATTTTAAAAACACAGAGAGAACCAAAAAAAGACAAAATGCTATGTGAATAGTGTCAATTTGTGTTTTTGTCTTTTGGGGACACTATTCATGCTGGATTTGTCTTTTTCGTTTCTATGTGTATATTTCGGGTTTGCTTCTGCAAATTCTAGGAATCATAAAAAAACAACTTACGAACTCCCACAAATATTTTTGGATTTTTTTTTGAAACTTCAAATTTTGAATTTTGAGAAATGGTATCATGGTATCATATGAGGGTGTGGGATCACTAGATATTCATGTTGGATCTGTCTCATTTGCCTAAAGTTCTGTAGGAGGTGACATCTTGAGGGTTATGTACTAGCCGCCTGTCACCGTTTGGTACAGTGCATGATAGTACTTTGAGCCTGTGTATGACTTGATTGCATCGTTTTTCCAACATAAAAATTTGCACTGACTAAAAGATCTGTGCAATCTCGTCAGGTGAAGCAGATCACGAGGGCGTTTCAAGTGGTGGACGGGGAGCTCTCGTACATCGTTCAGATGGCAACAATCACAAACAGTCTGCAGCCGCATCTGAAAGCCCTTCTCAAGAAGATCTGATCAATCTCTCTCGACTGGAGTTGCCAGGAGCTTCATACGAAAAGACAATTGACATGCATTTCAGAAACTGTACTTCGACGCATATGGATCACGTGATTGTATCATCGATACAAGAAATAAAACTGCAGCCTCCATTCTGTACAATCTTCATTAAGATGTTCGGATAGGTTTGATGAGCTCGTGTAGTTGTTTAGCTAACAGCAAACTCACATGAGGGAGAATTCATATCATCTCACCGTAGGGAAGTCCGCGGCTAGAAATGTTGCATACGACTAACCCAAGGCTATATATCAGAAGAATATACTACCTTCGGTCGGTAAAATTGTCGTGGAAATAATCAAAACTCAACAGTCCGAAGTACCTCAGATATGCTAAGATCTATTTGGTCGGGAAGTAAAGAGTATTCAGAATATTAAGATCTATTTGGTCAAGCTCAACAGTCCGAAGTACCTCAGATATGCTAAGTGAGTATAATGTTTGGATACACTTTGATCCAACTTAGTATATTCAAATGAACTTCACGCCACTTTTTGAGACAATTTGGTTAACTAAGTAGGGTTAGTGATTGCCTTGAAGAGAGCACTGAGCTAGGGCCATATACGTTCAGCCAAATGCAAAAAGAGACAATCTTCGTCACCACAAAACAGAGCATTAATAAGTAACTGTAGAAACATGATTTTGAGTTCGAAAGATCCTAAACCAGTCACCAAAATTACTAATAACAGATATCCATGGCGAAATAGCCAAAATACAGAGATTTGCAACTCTCGACTTCACTACAAGCCCCTGGATTCCTGAAGATAACAGTACTGTGATCAAGCTTCAGTCTGCTCCCTCAAGCGCCGGATCGTGCTCCTGACAGTGACTGCACTAGCAGTGCTGAAAATACATATCACGAGGTTAGCATAAAACGACATGACAATGAACAAGGAATATTTAGAAATAGCTCGCAACATACTTCATGGTGTAGGCACCGCCAGCCTTGACCTTCCCACAGTCCTTGCAGCCCCAAATTCCAACTGCTTTCCTCTTCACAGCAAACTGGTAGTAAAAGGAAACAAAAGGCATTGTTAAGAACAAGGGACACCAATTCAGATGTAGACACAACCAAATGCTACACAAGTGGGTCAGCAAAATGGACCATTCAAAACATTTAAGATAACTACTCCCTCCGATCAGAAATGATGGGACACATATTTGTCTAAATACAGATGTATCTAGACGAATTTTAGTGTGTAGATACATTCATACTTTGACAAATTTGTGCCAACCATTTACAATCAGAGGGAGTACCTTACATGTGCAAAATTAATTCAGAACAAGAACGATGCACAATAATAGAACATGTTTTTATGATGAAACTACTACATGGATGTCAATGTCAAAATGGAAGCAGACATATTTGGTTGCAAAGAGATGATACAACAGTACCAGAGAAAAGATATTACAAGCATGAGGTCATAAATACAATCCATCAGAAGATGACAGGAATTTACTATTGCGCATTGACACAGCAGAAATATCACTGCGGAGAAAAACATAGAACCAACACAAAAATATCATAGCAAACATCAATAAATAAAAGATATACTGTACAGTAAACTGTGCTCTAATTCAGTCAGTGTACAGCACCAAACTGGTTAACAATAACAGTTCAGATACAAGAAAGCATTCAGACAAATGGAGTTTGTTACCAAGTAGGTAACAGAAGACATACCTTTCCACAGAACTCGCAGAAGTACTTGGAGTGCTGAGACACCTCCATCTTCTTGATCTGCTTACGCAGACTGGCACCATATCTAGTACCTGTAACAATGTAAGTTCTAATTTCAGAACATAGCAGAAACACATGTGCAAGGAAATGAGTCAAATGTTAGAAGGGCATACCGTATTTGCCGACGATCCCGGCCTTCTTGGTGCGCTTCGTCTGAATATACATTGCAAAACAACAAATTACACAACAGCAGAATAGAAAAGAACAGTATTACTGTATGAGATAACCCGTTGGCAAAAAAAACTAACACGAAAATTACAAAAATCAGATCACAGAAATAATTAACTGAAGAGTGGACCACCCAAGGAGATGACAAGCTTAACAATTCAGTACTCAATGAATACCACCCAGTTTGCTTTGAAACTTTGAAATACGAAATCATTCAAGCTATACAAACTCCATTGTAGAATACCTGACACTTGACTTCGACCGATAAAAAAGCTTTATACAAACAATGGTTTAAAATCGCTCTGAACATTAAATTATTGAATAGGCATGTTCTAGGAAAGGTTTAGGCATCATCACACTTTAGAAACAGTCTACAAACATATTACTCTGAAAAAAGTGGCTATGATCACAGTTTGTCAAATCAGTAGAGCAAGTACTAGAGTTGAAGGAAGTATTTCATCCATATTAAATTCCTAAGGCGATCGACTAAATTTAGCTGTGGGAAGTGAGATTTTTCATCATTTGCCACTTTGACACCACATTGAGTTGAGAGTATTACTACATCCCACACAACATTATATTGAGCTACACTAAAAACCAGTTCATCAGCTAACTTAAGCAGACCCTAACTACGAATAGACGTGAGACTCCTGGGCGGTGGCTAGCATCCACTTCAGTGGAAGCTAACTTTTCCCAGTGATTTTACTTTGCTAGCCACAACACATATCAATTTCTACCTCCAGGGCCTGGTCGGATTCCTGAGACGCAACCTCTACACCTACAGGTTCTAAGCGAATTGAAGAACCGATGCAAAAACGACTCAGGCTAAATGATCAGAGTGGGTGGGGGCGTTCGAAAGAGCTCAACATATCACTACATACGATCTAGTTGCGGAAAACTCCCATGATTTTGCAGCGAGAAACACTACGATCTACTCCAGTACTGGAACGATTTCCAACACCACATAACGGCGCGAGGTTTGAAAGGAGGGAGCAGACGAGAGGAACGTACCATCGCGGCGGCGGCTAGCAGGAGGCGACTGCTGCGGCGAGGGCGGGGAGATGGCGGCGCGCGTGCAAGGGCTCGGGCAGTGGAGCTAGAAGGAGTTTATATACCGAGGGCTAGGGTTTCGGTGAAGTAAGGCTCGGGCAGTTGGGCTTATTGCATATGGGCTGGATCGAGTGAACAAATAAATGGGCTTCACGTTCTACAGCCCCTTCCATCAGTAAAAACTCAACATGTGAACTGTCCGACCATTGCAACATACTCCCACTCACACAATAAAAACTGTGTAATGTTGCAACATCGTCGCAACATTTTTTTTGCGGTAGTTTAAAACCGTACAAAGTCACAACGTTTAAAACCCGAATGTAGCACAAAAACTTATGGGTATGTAGCAAATCACAATTGGTCGCAGAAAATCCTCATCGATTGTACCAAAATAGCCAAAAAGGTCAAAACATGTATGCATCATGGGAGGCTCCCAAAAATCGCCACAAAGACATGAATAGCATTGAAACAACATTTGCAATGGACTCCCAAAATTGCCGCAACATCTCTCACGTGCGCTTGCAGCAAAACAAACACACGTTTCTATCATATTAGACAAACAGTATGCAACACAAATCACTAACCATCATGTTGGAGCTCAGACTTCGCCTTCGTAGGCGGACCCAAAGGGTATGTCTGGATAGGCCATGTGTCGTGGTGAGATCACGGCAGATGCCATGGGTATGGCTTAGTTAGGGCCGAACGGTCGTTGGGGGAATCCGGGGAGGGTTTATGCATTCAAGATGTGCACAAGCAAGAACATGCAAGAAACCACGAGAACATGAACAAGAACCAAGAAAGCCAAGAACTCAAAAGACACCGCGATGTACCCAGGTTCGGGGCCTTCGTGAGGAAATAAAACCCCTACTCCTGCCTTTCCTCTCTCAATATATCAGTGTAGTTCTCGGGTACAAGGTGCTCCTCGAGCTGTATGATGCTGCTCAAGTGAGAGCTCTAGATGGAAGATGAAACTATGAAGGGGGAAATGAGCTAGGGTTTCGCCGCCCTCCTCCCTGGAGGTAGAGATGCTGCATATATACACAGGCCGAAGTACATTTTTACCCCTGCCTACAACTGACAATGGCATGGCCAAAAGGTAGAAGACAAGCCTCTACCTCCTGCCAGCTCAACGGCCGAACTGTCAGGCCAGCCAGGCCTAGCTTTCCTCTTCCGGTCATACTTCAGTAGTCTGCCGAGGTCTAGCCTGTAGACCTTTCCCGAAATAGCCGAGTCAGCTCCTAGGCCCCCGAGCTTCCGGGAAACCCGTGGATGGACCTCGCCGTCCTCTGAAGCCTCGGGCTACGAGCTCTGCGGCACCCGTGACTCCTCTGACATGCCTCGATACTTGCTGCTAACCTCGGCTGGCCGGTCACTTATACGTCGGGCCATGCTTCATCTTGGCTCGGGATACTCCGGATCCTACACCTCGGTAGATAACACCTTGTTCTTGTGGTAACTTGCCGACTGCCCCAAGGTTCATACCTCAGAGGCCATACCTCGGATGATTCCTTCGACGTACACCTTACGTCGGGTGACGCCTCCTGCGTCTTTGCTTAATTGCTACCTCGGACGGCTTACAGCCTCAACCTTACATGTCTTTACCTCATCTTTAGCCTACCCGAGGGTAACCCCCCGACAGTAGTCCCCGAAGCTGATGTGGTCTTGCAGCCTCGGATGAAAGGCCGCATCAGGTTCAACCCGAAACCACACACGCTACAATGTTTGCATGTTACCGAACCAGTACTCCAAGAAATCCATCGGTCTGTTCCTCGGGCCATACTGCTTTTCCGAAGTATCCGCCGAGATCTCGGACGTCAACTCCTCGATTCCTGCATCCTTACTGACTTCGGTCAGAGAACACTGTTCACGTGTCCCATCCGTCACTTCCTGGTCCACGATAGTCAAAGCACTCGAGTGCTTTCCACCACGCGGCCCACGTCAGCGGAGGTTTCCCGCCTGCGCCGCTTCGCGCTCCAGTAACCGCGCCGCACGACGGTTTGCCTCCTGCAACCGATCATGTGGCCTGCTTGTCCACCGCTATCTTCGTGCCACGTGGGCATTTGTGCACAAACGATCCCACTCGCCGCTCCGATAACCGCGCGGTAGTGCGCAGTTACCGCCCGCGGTTATAAATACGGGCCCAGGGCAGTGCTTCCCTCTTCTTCCTCATTCACTCGCCGTCTCGCCTCCATCGTGACCAGTGCCGCCGCTTCCAGTTGAGAAGAAACACGTTCCCGCCGCCGCCGACGAGCAGCTCCTTCGTCGCCGCCGCGACCGCGTCACCGGCGCCGCCCTTCAGCACCTCGTTTTCACGGTATGTACTCCCTTTCTTGACACCCTAGGCATTGCTCTAGGTTTCTTCCTCCTTGCGCTCTGGTTCTTCATATGTTCTTGAATAAAATCCCATTTACCTCCTCCGGTAGATCTTACTCGCATTCTCTTTTGGGTAGAAAATGGTTTCATGCCTCGGATAGATGTTCGCCTAGCATAGATATGCCTCTATGCACATAAGATAGCCACCAAACTCCTCCTGAGTTAGCCAAATATTGTACTAGATTCCAGATTCCCTTTTTCCTTTGCTAAACTTCTGCGCATTCTCTGCAGATTGACTCTGCCGAGATGTCTCCTCCTGAGACTTCGGAACAACCCGAGGTGTCTCCTCCTGAGACTTCGGAACAACCCGGGGTAGAGTGTCGCCTGCCAGAGGGCGAACTCGAGCCTCAAGTCAACAAGGGGAACGGGTGGTCTTCGTCGCGCACTTCCAGCGCGGCTTCGGACTGCCCGTTAGTACTTTCTTCCGAGCTTCCTCGACAAGTTCGGACTCCAGGTTCATCACCTCCCCGCCAACGCCATCACCACTCTCTCCTGCATCGTTTCCTTCTCTGAGGGATACCTCGGCCTCGAAGCCACGGTAGACCTCTTTTCTCGCTACTTCCAACTCAAGCGGCAAGTGATCCCGGATCCAAAGAACAAGGATCTGCCCAAGCAATTAACCGCCTGCGGAGCTGCCACCATAGCTCCTCGCCGAAACTCCATCTTCCCACGTATCACTACTCCGGACACCGTTCGCAAGTGGCTCCGGACGTGGTTTTACGTGAAGAACTCCGGCGAAGAGGACCTCCTCAACCTGCCGGCGTTTAACCTCAGCCCTCCTACAGAACAGCTCAACTGGGACTACACTCCCCCTCACACCGGCGAACTCAAGTCCATCCATGGGTACATTGCGAAATGGCAGGACCCGGAAGACCCCGGGAACGACGGGAAAGTCCTGACGGCCGACGACCTGGCCTGCACATTCGTGAAGCGCAGGGTCTCCCCTCTCAGGCGAGGTCTCACAAGATCTGCCACATGAGCGGTCTTTATGACCCCACCCGACATACGCACGTTGCACTGGACAACGCCGCGGTAGCTCGGCGAGTCCGAGCTATCACCAAGTCCAAGATCTCCGACGCTTGGACATGGGGAAGGGAACCCCACTACCGGACCAATCCAGCGAAACAGGTACGCTATTCCGACGTTTTCTTCGATACTTCTTTACCACCGAGGTCTTGCTACCGACGTTCACCTTGACAATTTTTCTTCCTAACTCCTTTTCATATGTCTGCCATACAGCTGTTCGCCCGCCAGACCGCCGAGGATGGAGTCCATCCTGCGGACACTTCGGCAAGGATCTCCCTGTCGAGGACCCACCATCCAACGTGGACCCTGACGACGAGGATTATATGCCCATTGCCTCGGCCCGCATCACCACCGCGGGTAAGCCTCAAGCACAAGCTTCAGTTCAAGAGATTTCGGATGACGAGGAGGGGTTCCTCGTCATGGAACCAATAAACGCGGTACCTCTCTCCCGCCTTCCTCACCTTCCGAACTTTACTCCAGCAACCAGCCGGAAACGCGCTGGTGCCGCAACTTCGGCCGCCGAACCATCCGCCACTGGAGCCTCCGGACCCACTGAGGCTCCGGTCAAGAGACGCCGGCTGAAGAAGTCCGGACTTCCTCCTCATGCCCGGGGGGGCAAGAGGTTTCCTACCTCGGATGGGTAATGCTTTGCTTCTATAGCCAACAATGTTTGTTGTTTAAACATATTATCTCGGTATTAACACTTGACCTTCCTCTTTTCGTTGCAGTGCCCCCATAGACGTGGATCAGGAGGTATCCTCCATGACTGCACCCGTTGGTGCCTCTGAAGCCACGACCACCCCGACGAACTCTCGCCCAGGATCTCCACCGAGGTCTGGCCCGGCCTTGGGGAAATCTGCCCCCACCCGGGTCAGACTTCTCCGCGTCCTCAAACGGATGCCAATCGCGCCAGAACTCCGGCTACCGCCTTGCCGGAGCCTCGACTCTCCCCCCGCAGCCAGACTGCCCGCAACCAACAGCAGCAACAGCAGAAGCATCAGCAGAAGCAACAGCCCAAGCAGCAGCCCCAAAAACCAGTTCGCCAGACTACCTTGCCGTTGGAGAAGGGCAAGGAGAAAGAAAAAGAGACGGTGAAGTCTAAGGTCACCCCCAAACCAACATCTGGGTCTGGCACCCTGACTATCTCTTCTCCCTCAAGGATGCAACCGAGGTCTCCTCCCCCGGCGACACGCCGAATTCCTCCATTCGCCGCACCCATTGATGAGACTGCCCCTCCGGCCGAAGAATATGCTCGGAGGGCATCTCTTATATTGGATAACCGGCCTGCTTCAAGCTCCGAGGCTACTTTGGCCTTGGAGGCCTCGGTTAGGGGCATCGAGCAGGGCGGACCGTGGGGATTTCCTCCTCTGCGCACTGACAGTGACCAGAGCCTCGGCTCCTTGGAACACTACAACGCAGACTGGAATTCTGCAGACATGGACGAGGTCTCTTCTGCCTCCTTGACCACCCAAGGGGACGAGCATCCTGCTGGGAGCAGCACCTGCGCCGACGCATGCTTGAAATGCAAACTTCTGCTTTGCTTGCTACTCGAGCTGTCAACGTAAGTTCCACTTTCTTTACTTTCATGCAGTATCTCTCTAATATCCACCATCTCCAGTCCCCGAGATTCGAGGTAAACTATTGACGCTCCGCCGGAGTTAAAATTGTTTGGCTTGAATCTTAACTCTCCATTTTCATCCGACGTATCCAATCCATTTTTATCTCACTTTAGCATGCACCTCGGGTACGAGTCCCCGAGACTCCTGTCGAGGCATACCCCGGCAACATTTTCCCAAAGAGTTGACTCCGAGTCCCCGAGACTCTTGTCGAGGTATAGCCTTTCTAACCGAGCTATATTTTTCTTCCTTGCAGAATGCTATGAACGTTCGCACGGATATCTTCCATACCCTCCTGTTTGACCACAAGAAACTCCACGACGAGCACAAGGCCGTCCTTGCAGCGAAGAAAACTTCGGATGACCAGCTAGCGCAAGAGAAAGCCGAGGTAGCTCGTCTGGTAAAGGAACTGAAGCGCATCACTGAGCTGCGGACGTCTGAAAAGAGCAGCTGCAGGCGGAAAAGGCCAGTGTTGTTGAAACAGAGAAGAAACTTCGGGAGGATGCCGCCAAGGAACATGAGAATGCGCTCCAGTTAGCCGAGGCCCGCGCCACCTCGGCCACCGAGGCTTATGAAGCCCTTCAAGCTTCGGTTAACCAGCTCCTCCCGACGCTGGAACGCATCAACCAAGAAATGGACAGTAAGCTTCTTGCCCCCCTTATCCTTGCTTTGTCCTCAACGTTACTGGCTCTTTGCCGAACTGTTTCTTTCATTATTAACAGGCTATCCTTCTGCAGAGCACTTCACCTACACCCAAATCTCGGCCCGCAATATCACTGCTCAGCACAGGAAGAGGCGTAACGAGACGAACCCCGACTGGACCATTGAGGACCACATCGTGGCCATCAAAGCTCGGATCCATCCCTTGCAAACCATTGGGTCCGAACTCCTCGACGCAGGTCTGTCTGCTTTCCGAGCCTTATGGCCTCTTGCCGATGCTCCCAATACTACACCCGAGCTCGCCGCCAAGCTTCGTGAAGCCGAACAAAGACTCCGAGAGTGGCGTTCATCTTCAGCTCGCGCTGGAGCTGATGCCGCTCTCAAATTCATCATGACTTGGTGCGAGAAGATTGACCTCGAAAAGATGGACACTCTTCGCCGAGGCTCGCCCTGGTCCTCGGACCCAATTCTCATCAAGCGCCGCGAAAAGATGGCTGCCTTCTTCGCTGGATATGCCAACACAAGAACTTGAGCGAAGGAGACACCTACTCCGACGCCGAGATTACGAGCCAGAAGAGGAGGAATACGAAACAGAATCCGACGTCGAGGCCGAGCAAGGTGACGACGGTGAAACCCGCGAAGCAGAAACCGAGGCTTCTCCACAACCTGACGCCGAGGTTACTGCCGACGTTGCCAGCACTTCCCAGGCTACCTCGGCTCCGGACGAAATCCCTGCTGCCTCGGCTGTTGCCGACGTAATTCCTGATGCCTCGACCTGAACTTATGCTTGGCCAAAAAACTTCATTAAATCCCCGGTATGCCGGGACGCAGATGTAATCAAACTTAAGTAGTTCCTTTGCTACCTCTATTACTATTATGCTCATCGAACCATGCTTTTCTAAGCTTTATGTCGAATCCTTTTGAATGATTGCTCGAGTTTACTTTCGTGTTTACTATATTTGGCATTCTTTGCTCTTGTCTGCCATTCTGGCGTTCGACAGTCGAGTCACAAGATTGTTGTTCATAGCATACAGTACTTGGTAAATTCCGAGGTATGTTTCAAAGTCATCCGACATAAAAAAGAAGTAAAAACAGGGGTTAGTAAACGACATATGCCGAACTGTCTTTTTGGACCGAGTCCCCGAGTTCATTTTCATGTTTCCCATGTTCTTTCGTCTTTGCTCTTGACTGCCATGCTGGCGTTCGTCAGTCGAGTCACAAGATTAGTTACATAGCATACAGTACTTGAAGTTTGAGACGAGGTTCAAAATAGTTCGGCATACGAACGAAGAAAGAGTACACAAAAAGAAACATGCAATCATAAGAGCGAGGCAGTCCCCGAGCTCACTCTCGAGGTGCCGAAGTTTTTATTAAAGATCAGCCGAGGTACATACATTATTCTTCAACAGTAGAAGGGTCGGAGTAGAGCTACATTCCATGGACGCTGAAGCTCCGAATCGGGTCTATCCAGCCCATCTCCCCTTGGTTCCTGTGCATCTATAAGATAGTATGAATCATTGTGCAGAGCTCGGCTCACAATGTATGGTCCCTCCCATGGAGGTGACAACTTGTGCCGACCTTTACTGCGCTGCACAAGCCTCAGCACTAGGTCTCCTTCATTAAACTTTCGGGGTTTTACATGCCGGCTTTGATAGCGTCGGAGACCCTGCTGATATATTGCTGACCGAGATAAGGCCAATTCTCTTGCTTCCTCAAGCAAATCTACAGCATCTTCCCGAGCTTCTTTAGCCTCGGCTTCTGTGTACATTGCCACTCTGGGCGCATCATATTCAATGTCGGTTGGCAGCATTGCCTCGGCCCCATAGACCATGAAAAATGGCGTATAGCCAGTTGATCTGTTCGGTGTGGTCCTTAGACCCCACAGAACTGCTGGTATCTCATCGATCCAACACCCCGGTGTTTTCAACAGTGGTTCTATTAGCCGAGCTTTGATTCCGGCCAATACCAATGCATTTGACCTTTCTACTTGCCCATTAGCCTGTGGATGAGCCACCGAGGCTACATCAAGTCGAATTCCCTTACTCATGCAGAACCGAGCAAACTCTCCGACAGCAAAGTTCGTGCCGTTGTCTGTAATGATACTATGAGGATATCCATATCTCAGGATTATTTCCTTCAAAAAGGTCACTGCCGTATGACCATCCACCTTTCGGATTGGCTTCACCTCGATCCACTTAGTGAATTTGTCCACCATCACCAGTATGTGAGTCATATTGCCTCGGGCTGGCTTGAATTCTCCCACCATGTCCAGACACCAAACTGCAAAGGGCCACGTGATAGGAATGGTTTGAGCGCCGAAGCTGGCATGTGCTGCTGCTTGGCGAACCTTTGGCACCCTTCACATTTCCGAACTATATCTTCTGCATCGGCATTGGCGGTGGGCCAATAGAACCCGTGCCGGAACACCTTGGCCACCAGAGCTCTTGTGCTGCAATGATGTCCACATTCTCCTTGGTGGATCTCTAAAAGCATCTCCTTGCCTTCAGCTGGTTCGACACACCTTTGCAACACCTCGGTCACACTTCTCTTGTATAGCTCCTTGTTGATGATGGTGTATCCCTTAGCTCTCCTCTGGATTCTCCTTGCCTCGGTTGTATCACTTGGCAAACTTCCATCGGCTATGAAGTTCATGATCTGCTCCGCCCACTCCGGCACTGGATGCAGAGGAAAAAGCCTCTCATCTATCTCCATTGGTTCGGTCGCCATGATCTCCTTCATGATTTCCTCCACCATTGCTCGGCCAGTCCCCGAGTGTTGGTGCGAAGTCCCCGGGTCAGACCCGAAGTTCCCACCATCTATCTCCATAGGAAAGGCTCTATCATTCCTCGGATACTGCGAAGCAGTCCCCGAGTCCGGCCAAACGCATCCGACGTCTACCTCCATAGGAATGGGCTCAGACTCCGAACTTGGCGGTAAGAAAATTGACTCAGAGTCAGGGAGGGCTTGATTGAAGGAGTTCTCAAATGGTTCAGTGCTATCCCCGGTGGCACCGGTTCTTTGGATGAACCGAGCTTAGACAATACGTCGGCGGCTTCATTTCTCCCCGAGGTATGTGCTTGTACTCACATCCTTCGAAGAACCCAGACACCTTTTGCACATGAAACCGATACAACTCCATGTTCGCATCCAATGCATCCCAAGTGCCGTGGATTGATGCACCACCAAAGCTGAATCGCCGAAGCATTCTATACGCCGGACGCCTATCTCCTTTGCCACCTTGAGCCCATGGATCAGGGCCTCATACTCCGCCACGTTGTTCGACGCCGAGAAATGGATTTGCAGCACATACTTCAACTGGTCTTGCTTCGGCGAGGTTAGGACTATGCCGGCACCTAATCCGACCTTGGTCTTGGACCCATCAAAGTGCATCTTCCAATAATTATAGTCCGGCAAGGGCGGCTCATATTGCATCTCGGCCCAATCGCATAAAAAGTCCGGTAGCGCCTGCGACTTGATTGCATCTCGCCTTTCATAATGCGGAGTATATGGAGATACCTCGATCGCCCATTTGGCAACTCGCCCAGTTGCGTCCTTGCATCCGATGATCTCCGAGATTGGAGCATCACATACCACCGTCATGGGATGCTCTTGGAAATAATGCTTCAGTTTCTTAACCGCCAGGTATACTCCGTACGTCATCTTCTGGTAGTGGGGTAGTTTTGCTTCGACGTGGATATCACCTCGCTCAGGTAGTAGATTGGTCTCTGCACCGATTTGCCTCCTTCGTCTCGCTCCACCACCACTGCAACACTTACGACCCGGTTTGTAGCCGCAATGTATATCAACATCGGTTCATTCTGCAAAGGGGACGCCAACACCGGAGCAGTGGACAACATCTTCTTCAGCTCATTGAACGCCGCGTCCGCCTGCGGGGTCCAAGTGAAACTGGTACTTTTCTTCATAAGTTGATACAATGGTAAGGCTTTTTCTCCTAGCCGACTTACAAACCGACTTAAAGATGCAAGGCATCCCGTGAACTTCTGCACATCTTTTAAACAGTTCGGCAACTTCATTCTTTCGATAGCTCGGATCTTAGCCGGGTTAACTCTATACCTCGGCTCGATACGAGGAAACCGAGCAATTTTCCAGCCGGGACACCAAAGGTGCACTTGTCCGGGTTAAGTTTCAACCGATACTTTCTTAAGTTTGCAAATGTCTCTTCGAGGTCTTCGATGAGAGTATGCTTCTTTTTAGTTTTGATAACAATGTCATCAACATACACTTGCACATTCTTGCCCATTTGAGAGTGTAAGCACTTCTGCATACACCTTTGATAAGTTGCCCCGGCATTTCTCAAACCGAAACACATGACACGATAGCAATACGCCCCATACGGGGTAATAAAGGCAGTCTTTATTTGATCATCAGTGTTCAGTGGGATCTGGTGAAAACCAGAATATGCATCATAAAAGACAACAGCTCACATCCAGCCGTAGAATCGATCACTTGATCAATCCGAGGTAAAGGAAAGGGATCCTTCGGGCACGCCTTGTTCAGGTTGGTGAAGTCAATGCACATGCGCCACACCTTGACTATCGCCGGTTCGTCCTTCTTTTTCTCCACGAGGACTGGATTAGATATCCAGTCCGGATGCAGCACTTCCATGATGAAGCCTGCAGCCAGTAACTTCGCCAATTCTTCGAGTACCACCTTTCTTCGGTCATCTGAGAGCCGCCGCGTCGGTTGACGCACTGGTTTCACCTCTGGCCGAACAAACAAAGAGTGCTCTGCCAACTCCCTCGGAACACCTGGCAGGTCTTTAGCCGACCATGCAAAAATGTCCCGATTCTCACGGAGGAAGTGACAGAGCGCGCTTTCCTATTTCTCGTCCATGCCAGCACCAATGATGGCGAAACGCTCCGGGTTCTCCGAGTCCAGCGGGATTTTCTTGGTCTCCTTGGGCACCTCGAATGAAGCGCTCATGTCCGGAGTAATTAGTCCGGACATGCCGAGCTGAGTAGACTGCGCCATTGCCACCACCTTCTGAAGTTGCTTCTTCTCCGCCGCGATCACCAAGGACTCGGCTAAACTGATCCCGCCGAGGCACATTGCATAGCCTTCTTGTAGTCACCTGAAATGGTTATTATTCCCTTGGGCCCCGGCATTTTCATCTTCAGGTAGGCCACATGAGTGGAGATCATGAACTTGGCCAAGGCTGGCCTTCCCAGCAAGGCATGGTAAGGGCTCTGCAAGTCCACAACCTCGAACTCAAGACTTTCAACTCGGCTATTATCTCGGGTACCAAAACCCACGTCGACCCAAATCTTTCCCATAGGTGCACAAGAGACCCCGGGCACAATACCGTGAAACGTACAGCTGCTAGGCTGCAACTGGTTCGGTGAGTATCCCAGCTTGACCATGGTGTCTCGGTACATGATATTTATGGCACTCCCATTGTCCACCAAGACTCGGGTGAATCTCACATTGTTGGTCGGCCCACAGAACGTCGGATCCACCACCAGTGCATAGTTTCCAGGGCTCGGCATGATCCGAGGTGTATCTTGCCTGCTCCAAGTGATCTCTTGCTCGGACCAATTCATGTATTTCACCACTGCTGGAGTTACTGCATTCACCTCCTTGGCACGCCTCAGCATACTCTTCTTATCAGTTGACTCAGTCACAAACACCACGTAACTCTGATGTACTTCCCTATAATCATTACCGGGGTTCTCATACCTCTGATTCTCAAAGGACCACGTTTGGCTTTGGCCGGCACCACCGTTGTTGTTGTTGCCCTGGGCACTCACTGCATTCACCGGTTTCGCCTGCACCATCTTCTGGTTTTGGGCCGCATGCACCGGGGTTGAATTTGCTCCGGTTAAGCTCTGATTCTGCGCCGCTATGGTCGGCTTATGCTGCTGCTGCGCGTTCGGATATTGAGGTCTACGCCATTGGTTCGGTGGCCCACTCCGGTTTGTCCCAGCTTTCGCCCCTTCTGCAGCGGTTCGGTGATGAAAACTACACTGCAGAGTGGTATGGTTGGGTGTTTTGCCATTCCTGCCATGATAGATACATGGCCCATTCACCAATGACTCGTAAGTCACAGGTGGTCCGGCCTCCTGCCACTGCTTCGCACCACCGCCCTGACTCTGGTTCTGGTTCGGAGTCCATGCCTGACCCTCAGTCTTCGGTTTCTGGGCGCCTCCAGGTCCGGACTGACTTGGGTTTACAGCATTGACTTGGAAATCTGGTTCTCTCCTCTTTTGCCCGAACTCTTGACGGTTATCAAACCTCGGTCCGTTGTTGCGATTGTTCATCGGATTCCTCCTGTTCCGGGCATTCCCATCCATCAGAGGCTGCATCGGATCGCCAAGGGCATAGGAATCAGCTATCCGAATCGTCTCGGCCAGAGTCTTTGGCATATCTCTCTGGAGCCTCTGCCACAACATGCTACCATACCGACATCCATCAGCGAACCACGCTATAGCCTGTGCTTCGATAACTCCTTCACAGGAGTTCCGAACATTGCTCCACCGAGTCAAGAATTCTCGGTCAGTCTCATTGTCCTCCTGCTTGCACGCCTGCAAAAGCTGAGGTCGGTTTGGCCTCTTGTAAGTGCTGGCGAAGTTGCTATTGAATGCCTCCTCTAAATCCAGCCAGCAATTGATGCTATTCTCCGGCAAATTGTTCAGCCAGATCCGAGCAGGACCTTCCAACATGTGCGGGAGATACCGGACCGCCCATCGGCGATTGCCCCCCGCAATGTATACTGCTGAAACATAATCAGCTAGCCAATCTTGCGGCTTGGTGCTCCCATTGTACGGCCTGGTACTCCGACCCAACTGAAACTGAGACACTGGTGGAGGTGGTTCCTTCATGATCCGAGGTCCAAAACACGCCGGACCAGGAGGACCTTCCTCTTCCAACCTCTCGGACTTGTAAATCCGATCTAGCTTGTATCGCGCGTCACCTGTAGGCAACGTCCGAGCTCCGATACGCTCTCCCAATGCACCATCCACTCTATAGAATCCAGCCCGCTCCATGGCTGAATTTCCATCATCATATCGGTCGCCACCTCGACCGACGCTCTTCGGCTGCGGAACATACTCCGGCTCTTGCTGATACTGCTCCTGCGGCCGGGGTTGCTGCTGATGCCTCGGGGGCTGAGGTGGTTTACCTCGGCCAGCCGACGCTGCTTGCCCACCGTTCTGATTTCCCTGAGCTGAACGGCCTTTAGCTCGGCTTGCATCACCTGGGCCGGGGTCTCCATTGGCTCGGCTAGCGTCACCGACCTTTTGCTTTCCAGCTAACACCGGATCGTACACTTGCAGCTGCATCTCCTTGTTCCGACCTGAAGTGACACTCCGGGCACGTTCGGCTCCTCCGACGTGTGGAGACGAGGCTTGCCCCTTGGACCCCTGGCTAACTGGCCTAATCGAATGGACCGCCTGCGAACCGCCAAGCCCGGCCTTGCGGAGGGCTTCATTTTGCTTGCTGGCCACATGCACTAACTCATTGAGCCGCTTCTGCTGCTCACGCCATGCATCTCCGGTCAACTCCGATAGCCCGGCCCTTACTGCTTCGGCTGCTCTAAGGTTCTTGGCTGGTGAACTATACACCGGCCTACCAGTAGCCGACCTGCTACTTGTTGCCTTAGTCGAGCTCGAGACTGCAGCCCTAACCATCTCCTCATAGAGGTCCTTGCCTCGGTTGAACAGAGCAGCTTTCTTACGCCGCACAACCGGAGTAAAACCATCCTCTATACCATGTGCAGCATTGTACTCCTTTGCTCCATATCAAACTGCTGCCTAGCCTCGGCCAGCAACCGAGCTTCTCTCATCACTCTCTGGCGCTCTGCCTCTAACCCGGCCACCGTATGCTCCACACTTGCCTCTACTGCGAGTGGCCGAGCTAACCTATCAACGATAGATTCTAAGGGAAACTCTTCCCTTGGCATGCCCAACTGCTCATTCTGACTAGGTTTCTCGTACGGAAACTTCGCCGCCCGACCTGATTTCTCAGGCAGCGCAGTTGGTGTCGCCTCCACCTCGGCTAGCGCGACTTTGCCAGCATCCGCCTTGCTAGCTGCAGGCTGGGTACCAGCCACCATCACCTCCACACACCTCGGAGGGCGAGTAACACGTTGGCCCAAAGCCGCCAGGAGTGGAGTTTCGTCGTCCACGAGCACCTGCTCCGGGTACTCGCGAACCACCTCGACAACGTATGTGGGGAAACTGCCGAGCATCATGAGGAAACCATCGGTGGGGAAAGGCTTGCCGGCGAAGCACCCCGCATTGTCACTCACAAAGGCAAACTCGCCGATCTTGGCAACAAGGCCAGAAAGAACACACTCAGAGGAGCCCGTCCGGATGGAAACTCCACCCAACGCCTCAATCTGCCCCACGGTGGGCGCCAACTGTCGTGGTGGGATCACGGCAGATGCCATGGGTATGGCTTAGTTGGGGCCGAACGGTCGTTGGGGGAATCCGGGGAGGGTTTATGCACTCAAGATGTGCACAAGCAAGAACATGCAAGAAACCACAAGAACATGAACAAGAACCAAGAAAGCCAAGAACACAAAAGACACCACGATGTACCCAGGTTCGGGGCCTTCGTGAGGAAGTAAAACCCCTACTCCTGCCTTTCCTCTCTCAATATATCAGTGTAGTTCTCGGTACAAGGTGCTCCTCGAGCTGTATGATGCTGCTCAAGTGAGAGCTCTAGATGGAAGATGAAACTATGAAGGGGGAAATGAGCTAGGGTTTCGCCGTCCTCCTCCCTGGAGGTAGAGATGCCGCATATATACACAGGCCGAAGTACATTTTTACCCCTGCCTACAACTGACAATGGCATGGCCAAAAGGTAGAAGACAAGCCTCTGCCTCCTGCCAGCTCAACGGCCGAACTGTCAGGCCAGCCAGGCCTAGCTTTCCTCTTCCGGTCATACTTCAGTAGCCTGCCGAGGTCTAGCCTGTAGACCTTTCCCGAAATAGCCGAGTCAGCTCCTAGGCCCCCGAGCTTCCGGGAAACCCGTGGACGGACCTCGCCGTCCTCTGAAGCCTCGGGCTACGAGCTCTGCGGCACCCGTGACTCCTCTGACATGCCTCGATACTTGCTGCTAACCTCGGCTGGCCGGTCACTTATACGTCGGGCCACGCTTCATCTTGGCTCGGGATACTCCGGATCCTACACCTCGGTAGATAACACCTTGTTCTTGTGGTAACTAGCCGACTGCCCCAAGGTTCATACCTCGGAGGCCATACCTCGGATGATTCCTCCGACGTACACCTTACGTCGGGTGACGCCTCCTGCGTCTTTGCTTAATTGCTACCTCGGACGGCTTACAGCCTTAACCTTACATGTCTTTACCTCATCTTTAGCCTACCCGGGGTAACCCCCCGACACCATGGCATACCCTGACCGATTGTACCAAAATAGCCTTCCACAACAGACAAGCAGTAAAATATATAAGAGACACACCTCTCGGCTATGGACATGTCGCACTGGTCATGTTTTGGCAATTAGCATGTTGTCACAGTTTTTTGGCCCCCATGTCGTCATTTTTCCAAGAACCCATGTCACAGGCTAGCCAATTCATTCAATTGGCAATCGCCCCTTCGTCGGCCGCCAGGATCCCACGACCATGAGGCCACGACAATTGAAGTCGACACATCCGCATCAGCATGCATGTTGCAGGATAATAGTAGGCACACCACGATAATTGATCACGCCCACCAAGGAAACCATATAAGTCAAAATAGTCGCTACAGTTTTGATAAACTTCCACAAACACAATTGAGTCCAACAGAGTTAAGAAAATTTGACAAGCTACGGGTAAACGGTAGTGACAATGTGGCTGATGCGTGAAGAGTATAGCAACATCAGGCGCAGAAAGTGTTTTTGCCTCCTGAGCTCCCGTGCTCCTGGTAGTTTAATTTTTTTGAAATCATGGTAGTTTAAAAAAATTGAAATATATATTTACGAGTTTCAAAAAATTGAAAAAATGTGGGATGTACCCAATAGTCTAGGCTACACAAAAATGACAATGTGATAAATTTGGAGATCTAAAAATATGCATATTCAGATCACACTTTTGTCATTTTTGTTTAGTACAGAATACAAAGTATTTTAACTAGCTTTTTTGGCACTTTCGTTGAACACACTATTGGTTACATCCCCGAGATTTTTTCAATTTTGTTTAAATGTGTGATTTTTTTTTGGATTTTTTAAAACTAGCAGGATCACTGGAGATTGGGAGCACAAAATCTCATCTTCATCAGGCGTTGTTAAGCAGCCATGAAGAGGCGACCTCTATGACTTTTTGAAAGTGACCTCATGGTTCTTTTACACGAGAAAGTCGCCTGATGAACACAGTGCACCAGATCTTTGTCTGCCACGAGTTTCCATTCGCCAATCACCAATGAAAAAAAGGCTATTCTATCCACCACAACGAAAGTCACTGTATCTTTAGGAGAAAAGGTGGCAATTCTATGTAGATCCATTATACAGGCAGAGAGTGTACAGCCTCGAAGAGTTGCCTAGCTTACTACCTCCAAAACGGTCAAATGTACATCACACTAACATCAGTGTTTACAAATTAAGTGTTGTAGGTATGAGCGACCACAGGATTAACTCATCAGATCTAGGAATGTACAAGTTACATATATTCACCAAAACACACAGAGCCTAGAGTAATCTACACATAGAAAAGGACCGAGCCCATTAGGAATCCAGGGTCATGTGTAATCTGAAAGAACAGACGCTGAAACCCTCTTCAAGGACAAACACACCCTGGATATATCTGATTCATTATGACCAGCTGACACGAATAGGCGGATTCCTACAGGAAGCTTGCATCTGTCTAAATTTGACCTCTTGGATGCCACGATGAAAACCGAATCTTCCTTCAAGACCTGTTGGTGAAAAGACATGTGAATACCTGCTCTTGAAAATTTATGCAAACTGCATTTGGAAGTCTCATCGGGTCCATTCAAACTTACCCGCTCGGCAATGGTTTGAAGAAGATCTAGGTCAGTGGTTGGAGAACCTGTCGATTTCTTCAGCTTAAGGAAGACGATAGGCGACATAACATGGCTAGAAATTTTGAGCCCTGGGGCATCTGACAGTTCTGCAGATAAAACACATTAAAGGTATGAAGGCAGTGATCAGGACAGGTAACTAACAATCATATCCTCCAATGGCATGCCCTACTGCACTTCCCACGTCGTCCTCTGGGCGCGGCGCGGGAGGACGGGAATCGACGCCCTGCGGATGGGACTCCGTGGCTGCGGCAACCTCGCTCCAGGATGGGGCCGGGCCTATGGAGTGGCGGTGAAGTGGCTGGCGGTGCGGCGGAGATCTACCACGGCGGCGCGTTGACCGGTGGCGGGGGCTCCTCCTTGCTGCGCGGTTTGGCCGGATCCGGCGGAAGATCGCCCCTGTTCTGTCGTCTTCTTCCTCATCTCCGGTGGGGTCGGAACAGCGGATCCAACAGGGTGCCGGCGGGTGGCGAGGGGGCTACTAGCTTGGCTTGAATAAAGGTGGTGGTCCTCGGATTCCAAATCGCGAGAAGACGAAGATCTGCTTGACGCCGGTACCTTGATCTGGCAAGAGTGTCGAGTTTCGGAAGGCTCCGTCGGTGATCTTTCATGGGATAATTCCTAGAGATTGCTGGATCGGAGGGATTCGGTCGCGCCGGAGGGAGCGGCGTGAAGCTCTGCTTCTGTGCCATCATGGGCAAATCCACGATGTAGTCAGAGGCGAGGAATGTCATGAAAGTTGAGATTTAAGGACTAGCAAATGACGATTGGAGGCTTTGCGACGATGAGGAACTTGCTTGGAGTTGCAGGAGGCGGAGCAGCGGCATGTTAGTGGGGGCAACATCACAGGTGAAGTTCAAAGTCCTATCTTTCAGGGTGAAAATCCAAGGTCTAACCTTAATTGGTTGTGCCTGACAATGGTCTTGCTGAAGACATTGTTTTGAGAGCGGGACTATCTTCAGGGTGAAAAACCAAAGTCTGGCCTTAATTGGTTGTGCCTGACACTGTTCTTCTTGAAGGCGTTGCTTTTGAAGAATTGGACATCAGGTGGTGTCTTGGTGGTGGTTGTGCAGCTGCTGCAAGGACTGTTTTTCAAGAACACGCAAGAGGATTGCGTGTCTTTCTTATTAAGGTAGAGAAAGTTTTACAACACCAGATCAACCGGGGAGACACAAGCGAAACCCCGGCGAGCCACGAACGGACTACTCACGCTCTGATCCACTCACTCCACACAGCTTTGCTTTTAGCCAAAGCTCCCACTCCTCTCGAATAGACTTAAAAACCACCCACGGCAAAGAAGCTACCTTGTCGAAAACCCTACTGTTCCTCTCTAGCCAAAGACATCTCGCAACTAGGACTATCAGAGAATTGACCTCCTTTCTTCTTTGCTTAGGCACAGCAGCCGAGATCGAGCACCACCACTCTGCAATTTCAGACTGCGCCGTTGGTGTGAAGCGATGCAGACGAAAGGGAAGCAGCATTGAGTACCAGACTTCTCGCGCGAAGGAGCACTGGAGCGTCATGTGTACTGCCGTTTCTTGCTCCTGACAGCACAGCGGGCAACAATCAGGGTGATCCATGCCGCGGCGCGCCAACCTGTCTGCCGTCCACAGTCGACCTCGCAGCGCAAACCACATGTGCAGTTTATGCAGAAGTGGTGCACCTGACGACCAAAGCTCCTCCGCGGCTGGAAACCCGACCCTGCCGAAGAAGAACGCAGAGTATGCTGATTTGGATGAGTACTTCCCGCTTGCCGTCAAATTCCACACGAATTGGTCGTCCTCCGCACCCAGTTGCATGTCCGCCACCGACTCCCATAAGTCTAGGAACTCCGCAATAGCAGGAATTGAGGGGGCGCCTCTGATCCCGGCAACCCAACGATGGTCTGGTAGCGCCTCCGCCACCGTGATCTGCAGGGCGTCCTTGTTGACGAACTGCATCAGATTAGGCGCTAATTGAGTGATGCTCTGCCCATCAAGCCACCGACTCGTCCAGAATTTTAGTTTCCTTCCGTTCCCCAATACGCACGTCGTGCAGGCGAGACACAACTCCTCCGCCTCTGGAGCAAGTTGGAAGTCCAAGCCCTGCCATGGCTTCACCGCCTCTGTCAACTGCAACCACCGCCACCTGGCTCTCAGCGCGTGATTCATTAACCGCAAGTTCTTGATACCCAAGCCGCCAAGTTCCTTCGGCAGGCACACCGTGCGCCAAGCAACAACGCACTGGCCTCGACGTGCCTCCGTCGAAGCAGACCAGAAAAACCCTCTCATGATCTTCTCTGCGCAGGTGAAGAACCAGGGAGGCAAATCCAACGAAAGCATGTGGTAGATCGAAGTGGCCGAGAGTGTTGTATCAATGAGAATTACCCTGCCGCTTTTCTGCAACAGCGATGCCTTCCAAGAGGGAATGTGTCCTGCGAGCTTGTCCACTAGGGGCTGGATCTCGGCCTTCGACAAACGCCCGACAGACAACGGCAACCCCAAGTACTGAATAGGAAATTGCTTGATCGGGCAGCCCAATACCTCCATGATTGGCTGCAAATCGATCCCCTCGCAGCGAATGGGCGAAGCGAGCTTTTCACCCAATTGCAGCGCAACCCAGATGCGCCCCCAAACAGATCCAAGAGCTGAATTACAGCTGCCGCCTCCTCCACCGTTGGTTTAATAAATAGGACCACATCATCAGCAAATAGCGACAGACGGTGCCGCACTCCGCAATCAGTCATCGGGGCAAACAGCCCGCTCTCCTCTGCTAACCTGAAGATTGCATTAAGCACGTCGATGACGAGTATGAAGAACATCGGCGAGCTCGGGTCACCCTGCCGGAGTCCTTTCCCATGCCAAAACTGGTCGCCGGCCTTCCCGTTCACCAATACCCTGGTGGAAGCCGTAGATAGCATTGTCCCGAGACGAGCAATCCACCTTGGCCCAAATCCCCTCTGCCGCAAAACCTCGATTAGGAACGGCCAAGCCACTGAATCAAAAACTTTCGCCACATCCAATTTCAACATTAGCACGGGTGAGCGGCGACGATGCAGGTTTTTGACAGTTTGCTTCACCATAAAAAAATTGTCCTGAATCGCCCTCCCCTGCACGAAGGCGCTCTGGTTGCAATCGACGAGCTGCGGGAGCGGCTTCGCCAAACGAGCTGCCATCGCCTTCGAGATAATCTTCGCGAAACTGTGAACAAGGCTAATCGGGCGGAAATCACATACTTCCACCGCCCCATCCTTCTTAGGCAACAGCGTAATTAGGGCCTCATTCACCCTGGCGAATTCGCGGCTATCCGCACAGTCGAACCAGCTAACTGCGCGCAACACAGCATCCTTGATCAATGGCCACACCGACTGGTAAAACCGAGCCGTGAACCCGTCAGGCCCGGGCGCCTTGTCCGCCGGCAGGGATTTGACCACTTCCCACACCTCCGCTTCAGAAAATGGCAGTTCCAAACTTGAGAGATCCATCCGCGGCAGGTCCAGAGCCTCTAGATCGATCGCATGCTCCCGCACCGCTGGTGTCCCCAACAGATCCTCGAAGTGGCCAGTCGCCAGCCTGCACATCCCTTCGGGCTCAGCTGATTCAGAGCCGCCTCGCCGCAGCCTGAAGATGTGATTCCGGCGCCGCCGCGAGCTGGCATGGATGTGGAAGAAAGCCGTGTTGGCATCCCCCTCCTGCAGCCACCCAATCCGCGACCGCTGCCACGCGATCGTGCGTTCCAACGAGGCTAGGCCGAGCACCTTCTTCTTTAGCTGTCCGCGCAGCCAAAATTCGCCCTGATTCAGGTTCCTATGATCCGCGGCCTTGTCCAATTGAAAAATTACTTCATTCGCCATCAAGATTTGCTCCTTGATATTGCCCACTCTTCTTTGGCTCCATCTGGTGAGCACCCGCGCCGTGGAGCGCAACCGGTTGCTCAAATCCACGAAGGGATTCGGGTTTGGCACCACATCGTACCAACCCGCAGCCACTGCCTCCTGATATCCACTGATTTTTGGCCAAAAGGACTGAAAATGGAACCGCGATTTACGCTGATATGAGACATTTGTGGATAACATGATCGCGCAATGGTCCGACATGGCAGACGAGAGAGCCTGGAGCAGGCAACTGGGGTACTGCTCATCCCAATCCACAGTACTGAACCAGCGATCAAGTTTTTCAAGAGTTGGCGTGCGTCTCTCGTTACTCC
Organism: Poa pratensis; assembly: GCA_947311845.1. Lineage (NCBI taxonomy): Eukaryota > Viridiplantae > Streptophyta > Magnoliopsida > Poales > Poaceae > Poa > Poa pratensis. Next base: position 34,818,218 of record CAMZMU010000071.1, on the reverse strand, counting down.
ACGTGTATCGCCTGCCAACGAGGCTCTGCTCCTTGAGCTCTAGATCGTTCAGCAGGCGCCTGAATCGCCCCATCATCCTCCTGTGCAGCCGGCCATTGTTCTTGTCTTCTGCCTCCAGAATAAGGTTGAAATCCCCTGTGACGGCCCAACGGCCCAAGAACGAAGCCCGCACGGCCCGTAACTCATCCAGGAATTGAACTTTCAATGGGTCTTGAGTTGGCCCATATACCGTGGTTAGCGACCACGGCTCCCCGCCATCCAAACTGAGAGTGATTGTAGCCGAAAACGTGTCCACCTGGGTGCGCGAAACTGAAACATGACTTGATTGCCAAGCCATGATAATACCGCCTGCAGTATTGTTTGCAGGAAGCGCCACGAAGCCATCGAAGCTTGGCCCTAACAAGCCCATGATAGTGAATCTATCCACACTTGCAAGCTTCGATTCCACTATGCAAACCACCGACGCCGAAGCGTCCTCCACCATAGTACGCAAGATCGTGCCTCTATTTGGACCATTCAACCCCCTCGGGTTCCACACACTTACATTATTATTGATGCAATTCATGGGAAACAATTTTGGCGTCTACACTCCACACGACCTTGCTTACGCCTCGTAAGCCAACGGCCCCGATGTGGCATCCAGGAAGAACAGCTTGGCCACCGCCTCTAGTCGAATGTCTGGCATCGGGTCCCGGAAGTAGTGGGCATACTTCTCCAAACAATCCACCGGCGGTTCGCCTTCCACGTCACAAATGCCCAGCCTCGTCATGATCACCTTCTGCGCCTTCTTCACGTACGTGGTGGTGTTCGCCGGAGCCAGGGATGCTATGCGAGCGCTCCGGCGTCTGTCCTCCTCAGCCACGAACAACTTGCGCCTTCTTCCCCTTTGAACTTCCGGCAACGGTAAAACTGGTGCGACAATGTGTTGCCGGAGCTGTGAGACCACTGCTCTGAGATTAGCGTCCTTCGCCATGCCAGTGTGCGGAGTTACAGAACCAGCGCGCGGCGAAGCCGGCGCCGCGGCAGAACGCGAGATCACCGCTCTGATGTTATCACCACCAGCTCCGCTCTGAATAGGAGTGGCAAAGCCAACTGCCGGTGAGGCCGGGGCTGAGAGAGAGCGCAGCGAAGCGGGAGGTGTGGCGGTACCCGCTGCTGTCCCAGCCGCACCATGGCCCAGCCGCTGGCTCCCCAACTCGGCCAAACCCACTCCAACCTCCGTCTCCACATGCGGTACCGAGCTACCCGCCAAAACAGAGGGGTCCCTTACTCGCTCCTGGTCCCCGTCCAGACCGTAACCGCCTCGAAGACTGGCCACCACTGAGTCCTCGACCCAGTCCACCGCCTTGCCGTTGGCATTGGATCCCCTCCACGGGCCCACCACGGACAGAGGGGAAGGCACCAGAACTCCCCCACGATCAGCCGATCCACCAATGAACGGTCCACCCAGTGCAGAAGCGCACGAAGAGACCGTCCTGTCTTGACCAACTGGCGCCACCCCAGTGCGGAGGCCCACGGCACTGTCGGAACAACCAAAGCTGCCAAAGACGATTTGTCTTTGTTCCGCAGAGCTGTGCCTCTCTGAGCCAACAGGAGCACTGCGAGCAGCCGCAGCCCTTTCGCTTTCCACGTCACGCCTGCCGTCGCCCACCGAGTTTGAAATTTGAACTCGAAAGTACTCAGCGCCACCAATCTCCACCGCCGGCGGCGACCCGCCGGCGACCACCTCCATCGCACCAGCCGAGCTCGACGCGGTTTCGGCCAGCACCGAGCCACAGGCCTCCACAGCATCCACCTGCCTCGAGCCCGGCGCCGCCGAGCTGGCGCCCGAGCCAAGGCCGTCAGCGCCCCCGGCCGCCGGAGCCGGACCCCCTCTGCCAGTGTTTCCCCGCCCCGCCCCAAAGCCAGACCCGCCACCCAGCGAAGACGACGAAGAGGGCGAAGGCGGTGGCGACGGAGCGGGCGGAGGCGAGTCAGAGACCTCCGCGATGACCGGCTCACGCACCGCTGAATGCGGATGAGGTACCAGAACGTCTTGGCCCTGCGCCTCATCCCCGGGCCACGGTGCCTACCCGGAGGACGGTGCGTTACCGGCGGCTCTTCGATGAACAACAGCTTCTTGGACGGGATCCTCGCCGGCGAGTCGGTGCGCACCCACACCCGGAACTTGGACATGTCATGGCGCCGCGCCGTGGGAGCGGCCACATCCACGACGAACCCCGTGCCCTTCAGCACCGTCTCCGCCGTGCGCCGAAACCAAGCGTGCGCCGGCACACTCAACAAGTCCAGCGGCACCAGGTAAGGAAGGGAGGCTGCCGTAGCTTGTGCTTGCCTGAGCCACGGTTTGATGGACAGAGCGAACCATGGCCCCGTCGCCTTACCACGCCGCACCATGCGATCCCTGAGCCTCACGTCCTCGCACAGCACCAGGAAGTCCTCCGGCGCAAACGCCCGGATAGACATGTCTTGAGGGCCTGCGTTGAACTCGGCGTGCAGCGCCAGAGCAGCGTCTGCCAAATCCACCTCCGCCGCGTCCCCGTGATGGTGACCAGGACCGCGCGGCCGAGCTCGGCCTCCATGATGCCCATCTCATCGGAGTACTCCAGGAAACAAGCGTTGCTCAGCAGGTCCTCCTCCTCTTCCGCGATCTGCCTCGCCGCCCGCCTCCGCTCTGTCGGCGCCTGCCTGGGATCGAATGGAGCGTTAAACGTCGGTCCCCGTGCAGAACTCTCGAGAGAGCTCTCGCGTGCGACCCGACTCCACGAACGCTGCAAGGACTGTAACTCTGTAGCGGGACTTTTCTTTTTATTTCTTCTTCTTATTGTCTTTTGGCTGTGTGCATCCGTAATAGATTTGATTATTGCGTTGTTGCAGAGGCTAGGTGTATTTTGTATCTCCGCAATATTAATAAACACTATTTATCTAAAAAAATGACAGTAGTAATGTAAAAGTTTGGAGCGAAAGGCTACAAATATTCGGCCGCTCGAGAGGCGAAGCGGCTGCCTTGCTTTGCCCCCACTAGATTTCAGGAACCCGCTTCGGCCGCGTCGCTGCTCTGCCCCCACCACGCGCCCACCTTCCCTGCCGTCCGATCGCCCACACGTGGCCGCGCCTACCTTTCTCCTCCGGCACCGGCGGCCGGAGCAGGCTAGGGTTCCGGCGAGCCCCGGACCAATCACCGGTCGAGCTGGAGGACACGCGCAGCCCCGGCTTCTTTTGCGGCGACCTGTGGTGCGGCCTCATGGAGCCCAAGGCCGCGCTCGGCCACAAGCGTATCCTTCTCGATCGCTTGCAAACTTAAGTCTTTTTTCCTTTTGTTCCTTCTCCATCCATCGGGGCGCGGATCTGTTTGATGAATTTCCCGCGTTTTCCTAGTTCGCTGCTTTATTTGTCGTTGGATCAGTTAAATTTGTCGATGTCGGAGTGCTGGTGAAACTCCATTGCTTCTCTTTGATCCGTCAGAGGTAGTACTACTGTATTCTTCTAAAAAAGGAGATACTACTGTATTTGATCAGAATTGTGATTTTTTGGACTAGTAGAAGTTTTGCTTTCTGTTTCATTGAATGGCGTGGGTACTACTCAGCCCTATTTTTATTTTTTACAATTGTGTCTATTTCCAAAGCATTTTCTTCTGTTTTTTATTGAAAAAGACTCTGGTTTTGATCTGGCTTTATTAAGGGAAAAGAAAGAGTCTTTTTGATCCGTGCGTGTTCCGTCAGATCACGGTTTTAAAAAACATGGATTATGTTTCTGAATTATCGTTGAGTGCGTACCATTTCGTCAAAAAAAATTATCCAGTTAAATCTGCTACTTGACATAGAATTGAGTTTTACCGTCCTACGGAGTAACATACTACTATGCAGGTGTCTGCAATTTTATACTCAATTTTGGAATTATTAGGTATCCCTCATATGTCAGATTTTGAGAGATGTGGAGAGCTGAGCCAACACCCATTTATTTGACAGCTACACCAATAATATGGTGTGTGTACTCAAAGGATTCGGTTGCCCTATGCCGTATTGATTAGGTCCGGTACACTGTGTGGTGTTTGCGAATTAATATACAAAGAAGCTGTTCAAGTAATGGTCCTTTTATCAGATGATCGCTGTAGGTCTGCTGATTTGATGAGCTCATGGAATGCAATTATTGCGCATTATTAGGCTAGGGAAATGTTTATTGATCAAGCTGGCCTTGTTGGCTTATTTTATTGCCACTCATGGACAATGACCTTTTCGGGTATAATATATTCCGTTTGCAAACCTTGACTTTTGTATCATCCAGCTATAGAAGCGGCAGTAGAGAACTGAAGATTGATGCTAGCACGAAGGCAAGCAGCGGCAACTTGGTAGGATTCTCATTCCTCTATACATATTGTATACTGCTTTCTTATCTTAGCGTACAAGGACAACCTTTATCTACTTTGTTCCTTGTTCGGTTGGTTGGTCTATATCCATCTTGTCCTTGCTGATTCCTTTCGTGCCCAAATTTGTAGCCTGCAGCTAAAGACGCAAGTTCTTCCGATGCACTATCATGCATTTCCTCGTTAGATGCAGCTACCACTGTCAAGGAAACTGAAATGAACCAAGCAACTTATATGGGGGACCAAGGGATGTATTACTACGGATACTATTATCCAGGTGGGTAGATCAGTACTATGACCTGAAAACAGATGATACTGTTCATCCTTCTTGATGGTTTGATCGTTTATCATAGGCTCAATTGGTGGATGGGATGAGAATGGCTACTATATTGGATCGAATGGACTAGAGATGCACCCGACAGTAAGTTATCAAATAGTGTACTTTATCAAGCATGGTATATGCCTTTCGTACAGCAGTCACAAGTGGTCCTGTCTAAAATCATGCTGCACTTAGCGCATCTCTGTAGTGGTATGGTGGTACCAACTGGCTTTGCACTTACTTGCTATCATCTTTTTTTTTGCATTTCCTTTGCTACGTTTGGGAAAGTGTCGAGCTTTATTTTAATATCGCTCTTTATTCTTCTATTGGTATCTTTGTGTGAAAAAAATTCTCTGTAAAAACCTTTATGAAAAATATACTTGTTTATTTTTTGCTTTAGTTGTCACCACATGTATGCTGTCATGAGCACATGATTAGTTTATTCTAATGACTAATATAAACAAAGCTAAGTGATTGCCAGTGAATGGAATTTCTAATTCAGGGGAGGCCTTCTAATATTTCTTGCTATTCAAGAATTTTTGTTCAAGCACAGAAGCTAATTTATTTTGAGTGAAACTTGAATGATAAAGAGCCTCTACGAAATGGCTGTTCAGACTTCAGAGTACTCGATCTAACAGTTGACATTTGTATTGCACTGTTCTCATGAATCATAGGGTGAACTGCTTCTTGAAGGTGCAGCTGTGGAAGCTGATATGTCACTAGAGCACTGAGCTCATACCTGTTTTGTAATACTTTTCAGGTGGTTCAAGCTGATAATGGGTCTTATTTGTGTTATCTTCCCAGTTATGAAAATGGATATACTGCTTATAGTCCGGTCGTTCCTGGAACTGGTGTGGATGGTCAGTATGTCAGCAAAGAGACATATTATTCCACTGCAATTCCCATGCAAGAACCTCCTACACCTGGCATGTTTACCCAACCAATTGCTTATGGACCTGAACTAGTCCCTGCGTACACGTGGGACCCTTCTTACGTTCTTCTAGATGGGGTTCAGGGACATCCGGCTGGTGTGCATCAAACAAATTACCCTGCAAGACCAAACTACACTTTTAATAAACATGTTCCATCTTCAAAAGCTTCGCGCAGCACAAAGTATACATCAAGTACCATCAAAGGATCGTCATCAACTATAGACACGGTGCCAATTCTGCCAATAACCATCCATCATCAAAGTTTGCAAATAAGGTACTTATAAATTCCTGTAGAACAGAACACAATGCTCTTGAGTATAAAGTAGGAAACTTATGTTTATATGCTTGTTGTTATGCCAGGCATCTGGTGCTTCCATAACAAAAGGGCATCTTCCACCTAGCAAGTTTGTGGTGCATAGTAACCAAGGAAAAGGAAGCCTTTATCAAAGTAAAGGCATTAATTTGAATGAAAGTGGTAGAAACTGCAACGTCAGCGAGAAGCTTAAGGCAAGAAGCAATCTCAATGGAGTTGGTGACACTGATATATCAGATAACTGCAATGATGACCCACAAAAAAATTGAGCCCAGGAGCTGATTGTTTTGGATTATCGGGTGTACAGGAGGCTAACAATGGCATACCTTCACTTGTTGCAATAAGCAGAGATTCATATAATCTTCCAGATTTTGTTACGAAGTATGAGCAAGCTCTATACTTCGTGATTAAATCTTACAGTGAAGATGATATTCACAAGAGTATCAAGTACAATGTTTGGGCAAGTACTCCTAATGGAAATAAGAGGCTTGACAGTGCCTATAAAGTTGCACAAGAAAGAATGGCAGGAAAAGGAACCAAATGCCCTGTTTTCCTCTTCTTTTCTGTAAGTTAATAACACTAATTATTCCTCAATCATTTTCCTTTTAGTATCATCTTAAATGTCAGTAGTGTGATATCCAATCTTTTTTTTTTGGTACTACTGTTGTTGAGTACTGAATGCCCTGCTTTATTGTTGCGAGTAATGAGCTCTGTATCTCTTGGGGCAAAGGATACTTGTTTAATTCTGAGTTTTTGTATACTCTACTAACTATTATACTACGGTGATCAGGTTAATGCTAGCGGTCAGTTCTGTGGCGTGGCTGAGATGGTTGGCCCAGTTGATTTCAACAGGAATATGAACTTCTGGCAACAGGATAAGTGGAATGGATTCTTCCCAGTAAAATGGCACATTATTAAGGATGTGCCTAATCCACAGTTTAGACACATAATATTGGAGAATAATGAGAACAAGCCTGTTACAAACAGCAGGGACACGCAAGAGGTATTGCTTCCCCCATATAACTAGAGTATCCTGGTATTTCTACAGCTAGCATTTAGAGCTCTTTTGGTCAATTGTCCTCTCTTGGGTCTTAAACATGCAAATATATTTGCTGGTATGGAAGTGCCATGTTGTCTCCCTCCTTGTTCTTCTTACTGGAGAAACAAATGTTCCTATCTGTGCACTGTACTTGTGTTGAACCTTTTACTGGCATACCAATGTTAACCTATTTAGCTACTTAGTTTTCGCCTTCACTTGATTCTTCACATTCTTTGGCATGGAATATAATGCTAATAACTTTGTGATCAGTGCAGCCTTTAAGCTATTGTCTAGGCTGGTATCTGGGTTGCATTCTTTTGATGAACAGTTAATTTTTAAATTTAGATTGAAAATTTTCTTCCACCCACTATGCATTTCTCACACTTCATTACTGATATTTTATTTTAGTTTTGCCTTCTAACTAGCCTAAGAATTCCAGGTCAAGTTTCTACAAGGCGCAGAGATGCTGAATATTTTCAAGAACTTCTCATGTAAAACGTCAATATTGGATGACTTTGATTTCTACGAGAATAGGCAGAAAGTAATGCAGGACAGAAGAGGCAAGCCGCTTACCAAATCTTTGGGTCACTTCATGGTATAGACTCTCCCTTTTTCTCTAGAGTTGTTTTTATCAAGGACAGCGTCCATGTTGTCATCAAAGACACGATTTTCTTAAGTCTATTACTGCTATAAGGGAAATGTCACTTCATAGTTTTGTACTGTAGCTTGTGGCACCGTGGAAATCCTAGTCAGAACAGGAAGGATGCCTGGTTTTAGTTTGTTGTGTTTCTGGAGCTTAAAGGAATAGGATTTACCTGTTCAATGATCATAATTTGACGATAATATGCTTCTTGGTCATGTTGGTGATAGATGACCGGAATTTTACAATGGTGGTGTTTAGGGACATAAAATTGTAGTTGCACATTTGTGTCATTTGCATGAAACATTGACAAATGCTGGTTATCTTACCTCACTGTCTAAAAAAATTGGCAGCCAAAAGATGAAAAACCTGAAGACTTTGAAAAGCAAGCTCAATTTATTAGTACCGTGGAGCTTCATGAAGCCAAGAAAAACGAGAAGAGCAATGATGTCACAAGTATAACAGATGTTGATACAGCCAAGAGAAGTGGGGAGCAGAGCGACGGGGTCACAACAGATATTGATACAACCACGAGAAGTGAGGAGGAGACCAGCAGGGCCACAGCAGATCTTGATACATCCCAGAGAAGCGAGAAGCATAACAGCAAGGTTGCAACAGAACTTGGTACGGCCGAGAGAGACGTAGAGCAGACCAGCAGTGTTGCTAGGGCAGGCTGATGGCACACAGGATGGGTGTTCCTGAATGCAAACCAGAGCAACAATAAACTTGCTGCGTGGAATACTGATCGACGGTCGATCATCTTGGGAGGTCTTCCATTTTCTCATGCAAGCAGAAAATTAAAAAAAATAAAAGCCTCGGAGTTGTCTTCCCGTGAGAAAACATTCGATGACTGGGAAAAATGTTCCGAGGATATCTTTCTAGAGATGTGCCCATACTTACTACCACCTCTGGCGCCAGGGCAGCACCCTCCATTTCCAATTTTCAGCTAGGAGGGAGTATTTCAATCCTCTTTGTTGTCAGTTGTTTTTTTCTCATCCTGTGTTCCTTTTCTTGGTCTAATATCTAACTCGACTGCTGAGGTATTGGGAAGCGCGGTGTGGGTTTCAGGACTTGTTTTAGCCTTTTAGGTACTAGCAAGGAAGAAAAGAGGGGAAAAAGAGTGTTGCCGATTGCGTTAATTCTAGGTAGATTGACTTCATTTTGTACTATCAAAATGTCTTCCATTAATGAGAAAGAAAAAAGAGACGAAGATCTGTTCATCTTACGCTTCACAGAGAGCGTGTATGTCTTGCAGCCTTTCGTTCTCGCTTGGTTCTTTCTGGTCCGAAATGGGTGTTTGATCCCGGGCATTTGTGGCTGTGGCCTGTATTGCAAAGCGGTGCAGCTCTTTCCGGAATGATTTTGATCGATCGAGAAATCACATCCAGTCTTTTCTGAAAGAGAGACTCCCTGTCTGCGTGTTCTCCGCTCAAGCCTGCACATGGCGTATGTGTACAAATCGCTTTATTGCTGCTGTTGCTGTCTTTTGAAATGCGTACTATCTTACATGCTACTTTTGTCGATGAGGCGAGCGAGCGAGCAAATGGGGATAGGACGCTTTACCGAATCGGTTCTCTTGTCTGCTTTTGTGCGAGAAAAAAACAACTGTGTTTTTTTTTGGTTTGCTTCGTCAGCTTTTCAGTTTTCACATTCCAAAAACTACAAGCGTGTGTTGCTCTGGACTGCCGTTCGTAAAACAGCATTGCCTTGCAACTGGAGCGATAAGAACACTGGGGTTGCAGTTCCGTCGAAGGATATTGCCTAGTTATTACCTAAATAAGTATATTTATTAAAATACAAAAAAGGTTGCATTTTTTTATTTCTATTAATTTTGATATTTCTTAAAACAAAGATGAAGCAGCTCTCTTGTTTCTTAAGTGATTAATTGAATTCCAATAAAAAGAAAACCCATGTTTCGGCTCATAGGTATACGCACCCACAATTCACAAATCACATTTCAAATGTCAAAAAATTCAAATAATCTTCGTATATCAGGGCATTCTATGTCAGCATGCAAAGTTTCATGAAAAAAAAGACATTTCTTATGGCAGTATGGCTTGCGTAAAAAGACAAATTTCGGTGCTACAAAATGACTTTACACCTAACATTTTTAACATAGTCCCACAAAAAATGCATTTTTCGCAAACTTTGTGCGCGAACATAAAATGTTCAGATGTACACCTAAATTTTTTGTTTGAAATTTTGAAAACATTCACAATGTATTTCACAAGATGGATGCATCTAGATCTACGAGTGAAAACATTGTGTCCACGCTGATGCAGCTTGATCGAATGACTTTGATTAAAAGAGAAAAAGTATTGGGTCATGTCCACATGGAGGTGTGTTGGCAAGCCAATATCAGCACAAGAATTTTAACACGTGTTAATCGTTGATCGAGGTTCGCATCTGCCTCCTAGGAGGTAAGAGAAGAAAATCACACCCACCTTGGTGGTTGTGTGAAAGCAAATGAGTGTAGCCAGAATGTGGCTGCTGTGAGAGAGGGTAAGAAAAAACATAAAAACATCACAACCAAGTGAGAAGAGAGGAAGAAGGAGAATTGATTTCTGTCTAGATTGGTGTTGCTGACCGGTCTGTCCTCAAGCTGGTGTTTGGACGTTCAAACGTGTTTGTTGACTTCAAACTTGGTGAGCTTGTCCTTATTTTGAGTACTTCGATCTCGTTAGCTGGTTTGAGATTTGGGTCCGAGGAGCATCATACTTGAGAGGGTTTTGCCATCTCGCACTGCTACGGTTTTGGTAGAGGAACTGTTTGGGTAAGCAAACGGTATCCGATTGAGCTCGATTAGGTGAGTATGTTGGGTACACATATGTATGATTTTCTACCAAGTTTCGTCCGATTTGGATATGTAGTTTAAGAGCAGTTTGCTGATTACCGAAGGGGACAAAGACTATGATATTCTGCTTTGCTGAAATATTGCCTCTTGTGATTGTTTTTTTTACCGGTTGGCAAAGAGGTTAAGTGTCTTGTAGTCTCTAAATTTATAGAAAAGACTATATGCAGGTTGCTCATAGTGAAAACTTGCATGGACCGGTTGGTGTACAGCTATGATTTTTTCTTCTTGTTGGCGTGTAGTTGATGGGAAAATATCTTGTAGGAAGCTTCATATCTCCCGGGCAACGGCGTCAGAAAAAGGTTGCTTGTTGCGTGGATCACACGTCGTTGGGAGACTCCAAGAGGAAGGTATGATGCAGTGTAGCAGCAGTTTTCACTTGATTTCAAAACCAAGATTATCGAAACAGTAGGACTTGGAGAAGGCTTCGACTTGGTTTCAACTCGGCGCCAACAAAAGTTGACGTGGACCTACACACAACACAATCACCCACTTTGCCCCAGCGAAACATGATGGTTGTCAATCTTACCGGTTTGTGAAAAACAAAGATTAAGTGTATGGGTGGAAAATAATATGAGAGCAAAATGGAGCAGCTGGCAAATGATGAAAGAAAGCTAATAAAATGGTTGTAAGCAATATGAGGTAATTGGACCGGGGTCCACAGTTCGCTAGTCTCTCCAAAAGATAAATAACATGTTGGGTAAACAAATTACAGCTAGGCAATTAACAAATTGTTGGGGCATGACAATGCTATCATGACAAAATATAGTTCATTATAATATTTCATTGGGCATTATGCCAAAATACATAGACCGCTTGCTAGCTGCATTTATGACTAATAATCCATCTCGAGATCGCTATCCAGTAAGTCACATGAAAGTATTAAGTTGCAAGCAACAAATAATTGCAATAAGCAAAGTGCGTAAAGTAAGCAATGAATGCAACCGTAGTAATAAACACCGTTGTTTTATCCCTAGTAGCAACAACACAACAAGGTCTTAGTTGTTTCTGTCGTCTCTAGCCCAGACACATGAAGGCATGAACCTACTATCTATCATAAATACTCCCTCTTGGAGATGCAAGCAACTACTTGGCCAAAGCAACCACAAACATCGGAGAGCATGCAAGATCATAAATAAAACATAGCATAGATAAATGAACAAAGATGATCATAATTACACAATTCATCGGATCCCAGCAAACACAACATGTAGCATTACATAAAGATGATCTTGATCATGTTAGGCAGCTCACAAGATCTAAACATGGAGACACAAAGTGGAGAGACTACCATCTAGCTACTGCTATGGACCCGTAGTCCAGAGATGAACTATTCACACATCACTTCGGGGGCTACCATGGTGGTGTAGAAGCCCTCCGGTGATGATATCCCCTCCAGCAGAGTGCCGGGAAGAGTTCAGAACCCTCCCGAAATAGGATTGGCGATGGTGGCGGCCTCGGATATGTTTCATGAAAATTGTTCGGGTGTCTAGGGTTTTCCCAAGGAGTAGAATTTATAGGCGAAGGGGCGACACGAGGCGGTGACCGAGGCGGCCAGACGACCCCAGGCGCGACCCCACCTCTGGCCGCGTCGGGGTGGCGTCTGGGCCCCCTAGGTCCCCCGGCTGCGCTTTGGACTCCATCTTCATTTCTTCATAAAATAAATCCCCGTAAATTGGCGTACAATTCCAAGAATACTTCCTTAAGAGTTTTTATGAAACAAAAATACAACAGAAAACAGGAACTGGCAATGTGGCATCTTGTTAATAGGTTAGTTCCAAAAAATGCAAAAAAATCATGTATAAGTGTAAATAAAACACGCGACATTGATATAAACAAGCATGGAACATCAAAAGTTATAAATACGTTTTGGACGTATCACTTCTCACATTGAAGAGGTTTCCCATGTAAATTATGGTGGCACTTGTGTATTATGTTTATATTTCCGTTGCATATCCGTTGGCTGAACCTATGCTCGAAGTTGATGCAGGCTAGAGGCTAGTGGGGTTGTGGATCTCCCCCTCCTTACCCTAAACAACTAGGAGGGTGATGGGTGTATTGCTTTTAACGAGGACATCACAACATCACAACCGGCACCCCCAACGCCCCCGTCCCTCCCAAAAGACCCAATGAGAGATCCATACCAAAAAACAAAAATCTTACAACGGCACTACACATGGGTCGGACTATCCAAAAATGTGTATGGCACCCCGAGGTCAACCCCAACTTTTGGGGCCGCTTCAGTTGCGCCACACAATGTCGGAGAAGTTCAGCATGTTATAGACACACGGGGAGGCTGGCTTCCGGCAACGCCCGATCAACTTAGATTAACGACGGCTCACCGGTTCCCAAGGTGCGGGACATCTAATCCACGCGTCACCAATATAGGTTCCTATGCGTCCACCAACATTTATGTCGCTACGTCGCCCAGTTCGCCTCCCGGCCTATTTATATGCCAAGATCCAACAATGACGAGTCGATCGGCTCGGCTACCGATCTGGAGGCTACCAAGGTCACCACATCTTCATCGACGAGGCGCGGTTGTCGAGTAGTACGATCTCCTCGTACCGCTGGACTACTGGCCCCGAAAGAGGGTGGTGGTTGAGCCCCGCGAGCCGCATCCTGCCGCTGCTACCAAGCGGCACAGAGCTCACCATGCGCACAATTCAGCACCGGGAGCACATACAACATGTGAAGAGACACCACTCCGACAACACCGCCAATAATTACGCTACCTGGTTCGAACAATTCAGGCGGGAGAGGCAGGAGGCCCTCGACCACTGGGACGACATGTGGAAGTGGGCACATCAGAGTCGGAGAAACTAGTGTCGCGAACGTACGCTGGAGGGCATCCTCCTATGGGCGCGCAGTGGGACAACAGAGAGTCTGTCCCGCCCTAGCCGTTGCGCGCACCTCTGCTCACACCGAAGGAGAGCGACACATATCCTGAGCGGCGGCCGCGCTCTGCACACACAAGCAGGAGCCCGGAACACGGCGTTGCATCGTCCAGGGTCCAGTCCTTCATCTTGATTATTTTTTATGGTCAGTGCTCTATGTTGATCTCTCGAAAGCCACAGTGAATTCTTCTTGCTGAAAAACTAAGCAATCATGCTTCCACACATGAGCCCACTCATGACCACCTTTAAGTTCCTCGAGTAAACTATATCTTGGTCATTTCCCTTATCTTTATATGAAATCATCTTCATCATATTTGGTTCTCTCATTGAAAACAACCTTGATGCTTCAAAGTTCATTTCCTATTTTTCCTCCGTCATACTATATTCATCTCTTGAACTCAGTGATCGGATGCATATCTTGATGTTTATGGCATCCATCCCAAATGCATCAAATATCCTTATTACCTAGGGGAACATTTCTTCATATACAACTTGATAAACCATTGGTCCATGGAAATTGTCATCGTTACTAAGTCTTAGTGCATATCTCTACATCGATGGCTTTCATTCTTGAATCCATTCAATCTATCAGGAGATTTCTGATTAGCTTCAGCGGAGAGGACCCTTAGATCCGAAGCAGAGCCATCATGGTCCTGTAACATAGAATATATCTTTTATAAAGAAAAAACCCCTTTAACATGTATTAATGGTGGTCTATCGTACATTTTATTGGCCAATAAATTATCCATGCTGACAACTCCATTTCTTTAGAGATGTTTTCTATGGGTTTTGCTTTGTGTTTATTCATATTTGCTCTCACACTAACCCAAACAGCCAGATGTTTGGAGTTTTTTTTATGTGACTTTCAGAAACTATGCATTTTTAACGGAAATAAGTCATATCTGAAATATTGGGAGAAAATCAAGCATTTTCCTAATTGGTGGGAGCCTCATCTGAGGAACCAGTAGACATAATGACTCACGGTACGGCCGGGCGCGACCGTACTACACGCCTCGTCAAAGGGAGGCAGGCAGAAATTATTCATGGCACGTCGAAATCGTCTAGAACTGAGAGAAAGGATCCGGAGGGAAGACCTATCTGGCAGATCTGCCCCTACGATCCAATTCTTTAAGATCCTTCACTCCACCATCACTACCCCCACGAGATAGAGAGAGACAAAGAGAGAAAGATTCATATTTATAAGGCTAGATTTGTAAACTATACTTTAGATTGAACTTGAGATATTATTTGGTTGATCTCCAACTATTGTGGAATTCTACGGTAAAATCGAGATGAACCCTATTTTTATCACTATCAAGTCTATGATCATTTATCTCATGTGTGAGTAATCCCCCATAGGTGTGGTAGATGTAGGGAATTGGTGAGATGTGTTTGTGCATATCCATTCTCTTATTTGTGAGAGCTTTCTAATCAGTGTTTACATGAGTGTTTATATGCTTGTTGTCTAGGGTCGGGCAACATGATCCAATGACCCTACAACAATATGCACTTGTTCTTTAGTGACTTTGCGATCCCCAAGGTGACGGGTGGGGATATCAATGAGGAGCGAAGATGGCTCGAGGATAACGGGAAACCACCAAATCCTAATGCGTTGGTCCGGTCTCATGAGCTTAAATGCTTATACTGACCATGATCGTGGTAACAGTAGGCACGACAATAGTAACGAACAAGACCGACAGGAGGAGTTTGATGACACAAGGGCAACCCGCTTACCAACTATTTAATAAGAAGAATGTACCTCACATTTACACCAACATTAAGGCATACTCACTGTCATCTCGAAAGGCATCACCCGTGCGCCTTCCTCTCATCATCAGCAATACAAATCTTTGTTACTATGATGTTACTCATTTTCAGCGCAACAACAACCCCTCTTTGACATTTTATATCGATTGTTTGATTCTATAAATCCTTGCAGTCAACCCACTCAAGTTGGACACTTATGTGTGACAGAGACAGTCATAAGAAACACTTGCCAACAACTCTCTTGTGACGATATAAATCGGGAGTCTACTTCCATGAAAGTGTGCGATAACAAACATGTGCATTTGCAGGTATCACATGTCATTTCACTAATATTATTAATCTCTACATGCAATCTACACATCATCATTCTTTCAACCATCCAATTGTTCACATTAATAATTTATAATACACCCTAACTCATTTCGATAAAATTTAGTATCTCAATTATGAAAATTTGAATTTTGCATATTAATTTAGATAACATAATGTATCATGTCTCTTATACCCAAAGGCGAGGCCAGTAGGAGGGCTTAAACAGGCTTCAGCCTGCCCTCCAAAAAAGCAAAAACAAAATTTACTACTACTAATCTTATGTCAGGCCCATTTGCTGAGTTGCTTCTAGCCCTACTCGCGTCGCACAGGATACTCGCGTCGCACAAGCTGACAGGCAGCGACGCTCAGCTCTTCCATGCGAAGCAATCCCCATTCCTGATTTCTCATTCCTCACGCAAGCAGAGCAGCAGACCAGCAGTGAGCCAGGGCAGGCGGAGGCGAGGCGGCCACGCAGGGCGGCTGGGATCTGGCGGAGCGCCGCACGCCCGCACCCAGCCGGCCGGACGATGGACGAGCGGACGGCGGACACGCTAAGACACCAAACCCTAGCGGCAGACGGCGGTGAAGTTTGGGCAGGGCTGAGGAGCGCGCCGGCCTGCCGGAAGTCGCCGTGAACCGTAGAGATAAGCTCCCGCCTGGCCGCCTAGGCGCATCCATCATCGGAACCGTCAGTGTTCGGCAATTGGCAACACTGGTATTTCCAAATTTGTCCAATCCTCCGATTATTTTGCTATCTCTCTATTGCAAACTTTAATTATGTACTAGCTCCGATGATTTTATCTATGTGCAATGTGTTTCCAGATTTGTAAAAATGAAGAGAAAAAATAGGAGCATCCGTAGCTTTTATGCACCTAGTTCAACTAGCACTCAACCTCAACCTGAAGCTGAACCTCAAACTGAACATGAAGCTGAAGCTGAACCTCCCTTAACTATTGTGAGCATAATCCCTCCTCTAACTGATGAGAGCAGTGATCCCCCAATTGATGAGAGCAATGACACCACATTCGATGAGAGCTAAGAATTGACCTCCCAAGATTTCTTATGAACATTAGGAGAAGTGAAGAATTTAATGGATGTCAAAATCTGTCCACACTTGCTCAATTGATGGTTCAAACAACAAAACACATCTTTCCAATTGGTGTATCGTCTCATTGAGTTGGCTCTCATTCTTCCCGTGGCAACTGCATCAGTTGAACAAATATTTTCAGCAATGAAGATTATTAAAACATATTTGCGCAATAAGGTGTCCAGTGAATGGCTAAATGATTTAATGGTGTGCTACTGTGAGAAAGAGATATTTAGAAGCATTCATGATGACCAGATCATGATACAATTTCAGAAATTGAGGGATCGTAGAGTACATTTGCCACGCGAATATGATGTGATTTCTTAGATTTACATGTCTATTTACTAGTTTTAGTAGAGAGTTCACTTTGTCTTTTTGTTGTTGCTTCTCTAATCCTGGATGTATTAGTGTGTGATTTTAACCTGAAAATTTGTGGTATTTTGTCTTTAATATTTTCATGTCTTATATACTGACTTATTTTTTCTGAAGTAGTCGTTTAGTCGTCGTTAACTTTCAGCCTACCCTTTAAATAATTCCTGGACTCGCCGTTGCTTATACCCTATTATTTACACGATATAATTTAAATGGATCCCCGCTGCAAATTAGATGACTTCCATTTGTCCAAAAGTGGATGTATCTAGACATGTTAAAGTATAGGTACATTCACATTTAACAAATGAAAGTCATCTAATTTAGAACGGAGGGAGTAGCATTCTTCATGCATCATGTATGGAACATTTCGTCGAATATAACTTAGCAAATTTATTAGTCCATATTAAATATCATTAACTATCAAAGCCACACATGAGCAACATGTACTTTTAATAAGAATGTGTTGTTTTCTGTTGGAAAATCCGGAATGGTGAATTCTAACTTGGTAAATTTTTGAAGATTTGTGGATACAAAGATAAACATAAGGTACATATTTTCCATTTCCCGCCACTTAAAACATATAAAAATAATTACCTAGGTAAACAATTATTTTAGCTCGGTCACAAAAAATAAAGTTTTTTAGCTATAATTTTTAGGGGTGTCAGAGGTACTAAAATATGTTTTCAACAATTCATTATGCTCAAAAGTTTTACCTTATTTGCTCAGAACATAGAGTTTGGGACAAAAAAAGTAATAGGGTAATTTTGAGCTTGATCCCACATGCCATGATCAGTAAGATCACTTTAGTTACTTATTTTTTCTCAAAAAGCAACATAGGGTAGCATGTTTCAGTTGGGATTATTAATTAAAATCCAAATAAAGAAGCATGGAAAACAATAAGGAGCCAGGCACATGGACTTTTTTGGGTTGCAAATAATTTTATCTTCGTTCAATAATAAATATATCAAAGTGGTGGTTTCTTATTGATGCGTTCGTAAAATATCCCTAGTTATGGTGATCTTTTGCAATTATCTTTTACTCCATTTTTTTAAAATGTAAAATGTTTTAGCCTTGTCATGTATCTAGACATGTTTTATTGCAAGATTCATTGAAATTTTGCACGAAAATATATCTAGATACACGTGTGCCAAAATAAGTTCAAACATTTACATTTCTTACATTTAGAAACGGAGAGAGAGCACTTGCGTGTGGCACTGGATCGGGGCTGCAGTATTGAAAATTCAAAAGACATTACATAGTCTTGCTATGCATATAAAAATCCTTTAAAACTTAAGAAAACCCCCGTGTGGAGGCACACTCGATGTCAACCTAGAGGTTTTGTCGACAGTGCAACCAACTAGTACTCCTTCCGTCTCAAAATAACTGTTTTTGATTTGTTCAAATATGGATGTATCTAGATGTTTCATGTCTAGATACATTCATATTTGAGCAAATCTAATACACTAGTTTTGGAACGGAGGGAATACATTTTTAACCGCCCATACCAGATACCTCTATATTGAACACACAATTTAGGCATAATCTTCCATGAATGTGTATTAGATATCGGATATGGCTCCAACAACTTCTGCTCACAGCAGCAAGAAGATTGTTCACTAGACGTTCTATCTTATCTGAATTCTGAAAAGAGTGCGAACTCTGAAACCTCGATGTAATGAACGATGGAGGTCCATCAGCCCAAGAAACGACCACCCACGAGGACGAGCCCATGGCAAATACCACATCCAGTCAAACCACACAAAAGCAGAAAACCCAAGGCTACCATATCTGCATCGCACATATGGGGAGCCGAGCAAAGTGGCAGGAAACCTTGCCGCCGCTGTACCGGAGCTCAGTAGCTCACATAGGGAAAACCGCTGGAGCCAGACGAGAGGAGCCAATGAAGAAGACCACAAAGAGGGAAGCACGCCACATGCGGGTTGCGGCGACGCAGCGAGATGCTACTCGCATCGCTATTCGATGTAGGCCTCGCCGATTAGAGCATAGACGTCGGCCGGCAACTATTCGTAGGCCTCCTAGGCTGCTGTTTCGCTTGCCGCCGAGTGACTGGTCCTGCATTTTCCAGATTCAGATATGCAGCGTTGCCATTGTGCTCTGCTTTGATTTCTGTTGCACGCTGTGTACTGGACCGAAGCGTGGACTCGTGGAGGCTCGTGCAGACGAACAGCTCTGCTCCATGGAAAGGTTCTGGTGTCTGTCATCGACGGTTAGCTAGTAGGCATCGATCAGAGCCACGATTTTAAGTAAGCCTGCGTTTGCAATTAGTGGACATATCTCTGCAGTCAAAGGCGGCTCAGCTACAGAGGAGTAGCGAATTAAGTTCATGCCTGTCCTGAATTTATTTCATTAGACTGCAGGGATTGAGGCTTTGTGATCCACCGGGAGAACGAGCACGCGTCGGCTAATTCCTGACGCTACAGAAGCCCCTTTTCGTAGAGCTGTGGGCTACAGATACAGGTACAGGGGACCCCTTCTTCCCCGGCATCCGAAAGAGTCGAACACGAGAAGTACGCCTCTCAGTAAAATGGGATCCTCGATCGCTTCTCTCCGGCTAGCCGTCCCGCCGCACGACATGCAGCCAGCACGATCGACATGCATGCGTGCAGCTTGCTTGGATGAGATGACATGACGACAGTGTCTTCTCCACTCTCCAGCCGATCCATGCGGCGCGCGCGGGCTAGCTGCCTTGATCATGGAGCCGATCGGGCGCGACCGTTTCGCTCGCCGTCAGTTCCGCGCGCGCGGTTTGCTGCTCACCACCCGTTCCACTCACGCAGGTTTAGAAACTGGATCTGGAAATGCATGCTGCGATTTATGTATACTGGTAGAGTTGTGTGCTTGGACCAGGTTCAGCGGGTGTATGCAGTGCAGGGCTGGGGAAGCTTGTCAGCATGCACGGCAAACAGCCGAAACGTTTTGTAAAAATCTCTATATTTTCAAAGTTGACGTACTTAAACAAAAAGTCCACGTAAATATGAATGAGAAGAGAGTAATTAAGAATGAAAGGTTCTAGGTTCAGGGTGAAAGAGGAGCAACACTGGATTAGGCTTTCTTGGAGAGCATCTTACGCAGGCAAGGTTCACATGAGCTTTGTTTTCCTTCCGGTTTTAGTCTACTATAGCTAGCATCAAATTTGAGATTACTGGTCTAAGTGTTCTTCCATTTTACACATTCGACTCCAAGGAATTAGCAACCAGCTTTGCCCTTTTCCTTTTCTTGCTATGGCCTACACCGGATGAGATTTTGCTCCCGTCAGTGCAAGCATTTGTGCTCTCATCTCTGATTGCACTCGGACTCTCGGAGCACCAAAACATGTCCCGAACCAACCTACACTCGACGCCTTTGGTGAATCGGTTTCGAAAGAAAAGGCCTTTGGTAAAACAAATAGGTCGTAAATACATCTAAAATAAATACAATACTCCTTCCGTTCACTAATGTAAGGCATTCTGACCAGTATTTTAATACTGACCATATGCATACTAAAATGAGAGAATATACATAAAATATGTGTAGATACATTTGAATCAAGAAAAGGCTTAGATTAGTGATGTCAGTTGAAGTGTAATGATCTAGCCTGCACTACCCAGGATGAGGAAGATATATACGAATGCTTGTTTAGTATAGCAAATCTAATCCAAACAAATTAACTAACATCCGGTCTGCTTGTGTCCATTTATTCGTCCATTAATTTACTCATCATTCACAAAAAGGTTAATATCCTCCCCCACTATTAAAAAGGAAATAGCGTAATCTCGCGCAAATCTCGCGCAAATCTCCCACTTATCTCGCTTAAATACTCCCCACCACCACCCCATTCCCTCCTCACCTCAGCCCAGCGCAACTTGTCCATCTCACTCACTGGCCAATGTCCATCACCACGTCCACCACCGCACCCGCGATCCTTGACATGCCGGCTTCGGACGTCCCCAGCAATGGCGCGCGAGCGGCGAGGCGGAGGCGGCTGTTGCTGTGCGCCAACTACGCCGCCCTGCTAGGCGGTTCCGTGGCGTCCAGCCTGCTGTCCCGCTACTACTTCGCGCACGGTGGGCACGATCGGTGGGTGGCGACGCTGGTGCAGTCGGTCGGGTTCCCGGTGCTGCTGGTGCCCATCTACGCCGGCCGGTCGGACGGGCAGCCCCGGCCGTTCACGTGGTTCACGCGGCGGCTGCTCATGGCGTGCGTCGTCATCGGGGTGCTCATGGGTGTGAACAACCTGCTCTTCTCGTACAGCTCTTCGTACCTGCCCGTGTCCACCTCGTCGCTCCTGCTGTCGACGCAGCTCGCGTTCACGCTCGTGCTCGCCGCCATCATCGTGCGCCACCCCTTCACCTTTTCCAACCTCAATGCCGTCGTGCTCCTCACCCTCAGCTCCGTGCTGCTCGCTCTCCGGTCGTCCGACTCGGCCGAGCAGCCCGACGGCGGAAGCCGGGCGAGGTACTTCTTGGGTTTCGCGGTCACACTCGGCGCGGCGGGGCTCTTCGCGGCGTACCTTCCGGTGATGGAGCTGCTGTACAGGAGGGCCGTGTCGGGCGGGTTCCGCATGGTGGTGGAGGTGCAGGTGGTGATGCAGGCGGCGGCGACGGCGCTGGCTGTGGCAGGGCTCGTCGCGGCGGGAGGGTGGGGCGAGGAGGCTGCGCGGTGGGACGGGTCCCCGGCGGCGTACTGGGCCCTGGTGGCCGCGCTGGTAGCGACGTGGCAGGCCTGCTTCATGGGCACCGCCGGGATGGTGTACCTCACGTCGTCGCTGCACAGCGGCGTGTGCATGACCGCGGTGCTCACCTTCAACGTCATCGGCGGCGTGGTCGTGTTCCGCGATCCGTTCGGCGCGGAGAAGGCCGTTGCCACGGTGCTCTGCGTCTGGGGTTTCTCCTCCTACCTGTACGGCGAGTACAGCACGCGGCAGAAGCAGCAGCAGGAGTGCGACGGCAAGGTGGCCGCCGCGTCCAACGGAAGCGGCGCGGACAAGATCAGTGTTACAGGTGGCGGCGTTGGCGTGGGAGGAGGCGCAGTTGAAACCGTTTAAGCTAATTAACCTTTTACTCCACTTTTTAGAGCATAGTATCCTGGAAATGTTAAGATGGAGAAAAAGTTTCAAGAGAAGTGCATCGTCTAGTCTAATTGCGCAATGCATGCGTGGCACATAAAATAGACACGCGTGTATATGGCACAAGTGACAAAAGGGTGTGTGTACATAGTGATCGTCTGATCGATGATGAACGGTGCATGAGAGATGGAGGTTCATGGTTGCTTCTTGCTTGTTTGTAAGGTTTAAGGTTTAGTCTAAGTTTGGTAGATCTTCAGGTTTAGTATTATTTTCGATGGATGAAATGGAAGGATGGATGGGTAGAATACATCAACCTCCTATGATGAAGGGGATGACATGGAAGGATGGATGGATGACATGTGCTACAAGTACTACATATACCTCCTATGATGTGCAACCTGGATTAACTATCGATCTTCAGAAAACAACCGGTTCCTCTAGAGCCTATCAGAGCATCTCCTATGAGAACAGGGAAATATTCCCTGCTCCAAATGATGCCTTGTGTTTTGTACATGCGTGAAAAGTTTATCTAGCAACCACGATTTATATATATACGCATGCTTGCGTCACTGTGAATGTGATCGTTGCCCAGCACATCTAAATGCTCATTTTGTATCAGGTGATGTTACCTTCCCAACCACTGGATTTACACAAACCATGCTTTTGTTTTGTAGTCTCTTCTCTCATAGTATGTTTAAGCATGACAGTTAACTACGTCCAATGGTTGATTATATGATGCATAGATAGCTTGGAAATGATATTCCATTTAGCATGAATTTTAGTGGCATGTAAACCCCAAAGATGTGCTTATATACATATGGGCTTATTGGTTTCGTAAGATTATATAAACTGGGAAAAATACATGAATTGGCATCAGATGTGTTTGACATAATTATGGCAAAAAGTTTGAGTGGACCAAAGTTTTCTCCAAAATAGAGTATATATAGAAAAACCCTTGGGAATAATCCGAAAGGGTATGAGTCTTGCAAATCAGATAATATACACAGGAAAATTCGTATGGGCTCCTCTAAAAATCCTATGAAGTTTCCTATGATAAAATAAGCTAAGTAAATCAAGGCACCTCACTCGAAAATATCTCAAGGTGTTTTTACTATGTTAGGTAACATATTGTGTGTGCACCTAGAGTACAATAGTTCGCTTCCTTATACATTATTTGAGTTTATGGTCCTTGCAATATAATATTTTAAGTCTTGTTGGCTGTCCAACTCCAGATTACAAAATGTTGGTAAAGTAAAGAGGAAGTTGGGTTAGTTGAGGGGTGTAGTCAGCCTGAGAATCAAGTCCACGCGCATCAAAGTTGGAAACATAGTGATCGTACAAGTAATTTGCACTCACACGGCCAATCATGTCTTGGGCATTTTGGTTTCAGGGATGTATTAGGATCTTAGCCTTGAGAGAAACAATGCAAAAGTGGAAGTAACAAGAAAGGGAGGCCAACAAATTGACATTAGCCAATTAATGATGCTAAGACTTAGGGCTTGTTTTTTTTCTGTGGAAAAAAATGTATTTGAAGTAGTCCTGTATATTACATATTGCTATTTTAGCTTGATGTACTGTTGCTATGTTATCTTGAGGAGGAAATAACAATATTATTAAGAAAGTAGTTATAGATTTCTATGTATGTTTTTGTCAAAGGAGAGATGTATGGCTTCATTTAGAAATACTGTTGAGCCAAGAGGATGAGCCTAGTGGGCAGGAACATAGCTAGGAGGTTATGATGTTGTTTCATCATTTGGGTTGATCAACTTGAAGTGGAAGCACTATATATAAATAAGCATGGACAGTTACAGAATCGCAAACATTATCTATGTGTAGTCAACAATGTTTATCTTTCTTAAACAACTAATTTTTTAGTATGCTCCTACCATTAAACATAGATTGCACTTGTGTTTTTCATAATGAGCTCCGCTAAATCTTGATTAGAAGGGTTGCACATGCTAAAGAAAAAACAAAATCTTGTGTTGGCACGAAAATGGAAGTGTGCTACGAAACCTATAGAGGCCTACAAAACATACTCTCCCTATGTTTATTATTTTGGCAATCATCATGTAGAGACTAATGGAATTATATAAATATATTGACAACCTTCTATCTTGGATTGTTACTTAGTGGTTAGCCTGTCTCGGCACAAATTATGTATACAAATAAGTGTATACATAAAAAAATAAAAAAAATAAGAGGAGGATAAGAAAATGGGAAGGCACATCAATTTCTTAGTTTGCTATCATGATTTTTTTTGCAAAAGTACTCCTCTTGTTTTTAACTCGTTTTAAGCCTATATGATGGGGTTCATGGCGCACCTCTGGACGGGGCCATACATGTGCAGGTTTACCCTGCTCAATGTGTTTCAAAAACAAAAAATACGAGTATTGATGCACTTGTTGACACTGATTTGCTTGCAGAGGTCCTGTTGGCACACAAAAAATGACAACATATGGCAAGAACCAAATAGGTACGTACATATAAGTGCCTAAATATTAGCATTGTCACCACCCACCACACCATATAAACACTCAAGAAAAAAATCTTCCAGAATATTAGAAAAGATCGACATGTTCCACCTTGATATGTTTCTTAGATTTACCTTGCACCATCTCCCCACCATTAATTTTAGGTCCTTTTCAAGTATATCTTTTGCATCAAACTTTCTTAGTGCCTCTTGACATCAAATGCAGTGTTGTCCATCCATGTGGCCATCATCTAAGAATACCTTCCATTTGACTAGCATATATGGAAGAGAAGAACCCAGTAATTCTTTTTGATAAGAGAGTACCTTGGTGGAGCTTATTGTATTCAGGAGGCTTCTATGGACCTTCTCCGAATGGAGCATTACCTAAGCCTCTTTTTAGTGAAATATCAAGTCCCATATACTCTATGGTATGCTCAATCTTTTTTGCCATTATCATGTTAGTATTTTTTTTTACTTAGTTCAGGAGTCCGAGCCATGTGAATCTCGCAGTGTCTTAAACTGTGATCGAAATGAAGCAGC
Source organism: Poa pratensis (assembly GCA_947311845.1). Classification (NCBI taxonomy): domain Eukaryota; kingdom Viridiplantae; phylum Streptophyta; class Magnoliopsida; order Poales; family Poaceae; genus Poa; species Poa pratensis. The sequence continues at coordinate 34,793,254 of CAMZMU010000071.1, read as the reverse complement.
ATACTTGAAAAAAAGATTAGAAACTATGTTGCATACTACAACAACAATTTCAACTGGATAATCATTTTTTCTGTAGCTGGGTACGTGTGCGCATGGTGGGCGTTCGCACACGTACATAAAAGAGACAATTATTTGGTCGTGGTAGTGCAGATGTGCACACGTGCGAATCTGCACGGTGCGACGACAGATAACACACCCTCATCAGTCCTTTGACAGTATCACAGGAGGGCCCCTTGACAGTACTTGTCTCAAGAGGTTTTGCAAGATGTCAAGAAATCGTCAGCCTCTTTTAACTACCAAAAATGGCTGTCCCTCTCTGCATTTCTCAGAGGTACCGCCACTGCTGTGGGTGCTGACAGTTATTCTGAGAAGGCAACACTACACTAACCGGGGCCGGGGCGGTTAGTGGAGTGGAGGGGCCATCAGCGCCATGTTTTATATAGCATTGACAAATCAGGAGGGGTGGTGATGAACTGATTAGTGGCTGGCCCAATCAGGGCAGAAAGATGGCGATCTGTCGGAGCATTTTGACTAGGCACAGTCATGCTGCCAAGAGAAAGAAGAAAGCCACACCACCACTTGGGTTATGCATGTACTTGACTTGTTTCCTCTCAACGGCTGCCAGTATCATCTGCTTGTCCCAGTGTATTATACTCGACAGTTACGTCCGTCCTCGCGTGTGTATATATGTGTGTTTTCAGTGCTAATTGAGCTCTTTTTTTTCAGGTCTGAGTTGATCTACTGTCGAAGCCTTTATTTTCTTTGCAGATTTGTCTACATCTAACAAGAAAAAGGAGCTCTGTGGTTATCCATCTCGATCGAGAGAGCTACTAGTTGTTTTCACCCACAGAGAGCCGGCCATTATGTTGAGTACTTTTGGAACTAGTTAGCACTTATCCTCCTAATCCCAAATAGTGCATATTTACACAAGTAGGGTGCACCGGACCCATTTATCCTGAATGGTACTATGTGAAATCAAAAACATTTTGGCCAGGCTCAACTGTTATTTTGTGGTGATCCAAATTCGTTCTCAGCGTCGTTTATTTGCTATCGTTTATAACAAGTGGTATCAGAGCCCTGTTTCAAATCTGTTTTCAGATTAGGGTTTCACGATGGCATCGATGAAGTTTGATCTACCGGCGTTGGACTACAAGACGAGATTTTCGTTGTGGCAGGTCAAGATGCGTGCGATCCTCGCACAGTCCAATGATCTTGACGAGGCGCTGGATAAATTCGGCGACAAGGCGCAGGCGACATGGAGCGAAGCTGAGAAGCGGAAAGACCGTAAGGCTTTGTCTCTTATTCAACTTCATCTATCTAATGATATTCTATAAGAAGTACTTCAGGAGAAAACCGCAGCGGCACTGTGGGCTAAGCTGGAGTCGATCTGCATGTCCAAAGATCTCACCAGCAAGATGCATGTGAAGATGAAGTTGTTCTCGCACAAACTGCAAGAAGGTGGTTCCGTGATGAACCACATATCGATCTTCAAGGAGATCGTTTCCGACCTAGTGTCGATGGAGGTAAAATATGATGATGAAGATCTAGCACTTTTATTTCTGGTCTCGCTGCCAAATTCCTTTACAAATTTCCGTGATACCATACTTTTGAGTCGTACTGAACTAACCACTGCCGAATTATATGAGACCCTCTTGACGAGGGAGAAGATGAAAGGTATGGTACAGAAAGAGGAGTCATCGTCCTCCAAGGGCGATGCTTTGCAGGTCCGAGGGAGGCCTGAGCAGCGAGATAACCACTACCACAACAACAACAGAGATAAGAGCAAGAAAGATATCGCTGCTCTCAAGTCACAGTTGAGTAGCGAGTTTGAGATGAAGGATCTTGGTGCTGCTAAGAAAATTCTAGGTATGGAGATTACCCGTGACAGAAATTCTGGTTTGTTGTTTCTTAGTCAGCAAAATTACATTAAGAAAGTTCTTCATCGTTTTAACATGCATGATGCAAAATCTGTTAGTACTCCTATTGCTCCTCATTTTAAATTGTCAGCTGAACAATGTCCTAGTACGGATGAGGATTTTGAGTACATGTCTAGAGTTCCATATTCTAGTGCTGTTGGTTCTTTAATGTATGCCATGGTTTGCTCACGTCCAGATTTATCATATGCTATGAGTTTGGTTAGTAGATATATGGCTAATCCTGGTAAAGAACATTGGAAGGCTGTTCAGTGGATTTTCAGGTACCTTCGTGTCACATCCAATGCTTGCCTCAAGTTCGGCAAGACTGATGAGGGACTCGCAGGCTATGTGGATTCAGATTTTGCTGCCGATTTGGATAAGAGGAGATCCCTCACAGGTTATGTGTTCACGCTTGGTGGTTGTGCCGTAAGTTGGAGGGCAACGTTACAATCTGTTGTTGCCCAGTCTACCACTGAAACAGAGTATATGGCTATTGCTGAAGCATGTAAAGAATCAGTTTGGGTGAAAGGTTTGTTTGCTGAGCTTTGTGGAGATGATACTTGCATTAACCTGTTTTGTGACAGTCAAAGTGCTATTTACCTTACTAAGAATCAGATGTTCCATGAGAGAACAAAGCACATTGACGTCAAATATCATTATATGCGTGATGTTGTTGCAAAAGGTAAGCTGAAGGTATGCAAGATAAGTACTCATGATAATCCTGCTGATATGATGACAAAGCCAGTTCATGTTACTAAGTTCGAGTTTTGCTCGGGCTTAGTTGGTATCACTGTCTAGCCCAAGAGGCTATTTGGCGCCGAAGGTGTTTTCTTTGTTGTTTCAGGGTGAAGTTCTCGTTCATGCTACAAGATGGAATTTGTCTCAAAGTGGAGTGTTATTTTGTGGTGATCCAAATTCGTTTATACTGATGAAGACCAACTTGTGACGAAGGAGAGCCACTTGCCAACTGCAGCCGACCTAGGGTTTTATGCCACCATATATACATCTTGTAAGCCGCCGGTTGGGGTAAGCCATACATTGTAAACCCACGACGTTTGTAACCTCACCCGATTATAGTGAAGTATTGCTGGCTGGCGCCCGTGGTTTTTTCCTCTCCTTTGTTTGGAGAGGTTTTCCACGTTAAAATCTCGTGTCCCCTTTGATTTGATCGTTCCGCTCTTCGTCGTTTATTTGCTATCGTTTATAACAATATGGACGGTTCGGTAGTTATATGAACCATCTCCGTTTTACCACCGAAAATGGAATGGTAAAACGTCCTCTATCCTGAGTTCCTGACCATGACCAATTCCCCCACAACAAGAAAATTGCCACTTGGTTCCCACAACATGTAGCGGGTTGTTGGAAACTTGGAATTGCTGTGTTGGGTTGACATATATCGATCTCGTACAACAGCGATGAGCACTCTATTGATGCGTGCCACTTGGTTCTGATTCCGATACCCTAGCCCTATCTATGTACGCATGCTTCTCTTCCATTGTTCTCAAGTCATATGGCAGTCGAATGGAATGTTAACCTACCAATGAAGTCAACTAAAAAATCATGAAGCTAACACGAAGAATATCCCTACGGCTGTGCAAGAGCAATCCAATTAATCTCGATGCACGCATCCTAGGGTTTTCCTAGTAAATATAAGATGTTTTAGCTTTTTTGAAATTCACATGTATCTAGATTCTAGACGTGTTTTAGGCATACTCCACTCCATAATTTGTCTAAAAATTTCTAGATGTCCACTTATTTGAGGACGGAGGGAGTATGTTCAGTATCTAGATCACATCTGGAATACCTAAAACATTTATATTTAGAAACGGAGGGAGTAGTACTCAGAAATTAACCCTGCTCAGTGTTCCCTAAACATGTACACTCTGAGTCTAAAAAACCAGGACTTGCCTTTGCAAAGACCGCTTATATATGCACGCGTTGGCTCCATCTGACTGAATTGCTCCTAGCTAGTTCTTGCACGCATGAAGTTAGCTAGAGACTTGGAAGCTGGGGTGACGCATACTACCATATAAGAATGATGACATGACTCAGCAACGCACATAATAGCAGTGCATGATGACGTGCTGATGAGCTCGAATCCATGTACCTGAATTAACTACCCGTTATTCCCCAACCCTCCATGATAGGATTAGGACCGGCCGCACGTAGTGACAACCTCGGCGCTCCATAGATTTTTGCTCCCTCTTCGTGCTCTTACATGTCGGGCTCACTCTTTCTTCTCAATTCGTCGAGACAAAGATGACCCCACCGAGAACAAGTTAATCTGATGGCTTTGCTTCTCGGCGAAATGCAATTAGCAGGTGCAGGTGTTAGATGAAGATGTAGGAGTGCTTGCTTTTCTGCATTACATAATGATTCTGAACTTCTGATCCATAGGGTATGGCGCATAGTAAATGATTGGTGTCAAGTTAAACAAATGTTATATACTCCCTGTTCAAATTCGGCTTTGTGCATCCTTTGAATGTAGAGGCTGGGCACACCCTCCATTTCGAAAAAAAACTCCCTGTTCAAATTAAGCTTTGGCACAATAATGGAGGAGCCTTAGCAGCCAACAGGTCGCTTTGCTGACCGAGAGATTCTCCACAGTCATTGGAGTGTTAATCTTTTTTTTTTCAATTCTGACAGTCCAGCCAATGATCTCAACTCTGTATCAAAGTCACGGGCACTCTCTAGCCCTTAGTGACATGTTAGCCCGCTACTATTATTGTGTGGTTTTTCGTTGTTGCTTACAAGAAAAATACCATATTCTCACTGCAAGCAAGGAACAAAATGTCAATGTAGAGAAAGAAAGTAGCTAGGCAAACCTGGAGCAAACCAGATACTATCTTCTTTTTTAGATCACAAATGCCACAAGATACAGAGTATACACAGAGTATACACTGCACAGGAGGTATACCGAGCCAAGTTTTACACAGCTTATTATCACAACCATCTTTCACAAACCTATGTGCAGCTTCATTCGCAGTTCTTCGGACATAATAAGGAGCCTGATTTTTCTTAAACCAGTTTTTTTTCAGGGTGGAAGTGTTTTAGTAAGAAAGCAAACTCACACCTACCCGTAACTTTTCTTTCCTCGATCACACCTCCCATAACTAATAGCCGATAGCAGCTCACAAGGGGGAGAAAGGAAAAGGCAGAGTTGCACCATAACGAGTGCGAACAAAAAGGATCAAGCTTGTCTCTGTCTCTTTCCTCGATCACACCTCCCATAACTAATAGCCGATAGCAGCTCACAAGGGGAGAAAGGAAAAGGCAGAGTTGCACCATAACGAGTGCGAACAAAAAGGATCAAGCTTGTCTCTGTCTCTTTCCTCGATCACACCTCCCATAACTAATAGCCGATAGCAGCTCACAAGGGGAGAAAGGAAAAGGCAGAGTTGCACCATAACGAGTGCGAACAAAAAGGATCAAGCTTGTCTCTGTCTCCATTGAAAGAAAGAAATTACGAAAGAGAGAGGCATATATCCATTCGGCCCTCATAGCTCAAGGCTATAGGTGGCAGCGAGCACCAGGAAACTCCACTGAACCCACCCACCCTCCCGTGTCATCTCGCCTCGCAGGAGCGCGACACATCGCAGTCCAGATGATGAGATGAAGAAGCCAGACCTCCGCTCTGGTAATTCACAGGAATGCAGTATAATACCCTCCGACGAAAGATGCACATCGTTGCGTCCAAAGAGGCAGAGACACAACCGGGGGCGCGTGCATCTTCTTTCCCGCGAAAGCGAGCGCATGTAGCTGACGGAATGGAGGAATAAGCACGGCAATGATGAGTTCATGACGGGCCAGAGGAACAGCCGAACGAATATTCACGATCGTCGAACCGGGAGGCAAAAACGACGATCGGCGATGTCGTTGTGTTGCTAATTTTATAGAGAGCAAGTGGTGGGCGCCAAAAAGGACCCTTCTGTCGCCCTGCTGCAGATGGCACCAAAGTCAGTTGGGCAATGGCTTATTGTAATCTGATGATTTGGTGTAAGCAGTGGAGCTAGGAGAGGGATGATGGAAAGATGAGGTCAAAGGCGAGCGGAACCCTATGCGCCGTTGATTAAACAACGCGGCCACTACATGGGATACGAATCGTACGAAAGCTGGGGGCAAATCCACTCCTAAATTCCTGCCCGTGGTTTGGGGATTAGCTCGATGGCACGTACGCGCTTGATGATTGCATTGCATCCATCGGGAAATCGGCGTCACAGGTAGGCGGATTCGCTAGTTCTGGGTGGATATATATTGTCAGATCGGCACTAAGGATGACTCCAACGCGGCGACGTAAACGGACGTGCGTTTGGTCCGCGTTTGGTCCGTTTACGTCGGCAACAAGACGCGCGTCCGGCCCAGATCCGCCCCTTTCCAGCCACTGCGCCCAACGGGGCCGACGCATTAAGTCCGACCGGCCAGGGTTTTTGATCATTTTGATCATTTTCGGCCAGGGTTTTTGATCACATTGCAACAAAACAAGTATAAAACATAATCCCGGCCTCACACAGGTCATGTCTGGGTACATACCCAAAATATTACAAATCCCGGCCATCGGCCATATTTCAACACCGGCATGCAACATAATAAATAGAAGGACCGAGATTTGATCAATCTTGGTCCATGTAGTACATTTGCTTCTTGAGGTGGTAGGCCTTCTTCCTAGGGGTGAAGGCTGAGATATCCATGTCCATGATCCTGGCCTCCTCGGCGCGTAAGGCGAGATCAAGATCCTTGGCCTTCAGGTCGACCTCTCTTGCTCTTACCTCGACCTCCTTGGCCCTAGCCTCGGCCTCCTTGGCCCTTGCCTCGGCTTCCCGTGCTCTAGTCCGAGCATTTTCCTCTTCTATATCGAGCATCTTCTTTTACAATTCGAAGAAGAGCTTGGAAGACGCTAGGAAAACCGGCTCAGCATCGATGTTGATCACATCGGGGCCGGTCGGCGGAACTTCATCTTCTCCGGCATTGTAGTCGTTGTTGGCGTACTGAGTGTTGTCCCTGACCATGTCCTGGAGGACGTCCTCCCCGTCGTAGCCGTCCTCCTCCTCCTCATAGTACCTAGGGTCACCCGGCGACGGCCTGGGCAAATCGCCGAACAGGTTACGGGCGGCCTGGGCGGCGACCACTGCCGGGGCAGCTGCATGCGCTGCCGCAGTCTGCGCCGCGGGCGAGTGTGCGGCCAAAGGTGTAGCGGGCCCGTTGAGATCAAGGGTAGGTATCTCGACCGCGGATTCGGCTGAGGTAGGGGAAACCCGCGGCGGCATGGGTCCAGGGAGTTACCCGTACGCAGGCGATGGTGCCTTCGCGGAAGATCTCGACCTTGGCAGTCGGGCCGCCGAGGCGTTGGAGCTGGCCGCCGCAGTCGCGACCCCGACCGTGGCCGCGGTCGGGGTAATCCCAATCAGGAGGAGGGCAGCGGTGGCGGTCCTGGACACGAGGTCAGATTCGTTCGCCTCGCCCTGCTGCTCGGCGGCGGCCTTCTTGGCGGCGGCGAGCTGGTCCTGCTTCAATCTCTTCCTCCGGGCGCCCCGCTTCTTGGTCTCTGCGGCCCTCTGCTCTTGCGTGAGTTCCTTCTTTACTTTCTTTTTAGCTTGGGGCGCAGGTCCAGAGGCGGTGCCGGCGGCGTCTAGTCCAAACTCAGCGGCGGTGGCCGCGGCGGCGGCGGAGGCAGCGTCGGCCATGGCTAGGGCTGGAGTGTGGACTGAGGTTTTGGGAGAGGAGAGACCGGTGTGAATTTTGCCGAGAGAGCGGACTGGAGGAGGACACAAAAGCGGTCCGCCGCGCGTCCATGGCCGACGCATCGGTGGCCCAAATTTGGGCCAGGAATGCGTCGCGGCGGACCGAAAAACGGACCGCGGTCCGTTTGCGTCGCCCCGTTGGGCCTTGTTTTTTGCTCCAGCGGACAGGGACGGACGCGCGCGGACTCGATGCTTCGGCCCGTTGGAGTCATCCTAAGAAGTACGGAGATAACTAATCCTACAGCTCCCATTCTCCAAAAAAAATCCTGCAGCTCCAGTCTAGTGATTTCGTTGCTGAAAGCATTAGGATACTAGGGCTAGGCGGTCACTTGGACTTGGTAATTGGTATGGATCAGAGCCGAATCGTAATGTGGTGGTGGATGATTTTTGTGTTGCAGGATACAACATTGTGAGGTCTCGGCGGCTTGGTGCAGGTGCAGCGGAGTAGGCAGATTCCGGATGATCGACGCGCGCATGATGGGACATTGTTTAACGTTGTGACATCACCGATAACAAACCTGACGAGGTTGATCTCTCATGGAAATGGACTGGCGGATTACGGAGGCAATGGCTTGTGAGTGTGCCCATGTGGTGTGCATTTATCTGTTGGACCGGTTTATGCTTCCGACTCCCTGTTGGGCGGATTGGTTAAGCCCTTTAGATTAATATGATGCGCGTAGCTGTGTGAAATAAGAGCACTTGGTTTCGATCATGTCCACCCATTAATCAAGCTTGTAGGTGTAGCAACAATTATCTTCTGGATGGTGCTTCCGGCTGATCGATTTTGCTTGATGTTTACTTTTTTTACATTATTAATAAATACAAAAATACGATGCATAAGCTAGGGGTTCAACCTCCATTTCAGTTGTTCCGGATGTGCTTGATGGAGGAACGGTCGGCTCATCAATCACGTAGCTAGTTTCACCAGCTATCAATTTGTCTTCACACGGTTCGAAAGAAAAGGTTGGGCTACCGGTAAACTTTTCCACCCCTTGCTTATGTGCCGCTCCCAAGTGGCACCGAGGTGACCCGTCATCGGAGCAATCCCACCAAATCGCCACCATCTACCCTCCTAAACTAGCTACCTTCCCTCGCTGCCGCCGGTAGGTGCCATCGGGCAAAACCGCTCTCGACCTTTGGGTGGCGGCACAAGTGCGGCTTCTCGGCGACGCGAGCTTACCATTCCCGGCGGCGGCGCGACCTTTGGGTGGCGGAGTTCTTCGTCTTTTTCGGCCGGTAGTTTTGGGTTGGAGGGTGCGTCGCGTGGCTCAAAGTTGAGCTCCCCCGTCCCGCTCTGGCAACGGCGCAGGCGGTGCCCCCTCCGTCGGCTTTCTATGGCGTTTGGGTTGGCCCTGTCTTGCCCTTCTGTAGGCGTGGATCCAGCCGCTGTGGGTGCCATGGTGCAAGGTGGTTGGGTCTTCTGAGCCCAGATTGGGAGGGCACCTCCAGATTTGGCTTTTTGTGGGCCCTATCGGGCCATTGCATCTGGTTGACGACGAGGACTTCGAGGTCGGTCGGTATGATGTACATGATATGGATGCAGATTTGTGTGGGCAAATCAGGGTGAATACCTACCTTTCATGGCTGAAGCTGGTGAGAGCGACGCGACATGTGTCGTCTCCTTTCTGAAGGCATCATTGAGGTGAAGTTCCGCTACCTTCGGAGGAAATCCTAAATATGTGGATCAATTGGTGGCGACTCTCCTACGTAGTCTCCGTCTTTGGGGCATCACCCTTGGAGTTGCGCATCGGCTGGAGAGACCGGTGGATGGACTCGGTGGTGGGTGTAGGGTTCCACGTGGTGATTAGCGCAACAACGAAGAAAATGATGAGCGATTGTTTGGTTACGATAAGACTTTATTAGTCGTCTTCTTGTTCTGATGTGTCTTATTCGTCTTCCAGTTGGATTCCTCTGCTACGAAGTCGGAACTGCTGACCGGCGTGTCTCGAGGGGTGACTATGACATGTGTGGGCGGTCCAATCGGAAGACATTCGTCGGTGCGGGTCTTTCCCATCTCCTCTTTGGAGCGCGTATTCAAAATCGGAGGTCCCAGTCTTCCGATTTGGTGAGGTCTTCCTAGGTGGTTGTTTTCTTGGGTGAAGTTGGAGTCACTGGCGAGCGGTGATGACGATGACACTGGAGCAAACTGGACGATGATTCTCATTTTCATTGGTGTGCGTGTGGTTTACGTTTTGTAGGCAGGGTAGTCGTGTGCCCTCGCCGCCTCCGATTCTCCGCTAATTAACCGTCCAACTTTATTTCTTCTTACTAATGAAAATCCCTACATATTTTCCTCGTTCAAAAGGTTGTATTCACGGGAGGAGTGTACAGTACAGACTAGAAGACCGAACGAGTAAGTTTTTTTTTGAGACAATCCGAACGAGTAAGTGATTATGCAGGTGAAGGCTTTGTAGCCTCACGCGATTCGGCCCACGCTAAAATCCGGGCCTGGGTATCTTCTCGTCTAAACATATCGAAAGCCTATAATGCGAAAGAAAATGCAGGGACCGTGTGTCAACTCGCAGATCCAGAATCGTTCTGTTTCCGCCGCGACCCATGAAGGACCCCTTCGAGGCAGCCGTCGAGGAGCAGGAGTCGCCGCCGGAATCGCCGGCGCATCCCGAGGAGGACGCCGCCGCTGCACCGTCCCTCGCGGTCTTCGAGGACTATGACGGAGGAGATGGCGCCGGCATCCCACGCGCCGCCCCGCCCCCGCGGCCGCGGCCTTCGTCGCGAGACGCGCCTTCTACCTCCGCCGCCCCGCCGGCAGCGAAGCGCAAGCTTCAGGCCCAGAAGGAGCAGGATGACGAGGATGAAGAGGAAGACCAGATGGAGGTCGACATGGATAAGCTTCCCTCCGGCACCAGCGACCCCGACAAGCTCGCCAAGATGAAGTCGGTATCCTCTGTCCTTCGACCTGGCTTTGGCGTATATGCTGTTAGAAATTCGTTTACTTTTCTCACATTCCTAGCTGATTTGTATGATAGAACATACATGCCATTATGAATCAGCTAGTCTTCGTACCATAATTTGGCTCAAGTTAACCGCATAAACATCATGCGGAGAGTATTTAGGTATCTATAAAATCCAGATACTTGACGAAATTTTACTCCGCTAGATTCATTCACCCATTAATTTTGTTTATTTACTTTGCGAATCGGAACTATCCCCAAGATGGTTTATGAATTTGAAAGGGGAGCTGTTCTCAATTGTTATCCAAGTAATCACAATAACAGATCAAAATGCCATTCTTCACATCGACTAGGTTTTATGTTCCAGCAGTGGATTTGTATACTCTGTAATGATACAGAATTGCATATTAAGTGACAAGAGCTTTCTTTTGTAGTGCCCTACTGTCCCAATTTACTGAAGACCAGATGAACCGTTACGAGTCATTCCGGAGATCTGGATTCCAGAAATCTAATATGAAGAAGGTGTCGCCCCTTTTCATCTTGCTTTGAAGCTAACTTAAATCATATAAACTAGAGAATATGGTGCATGTGTCGTGCACGTCTGTCTCAGTTTGCCTCATTGTTTGCAGTTATAAGTATATATGTATAGTGTGGATTGATTTCCATCTCGATTGTTGGTGTTCACATCAGCATCTTGCTGGGTTCATCTTAAGTCTTATAACTGTACTATCTTCCTGTTAAAGCACATAGTTTTATTTTTGGATACATGTTTTCTGTGTGATATGTCTTTTTTTGGATCATAATATCATTTTAGGATAGTATATTTGTCGAATCTTAGACTAACTTTATGACTTGTTGCTTTCACCTTAGGTTGAGAATAATTTCGTTTTCATCACACGTATAATGATTATTTGTATGTGGTTTCTCAAAATTGAAGAAATAACTTAGAAAATATCTGTTTGTAGTTATAGTTACCTAGGATAGTAACATGCATTGCTTGTAGAATCATTCTAAGTTTGAAATTATTCCTTGCTAATATGTTTAAGTGGATGATGACCATGTATATGGGGTGACTGTATAAAATGCTCTGCTAGTTGCAGTGAGAAGTTGTTTCATTTATTTATTTTTGTCAGTGATTCAAATGAGTGATTGCTTAAATTATATTGCTTGACTTGTTATCCTTTTTGACAGCTATTGGCGAGTATCACTGGCAGTCAAAAGATATCTATGCCAACGACTATCGTGGTGTCAGGAATAGCAAAGATGTTTGTTGGTGAGGTTATTGAAACAGGCAAGTGCAGAGTACTTATCTTGTTTACTTTTGTTGTTATACACCTCTACCACCTATGACATCGATGTATGCAACACTTTTTACTTATGTCTTTATGTGACATGCAAAGCATCAGTTTTTTTGTCAACTCATTGTATGCTTGGCCTCCTTGATTTTGATTGTGTATTTGAACAATTCAACCTGCATATTGCAGCTAGAATAGTTATGAGTGAGAGGAAGGATTCTGGACCCATCAGACCTTGCCACATCAGAGAAGCATACCGAAGATTGAAGCTTGAAGGGAAGATCCTGAAGCGATCCGTTCCACAACTCTTCCGCTAGATTGAAGCATCTCTGTTGATTGTTGATGTCAGTCAGGCTTTGTATGATTCTCTCTCGGAGACAAAGAGGCTAGATGATACAATGATAGAACTATGGCTGCCTTCTCGTATTCCATTTACTTGCAATCACATGGAAGTGATTTTAGGAAGAACAACGAAGTGTAACAGCAATGTGATGGTATTATGATGGTAATCATGTCAAATGGTGTGTATTAACAGCAAGTTGTGACTATATTATGCTGACACTAAGTAAATGTATCCGCTGAATCTGGTCGGTTTTAATTTCGTTATTGCTTATACATTGCCCTAGCAAAAACAATGTACGTGACGCGAGTATCAATTGTTGGCGGCGACCTCACCTTTTTTTTCACATGCCGCTCGCCTCTTGCTTGTCTATTCTACACCGAACGAGATTCTCCAACAGAAATTGCAAATACGCTCGTGGATTATGATAGATCCTGTAAAACTGAACTTCAAAATTAGAATTATTGTTCCCGCTGATTTTCAACATAGAAAAAGATTGATCATAAGCGTTAATTCATACATTTCATACATATATTTTAAACTAAAGAGCTCATACGCAATTCATATTTTATACTCCCTCCGTTACAAATGTAAGGCGTATAGTTTTTTGAGGAAAAAAACCAAAATATAGAGTTTATTGCGACTTATGGACGATTTCACCCATCCAAAATGAGTTTTATTCTCGACCGGAGGGATTTTACTGATAGTTTTCATTTGGTGGCAATTATGGAACCCTCTCTTCCAAAAAAAATCATAAACAAGTGAGTACACCGTATGCCAAATATCCATGTCTTAATATTCGTGCAGAAAACTATACGTCTTACACTTAGAAACAAAGGGAATACTAAAGAGCTAAATATAAACACAAGGAGGCCACCGCCCACCAGGACCTTCACCAGGGCCATTACGAGGCGGCAGCGGTGGCGTTCTCATGGCCATTCACCGCAGGAGTCGCTGTCAGAGGACGCCGCCATGGGAGGCGAAGCTGCTTGCTTGCGGCACCGTTGTTCCTCGGCGTGTGCAGTCTGCAGCGGCTCGCGCACGTCAGGTTACGGTTCGGGGCGGCATCATAGTGGTGGGCGAGCGTCGGTCGGTGGCGCTCCTCGTCCACAAAGTCGATCTTGAAGCGGCTGATGGCTTTTGCTAGCTCCGGGTGAAAGTGCATGTGTTGCCCCATGTGTGGTTTTGGTAATTAGTGATAATCCTTATGGACTAATGTTTGTATTGAGTTATTCTTATAGGTTTGTCCATTGGCATCGCTTGAACTCCATGTGTTGGAATCAAAGTTGTATGCCATCAAGATCATTGATTATGATGGACATATTTGATATGATCAAAAAGATAAAAAGATACAAGATTGATCAAGACAAAGTGCAAAGAGTGGTTTCAAGTTGATCAACACACAAAGCTAAATGATATACCATGTGGGATCATGTGATCCAATGGTATGGTACGAATTTGTCCATATAGCTTTGTGAACTAACCCATTATGTGTGTGTGGCATTCCTTTGTTGGCTTTAGGTATCTCTCCATGGGTTTGCATCAAAAGGAAGATTTCTTATAACTCATGGAGGATGACGTCAAGTGGTGATCGTCATCAAGGTTGAGATGTGCAAGTTCAAGATGGGCATCTAGAAGATATCATATGCTTGAAGCTTGCAACCCATTTGGAGATAATGGTCAAGTGAAGATGTTCCAAAGAGAGGCACTCCCATCTTGGTGTATGGGGGAGCGTTATGTGAGTCTTCACCAAGCAAAGCGCAATCAAGAAAGGTGGCCCACTTGAAGAGATCAAGATCGTCATCATCTAGCTCAAGTGGAATGCGCAAGGCAAAGGTATGATCTTGATAGGGTTTCTACTTTACCGGTCTCATGGTGTTAGTGGGAGACCGGGTTATAGGATAGACGGCGTACTATCAAGAGGGGCTCTCAAGTGAGTAACTTGATCGTATCTTTGTGGAGAGCTCAAACCTTTGCATACTTGGCATCATCATCTTTCTTGGTTCTTATTTGGTTTTTCTCCTAGTTGGGTTTTGGTGCTTGTCGTGATCTTCATGACAAGCCCAAGTTCTTCGAAAACGGTTTTTGGTTTGAAAAGTTGTTGCGTTTTTGTGTTGGAAATATTATCGGTTTATCCGTGAGTAAAGCTCCACACCTTCCCATGTGTGCCACACCAGAGTCTCTGGCCTGCCGGTTTGGCACTCGTGCCTCCATGGACGGCAGCTGCGGTATAGGGGTCCGGAGTTGGTCTGGAGTAACCCCGGAGTCTCCGCCTGGGCCGGAGTCTCCGGCCCTTCTGGTCCGGAGTCTCCGGTGTAAGTTTCCTGCAACGACTCTTTTTTTGAGAGGCCCTTGGCCAAAGTCTCCGCCCTTTGTGTCCGGAGTCTCCGGTCCTCCTGGTCCGGAGTTTCCGGTCTAAGTGGACTGCAACGGCTCTTTTTCTGGGAGGGGTATAAATACCCCTCCACCTACCTCCAGCCAGTAGGCTTTGCCCAGCACGTTTTTCTCTCTCTTCCCACCATTGTTGATCTTGCAAAGCTTGCCTCTCTCTCAATTCCTCCCATGATTCTTGCATATCTTTGAGGGAAAAGAGAGAGGAGATCTAGATCTACATTTCCACCAATCAATCTCTCCTCTAAGTGAGGGGAACCCTTTCGATCTAGTTCTTGAAGTTCCATTTGTTGAGTTCTTCGTTGTTCTTCCTCTCTTCTCCCCCCATAAGTATTAGTTGCTTGTGGTGGGATTTGAGAGTGAAGGATTTGAGCACTTGTGCTATTGCCATTGCTTCGTTGCATCGGTTTGTGCTCTCCACGAGGATTCGTGGAAGTTGAATGCTTGTGAACTTGTTACTCTTGGGTCTTTGGACCCTAGACGCCCGTGTGGTAGTTGAGACCCGTGTGTGGTCACTTGTAGCTATTCGGGAGCCCCCAATCCCGTTGTGGGTTGTGCCCCGGATCGTTGTTGTAAAGGCTTCGGATTTCCGCCTCGAAGGATTCCGATAGTGGAAGGTGAACCAAACCTTTGTGGTGCGGTTCATCGGAGAAGAAGGTGAAACCTTTGTGGTTGTTGAACCATTGTGTTGGTTCACACCACTCAACGAGACGTACCCCCCCTAAAAAGGAGGAACTCGGGAATACATCCTCGTCTCCGCGTGACTCGGTTATTTTTATACCCGAGCTCTTTACTTATGCACTTTACATTGTGATAGCCTTCGTGCTTGAAGTATTCTATTGCTATCACCTTGTTACTTGTCTTTCTTAGCATAAGTTGCTGGTGCACATAGGTGAACCTAGTTTATTTAGGTTGTTGGCTTGTTAATTTAAACACCTAGTTTTATTCCGCAATTATCAAGCCTAAATCAGAAAAGTTTTAATCGCCTATTCACCCCCTCTAGGCGACATCCTTGTCCTTTCAATTGGTATCAGAGCATGGGCTCTCTTTTTGGGCTTTACCGCCTAGAGAGTAAAGATGTCGTTTAGAGAATTAGTGCACAATCCCATTTTTAAATTCGATGGCACAAATTATGATGTTTGGAAAATTCGCGTGCTTAACCTTCTTCGGGACATAGACCCACATGTTAAGAGAATCGTAGATATGGGTTTTTCTTCTCCAAAGGAGGATGGGGAAAACTCTTATCTCGATACTCTTGTATCTAATGGTCTTATTTGCGTTTTGAGCGATGTAGTTCTTGCATCAATCATGCCTTTTCGGAACGCTCATGAGCTTTGGACCAAGCTTCAAGATAAATATGAAGTGTCCAACATTATTGAGGATGATTGTTCTCCTTCCACCTCCGGCCGTGACGAGTTCACAACTTCTTCCACTTCACCAACATGTGATTTGTCACAAGGTAATGATATGGTGAGTGATGATAAAAATTGCAATGTTCTATCTTTGGACTTAAACAATTCTAGCACTTCAAATGTCTTACATGCTAGTGTTGATAGTCCTTGCATATCATGTAATAATTGTCTAACTAAATCTCATGATGATATGCTTCATTTGTCTTGTTGCCATGAAAACAATACTTCCATATCCTCTATTTCTTGTGTGGCTAACAATGTAGAGGAATCCCAACATTTGTTGGAACAAGACATGGATCTCAATGGTGCTTCAAGTAATTCTCCATCATCAACACCCATTACCCACTTTTGCCTTATGGCTAGAGATTCAAAGGTATCTCCACCTTTGGAACCCTCTACATCTTGTGATGATGTGGGTGAGGAATCTTATGGAGAACTTATGGATGTTGAATCCATAACTAAGAAGGGTGAGATAGTTCTTCGTGCTCTCCCCAAAGGTAGCAAAACTATCCCTCCTCTATGTGAAATCATTGCTTATGCTATTAAGAGTAGGGAAATCATTGAGGATTTGGATACCCAATTTCTTGAGAAATGTCAAATTGAGAGAGAGGATGCCGATGAAAAGGCTTCCTTAGGGCCCTTTTGTTTGGGCTTATTTTGGCTTTTTGACTTTGGCTTTAAGCCAGAAAAGCACCTAAATAGGTGCTTTTTTGGCTTTTGGATTTCGGAAGCCAAAAGATTTGGATCATTGTTTTTGGCTTCCAAAATCCAAAAGCCAAAAAAGCACCTATTTATGTGCTTTTCTGGCTTAAAGCCAAATCCAAAAAGCCAAAATAAGCCCAAACAAAAGGGCCCTTAGTAAATGCCCTTGAGGAAGAGCAAGAGCTTCGAGTGCCTCTTGAAGAGAAACTTGAATCTCTTGATGAATCAAATGATCTTATTATTGCTAAAATCATTAAGGAAAGAGATCATGCTATTGCTAAATATAAAGTGCTTAAAAAGGAAAAAGTTGAATTTGGTGTTGGCAATGCTAGACTAAGTGAGGACATAGAGAGACTTGACAAAGCTCACAAGGCTTTAGAAAGTGAACACTCTCTCCTTATCAAGTCTCATGATCAACTCCAAACTCAACTATCTAAAAATGATGAGCTTGCCAAGTTGTCTTCTTCCATTTCTAATATTAATGATGCTTGTGCTACTAACTCCACTTCTTGTGAAGCATCTATTTTGAAGGAGAATGTTGAGCTAAGGGCTCAACTTGAGTTGCTAACTAGCAAGTATAGGAAATTGGAAGAAAGTCATGAAAAGCTATCTAGCTCTAATGATGATCTTCTAGCATCCTATGCTAGGCTAAAGTTAGCTCATGAGGCTATCACTACAAAGGTAACATCTTGTGAGCCTCATGTGGACAAAGGCACAACTTCTACTAAAAATGCTTTATTGCCATGTGCTAGTCCTAGTGATTCATCCACTCACAATATTGCTACATCTTGTGATGAATTACTTTCTATGCCTTGTTGCTCTAACAATGAAGCTCTACTTCCTCTAGTGTTTTTGTTGATACTAACCATGTAGAGGAATTAAATGAGCTCAAGGCCCAAGTCACTTCTTTGAAGAAAGACTTGGAAAAGCGTCATGTTGGGGATTCTACACTTGACAATATGTTGAGTGTTCAAAGACGCCCCAATGACAAGAGTGGACTTGGATTCAACTCCAATATCAAGAACAAGTCCAAGTTCAACAAGAAGAAAAAGGGCCAAGAACAAGTTAAAGATTCGGCCAAGATTGTTTGCTTCAAGTGCAAAGTTGAAGGGCACCATGTTAGATCTTGCCCTTTGAAGAAGAAGCTCTTAGTGAGAAGCAACAAGGGAAGAAGCCTCAAGTTCCTCAAGTTGAAGAACGGCCTCTTCCCAAGAAGAATCAAGCTACCCCTCCTCAAGTCAAGACTCCAACTAAGAAGAAGGAGGAAGTAGATGTTGCTACCTATGCCGTGAGAAGGGTCACTTGCTTCTTCATGCACAAATGGTACCTTATCCAACCCCATTATAATTGATGATGTTATTCTCTTCGGAAGGATAAGGTTGGCAATGTGTTTGCCAAATATGTTGGTACTCAAAGTGGTGTCAAGAAAAGAACCATTTGGGTTGCCAAGCCTATTGTGACTAACCTCTTAGGACCCAACTTGGTTGGGGACCAACAAGCTAAAACTTGATCAATAGGTGTTGTTGGAGGGCATTGGAGACTTGGCTACATTATGAAGAATTAAGGGATCTTCATCAATTATATTCTCTCAAGTCAAGTCATTTGGATTATATTGTTCTATCTCATATCCAATGTTCCTCCTTGCGGTAACTTTTATTTAAATCATATATACATTGAAAGTTGCTTGCACCCTTGCATGTGTTAGGTTTTGTACCTTGCTAGTGTTTGTATGTGTTGTGCTCTCTACTTACTTATCTTGAGTAATCAAGTTGTGTATGTTGGTTTGCACACCATTTACTTGTGTTGAGCCTTATTGCTTTTATTTGATATCTTATCTTGTTGGCTCTCTTTTTGAGAGATTAATGGACTATCCATTTTGGGGGAGTGATATGCTTCGTGCACTTCACAATCCTAAAATGTGTGTACATGAGGAATACCACTTAGTGTGATATATCAAATTATCTATTCTCTATGTGGTATGTCATTCTCATGAGAAATTCAAATTCTATAATGTCCATTAATTTCTCTAGTTGGTTTTGTTTGCCTCTTGTTAAAAAATGGATTATCACATTATGGGGGAGTAATAAGCTATGTGCATATTACAAGCCTAGAAAATGTGAACATGTGAGGTATTGCCACCTAGAATTGATTTCTTCATTATCTTATTCCTATGTGGCATGTTGCTCAAACAAGTTCCATTTTGCTAAATGATTTGTTTAATCACTCTTTTGGATCTTGTTTGTGATGGACATTCTTGGTACGGTTTCCCCAAATATGTTCGCATATCCTTTTGGGAAATCGATTGCTTCAAGCTACTCTTTGTAGTGGCTTTGCATGATCGCGTGAATACTTGAAGCTATCAAGAATATCTATCTATTTAAGCTTTGGCCTTTAAATCTTATCTTTTGCCATATGCTTATTTGTTGTGAAATTGGTCTTCAATATCATTCTATATACCACCGAGAAATATCTCTATATACTCCTTGTCCATGACAAGTGATACTCATATGTGGTGGAATTTGTGACCATCTTCACTTTGGTTCTTGCTTTGAATTGCCTTATTTTATTGCCAAGGATTTGTTTGATCTAACTCTCTTGTCTTCCTTGTATCTTTTGGATTTTGTTGCTCTACTCAAAATTTGTTTATGCTTCTTCTTTAGGAAAAGCAATGATCCCAATCTTGTGCATTTACATTCAAAAGTCATACTTCTTGATAATGCACTATTCTTGGGAAGCTATCCTACATTGAGTAGAACATCATTCTTTAAATTGGTTTTGCATCTTGCTTTCCTTGAACATGACTAGTGTTTGAATAATATGTATGGAGAGTGATGATCCCATTTGTGTGCATTTTGTATTCAAATGCAAGATCATAAATAATGCACAAATCTTGGGGGAGCAATCCTATATGCTTTTGAACATTAGTTGTCTTCAATTGGTATTTGATCCCGATGACGTGTCTCTTTGGAAGACAAACATTTCTCGTCTTGGTACTTTGTGCCATCATGAAGTGTAGAGGGTTTGGTTTATTCCTTGATGGTATTTTCATCAATTGGTATCTTACTTTCATTTGGTATCTTTTCAAAGTGGTATCTTCAATCATGTGTTGATTTGGGTCTTTGATATAATTTGGGCAATTCTTTTCTTGTCACACTTGTGTGTGCTTTCTTGGTTTAATTGGTGTTTTGTCCAAATTGTATCTCTTTGGTTCTTGAAAGTCTTGTGCATGCATATTTACTTATGTATATCTTATGGCATGCTTACTTTCGTTGATCCAATATATAGGATAAACTCCATCAAATCCTAAATGGCTAAGATGTGCATGAAATTCAATTTCATATCAATATGCACATATTTATGTGGAGTTTGTCCTATGTATTGTAGTTGCTCTAACTACTTTGGACCCAATGAGTTTGGGTACCATTGTACTTGAATTTGTTTTAGGTACATTGGAGATGCATTGGAAGCTTGTCTCATTTACAAGGAAGGTGTTATCACCATGTGCTTATTGGAGCCAAGCTCGGATGATCGTGAACTCTTATCTTCTACATCACCAATGCTATCTCGGTAACAAGTATCTACCTCATGCATATTTTTAGCTTTCAACCTTGTGTAGGTTGTTTCATGGCATGAATCTCTTTTGTTGCAATTCATTTGGTTCTTGCAAAACAACTTTATTGCAAATGTGGGCAAGCCGGGATGATTACATATCAAGGGGAATATATATAATCATTTTCATGATTCACCAATCCCAAATATGTTAATCTAGCACTTTCTACTCTATGTCTCGCATATGCAATATTGATGTTTTAAAATCATTTGCCTTTTGCGATACTTGTTATCTTTCTCGGAGCATCCCTTTTTCACCTTATCCCTTGTGGATATTTTGATGCTATGATGAGTATGTGTTGGAAGTTCATCTATATCCTTTAAGATAAAATTGAGCTTTGTGCTATGCTTTTAAGCAAATCTTATTGGTGTATTTATGACTTCCCTTGGATATCATGTTCTCTTCTTTGTACCTATTTTGTGTGTACATGTTTATTTGTGGACTTATATCTTCGTGATTGGTGTCTACTTAGAAACTTATACACATGAGAATAGTTACATCTTTAATTGGTATTCCAATTCTTTAGTGACCCCTCTTATTGCTTTTGATTCTTTGGTGGTTTCTAAATGGCACAAGCTTTGTTTTTATTTGTTATGCTTTTGCATCTTAATAAGCTTGTGGACCTATTTGCTACATATTCGTTGTTTGTGTTCTAATTATCTAGGAGGGAGTGAGGATTCCATGTTGTGCACAACATATTAAAATAAAATCCTACTTTGTGCACGTACCTTGGGGAGTTCCCTTTGATTTTTAGAACACTTTTCGGATCCTTTTGATTGCTTGCTTCTTTCGTCGAAGTATCTTTCTCTTTGAATTCTTTTGCAATTTTTGGATCCTCGATATAGTTTGATCTCCCTCCATATATTCGTCATTGGATATGTGCATTTGATTTCACTCATATTATGAGAAATGCACACATTATGGGGGAGCTCTTCCTATATTGGCCTTCTAAATTTTTCCTCCCATTTCGGCAATCGATGCCAATGGGGGAGAAGTTTAGAGGGTTTAAGGGAATTTGGTTTTATGCTTTAGTTTCGTTCTTAAGCATTTGCCTTTCTTGCTCTTGCATCTTTGTGTTGCATGGTTGCTTAATTCATTATATAAACCCTCGTAAAAGGGATTGTCATCAATTACCAAAATGGGGAGATTGAAAGTGCATGTGTTGCCCCATGTGGTTTTGGTAATTAATGACAATCCTTATGGACTAATGTTTGTATTGAGTTATTCTTGTAGGTTTGTCCATTGGCATCGCTTGAACTCCATGTGTTGGAATCAAGGTTGTATGCTATCAAGATCATTAATTATGATGGACATATTTGATATGATCAAGAAGATGAAAAGATACAAGGTTGATCAAGACTAAGTGCAAAGAGTGGTTTCAGTTGATCAACACACAAAGCTAAATGATATACCATGTGGGATCATGTGATCCAATGGTATGGTACGAATTTGTCCATATAGCTTTGTGAACTAACCCATTATGTGTGTGTGGCATTCCTTTGTTGGGTTTAGGTATCTCTCCATGGGCTTGCATCAAAAGAAAGATTTCTTATAGCTCATGGAGGATGACGTCAAGTGGTGATCGTCATCAAGATTGAGATGTGCAAGTTCAAGATGGACATCTAGAAGATATCATATGCTTGAAGCTTGCAACCCATTTGGAGATAATGGTCAAGTGAATATGTTCCTAAGAGAGGCACTCCCATCTTGGTGTATGGGGGAGCGTTATGTGAGTCTTCACCAAGCAAAGCACAATCAAGAAAGGTGGTCCACTTGAAGAGATCAAGATCTTCATCATCTAGCTCAAGTGGAATGCGCAAGGTAAAGGTATGATCTTGATAGGGTTTCTATTTTACCGGTCTCATGGTGTTAGTGAGAGACCGAGTTATAGGATAGACGGCGTACTATCAAGAGGGGCTCTCAAGTGAGTAACTTGATCGTATCTTTGTGGAGAGCTCAAACCTTTGCATACTTAACATCATCATCTTTCTTGGTTCTTATTTGGTTTTTCTCCTAGTTGGGTTTTGGTGCTTGTCGTGATCTTCATGACAAGCCCAAGTTCTTCGAAAACGGTTTTTGGTTTGAAAAGTTGTTGCATTTTCCTGTTGGAAATATTATTGGTTTATCCGTGAGTAAAGCTCCACACCTTCCCATGTGTGTCAACTTAACTCTATTTATGGTTCTTAATATGTCCACTTTTTGTTGACCTTCTCCTTGTCATTACCTTTCCAACTAAATTGGTTTCACCTGATTTGGAGTTCAAACGAAAAAGTTATTGCATTTCAGGTTTTCTGAGTGGCTGCAGGAAAACCAGACCGGAGTCTCCGGTGTGCCACACCGGAGTCTCCAGCCTGCCGGTTTGGCACTCGTGCCTCCATGGACGGCAGCTGCGGTATAGGGGTCCGGAGTTGGTCCGGAGTAACACCGGAGTCTCCGCCCGGGCCTGAGTCTCCGGCCCTTCTGGTCCGGAGTCTCCGGTGTAAGTTTCCTGCAACGACACTTTTTCTGGGAGGCCCTTGGCCGAAGTCTTCGCCCTTTGTGTCCGGAGTCTCCGCACGGTCTGGAGTCTCCGGCCCTCCTGGTCCGGAGTCTCCGGTCTAAGTGGACTGCAACGGCTCTTTTTCTGGGAGGGGTATAAATACCCCTCCACCTACCTCCAGCCAGTAGGCTTTGCCCAGCACGTTTTTCTCTCTCTTCCCACCATTGTTGACCTTGCAAAGCTTGGCTCTCTCTCAATTCCTCCCATGATTCTTGCATATCTTTGAGGGAAAAGAGAGAGGAGATCTAGATCTACATTTCCACCAATCAATCTCTCCTCTAAGTGAGGGGAACCCTTTCGATCTAGTTCTTGAAGTTCCATTTGTTGAGTTCTTCGTTGTTCTTCCTCTCTTCTCCCCCATAAGCATTAGTTGCTTGTGGTGGGATTTGAGAGTGAAGGATTTGAGCACTTGTGCTCTTGCCATTGCTTCGTTGCATCGGATTGTACTCTCCACGAGGATTCGTGGAAGTTGAAAGCTTGTGAACTTGTTACTCTTGGGTCTTTGGACCCTAGACGCCCGTGTGGTGGTTGAGACCATTGTGTGGTCACCTGTTGCTGTTCGGGAGCCCCCAATCCCGTTGTGGGTTGTGCCCCGGATCGTTGTTGTAAAGGCTCCGGATTTCCGCCTCGAAGGATTCCGATAGTGGAAGGTGAACCAAACCTTTGTGGTGCGGTTCATCGGAGAAGAAGGTGAAACTTTGTGGTTGTTGAACCATTGTGTTGGTTCACACCTCTCCAACGAGACGTACTCCCCTAAAAAGGAGGAACTCGGGAATACATCCTCGTCTCCGCGTGCCTTGGTTATTTCTATACCCGAGCTCTTTACTTATGCACTTTACATTGTGATAGCCTTTGTGCTTGAAGTATTCTATTGCTATCACCTTGTTGCTTGTCTTGCTTAGCATAAGTTGTTGGTGCACATAGGTGAAACTAGTTTATTTACGTTGTTGGCTTGTTAATTTAAACACCTAGTTTTATTCCGCAATTATCAAGCCTTAACCGAAAAAGTTTTAATCGTCTATTCACCCCCTCTAGGCGACATCCTTGTCCTTTCACCGGGTCGCCGGCCTCCTCCTCGCGATCGGTGGGACCACGATGCAGGGTCGTGGTGGCACATGACATGTCACCCTCGTGGCCGTTGCTGCCACTCCATCTGCTCTCGAATGGAATGCAAGAATCCCGAATTGTGTGTTAGCTGGCCTCCGCCAACCCGGCCCATGCGGCGGATTGCGGCGAGAAAGTGTATTGCGTCCCTTCCGCCCATAGTTAAAAAAAACGACCAGTGATGCTGTCGGTTTAGGTTTTTACCTGTCGGACCGCTGGTTCACCGGTTCATAATCTGTTTTTAAAGATGTAATAATATATTTTTAATTATAAATGTTTCAATAAATAAATAATTATGTATGCAAAAGTATTTCAGACTTACAATTTGGCATGTTAATGACATAATCAAGTAGATAACATGAGCAGCCAACCCCCTCCAACCAAAACACGCTGGAAAAGTTGAGCTTGGAGCGGTATACAGAATATCAGACGTGAAAAGTCACAACAACTAAAAATCCCCAAATAGAGATCCATTCCTAGAGAAGCCAATTCTCTTGAGAAATTTATGAAACCATGGGAGAGAAGCGGGGACAGAGTGTCAAGAAGGCCGCCCTTGGCGACGATCCCCTCAGCGAGATCCTCCTCCTCCCGGACATGGCATCCTCGCCCTCGCCTGCATGAGTTGGGCCCAGTGGCCTCCTCCCCCGATATCTTCCGCCACTTCCTCTCCCGCCATAGGCCCCCACTCCTTGGTTTCATCCTCACCGGCCACGTGCGCATCCCCCACCCCCACTACACTAGCATCCGCTTCATCGCCTCGCTGCTTTATCGCATCGCTGCATATGACTACTCCTTATTTTCTCGCTCTTTTTTTCATAGGAACCAAGGAGTAGGCATAGACACCAACCTCTTTCAACAATTTCGCAAGTTGGTGGCCTAAGTCTCTCTTGGTATTAATATATTCCTTTTATCGGAAAAAATCTCTTGGTGTTTCGAGCAAATGCATGTGCATGATGCTAGTTGAACAAAAGTATTTGAGGAGGTAATTCTATTTCGGTTTTGCTAAGTCTCAGCTAGCTGAGACTTAAGTTAGGTCTCAGTCACATGCTTAACCGTCCGATCTTATGTTGCTTTGTGATTCGTTTTTTTGGTGTGTGTTGGCCTGTTTGTCATCTGTTTGTCTTGTTGGGCTGGTTAGTGGTCCTTTTTTTTCAGGTGAGGGAAGCCGAATCAATAGTGGGCTGGGCTGGGCATTTTTTGGCGCTGTGCGTGGGCTCGTTTTGCCTATCGGTTTTTTTTTCGGATTTTGTGATTACAGCGGGCTGGGCTTTGTTTGTTGGATATTTTGTGGACCGGGTTTTTTTGGTACGTTGTGAATATCAA
This sequence comes from Poa pratensis, assembly GCA_947311845.1. Taxonomy (NCBI): domain Eukaryota; kingdom Viridiplantae; phylum Streptophyta; class Magnoliopsida; order Poales; family Poaceae; genus Poa; species Poa pratensis. The sequence continues at coordinate 34,767,972 of CAMZMU010000071.1, read as the reverse complement.
TTGGGATATGTTTTTTCTGCCGTGTTGGTATTTGGGTTGTATTATTTTTGTTTTGCATTATTTTGTTGTATGGTCTGTTTTGTAGTCACTTTTTTTCACCTAATTTTTTTGATTTTTTTTATTAGATCAGGTAAAATAATTTGTGTTTTTTATGCAACGGTTGCACTTTTTCTATGTTCATATTTTTTAACGTAATTTGTAATGAAAAATAATCTGAGATTTTTCACGACGCTATAAGTCAGTTGGAAGTGCACTTCGCTTGCAATTGCGCTTGCAACTGAGTTATTTTTTCTCAGTACCAAAAAATAATTTGTGTTATTTTTTTATTAATTTTAATTATTATTAATTTTTGTTTTTTGGAAGCCAGTTGCAACTGAGGTTTTTCTCAGACAGGACAGTTGCAACTGAGTTTTTTTCCTAAGACATGACAGTTGCAATTGCAATCGCAACTGAGTTTATTATTATTATTTTTATTATTTTTTCTTTATTAATTTTAGTTATTTTTTATTTGTTTTTTTAGAACCTAGTCACAACTGCGCTTGCAATTGTGTTTTTTCTCGAGACAGGCTAGTTTCAACTGGCAATTGAGTTTTTTCTGACACAGGCAAGTTGCAACTTCACTTGCAATTGAGTTTTTTCTGACACAGTCCAGTTGCAATTGTACTTGCAACTGAGTTTTTTTCTAAGACAGGCCAGTTGCAACCGCGCTTGCAATTGAGTTTTTTTTTCTGACACATGCCAGTTGCAACTGTGTTTTTTTCGTTCACAGGCCAGTTGCAACTGCACTTGTAACTGAGATTTTTTTTCCAGACAGGCCAGTCGCAACTACACTTGCAACTGAGTTTTTTTCTTTATTAATTTTAATTATTATTTATTTTGTTTTTATTGGAAGTCATTTGTAACTGCGCTTGCAATTGAGTTTTCCCCCGAGACATGCCATTTTCAACTGCACTTGCAATTGAGTTTTTTTTCTGAGAGAGGCCAGTTGCAACTGCACTTGCAAGTTGCAACTGAGTTTTTTTTCCTAAGAATGGATAGTTGCAACTGCACCCGCAACTGAGTTTTGTTTTATTATTTTATCTTTATTATTTTTTATTATTTATTTGTTTTTTTTAAGTTAGTCGCAACTGCGCTTGCAACTGAGTTTTTTCTCGAGACATGCCAGTTTCAACTGGACTCGCAACTGAGTGTTTTTTCTGACACGGGCCAGTTTCAACTGCACTTGCAATGAGTTTTTTTTCTGAGAGAAACCAGTTGCAACTGGGCACGGATTGGCTGACTTTGGGGAGCACAAAGTCTGGTGACTTTGAGGCATTGACACGTGGAGTCCACCATGTGTAGGGTCCACATGTCATTGAAACAAAGTCACCACAAAGTCAGCCACCCAAAGTCAGCAAATTTCAATCGGTTGCAACTGCACTTGCAATTGAGTTATTTCCTAAGACTGGAAAGTTGCAACTGCACTCGCAACTGAGTTTTTTATTATTATTTTGCTATTTTATCTTTATTAATTTTTTTTATGGAAGCTAGTCGCAACTGCGCTTGCAACAGAGTTTTTTCTCGAGACATGCCAGTTTCAACTGCATTTGCAACTGAGTTTTTTTAATTTATTTTGTTATTTTTTTATTAATTTTAATTATTATTAATTTTGTTTTTTCTTGGAAGCCAGTTGCAACTGCGCTTGCAACTGAATTTTTTCTCGAGACAGGACAATTACAACTGCACTCACAACTGAGTTTTTGTAATTGGCAAGTTTTTGTAATAGTTGAATATTTGGCTTTCAATTATTTGGGCAGCAAGGTCATGTTGTAGTTGAGATGTTTTTTATCTGCTTTGTCTTTCTATATGTAAAAAATCTTTTTTGTACGTACATAACAAAGTACAACAGCATATAGCTATGTAATACCTTGAATTTTCAGCTCATTATTTAATTGAAGTGTACACAGCAAAGTTCTAAATATTTTGGTTTTGCTAACTCTAGTGCTTCAATTAGATTTTAATATCTGTAAGATTTGAAAATTAGTCAAGAGAATGTATTTTGTTGTGCATGCATCGATGCATTCACCCATGCATGAGTGTGTAGTAGTACGTTCTAGTGTTTGCACTAGAAGGAGCTACGTGGCTATGTGTAGTTCGCTGGCAGCATCTAGAGGCTGAGTCAGCCGTGCTCTCTCTCCGTGGACTTCTGCATGGTGTCCAGTACTGGAGGTGACATGCTTGCTCACGTCAACGGATGTCGGCCAGATATTTCTACGAAGGGTCAAGCGGCAAGCGGTTAGATTTTTAGACGCCACGGCTTATAAATAGGGCAGCGCTTCGTTGCTGCGGTTCACTTATCACTTGATCGATAGATCAAAGCCAGCGGATCAAATAGAGCAGAGAGAAGTAGCTAGATGACTAGCCAACGAGCTGAGAGAAAAGAGTGAGAAACGTGATCGATCGGATAGACGTAAGATCGGATGGGTGACGTTAGAGACCTAGTTTAAGTCTCAGTCACCCATTCTATTTTGATACGCACACATGCGAACATTTTATTTTGAGATATTTATGCACATTTTATTGACGACCATGAACACTTCTCATAGACGAGAAACATATTTATTACTTGTTGTCATGTTGAGTTTGATCGAGTCGGTCATCAATACTTGACTGCAGGATCACCCACTGCAAAGATTGGACAAACCTCGAAATGATCTTGGCGCGAAAAAAACGAAATGAGTAACTTTTGGCGCTAAAGTGAAATCAGTGGCGCGAAAAATCGTAAGAGGTGAAACCTTAGAGACATGGCGGCCGAAAGAGGCGATGCAATCGAGGGGGCAAATACTCTTCAGAGAAATGGAACCATGGGAGAGAAGCGGAACAGAGAGCGTCAAGAAGCCGAAGACCACGGCGGGGCCGCCGGTGGATGCCCTCGGCGATGATCTCCTTGATAAGATCTTCCTCCTCCTCCCGGACATGGCGTCCCTCGCCAGCGCCGCCCTCGCCTGCAAGAACTGGGGCCGAGTGGCCCGCGTCCCAGCTATCTTCCGCCACTTCGACTCCCTTCGCCGGCCCCAACTCGTCGGCTACATCCTCACCGACCGCAGCGACATGCCCGTCCCTTACCACTGCCCTAAGCTCTGCTTCATCTCCGCCAAATCCCCTAACCCCGATGTGGCCTCGGCCGCCGCTGACGGCGACTTCTTCTTCGAAGACCTCCCCGACATAGATCCGGCCGGCCGCGAAGACAGGGGATACTACTTCGACCAGTGGCGCCTCCGCGGCTGCGATGGCGGACTCCTCCTTCTTTCCCGTGGTCGCGGCGCGGTGGAGCTCGCCGTGTATGACCCCCTCGCGCGGTCCGCCATCTTCTATTCTTCTTCAGACTGCCCAGCGCCTGGCGCCATTGGTCTCACGTGGCCCCCTACGCCATCGTCGCGGACGATGCCGACGCCTCGTTCTGAGTCGTCAGCATGATTTCTTGGGCCGGCTCATACTCCGCCGTCTTCTCCTCCCGCACCCGCGAATGGGATGTGATTGAATCGTCGGATGCGAGCCGTGTGCTGCGTGATTTTTTCCAATGCCAGAGCGATGGCATGCCCGCAGGCCGGTATGTGTACTGGCGGTCGGCAGTGGCGGAGGACTCCTACGGGCAAGGTAGGGCGCTCGCCCTACCTCGACTGGCGACAAAACATCATGCACGTGTAGGATTTACGTACGACGCTCCTTTTTCCTCGCTTGGTCGGTAGAAAAAAAATCTAAACGGAGCGTAGCTGTTGGGCCGTGTACTCCCGATAATTTGGTAATCTGGGCCGGCCGACTGCTCCTGTAGCTCTTTTTTGATTAACTGCATAAACTTTTTTGATGCTTTAGATTTCGCCCGACCTTAAAAAAGTTTCGTCCTCCGCCACTGGCGGTCGGACACCAAGAACTATCGAGACTGCAAGAACAAAGAGAAGATCTTGGTGCTCCATACCGAAACAATGATGTGGTCGGTTATCAAACCTCCATTCCCTCCCGGTGAATCCTACTGCGTCGCGTACATGGCGGAGCATGGCGGGCTCTGCATCGTGTCCAGCAAGGAGCAATGCGTACAGCTCTGGGTCCGTAGCAGCAATGATGAGTGGGTCCTCAAGAAGGAGGTGCCGTTGCTGGCTTGCTGCAGAAGTTTGGGTACTTGAAGAAGCTTCGTCGTGAGGAGTGGATGAAGAGGGTGCGCATCCTGGCAATGAAGGTTGGCTATGTCTACATGGAGTTTTGGTCCATAAGGAAGCCTCATTCATATCTTCTTGTGCTAAATCTGAATACTATGAAGCTCGAATTTTGTGTCAACAAATCCACTGAGCCTTACAGAGGTCCGGCGTTTCCGTTTTTCATGCGGTTGACACCACTACCTGCTCCAGATGATGACAACAAACTTCCAGGTACTTGATACAATGAAGTAGGCAATCTTCTATTTGATCTGTTGATTATATTTATTGTTTATTACTCCTAATTCATCGATTTAGGTATTTAATTATTGGTGTAGATATCCCTCTCAAATCATGATTTTGTGTTTCATTTTTGGGTAGAAATTTCGTGCCTAATGGATTGTCCCATTTGCTAAAATTGCAAGATAAAATGTAAATAAAAAACCAAATAATGTTGCACAGGAATTTTGTTAGTAATCTCAGTCTCTCAGAGCTGTATACTGCATATTCACAAAACGCAGGCTCTCTTGGTTGTCAACCAATTTTCCTAGAACTTATTATGTGTAGAACTGCTTTCTTATTTGTGACTTCTTTACTACCTATATGATTGGATCAGGTTGCATATCTTGTTTGTTGGTATATTGATAGTGTTTTTAAATTTCATAAACAACTACTAAGTAGTTTTTATACATTTGTTCAATTATCTTTGATATTACAAACAAAATCCCCGCAAACAAAAAAGATCTTGCAAACAAAATGTCAGTCAACCACATGAATATATGTTTTCTAGGTGAAAATTTCCTTTTGCAATAAACATTAGGTACTACCGCAAATATTTACTATACTCCTTGTAGTCATTGTAAACTTTGTAGTCTAGAGTTAGCCTCTCAATCTTTCACGTATGGGTCAGTTGATTTTCAGGGTTTATCTATTTGAAATATATTTGTGCACTTCCTTATAGGGTCATATCTTCACTGGATTTGCAAATTTAACTTATTTTCTTCAATAATGGCCGACCCCGGTGTCTCGACTCGGTGTATGCGTGGCCATGGTGGCCTCCTCCGTTGTTGACGTCGACGGACCACCCCGGTGGTGCGGGTGGTGGCACCGTGTCGGCTTTGGCCTTTCGTGACGGCTCCTCGGCGGCGGTTTGGACGCGCCCGTGAGGCATGGCGGTCGGTGGTCCAGCTGGTGACAGGTGCGAGGATGCTTGTGAAAGCTTGTTTTGTCCAAGATTCGTTGACATTGGCGCCTGCGGGCATCGTTTACCTTGGAGGCGTTGAGAGATTGTTCTTGTCCCATGTGTGTGATCCGGGGAATCCCAGACTCAGGCTTCCTGGATTGGATGATGGTGACATTCCGGCGTTCCCACTCTTGGGGCATCATCTTTGAAGTCACACATCGGCTGGAGGGACAAGTGTATGACTTTGGTGGCTAGGCGCAGGCCTCTGTGTGCTTCTCGTGCGGTGGCCAAGATTGAGCTGTATGGCATCTACGTCATTGACGATGGCGATTCTCGGTGGCATGGTGCAGCGGGGGCTCAGTAGAGCGGACATAGGATGATATGGACGCGCACAGGGTGGAGGCAGACATCGTGGTGGCATCTACTGCGTTGATGTCATGGGGATGAGTAGGCGGCGGTGGCTTCTATGACGTGCACATGTGGTTCGTGCTAAGGGCTGCCTGGACCGGTTAGTGCTCTTGTCTTGCCGTTGTGTGGCTTGGTGGGACTTACACATTGAGATGTTGGGGTTTCGGTGCGAGGTCAGGGCAATGCTCCGAATCATGGCCACCCCCATCATCAAACTTGTATGTAGCCACATGTCATCAAGATGGTAGCTTAGGTTGATTGATATTTTTGTTTGTAAGAAGGGAGGCCGAGGGGGTTCAACCTCCTTTCCGAGAAAACATTTTCAATAATGTCCATTTGATGGACAAACTTAAGTACCACTAGTTTTGTGCTAAACTTAATAATTTTGTAGAATAAGTAGTTACTTTAGAATGCATGAATCATGGTCAAAATGTATATGTGCTTTTCATGTCTACTAGTAAAAAAGCTGATGCATTTCTGTACCATGTCGATGTAAGTTCCAGGTGATCAGTGATCTCTTATTTTGTATGGTGGCTCTTGTTTCTAGCTTTTAAAGGGCACTTTAGCAATGCATATAAATCCTATATTTTGAATGCTTAACCTATAAAAATGTCACTTTGCATGATATGGTAGAAAATAATTCTAGTTCTGTGCATTGCGGGTCGAGTTGTTACTTCTAGCTCTGTTTAGAAGTTAACCGGAGCAAGAGAGCATCATCTGAGTTCAGAGATATCTGCTTTCATTGAAACCCTGAAGCTGAATGGCTACCCATCTTTTTTCTGCGAGATGAATTTGACATGGAAACGTAGGGCATGCCAATATGTCCTTTTGGGACAATAACTTCTCTTTTATCTGAATTCAGTCGTTTCCCAGTTATAGTACCCTTTGACTGTTAGTTATAATCAAACCTTCTATGTCTACTGAGATGATTTAGTTTACTATCAGTCCTTTGTTGTCCTGTTGCTTAAACCAGCGTGTGACATCGTAGGTCAGGTCAAATCCTTTTTTTTTGCATATGATCGATTCCAGACCATCACTGCCGTGCATTTGATCCCTGATTTTTTTAACGCATGTTATTCTTTATACCTAGTTTGGGAGCTCAGTTTTTTTCTAAACCACAATATTCCAATAACAAAATATTGGAGTGCCTGGGCAACGGGTACTTCAGTTTTGTATAATACTTCAGTTTATAGAAAAAGTGGTCTGGATTGAAGTTTCCATTTTGGCAAAAAAAAAAAACAGTTGTTTTGTACAACACTTCGGTTTATAGAACCACAATATTGATTGGATCCAAACGCCTTTAAAGTATTTGATACCTCAATATTTTCCGAAACTGAAGCATTACCAGAATACTTAAAAAAACTGAGCTCCCCAATGGACCTTTGCATGTTTTATTTTTAATTGCCGTTGAAAACTTAAATGCAGAGTGCAAACATTCTTAAACACATGATCTGTTGCATGGTTGCACCACTATTTATTTATTTTTCATCTTTAACGGCTCAGCATATGCTGGCATTTGTCTTATAAGAAGGACAAGAAATACGTAATAACAAAACTCAAAAGTTCGAGGACATAAAGTGAAAAAGGAAGCAAATGCCAGACTACAGAGAACAAAGTTCGCTAGTCTCTCAACGTTTTCCTTGGCGGGAGATCAATGCCTCTCGGCTCTCGCCTTAGGCCATGTACATCGGCATTTCGGTGGGCGCTTGAGTAGTCAGTTGCTGATTTCAGATAAGCTTCGGCAGCTTGCGCATCGTATTTTGCAGGCATTCGTGACTTAGTTTTGCGTCGGCGCTGGAAAAACGACCAGGAATTGTACATAACTGTTGGGATTTATTCCTAGCGTCTGTCTAAGCGTTCCGCGATGTACGTGCCCTTAGCAAGGCGTCACTGAACGATTGATGTTACCCACGATCGTGTCCGTTGCTCCTCATGGCAAGCTTGCCGGTGCCGCTCAACGGCTCAAGCCAAAGCTCTCAAGACACCAGTCATCAGGAGGAGTACTTTTGAGAGTGGGGCTGGCCGCGGATGAGTCCTAGACGATTGCAAACAAATATACTCCGTACAATCTTGATGCTTCTTCCACCTATCCGGAAGGCGGCATGGCCGGATTAACCCAGCCAGATAGGTATGGCTTACCAAACTTCAAACATGCATGGATAGGATACATTCCACAATAAAGACGTGAGTTGATGGACGCGTAGGAGAGGAGAAGCGGTTAGGCCCTTTTGTGAGCTATCAGCCTACGATGAACGTGCTGAGTGTTAATCCGTGGATACTCGGTAAAGCTTGTTGTACGCCGAGTATGTACAAATTTCACTTGGCATTACACTTGGCATGCTTAAACATACTCGGCAAAGTCGGTTAGATGCCGTGTATGCCCCGAATACACAAGTTCGGCTCCATTTGCGTTGGCGCCGACCTCAGGGGGCCAGATTTGCAAATAGTTTCCGCGAGTGGGCAGATACGTTATTAGTTCACGAAAACGGCCAGATTTGATAAAAAATACGCGGCCGAAAGAGGCGATGCAATTGAGGGGGCAAATTCTCTCCAGAGAGAAATGGAACCATGGGAGAGAAGCGGGATAGAGAGCGTCAAGAAGCCGAACACCAAGCCGGGGCCGCCGGTGGACGCCCTCGGCGAGGATCTCCTTGGTAAGATCCTCCTCCTCCTCCCCGACATGGCGTCGCTCGCCAGCGCCGCCCTCGCCTGCAAGAGCTGAGCCCCAGTGGCATCCTCCCCCGCTATCTTCCGCCAGTTCCTCTCCCGCCGCAGGCCCCCACTCGTTGGCTTCATCCTCACCGATCACGTGCGCCCCCGCCGCTACTGCCCTAACATCCGCTTCATCTCCGCTAGATCTGGTAACCCTAATCTTGCCACCGTCGTCGCTGACGGCGATTTCTTCTTCGAAGACCTCCCTGGCATTGATTCGGACGACGAGGAGTACCAGTGTACCACGACGACGTGTGGCGCCTCCGAGGCTGCGACGGCGGCCGCCTCCTCCTGTCACGCGGCCATAACTCGGTTGATCTCGCCGTTTATGATCCCCTCACGCGTACCGCCGTCTTCTTCCGCGCACCTCAGGCCTGGCGCGTTTCGTTCCACATGGTACGCTACGCCATCGTGGCGAGCGAGACTGACTCCTCCTTCAGGGTCATCGGCTTCAAGCAATGGGGTGACGCATTTTCCTTTGTCTTCTCCTCCACCAACCGCAAATGGGTCATGATTGAGTCGGATGCGGACCGGTATGTGGATGACTTTTATCATATCCAGAGCGATGGCACGGCCGCGGGCCGGTTCGTGTACTGGCGGTCGGACACCAAGAAGGTAAAGCACCTCAAGAACAAAGAGAAGATCATGGTGCTCGACAGTCGACACTGAAACAATGGTGTGGTCGGTCATCAAACCGCCGTTCCCTCCTGGTGAATCGTACTGCATCGCAGACATGGCGGAGCACGGCGGGCTCTGCATTGTGTCCAGCAAGGAGCAATGCGTGCAGCTCTGGGTCCGAAACAGCAATGATGAGTGGATGCTCAAGAAGGAGGTTTCATTGCTGAATCAGTTTGGATACTTGAAGAAGCTTCGTAGTGACCACTGGCAGATCTACTTGAAACTAAGGGGGTGCACAGGACACCGGGTAGGATAAAATTTCTTTACAAAATTGCAATTTTTCACCACACATGCACCCCCCAAAAATATGGATTTTCTCTATTGGTGCACCGGTAGGCACCCTGGTGCTCCAAGCTCTAGCTCCGCCACTGGTAGTGACGAGTGGATGAAGAGGGTGCGCATCCTGGCAATGAAGGCTGGCTATGTCTACATGGAGTTTTGGTCCATAAGGAAACATCATTCCTATTTTCTTGTGCTCAATCTGAACACCACCAAGCTGAAAATATTTCGCAACCGGTCGACTGAGCCATACAGGGGTCCTGCTTTTCCATTCTTAATGAGGTTTGAAACTCTGCCTGCTCCAGACGATGACAAAAAACTTTGAGGTGCTTTGATACAATGGAGTAGGTAATCTTCTATTTGATCTGTTAGCTATATTTGCTTTATTTTATTCCTACTTTTTCAATTTAGCCTTTTAATTACCAGTCTATGATCCGCCGGTGTCGGCTTTGTTTTCTTTTCTGTTTCTCTTCCTTTTCTTTTGGGCATGAGTGTGCTGTTTGCCCCAGCGGTGGTCTCAATGTTGTTTCGGGTGGTTGCTATATTAATATAGCGGGGCGAAAGCCTATTTCTTCAAATTACCAGTCTATAATGCTTCTTCAAATAATGGTTTGGTGCCTAATGATTAATGAAGCTAGTACAATATAAACTAATTCAAAATTTCCATAATTTTTCATGTTTATTATGATTTTTGTTACTCTGACGATGTGTTATCATGCACTTCCCCAACCAATTTTCCTAGATCGATCTCATCATCATTTGTAAAACTAGTTTCTGTATATGTGACTTGATTACCTAAATTATTGGGTCGAGTTGTAACTCCATCTTGTTTACTGGGACATCCATATACTGTTTGTAAATTTCTATAAGAACTTCTTGCTTGTTGACTTACAATTGTTCAATTTTCTCGGAAATTACATAGTGCATACAGTGAAAATCCATTATAAGGGTTTTAAGTGAAAAATGTTTTACTTTTTCGGGAGAGATAGTGCTAAGTGGCAACTAATTGATTCTTGCTAGTTTTCTTTATGTTTTAGTTATAGATACTACCAAACTTTTATATAGCGAACACGTAATTTCTTAGAGGTTGCTTCTGTTCCTTGAGGAAAAGATGTGCTTCAGTTGGTATTTAAGACTTGTGATTTCCTTTTAATTCTGTATTGATCCTAGTTTGCACCAATGGCATGCAACTTTAACACCGTGTATTTTTCCTCCGTTACGTCCATTTGTATTTTCCTCAGTTTAGAGTGCATGATCATATCATATTTCTCCTAAACTGCACAATTGTGCTGAATGCATCGTTTATTTGGTTAATCTAGAGTGTATCATCATTATCATACCATATTTCTCCATTTCCATCAGTAGTGAAAAAACGGTGCATTTCTGTACAATATAAGTATCAGGTGATCAGTGACTAGTTATACCTTGTGGTGAGTGGCTTTTCTTTTACATTCTAAAATGGAGTAATTCTTTGCATTTCAGGTCATGCCGTTCTAGCTTTGATGAGGAGAAATTGAGTTGATTGAACCATGAAGTCACCCAGACATTATTCTGACGAGTATTGCAGTCCGAGTTTTCATTTGGGAGATGTAGGCATGCTAATATGGTCTGTTCGTGACAATAGCTTGCTTTATTACCTATTTGGGCCAGCTCATTAGCCACACGGTTCGTAGACCGTATACATGCTTCTGCTCTAATCTTGACTCGGTCATTTTCCGGTCAGGGTACCCGTTTGGTCTTAGTTTAAGTCAGACTTCTCATATCAGTGGAGATGATTAATTTAATTTGAGTTGTGTTATCACGATGCCTAAATGTATGGGCTTACTGAGTTTTTCATTGTCTTTTACCTGCAGCTTATATTACTTGTGTCTTATTTTACGTTTAGCTGATTGAGGTTGGAAACCTAGACGCAGGCTTGAAACATTCAGAAGCGGACCTGACCTGTAGGTCTAGTTTCTGTTCTTCAGCTTGCGGTTTTTGCCCTGATTTGATAGCAAGCTGGGACGCCTGTTACTGAACTGAATGTGCAGAAAAATGTCCCAAATTGTGCCGGGAATTTGCAACTTGCAGAGCTGGGCACTCAGAATCGTGCGCTGGGGTCATCGCAGATTCGCGTGTGTTGCTCGTTAGAGTAAGCAAGCGTCAGGTATTGGGGTGGGCGAACAGAACAGCCACGTGCTCTTTCGTTCAAGGCTCCAGCTAATATCCCTTTTTTAAGTAATAAAGATCCCTTTATTGGAAAAAATGTACCTTGCCTCCCTTTGCTCCAGCTAATATTATCTGCAGGGTTTCGTTGAAATGTTGAGGCAAATTCTCAGCTGCTTGATCTCATCAGCTTCTAAATCAAGAGACAAGGGCTCTTTGCTGTTGCCACATACCGGGACTGACGGACGACCATGGAAGAGCAAGACAAGCACCCCGAGCTACCTTTTACAGTCGGAGTGCGGCCTGGATCCTGATCGAAGACAAGCACTGAACTGAAGCACCACCAGCGAAGAGATCCGGGGAAAGCGGCAGCAAGTTCTCCTTCAGTTTAGCAAGTCACCCTCCAACTCTCGCTTTAATAATGCCCAGAGGCAAGGCGCGTCTTGCTGTAGTACCTTTCACTCCCAACAACCGTTGCAGGCACGCAGAGAGGAAGAAAGAGAAAACAAACCCTGGGAAGAAGAGTAGGACGGCAGGTTGACAGACCCACAACCATTGTTTGCTCAGGCGGCCTGTTGAGTGAACAAGAGGACCAGCTAAACTATTAACCCTCTGGACTGGACTGCAAGGAAGATTACCACGCGGATCACTAAGCACCAAAGTTATCTTCCTTGTAGAGTTGTGCGACACCCCTACCCTACGTGCTTGGGCACGTCACTGCCGGCCTGCTCGATCCGACACTAACTCCAGATCGAACGCACGTACGGAGTATGCCGCTCGCGGTCGTTTTCCCGCCCAAGTTAACAGCACTGAAGGCTCAAGGAAAGCAGTGTGAGCGAGCTTCGGCCATATGTGGCAGCCGAGCTAGCTTGCTTGCGTGCGAGCTCCGTCGGTCGCGTGGCCGACCCTACACTATGCTCGCTCGGATCGGATGCAATGTGATACTATCAGTATAAACAACCACGCAATTAAATTCGGATAAACAGATACACATAACTACAAAAATCCCATAAAGGCCAGCAGACTTGCGACACGAGAAGGATGAAGGATCGAAATTGGAAAAATGAGAGTTAAGGGAAACTCCAACCGGACCCGGGGGGGTGCATTTCGTGTGTGGGTGTTCGTTTCTATCCACGTGGACAGAAACCACGGCCCAATGCAGCATCGCAAACGGATCGGCGTGGGCGGACGAGTTTCTCGCCAAATTTGGCCAGAAAATTCCTGCGTACACGTGCCAACCACACGCCATAATTGCAACGTCGCGACAGTTCTTTTTAATGGCGTTGTTGCGGCAAACCCTAGCTACCGCTTTGGCCACACCCGTGGCCTCTTTCGCTCTCCTTCTCCCGCTCTGACATGGACCCGTCGCAGCGCCTCCTAAATCATAGCAGGCTCGCGCTGGAGCGCCCTCGGGCGAACTCGCAGTGGCCACTCTCGTTGCCATACCTCGAGTCCCGCGTGGTGCGACATTCTGTCGCCGCAGCCAGCTTCGCACGGGTTATCGGAGGACGCTAGAGGAGGCGTACTCCTCTACCTCGGCGATGAAGCGTACGCCACGGGGGTGACGAGAACCTCGCACGCCGCCTTTACAACCCTGCCTGATCATGAAGGCGGTTGCCAAGCGCCCTTCCATAGACTCTCGAGGAGGAGGAGCACCACGCAACGCCCCCAACGATCTCGAAGGAGGAGGAGCATGTGGTGGAAGCGACTTGAGCAGCGCCCTCCGGCAGCTCGTGGTGAAGCCCATTTAGATATGTTTAAGCTATGCCGGCGATCGGATATTTAATTTTCTGTTGTTATGTTTGAACTATGTTTAGCTCGTTATGAACCATGTTTGAATGCTCGCGCGTTAAAAACCTGTTTAATTCAAAAGGGCCGAACCAAATGGGGCTCACCCCCGTTCGGACAGACATGGGCCGGAAGGTCTGTCAAAAAAAAAAAAAAAAAGCAGCTAACTAGAAGGAAGAACCGCCCGAGCGCTAATCGCATGGAGAGGGAAACGCAACGCAAGCGCCTTAAGACTTCGCCAGCCAAAGCAAAGGGACAAAGCCCGAAACGATATCTCGAGCCAACCACCAAAAGAAAATGAAAAAAAAGAGCCATGGCATCATCATCATCGTCTGCAACTGCAAGGCAAGCACACTCTGTTGCCTGCGGCGCCTCCCTCCACCTCGATTTACAAAAGACACATCCCGTCGTTTTTGGCCTAAACTCTACCCATCTCTTCACCAATGACCACACGTGTCCCTCCCATCATCTCTCTTTGTTGTCTTGTTAACATCCCGTCGTTTTTGGCCTAAACTCTACCCATCTCTTCACCAATGACCCACACGTCCCTCCCATCATCTCTCTGTTGTCTTGTTAGAGCGTCTCCTCATCACTCCGAGTCGCTGTCCATGTTCTCCATCCCTTTCAACCCTCTTCGCCTCTGCATTTCAGATCAAGAGAGTTTTCAGTTAGTGCAGAGCTCTGGAGGAAACCTTGGTGCGACAGCAAGGACTACTGTTTCTAGGTACGGAGTACTTTGCATGTGCGGGTTCAATAATATAAACGTGAGTCTTTCGGGATTTAATATTAGCCACCTAAACAGTAGAGTTCATGTTATGAGATTCCTTTTTCCAAATTACCACCACTACAGACAGGGTCTGCGGCTGGCGACTTGTTATTGTCGACAGAATAACCGCGCCGAAGAGATTAAACTGTCAGTGACGTTAATCCAAACAGACAAGCCGATCAAAGATAACAACTTTTCTCTTTCATTTCTCTTTATATTTTTCCATGGTTATGATTCCAAGCTCTATCCAGGCGCGCCATCATGCGGTCCAAGCAAGCGACAGATACATGTCTCCCACACGGGCCCCACCCAGTTGGCCCACTAGTCAGCGACACATCCTCCACATCCTATTTGCAAGGGCGGGCAGAAATGTCCTGATGCTGACAGGTGGACACCCCACAGCCCAAAGAGGCCACGGGGATTTTTTCTTTTGTGGCTACTGGTAGCAATCGAGTGGTTCAACGTGTTTGGCTCTTTGGCTTGGCAAAGTACTACCACATGACACTGCCGTTTTGCAGATGGATGAATCTACTAAACCTAGAAGACTCCTCCCGTTAGGGCAACAAGAGAGCATGCTGCCAGAGAGCTAGCTCCTCCTTATCCGATCGTCTATAGTTCAGAGAGGCGGAAGAGGAGGCGACCGTGCGAGCTTGGTTTCCACCGGCGAATCCACCGCTCCCCTCCGCCTCCGGCTGCCGTTGAGGCACCGCGAGGTGTGGGGGGGGGGGGGGGGGGGTGGGGGGAGCTCTGGTTTTCGTCCTGGTGTGTAGATAGGTCCCTAGCTAGGTGTGAGTGCCTCTCGACAACGTCGATGGCGGGGTGGCGGAGTCGGTGTGTTGGCTGTGGTCCTTCCCCTCCTTCTCCGTTCCGGCGGCCTCGTCGCCGGGGAGGATGTGAAGGTGGTTCGTCAGGTGCACTTCTTCGTCCTTGTTCCTCAGGCCGGCCGTGGTGGCGAGGTGAGGGCTCGGTCGTGGTGGGCGTCCTGCTTTTGGTGCTGGTGGAGGTGGTCTTCGTCGACGGTGCTGCTCCGGCCGGCCTTGGTGGCGAGGGGAGTGGTGTCTGTCGGTGCCGGCGTGCTGGTGGTGGTGGTCCGTGGCGGTGGTGGAGCGGCTAGATGTTGGGCGGTTGCGGGAAGACGGCGCAATGGCCGAGCTCGTTCAGTGAGTCCAGATCCCGGCGCTGGCGGCGGGTGGCTCTTGCGGCCGTCTACAATGCGTGGTGGTGCTGTTCTTCCGGCGGTGCGTGGTACGGCGTCTCCGGCGTCGTCTCGGAGCTTTGGGCGTGACGAAGGATCTGATCGTGTTCTTTCCTGGTAGCTTGGGGTGCTCTTTGCACTTTGCCTGGATCCGTTTGTAATTTCTGTTTTTCTTTTGGACTGTCTTGTAAAATGTACTGAGCTGCCTTGTATCTGGTTCGGATCCTTTTCCTCAAAAAAAAGAGAGCATGCTGCCTTGCATTCTACGTCCACAACAATAAAGCCGAGGGAAATTAACTCGGTACCATCATCAATGAGGACACAAGCATCACGCGTCGTGGGCCCCACGTGACCATCCTCCCAAAGAAAAGAAAGAAAAGGGGCAACTAATGAACATACTTTATTAGGGCTTTAATTTGCGTTTTACAGGCCATCAGTTGCATGCCGTCAATCATACAATTAATCAATTTACGTGAACTGCTACCGATTTCTTTTTCTTTCCGGCACAAAATAACAGATGGTGAGTTGAGCATGTCAATGAAATGCGGATGAGGGGATTAATCGTGTTTATACCTTCTTCACACATTTCTTCTCTCGCACCTCATACCGGCCTCTGGTCAAATCTGAGAGCCACATCCCCGGGAAGACGAACTACAAACAAACAAAAGACATGTTAGTTCTGTATGGAAATACTCCTAGATCCGATCGGTTGCAGGATGCATACTTGGAGCGACTTGTCCACGAGCTTGGCCCTCTTCTTCGGCCTCTGGGGCAGCTTGGTGCCCTTCATGGCCAGGAAGTCGTCCTCCTTCTCCTTGCGAGACAGCGAGATGTAGATCCGGGGAAGCTCGAAGCGCTCCACGCCAAGTTTCTCGCCGCCGTTGGCGAGGGAGCCGTTGACCAGCGTCGAGTCGTTGCTGTGGTGGTGGCTGTTCTTGGGATCCATGTGATGCTCCGCGGCGGGCTTCTTCTTGTGCGGCTTGTCCGGGGAAAACCGCTTCTGGACGGCGCTGCCCGATCGCTCCTCCGCGGCGACGGACCTGATCGTACAGCCAAAGGGAGAAAACATGCCGTTAATCATTCATGGGATCGTGGTGGTGCTGGTGATGGTGGTTGGGAAAGGGGGGGAAGAAGGGTGGGTAAGGGTGGATTGGTGGTACTGGCAGAGAGACCTACCACAACAAGATGGATACAACAATATATGCAAAAACTAAGCAAAGCTGCTCCTAGTGCTACAGTTGATGGCCATATAGAAAGAAAAAGATGGGGGCGTTGAGATGTGTACACATATTTATAACCATCTGCCCTACCGAGTACTACTCCCTTTCCCTGCTCCTCCTCTCTTGGTGTTGAGATTCATATCATCATCGTGCTTACACCCACATATATGAATCCACGTCCACGGAAACTGAAATTGCTCCTAACTAACGAAAGAGTACTTGCTGTCATCAAGGAATTTTGCAGATATGGAAATCTAGTTGGGTCCCCCGTGCATCACGCAATGTGTGACAAATACGGTTGCTGCTGCTTACGTGACCTTATGTCCACGGATTAGTCAAAGCGGTGAAGTTACCACCCATTCAGATTCAGACACAAAACTTTTGGTGCCAAAAAATATAACTTTAAAGACGTAAATACCACGAAAATTAGGAAACCGATCAAGGACGCGATCCAGATCATCGACCGACAGTAGATAAAGAGGCATATATGATTCACCTATGTGGGAGTACGGAACCATTTTCCTATATATATATAATAAAATAAAAATCAGAAAACCTAATTTGATTTTTGGAGAAAATGAAGAATGGAGAGGGAGGAATATTTCGTCCAACTCTAGCTCTCGCTTCGTCGACGCTAGAAGACGCGGGTGGGCGAGGCGGTACAGCTCACCAGAAAACCAAATAGACCCAAACCCGACCACCACCAAAAAAAAAAACAAGCGAATAAATAACGCCGATGGCCACGATCCCACGACTCCAACAAGAACAGGCCCGGTAGTTTCTTTCCGCGGGGGGCAGAACCGGAAACGAAAAAAAGTCGCCGCGTAAAACCGGCGACAAATGGGTAGCGGGCGAGCGAGCTCTCACCAGGCCAGGATACGAAACGAGATGAGGACAGGAGGCCGGCCGTACCTGCTGTGGTGGGGCGGCTCGTGGTTGGCGTCTCCACCGGCGGCGCGGGAAGGGAAGGACGAGGAGGGCCTCAGGTTCGACGACCCCCTCGTCACGGTTGCGGCGGCGGGAGGAGGCATCAGCTTCTCCGGGGGCGCCGACGCGCGGCGCTGGATCTTGCCGCCGCCGCCGAGGGTCTGCCGGCGCTGCGAGGAGGGCGACGCGGACGAGGACGCCGCGGAGGAGTCGCGCCGGCAGCGGGATCGCTTGTTGTGCCCCCACTGCAGCAGCACGTCGCCGCCGACGGCAGCGGCGCCGCCGGTGGAGCTCGGGGAGGCCGTTTCGGACGAGTCAGAAGGGTGGTTGTTGTGGCCGTGCTCCCGCGCTGGGCTCCGGGTGGCCGACGACGACGGCGGTTGCGGCGCGCGCGCCCTCGCCGGCGCCGGCTTCGAGTCCGGCTGGGAGGCGGCGAGGTACGAGGCCTGTCGGGAACTGTCGTTGGGGGCGTCGTCGTCTCTGAAGGATCTCGACGCCGGCTTGCGGGCCACGCCGCCGCTGCCGCCACCGTTCGCGAGCGGGAGGCAGTCCGGGCTGAGTCTTTGGTACCTGCAACGACACAGATTAGCGATTTGACCGGCACAAAAGGATCTGCTGCAGAATGTAATCAGCCGCCTTGGAGTGGCTGGTGAAATGTAACGAAGAACCACACGGATCGATCGACCGCAATAAAACAGAGGAAAATCGAGAACAAAATGACCGCAGAATTCAACAATCACTAGCAGGTAAGATGAACAAGCAACGCCACAGAATCGGATGGGAAGAACAACCAAATACTTGGGCGTGAACTATGAACTCCATTCTCCACACGAACAGAACCCGAGGATGCAGAGAACGAAGAAACGGCAGGATGCTGTTCATTCAGACGAAACAGCCGGAAAATTATTGGAAACTAGGAAATTTGGAAGACGACCTTCAGAGTACAAGCCGAAGACTTCGAAATACAGAGATTAAGAACACCGAATCGGAATCAAACGCCGCCGTGCAAAGTGGCGCACTCAGAATCCAAATCACAAACCAACCAGGCCGAAGGAAAAACAGAGAATCAAAACGGGAAGCATCGGCGAGATTAACAAAGTAAACGCATAAAAGGTGAGCAATCACACGGCCTGCCAGTTCTGGCCGGCTGGCGAATCGATGAAATCCTTCAACAACCGAAGCAAAACAGAGGCCGAAACCAAAAAATCAACGCACGCAAGACAGAAACAGCACACCCTTCGATCTGAACACAAACGAACACGGAAGATACGAAGGACCGCAAGGAGGAGAGAGTCGGGAGATCTGCCGGCTACCTCATCATGTCCAATGCCGGAACGGCTTTCAGTTTCAAGGAGCTGTTCGACGCGGCGTCTCTGCCAATCGCATGGACCTCGAGGAGGCCACGCATCAAAATTGGCCTCCGGCGGGCCGCCGCTCAGGTCCGGTTCCTACCGCTCACCAACCGCTCCTTTCTGCCTCTGCCGTTCGTCTACGTTCCAGTACACGGAACGAACGAGAGAAGGCCAGGAAGTTTACAGGAAATATTGTGAGAAGAAGAAGAAGAACAGACAGAGGCGAGGGAGGGAGGAGGAAGAAGAGAGCAGCAATGGCGATGGGAGCAGAGCCCGGGGTCCAAATAGAGGCTTTATCTTTCGCGGTGTTCCGTTTCTGTCCTCGAGTAGTGCTGCCCATTCACCATTCTGCCACCGCTCCTCTGCGTTGCCAAACTGCCCCCACGCGGGTCTCCTCTCTTGCAGTTCAAGCCAGCGGCAGCGGGGATCGCCTCGCTAACGGACGTCACGGGAAACCTAAATCGAGAAGTTTACTGAAGGTGGGCCATGCGTGTGCGCGAGCCCTACATGGCAGTGAGTAAGTTTTGTGTATTTAATAATCGCGTTTGCTGTTTTTTTCTGAACGGGCGTTTGCTGTTCTCTCTAAGGGTATCATGCAACCTTGCATTCACTAGTAATCGTGCACGTGCAATGCACGTATCTAACTAATAGCATATTGTAGGTTAAGAGACATACCAAACTTACATAAAAAGGAACATGTAGTAAGAACTCCAATTTCATACAAGTTTACAGTTATATGAAATACTTCAAGTAAATTGATAAATCGTGAAAAATATTGTTTGAAAAAAGAAGAATTTCTATGTACGTGTTCTTTTACAGAAAGTGTTTACTATAGATCAAACAACACATTATTCCATTGTACTGACGCCCTATATGTCTCTTAAATAAGTAGGATAAGACAAATAAGAACAATATCCGAAAAGAAATATCTTGTGGAAACTGCCCATCAGCCCATGACGACGTCAGGTACACGCCACATGAACAACTATACTTACATTTAGAACTGTGTGGCATATCTATACAAAAAATAATTCGTTAAGTCTCTATAAACTCAACTCAAAGAATAAAAGATTGCAACCTCAAAACAACAACAGTAGCTTGGTACCTTGTTGCACAATCTAGAACCCCAACAATCAGATACAATAGAAAAATATGTACATCCATGATGGCTTGTTGCCTAGTAAGGAAAATAGAAACATTAACAACTCCCCGTAAGCAATATAGATGTACCTCAAAAACATGATGCTTGGAAGTCATGTAGAGCAAGATGACTTAGCCTTGCTGACAAAGTTTACAAAAGGGAAATGATTACTTGCATGCTGGGTGTTGCTGTGAACTAAACCATTCCACAATTGACCATTTATCTTAATTTCTACAGGATTAGAGGGTTTCAATGTTAACTGAACCCCTACACGGTTAACATCGGAATATGAGAAGCTAGGAAATACATTTGCTAAGCTATTCAGTTAATATATTCAATGGTAAAAAATTAGGCACATAAATTATGCATCTGTAGTGTGCCATTGGCCGTACAAAGACAACTGGGCACAAGCAGGTCATCCATAAATAGCCAAACAATGTAGTGACTGTAAGCCTGAACTGTTGTAACCCTGGAGCTTGTGACAAAGATGCAAACCTGCATGGCGAAACCTCTTCAAGGGAAGAGATTATGGAATATCTGGGATAAAATATCCAGTACAACCATTGGTACTCACTTCACTGATCGATATCCAGCTCTAGAATACTTCTTCCTTTTGTTGTTGATGTCCTCATTGTCCTCGTAGGTCCCGCAATGCTCTTCATCACCATTTCTTCCCACGCCATCTCGTCCTCGCCCATC
The DNA here is from genome assembly GCA_947311845.1 of Poa pratensis. Lineage (NCBI taxonomy): Eukaryota > Viridiplantae > Streptophyta > Magnoliopsida > Poales > Poaceae > Poa > Poa pratensis. The sequence continues at coordinate 34,747,310 of CAMZMU010000071.1, read as the reverse complement.
ATGCCGTCGTAGTTTTGGCAATCATCGACAACACAAGAAATTCCCCTGCAAACAGAATTCAGTCTAAGGATTAAACATCAATAATCTTGAAAACCTGAGTTTGATTTCCGTGTGATGTTTAAAGAAAACAAAATGCTTCAGAATACAAGTGATTTAAAGCTGAAAAACTGAAGTGAACATGCTTTACTTCCCTATAAGAATAGTTCACCAAATATATCTGATTATTGCAAGAGATCCCGTTTTCCAATGGATGAAAGCATAAAAACACTCTTTTCAGTCGAAACTTTAGGCGTAGTTGCCAAAACAAGAATCAAAGAAGGCTCTCGGATATAGCATTCGAAAGGACACCCATCTTGATGTCGATCCTTTCTGCCCTAACTCAAAGCAATCAAATTCAAGCATCTCGTGATATCTGTTACAGAGGATATGAATTAAAAAAGAGAGACCCACCAATTCAAAGCTGATTTCAGTTTTGTGAACTGTTATTCTTATGGATAATGGGAATGAAGAATACCTTATAGAGAGATTTTTAAAGCGAAAATCATGACAAGACATTATTTTCAGGCCATGATGTACTATATATTGTACGAACGGAAAGCATGCACCAGTCCAGTTCTCCACCTTGTTCTGTACAACCAGAGAAGGTTGCGCTTGGTAAGAACAGTTAACAATGAACTCAGATTTCAACCCTCCACATGCATGTAGGAGGAATATAGGAGAAAAATAAATGAGGTTTCTCCATGGCAATCCAAAACAAATCTGATGCTTGGTCAATCATTAAGGAAGCTAATTTGAAAAAAAGCCAGAAACTTATTAACTCAATCTCTTTCCTTTTGAAATAGACTAAAAAAATTACCAGCACCAAGATATGACCTCTCTCACTCTGTGTTTGAATTATAGACCCCATAATTCTCTACATTATGTGCTATTTTCAAAAATCTTGAATTTGGGCAATACCTGAACTTTTTCTAACGATGATGAAGATGCGGCTTGAGGAAAATCTCTTGATCCACTTGTACACCAGCAACCACGACTGTATTATTTGTGGTGAGAGCATTGTCCCTGAATTGAGACACTGGCCAATATGCATGTCTTAAAAGCAAGGACACATCTGCCTAGCAACCTCAGCAACGACCTCTGTTATCAGCTGCTTTGCCCGATAAAATAGGTGGATATTCCAGTTTTTGTGAAGAGTGGATCTGGCTATTTAGGATATAACTCAATCTGAAATTGTTGGGCATTACACTATTAGTAAGCATATTTTTCAGATGTGAGAGGCCGTAGATTTTTTTATGCATCAAACAAATGCGAAACAAACTGTATGATAAAGCTACATAAGCTCCAGGCAAGGAAACACAAGAATAACCGATTAAAACGTCAAATTGTTTGAGCAGAACAGCTTGGAATGCAAAAACGCACCTTATGCAAAAAGGAAAAATTTGCACCATAGCTGGGAAGCAATGCAGCTGACAAGCAACCTTGTCGTCGAGTCAACGATACCTCGAAAGTTTTGGCGACCCTGTCGTTGAGGACTCACCCACCTTGCTGTTTTTCGAGGTACTCCTCTCTCTTCTTATCGGAGAGTCGTGAATACCAGTTCGGTTTTTTTTCCGGTAGATTACCACTTGTGGGATTAGCATCCCTCTCTACTGGCGTGTTTGTTAGATCTTTAAACGGGGAAGGCGACCCTGATGCATACGGAGACGCAGCTGGTTGAAGTTTCTTCATGTGCAACAACTGTGATGAAAAAAGTCAAATGTAAAACCATGGGGAAAGAAATAATCATGTGGAGAATCATGGTAACTGGTTTGGCCAAACTCAAATTTGCACAAATAACACAACCTATTTAGAAATAATGCATGTATAGGAGATAAACCATTCACATCACTGTATGTTTTTCTCTACAAACAATCTTTACATGAGGTAGACCATACAATCAGGAACTCAAATTTGCACAATTCTATCGATGCATTGGTGAAAAGTATGAGTATTTAGGCAACATATTCTGGTTATGCATTCCATTCTTTTTCTGCCTTCCAAGCTAAAAAGGACACATTGTATGAGTATTTAGGCTCATATTAATGTGCTTGCTAGAGTGAATTCTGAGGATACACACATTGTACATGACCATACAGTAGTATGTCTAGATCATCAGATGCAAATGGTTTAGTCAGGTCAATGCAAGTTTGAACCAAGCTAAAAAAATTAATCTCCACTAATGCTTAAATTCAAGACCAAGTTTATATGCATACCCGCTCGCTGATCACATATGGCGACAAGTGAGTACCAAATGACATGAAAAAAGATAAAAACCAAGGCTGCATCCAGTATTCAGTCCGTGATGGTGTGAGGCTAGCTAGTGAAGAAGGATGGGAGCATTTTGAAATTGAAACTGACTGTCAGATCTTGGTTGCCGGACTTCGGCTGTACAGCGGCGACGACGCGCCGCCTCGCTCGTGGCCGGCGTGCAGGTCGCCGCCTCGTGGCGCATGGCCGGGGTGCAGGTCGCCGCCTCGCTCGTGGTCGCCGTGTAGGTCGACGCCTCGCTCGTGGCCAGCGTGCAGGGCGCCGCGTCGCTGGTGGCCGGCGTGCAGGGCGCCGCGTCACTCATGGCCGGCATGCAAGGCGCCGCGTGGCTCGTGGCCGCCATGTAGGGCGCCGCCGTGCGTCTCGATTTGGTGCCGGCCGCTTGGAGGCTGCGGCGAACTGAGGGGCGGTGGCGCTGAACTGAGAGGCGGCGGCGGGGGGCGGCGAAGTAAGGGGCGGCGGCTGCGTTGGCAAACAGAGAGGCGGCGGCCGCGAGCTCGGAGGCGACGGCGATGCGGGGAATCGTGCTGGAGGTCGTGGAGAGCGGCCGTTGCGTGGAGGCCGTGGAGAGCGGTTGTTTTTTTCGCTGTTGAATTGTGTGTAATGCCAAACGTTGCGTTAAACATTAGAATGCCGTAGACCGTATGATGGATGCATTGAACGGATGTGATGGCCTGAATCTCCGCCCTCTGGGTTTTTTTTTATATTAGTGGAGATGTACGGCGAAGTCACATCCTGTGACGTGGTCACTGACCTGTGGGTCTCCAGAACGTGCCCGTGCCAGGATGGTCCCTCAACCCAACAGAGTTTAAACCCCAGGTTTGACACTAGTGTTTTTTATTTAGGCGAAATATTCTTCAGTGGAAGACGACGTTCCCGTCGACAGCGAGTCGCCTATGCTGACTTCATCAATCTCAAGATTCGACCGTCGGCTCGGTATTTCGGAGGTGCTCATAAGGGTAGGGTGTGCGTGAGTGCGTTCATAGGGATGAGTGTATGCACGTGTATGTGAACGTCTACGTTTGTACTGTGTTTCGCAAAAAAAACTGACATGTGGGTCTCCCACCCAAAGGGACATAATTTCATGCCATTGAGTACATGACATGCAGGCCCCACCTGTAATGGACTCAATGTCAGGATGGCTACATCGTCCTCTTCCCTACTTCCTCCGTTCCAAATTAGTTGAATTAGATTTTTTTCAAACATCGATGTATCCATATTTATTTAGTGCTTAGACACATTCGTGTCTAGATAAATGTGTGACAAGTATTTTGAAACAGAGGTACTGGACTACGGTGCACCTAACCTGAAGCGGGCGATAGTTGTGAAGACGTCGTCACTTGCGGACTTGGGTCGTAATCGGGAACAAATCGCCTTGGCATCCGTGAAAATAAATGAGCAGTAAAATTTTGGAATGTCACCCGATCAACAAAGTATTTGCTTCGCTTCCCACCCCTTTTCAAGCAAAACCTCATCCAATGACGGCAAAGGCCAAACAAATCTCAAATACTTATCTACGGTAAGAGGTGCATCTGCAATCTTTAGTTTGAAGGATACCAGCTTATATGTGGAGTCTTACCAACTCACATAGTGATGGTCTGATAGAAGGACTATATGGTATATGTGGTGAGCAACCAAAAAAAACATAGTGATGGAAGGAGGAGAGGAAGAAAATACCTCATGCAAACATGCTCCCCTCGCCTGGCCGAGGCGGCACGGTTATCCGCCAAAATCCAATCCGTGGCCTCGCAAGGACACAACTTCCTTTAGTTTTGAATTTTGGTTTCTTACTCCTTAAGTCTACGAGTTAGAAACCTAGTCGGCTTAGATCGTTATCGCAATATGAGTTCATTCAATTCTGCTATATATATGACCAATCGCCAACCACCAAAGGCACAACAAACCGAGTTACGGTTTTCAGGGACGAACCCAGAACAACATTGGAGTGGGGGTACTTCCTTTGAAGATTCAAAAATTTCAAATATTTTTCTTAAGAATTCTACAGAATTTTAAAAATTCGAGTGGGGTATAGGCCCCCACTCAGCTCTCTTTGGGTCCGCCCCTGACGGTTTTCACCTCAGAGAAGTCTCTGGAACCTCTTGCTCTTATGATCATATATGGGAGAGCGGGAATTAGGTTTTTGAAAGCGCATCTTCGCTGCCATATCTGGTTGTGTTTTTGCCGCCATCCTTTTCAACCGATCTTTGTCAACATTGTCGTCAACAATGTCACCACTGCAACAGCCACCTTTGTGGTCAAACAATTGGTACATGCGCCATGCCTTAATCTCCGTGTAATCGTGTTTAATGTTTTATCTTGTTGTTTGCTCAATCTAGTATGTTAGAGAATTACATGTTAGTATTTTATGTCATGATTTAATCACGAAATCATCCAATAGATTTAAGAACTCTCGGTGGTTGCAAGTAAACCTGGGCATACCCCAAGTCGGGCCGGGTTTCGGACCGGGCTTGTTAAAGCCCGGCATGCAAAAGTCAGGCCCGAGCCCGGTCCGACCCAGAGCATGTACAAAACACCTAATTTGTATCGAAATATATTAAATAAATCCGTTTCGGAGTATAATAATATATATTATTTCTGTAAAATGCAAAAATCATCAATTTCTGGGCTTTGTCGGGCTTCCGGGCCGGGCTTATGGTGTGAAACTGAAACCCAGGCCCGGCCCAACGCTGGGCTTTCGGGCTGGACTTCTCGGGCAGGGTTGCCCATGCTCAGGTAGCTACAAGACCATGCCGCACGGCAAGCTGCGCAGTGATGCGAATGTGGGATCCTTAGCTGCGCGAGAGAACTGTCCCCAAACTGAACCAAGAAAGTATCACATCACCGAAAACCTAAAATGTAGCCCGGGCTACATGGTGCCCGTTTTTCCAAAAATTTAAATCGACATTTTTAAGTTTTCAAAAATCGAGAAAAAAATTCGGACGTAGATATTGTCGAGATCTGCGATCATGCAAATTTTCAACTCCAAACTAGAAGGATTGGGCGCGCGTTGCCGCGCCGCCTGGTGATCGCCGCGTTGGATCGGTGCGTTTCTTCTTCAGCGTGTCGGAACATAGCGTTTTATTTGTGGGGACCTGGTATCAGTAACCAGTGAGTTTGGACGCGTGGGTGCGACGTGTCTTCCAATCGGGATGTAGGGTGTGATCGATCAAGACGTGGTCGATTCAGTTCGTCGCGTGGCTGTGTGACTGTTCCATGGGCTATAAGTTCGACTGGGGGGCAGATGGATTAGACACTTCCTCAGATCGCAGTGCTATCTTCGTTTTCAGAAGAGCCAGCTCTGCGATATGATGCCTGGTGTGATCGGTAGGTCATTTGTTGATGATTTTTTATGCTTGCCTTTGTGGATATTGTTCCATTTTGCGGTTGTTGAGCGTGTAGATGGTTGTATTTAGTTCAGTCCTGTGATTGCTGTAGGTGCTCGGGTGACAGTGCGAAAGCACTGTTTATCAAGCAGAAGGTTGGTGGACCTGCCTCTAAATTACAGATAGAGCAACGGATATACATGTTGCACCTATTGCAGTTTGCTTAATTACAACTCGGAAATATAGAACACCTTGACTATCTACTCTTAAATGGTCACATCAGAACATAATTTGCAGACTTTCAAATAAAAATCAATAGAGTGCTCCTTGTGAATGATCTGCTACGTCCAGAGAACAACTGTAGCATATGGCAAAAATAGATGGGAGCTTTCTATGCGACTGCCTCATGACATAATAGAGAAGACTTTGACCACTTGCTGAAAATCAAAAGAGGTTGAAAGCACTGTACCTAGTCATTTTATCAAGAAATGTCCTCACTCTATAATTTACACACTTACATGTGAAGAAGAACTGCACATCTAATTATTTTGGAGATAAAAATCATTACATGATACTATGTGCTTAGGAGGTAAATGAGAATCAGTATGTATGCAAGTACGCAAGAACAACTTGATTCACACAGTGAACGCTGGGCTTTAATGGAGCAGAATGAAATCAATCTGGGTATTACCCAGGCCTCATCAAAATGGAGAAGAAAACAGACACCACTTGGGTTGCCATAGTTGGAGACCTGCTGAACAGAGAAGCCTTGATATTTCACAAACGGAAACAAATGAGGCCACTATTATAAACTCCAGGACATGTTTTAATAGGCCATAATATCATATCTCCGGCTATACAGCTCCAGCCACCTGATTTCATAGCAAATCTTCAGCAAGATGACCCAAAAAAATCTCCACGGTGGATCCCACACCAGCCGCCATAATAAGCAATTTATAGCTGCTAAAAAAAAGGAATGTCAACATCATGCACAAAATAAATCCGAAATAGCAGAATACGAATGATTATGCACAAAACAAAGATGGTGTTCTGCAGGTGGTCTTGCTAGCACAATCATTGTTAGTAATTTTCTAAGCATCATAGTTCATACACAATAGATTCAGAGTGCATTCACGAAATGGTAAAACCCAAAGAGTTCGATTAGATACCGTTCCATCAATACTGATCTCACATCTTAATAACTTCCTATGTATGGCCGCTTAAAAATGGCAATAAGCCGATAAGAAAAATAGATGTAAATTTATCAAAATCGTGTATGGCACAAGTGTGCACAAAATATGCATCACTCGAGCAGGGCATTCATTCCTAATATCAGATCATACTAAAGAGCCTTCAGGCATCACACAAATAGGATGCAAAAAAACATGCAGGTAATTACCTTGTCTTCCTCTTACAGTCAAGCAATTCAATATTAGATGTGAAGGGAGGGGTCCTCTTCGATTGCATACATACTCTGAAATCTGCACACAAGCATGGATATAAGCAAATGAAATAAATTGTTAGATGATAAGCATCACATACAGCTTATTTTCAGAAGAAAGATAAACCCAAATAATAATAAAATATACCCACCGTAATGCTCCAAGACAGGGATAATGGCACTCACTCGTTGACTGCAGGACAACAGAACTCAAAAGCCTACAGTTCGAGTGAAGCCATGAACTGACTGCAGGAAACAGAAGCTTCTTTGGCTGAAGCAACGTTCGTTCAATAGAATAAATTGAGCAAGAAAACATGCATTCTATTTAAACACTACAAAGAAGTTCATTTTCTTATTGAAATTACAAACGTATTTTGGTTTTCATGCATAGACTAAAGATAGAGAAGGCATAATTAGTAATAGCTTGGTCTACCTATGCAAAGTAAGTATATTTATATAGAAAGGAAAGGAAGTGCTCAAGATAATTTGTTTGGAAGTAAAATGGTCATGTAAGCTTCTACCACATATCATTTTCTGAAATTCACACCAGATATGCGCTAGATTTGTTTTGTTGCTATCACCCACATTGCGGATCGCTTTATTCTAACACATATCTTCAACATAATAGTCATGTTTATTTAACACATATCTTCAACATAATAGTCATGTTTCAATAACCTAGTGGCCAAGGAATTAAGGTCCATGAGGTCTAGTATGCTAAGACCTCAAATGGTCATTTTCTTGTTTCATGTACAACGGTGCGGCAAAGAAGAGGGCACTGGTCACAAAGATAAAGTAAGTGTGTATAGGTACAAATTTACTTGCATGTATGCAATTAAATAATTCTGAAAAACAAGCTACGAATACAAAGCAATGACGGGTATAGAATATTAACTACATCAAGCAACAATTTATTTAAAAAGTTTGGACTGCAGTACAGATGAAAAGGAAAATAGATGCAAACCCGAGACGAAGTATATGATAGTGTCAAACTTACCAGAAAAATTCACATAGATGTAAAAAAACCAGGAAGGGGAGGGCGGAGATTGCCTTACCTCGCAGATAGAGAGGATGGTGGTGTTGCAGGAGCCTGTAGCCGTCGATGTCCCAGAGCTCATACCCAATGCGGTGGCAGGAGTGGCCAGTTAACTATCACGTGAAAATACCTAAAACATCAGACAGAAGAATAAACACAAATTCAGAAACACATATATCAATATAAACGGAAAGGTGTGCTGGGGTGTTAGCCCGCGGCGCATGCCACACAGGGACGCTGTGTGTACTGTGTACCTGCCTATTAATCTGATACATGTACTTGCCGCAGTAGTACTTTCTACAGTCATCTTTGAGCAAAGGGGCCTGCATTACTCCTTTTACCTGCACATGTACATTTGCTTTTAGTGCACAATTTGCTGAAATAATCCATGCGGTTGGCTGGTATACAACCTTGAACTTCCCTGCAATGTCGATAAAAGGTAGTCATTTATTTGATGGGCAAGTAGATGACACTATTGCAAGAAATTCAGAGCAGTTTGTCGAAATTTAACACACTACTCTTCCAGATAAGCAAGTAGATGACGCATTTGCAACAAACTCATAGCAGTTTGTCGAAATTTCACATAATACTCTTGCAAGAAAGCTAAACATGTACTTACATGGACGTGCCCTGGTAGCTCATCCGGACTTCCGCGGCCGAGGAAGTCCAGCATTTGTAGCTTAGTGCATAATGTAGAGTTAGGATATCAATTTTGCTGAACGGATATTTCTATGTCCATATAATCTCCTAACATAATTAGTTAAATAACTGAATGGTGCCAGTATATTTGATATACTATTAGGAAAAAAATGTATGGACCCTTACAGATTAGAATTATTGATAATCTGGTTGTAAAAATGGCGAAGAAATAGGGGAAAGTGGATAAACATGAATCTATTCAGACAAAATATAGCTAACTGCGGATGAAGAACAAAATGTGCTCCGTACATTCCAAAATCTTATCCTCAATGATACCTAAGAGGAGAAGACATTGCAAAAAAAACATTTTTTTGCTTTCCCAAGCATTTCGAAAGTTTGAAACCCCAACCTTCAACATGTAATCAGCAGAAATAATTTCAAAATCTTCTAGTTGATACTCGTCCTCAGTGCCATCATCCTCAGCTTCACCTGTTGACGAATCAACCTGAAATATAGCACAAGTGGAGTAAAGCACATTAGTTTCAATGTGGCCCAGTAAATTGGAAATGTGTTATCATGCGTGACACCCATTAAGAACACCCCAGACGCAGACATAGTTCATGTTTAATACATGTACAAAGCACACCCAAGTACCAAACTGACACAACTCACACGAAAAAGTACCAGAATGACAATTTTATCTTACCCTCAAAAAAATGTATGATTTATAGACAGAAATGCTGACAGAACTCAAGCATTCAGAGCTTAGGAGATTAGGTAGGTTACATTTTAGCCTACAGGTTGGTTTGAATGTTCGATTTGATCAAGAACACCTGATCCATCTATTGTGCTTTCCCATAGTAATTAGCGATAAAAAAGCAAACATAGGGAAAGAGAGAAGGCAGAGGATACCATACCTCCGGCTGTTGCAACCTGTAGTTACCGACAACAGCAGATCGGGTAGGCAAGTGACCAACAGCTTGCAGATCTGGTGGTCGTTTAGGAGATCGGGTCGAGGTAGAACGGGGAAGCTTCAATAGAGACGGGCTGTAGCGCCCGTAACCTCCATGGCAGCGCTGCCGAGCTCTCCAACGAATAGGAGGTCACGCAGCACGTACAGACTGGGGGGCGGAGGCGAGGGGGTGGGGATGAGAGGAGCCGGCGATGGCAAAGACAACCCCGGCGGTGTAGAGGCGATTTTCCTGAGATGGAATAGATCGAGAGGGAGGCGCGTGAAGGGGAGAGGGAGGGTGCGGTGGCAGGAGCCAGTGGCGCTCCGTCGCAGGGGCCGGCTGCGAGTAGGAGATCGAGCACAAGAGGAGGCGGCCACGGGGACGGGCACAGCCACGCCAGGAGAGCGGGGTCGAGGCGCCGGGCGCGAGGAGGAGAACCGGGGCGCTCCTACAGCCGGCCATCATGCACGAGTAAAGGAGACACGGGGAAGGGAGGTCGGGCGTGGATGGAGGAGCTCGAGCAGGAGATGGCGGTGTCGGAGAGCACGGCCAATGGAGGTAGGGGATCCAGGCGACGGCGTCGGGCGCGAGGAGGAGAAGGTCGAGGATGGCGGTGCGCTCCTGGAGCAGAGTAGGGCACGGAGACTTCGAGGTCGAGACAGAAGGAAGCTACCTGCACACCAGGAACGCGGGCGGCAAAACCGCCGCCTCCGGCGCAGATCCGAGACGCCGACCAATCCTCCAAGCCAACAAATCGAAAGCTGCAGACCTGAAAGAAGAGATGGCGCAAGATCAGGGGAGGAAACCAGGAAAAATTGCACCGCAAAAGAAGCAAGGGAGAGAAGGAATCAGAGACTCGGGAGCGGCGGCGACGGAGCAACCCAGCAGCGAGCCGCAACGAATGAGCCGAGACCGGCCTAGAAGCCTAGAGAAGGGGAGGGAAGGAATACGCGTCCCACACGCGTCGCCGTCGCCGTCGCTGTGCGGGGCGGTTCGACCTTCCGCGCCCAACGAAAGACACAGTACAACAGATTAGACCGACAAACGGGACCAGGAAATTAGCTAGCCCACTCGCAGTGAAAGACCATGTGTAGCAGAAGAAAACGAAGCAACCAACTGTGTCACTGATTTGCGGGCCCAGGACGTGGATGAACCACAGGCCTGGAATCCCAGGGAGCTTAGATATGTTAGAGATTTGTTGTATTTGGGTCTGCACAAAAAGACAAACGGGTGGACCCAGGTAGTGAACAATACACCGTTTCAAAAATTTGAAATATTCTCCGATTTGTCTTTTTTGTACAGCCCAAAATACAATGGTTTTTAAGGTAAAATTTTGCACGCTTGTAGATCACAACACTATCCACATACGTGATTTTTTCGTGATTTTGAAAACTCAAAAATATCATTTTTAAAAAAAATAAAAAAAAACGGCTCCATGTAGCCTGGATTTCAAAAATCCACTCTCATCACATCACCATTCACTCTTTGTCAGATATACCAGTGCAATGAGAAACTGACTGCAGTTCTCATGGATTCAGTTCTATAAATTCACATAAACTAAAATTTTACTATCACCTTGAATCACGCCAAAACAATAATCGGGGGTGGTACATCTGACACTTTACACATCCAAAGCTCATGGTCGATAGACTATGCTTGCAGATCTTTGCTAAAAGATCCTGTAGAAACATTACATGTTTACAAGTCACAACAATATCATAAAAAAGAACATTGAGAATAATAGGGCCTTCAGCATCTCCCATAACAAGAACCTAATCAAGCATGTTTAGTACGTTGTTGTGGGATTGCTGTTGTTTTTCCACCTTGTCCAGACCAGGACTTCCAGGGTTATAATGGTGATAAGAAGGATGGCCAAGTTGAAACCGTAGCCGATCTTCCATGAATTACCGGCACCTCCAACTTTGATTCCCACGACAATGTTGACGGCTGCAAGGAAGAGCACAAGCCTGCCTACCCAGTGGTGATACCAGTTCCAGAATTTCCGGTACTTTGAGTCTTTGTTGGGCCGCAGGAAGAATGCTAGAATCTGCAAAGTTGCATCTACATTCAGGTCCTTGTACAATCTTTTTGGTTGAAAATAACAGATATTATACCGCTCACATTTGCTTCACTATTGACAAATTAACACGAAGCAGTATGAATAACACTACAACTGACATGATTACTTCAAGCAGAAAGCACATACCTGGAGGATTCCTAGCACAAGCACAAATATGCCAAGGCCTCTATGTGCAGGAACGTCTGCTTGGATCTTGCCGTACAGTGATACTCCAGCCACAACACCAGCCAGACCGAGGATGAAGCCCACGAACTGGATACCAGCATGAAGGTAGAACCACAGAGGGTCCCAACCCCTGCAGTACCGAGCGACGATAGCCCCGATAGGCAGGAGGACACCCCAAGCGAACAGGTTGAGTGCCCCATGAGTCCTTTTCAGCCCATTCGGAAAGGAGGAGCCTGAGGAGCTGCCTGCAAAAAACGAATTGCAAAATTGTTTGATGGTCTTCAGAATTGCTCATTTCGTAAAGAGTAAAAATGCACCATTAGTCATATGAGTTTGCTCGGTGTGCCATGTGGGTCCTAATTCTTTTATAAAACTCCCTGAGTAGGCATTTTTTTAAAACTCTCTTGAGTAGTTTTTATTCCAATTTTGTGGTACCTTAGGACGCAAGGCTCACTGCGGGGAGGACGGGGAGCTCGGCGGGAACGGAGGAGGCATGGGGGTGACGAATAGATGGTGATGGGATATGGCCGGAGGCGGGGAAGATGAGCTCGGAATAGAAGGTCCGGCAAGCCAATTTGAACCGCTGGGAACCTTAACCTTAACAAAGCCTTTTGTCCCAAACAAGTTGGGGTAGGCTAGATATGAAACCCTGTCACGAGGACTTCTCAGGAGGTCACCCATCCTGGTACTACTCTCGCCCAAATGGGTTTCATATCCATGGGACTGGCTAGTTTTTACGTTGGCTCGCCAAGCCTATCACAACCCTTAGATATGAAACCTTTCATGAGGACTTTCCAGGAGGTCACCCACCCTAGTACTACTCTCGTGGGTTTCATATCCATGGGACTGGCTAGTTTTTACGTTGGCTCGCCAAGCCTATCACAGCCCTCCTCCTTTATCCGGGCTTGGGACCGGCTATGCCTAGAAGACAAATGTAGATTGAATAGTGTCACAAAAGCTAGATTTGTCTTTTTTGTTTCTCAATGCTCCTTTCGAATTTGGAACTGAAAATTTAAGAGGTTGGAGACACATATTTTGTGAACACTGATACTTTTTTCGTAGAATTTTTTAAAACATTTAAAAAAAATGGTGGCATGGGGAGCACTGTACGGTAGGCGCGGTAGCCTGCTGCACGGCCATGTCGCAACTGATCTCGCCCATCTCTTTTTGAAAACAGAAGGCTCGAAATGAGCCCGGCTTTGAATTAACGAAGCCTTCAACCGGACCTCGCCCATCTCTTTACGTGCGTAGCTACTTCGTTGTTGTACGCTCGTCAAGCGGTGGTGTCTGGCGTGGAGGCAGGAGGACGAGGGCTGTTCATACCATTAAGGGCTGTTTTGTGAAAAATTGGCTGATCAACCCCCTGAACAACTTATTGAGAACTAGAATTGTTGCTATGCAAGTTGAAAGAATTAGGACCTTAATGGCACGCACCGAGCAAGCTTATAGCACTAGTTTTGCATTTTACTCTTTCGCAAACTGGACTGGCCGCATAAGTGTGATGAAAAGAATGAACCGAATTGGTGATTGAGTCATCAGTCACTCATCACATTACTTATGGTCTACGAAGCACCGATACGGCAAAGTTCGAAGTATCCCCGTCCCGTACGTCTCCGATACGCCGATACGCACGATACGGCTTCGATACGCGTATCGCGAGCGTATCCTATATTCCCGACTAAAAAGAAACGAAAATAATGCCGATACGCGGCGAGGACGGCGGCGACACGCCGGGGACACGGGCGGAGGCCATCCCGGTCCAATCCCATTAGAAACCCTAACCCTCCACCCAGCGCTCTGTCTCTCTCTCTCCATTCATTCGCTTGCAGGACTGGATCGAGCCCGGCCACTGCTTCACGCGCCGTCGCTGCCGGCCGAAATCGGGCTGCCGCCGGCCAGAATCGGGCGTCCGCCGCCCCGAATCGCGCCGCTGCCGCCCGGAATCGAACCTCCTCCGCCCCAATCACCCATTCCCCGCCCGGACTGGCAGCTCCTTGGCCGGATTGGCTGCTCTCTGGATGGATTCGCTAGTAAGGTAACTTCTCTCCTCCCGCCATTCCTGCTTGCTGTGCTACCTCTGGTTGGCCTCTTGCTTTCTTCTTTCTTCGATCTGTGCTTGACTGCTTGGCTTCTTTGATTCCTCCTCTTCGATCTGGTGATGTTGATGCTGTGTTTGTTACAAGGCATGGATCCATGTATGTACCGTTAGGTAAGCAAGCTACAAAGCAGCTTCTTTACTATTTTCAATTTTCCATGATTTATGTCCATCTCAGATTCTAATAGCATATGATGTATTTGCATGTACCACAAGCTGCTGGGTTGGTCACGAGCATGGATCCATGTATGTACCGGAGGACATGAAAAGGAAACAAATGGGCAGTATTTTCATCTTAGTATATCACGCATTGATATTTTCTATCTTTATTACATGGCATATTATTATTTTTACATATATACTCGCCGTATCGCCGTATTGTTGTTTTCTGAAAATGCCGTATCCCGTATCGCCGTACCCGTGTCGCCGTATCCGTCTCGCCGTATCGGTGCTTCATAGCTTATGGTTAAACTGCCATTCTCAATTGATCTGTAGAAGATATGGTAGCTGATTTGAGCAGGGGAGAAAGATCACGATGAACTGTCACAAGCAATTTCTTACTCCCTCCGTCCACAAAAAGATGTCTCAACCGAAGCCAAATTTGTATGTACCTACACACTAAATCATATCTAGATACATGCAAATTTGGAATAGGTTGAGACATCCTTTTGTGAAGGGAGGAGTACAATTTAGCTTAGATTGTGACTTCTGTTATCCTTGAGGTACTGGACGCTGAAAACTCAGCTATCGAATTTACCGAAGCAATAGTTTGAGACATACAGGTCCTGAGATTTCAAGCTTGTGTTTTGATCATGTAGGAGTGACAAAGCAAAATATAAACAGTACCTGTTTTCATTTGATCAGGAATTCAGGATAACATTTGGCATTAGATGGTTAGCAGAAACGAAGGAGACTGAGACTCACCAGTGGTGAAATCAAAATTCATGGAAGTCTTGTCCTGGTGCTCGGCGAGGCGGTCGTTGACGGGGATGGCGGAGCCGAATGCGAAGAGCACCTGCTGCTGCTTGAGCGGCGAGTCGAACCTGAGCTGGAAGGCGAGGTAGATCTTGGCCTGCTTGATGAGGACGGTGTGGTCGCCGTCGTTGGAGAGGAGGAACCCCCTGTCGGCGACGACCAACTGGGGCGACTTGCCGTTGAGGGCGAACTGCTTGACGTGGGGTTGCCCCGTCTTGCCGACCCAGCCGACCATGGCGCTGGAGCCCACCATCAGGCCGTCCTTGGAGAAGCCCATCCCCACCAGCCCGAGCTGTACATCGCCGACAGCACCACCCGCAGCACGTTGTCCCCGTCCTGCGCGTACTGCAAGAGACAGCAGATTCGGCTCGGTGAGAGAGAATCACCGCGGATCTAGCCTACTGGCTGGAGGCGGCAGGATCGAGCTGCCGAAGCATTGGCGGCACGTACCCGGAGAACGAAGTTGTTCCAGACGGGCTGCAGGCCATCCCCGAGTAGTTGCCGGCGAGCTCGGTCGGCAGCTCGTCGTCGCAGGTCTGCGCCGTCACATCAGGCGCGAGGAAGACCAAAACGGCGGCGGCGAGCGCGACGAGGAGCAGCGCGCGCGCCATTGCCACCCGGCGGCGCGAGAGATCTACTGCTGTGCGTCCGTATTACCTCGGAGCTAACAGTAACAGGCAAATGGCAAGCTGAATTGTTGCTAGATAGACTCCCGTTCGAGAGCAATCAAGCAAAGCTGATTCTTTCCTGTAGTAGAATGGTAAGTGGTGGTGGTTGGCAACAACTGCAACTGGACGTGTCTAGCATCATGTCGATTGTGTTTAAGATATTCCTCTTCGCTTTGCTGGTGAGCTGCTGGGCTTGCAGACAGGGAGCTTTCGTCTTGTGACGAGCACTGTCAGTCGCTGGATCTGGAACCATACCAGCAGCGCACGAGGGTCGCAAAGGCAAGATTGCCACCCCATGTGGGCGCATGCGCCGCCACTTGGCCTTTTTTTCCAATCCTATGGTTGCCTCGATCGATTGCCGTACAAATGCGCAACCATGTGTTCGAGTTTTCGCAGAAATTATCCTGTTTCCCATGTTGCCATCGCAGATGTTCAGGTTCTTTAGGGGCGTGTTTGGTTGGTCACGTGACCTCAACCAATCCTGGATATAAGAACAAGCCTTTGGTGAGTTGTATGGCTTCGTGTCTTTGCATCGTTGCATTCAAAAACACTGTTCTACTTAGTCCGGGAATGCTCAAATCGCCCGTTTTTTCTAGGGCCAACCCAGTGCATGCAAGCGAGTGAAGCTAAGTGCGTGTTTGGTTGGTCGCATGGAAATTTGCCATTTTGCATTTGTGGCTCACTTGGGCCTGGCTGAGGTAAAATGGGAGCTGAGCCATGTTGTGCATATAGTTTGGTTGCCCACAATGTTCTAGCCAGACCCGTTTCGCTGTGTACAAAAATTCAAGGTGGTTGTGTTTGGTTGCCCAGATTGACGATTACAGCCACAAACCACCATGTTTGGTTGCCCAGAATGTGGATGTTCCACTTACCTTGCACGCCTAGTGGTGAGCTTACCAGCCCATTAAGGTTTTAGGATGTTCATGGTTTAAGGTACATACACACTTACAACCGGCACAAATACACAATGACAACGATCAGGACGAGGATGATGAAGTCTTTGATGTCGCCTCTAGGTTTGCTTGATCCAGCTTTGCTTCCTCCTGCTTTGCTTGATCCAGCGCGGCTTGATCCACCATGTCCTGCTTTGCTTCCTCCATCAAGGCCTGATACAGCAAGGCTTGCTCCAGCATATCCTGATCCAGCTATGATTCCTCCACCCATGCTTGATCCAGCATATCTTGCTCCATGAAGGCTTGATCCAGCAATGCTGTCAAAGTGCAGAGGTTCTTCGTGCTGGGAGTAGAAGGCAGCCTGTGTCTCGCTCAAAGTTTCAAACCTTTCACAGCTATTGTTGGGGAAGTTGTACAGCTGAGCCGAGCAAGCACCCCAGGTTGTGTAGATTCCTGGATTCCTTCCTCTGACATACCACTACAAGGAAGACATACTTCATTAGGGTACCATGATCAATGAAGCAACAAGTTGGAAAGCTAAGAACACACGCGATGAAGTAAAGCAACATAAGCAAGCATGCATTGATTATCGCTACAAGCAGCACAAGTGTTTGCTACCTAGCTAGTATGGTGTTAACCTACCACCACATCAAAAGAGGGTGTCATCCTAGCTACCCAAAATATACAGGCCATAACAAGTTTTGTTGTTCTAGCTACCCAAAATATACGGGCCATAACAAGTTTTGTTGCCCTAGCTACCCAAAATATACATCATGATCATGATCTTCAGACACCATCTAGCATGCTTGCACCACCGCCACTACTCAGACGGCGTCCGTGTAGTAGTGCCAGTTGAGGTAGTTCTGGAGCCAGAGAAGACGGTGGTCCTCAGCCATCAGAACAAACCCAAAGCCTTGCGCCTTGTTGTCCAGGAGGTGGCCAAGGGCAGCAATCTTGTCGCTGTCACTGAAGGTGCCCTTCGCACTCATCACAACCTCGATGAGGCCGGGGTGCACGTCGACAGGCACGCTGTCCCTGATGGCGGTTACCACCTCCCGGACGACCTCGGTCATGCTCGTGAAGACGAGCACCTCCTCGTCCACCAAGGCACCCCTCTTCCTCTTCCTCTCCCTCTCCCCCGACCCAGGTGCCTTGGGTGAAAAACCGTCAGCCTTGGCGCCTCCTCCGAAGTCAGCAGCAGGTTCAGGCTCCTCCGACTCCTGCGTCTCAGCATCTTCAGCCGAACCAAGAGTCTCAGCTGATCCCATGGCATGCTTACCATTGGCAAGGTCGTAGGAGAAGATGGTCTGCATCTGAGTGTAGTTCTGGATAGGCTTGTTAAGGAACTCAGCGTCCTTGGGGTGATCCTAAGGATAGAAAACAGTTAGATAGTTAGCGGTGTTCGAACACAACAGACAGTTTGACAGTTAGCGATGGCGTATGATGATGCTAACCAGAATGTGGCCTCTGAGGTGCTCAATCTCCAGGATGATGCTGTGGGTATCCTCATCCCAATGGGCGCCACTCAAGTCCTTCAGCTTCGACACCATGATCCAGCTCCCTCTCCACTTCCTGAGGTGGTTGTAGATCTGAGTGGAGGTAACCTCCTGCGCACAGAATTCGAAGACAAGCTTCGCAACTGTGTTCAGATGCACCTCCTTGAAGCCCTTCTCAGTCCTCACACCGCTGGCGATGATCTCGCACATCTTGTTCAGCGCGAAGGTGGAGAGAAATGCAGACCACTTCATGGTCGTCCCCATCTTGCTCTTCTTCTCCTTGCCACCAGAACAAGGCGTGGCCAGCACCAGATGTGACCCCAACTGAGGCACCTCGAACCTCTCCATGGGTTGCTGCTTCTCCTCCGGCTGTGAGTCCGGGACAAGTGAGAGAGAGAGAGCTGGCTCACTTCCTCGATCAGAGACTGGCTAAATTCATCGACGGTCATGTCCTACAACGGCGACGACGATCAACTCCACTTGCACAAATCTACCTCCTAAACATGCTCAAACTAGATCATGGCCTAAAGATGAACTCAACTAGCACAGATCTACACAAGCTATACTAGCTAGGGTTCGATTGTGCTTACCGGCATCGCCGCGTGGAAGACCGGTCGTGGAAGAAGTGGTCCGTTGCTGGCCGTCGAGCTTCGGCCACCGGAGTGGAAGAAGGCACCGCTTACCTGGTCGTCGTCGGTGAATCTTGGCCCGGGCTGTGACCTCGATTTGGGGGGGGGGGGGAATGGTGGCGGGAGCTTCGGCGGTGAGAGGAGAGGGGTGAAATAGGGGAGTGAAAACGCGGGGCGGTGAGCGAAATTTCTCCCGCCACCATTTTCGCGAGCACACGCGTGCCCCCGCGACCGCGCGCCATCTCCCTTGGCTGCACGAGCTCGGCCACCCGGATCCCATTTTGCCTTGCGAGAGGGTGGCTCAGCTGAAACGGTGGAATCGGTCGTTCCTCTCGGGCCTGGCCCAGGGGTGCTTTAAGTTTCGTGCTCATGCATGGAAGAGGAACAGGCCAGCACACCAAACGTGCCGAAAAGAGTAAAAACGTGGCGTTCTAGTAGCGCGTGACTAACCAAACACGCCCTAACTTCCTTTGTCAGAGATGGCATGGAGGACGCATTTACATCCTCTCACCTCCCTTAAACTTCTCCATTTAATTCTCTCTAATCTGGACAACTATAATTCGGTTTGAAATTTTTTGTACATGAAATATGTGTGGGTTGACAAGTAGTTTTCATTCCCGTGCTCGGTTTCATGTTTCATCTGTTGTATCATCCAAAGTTTTGTCTCGTGCGGGTTGACCAAAGTTTGCATTATTTTTGACGAATTTTGTGAAATTTATCGCACTCGGTCGAACGTTTGAAATTTCCTTTGGCTAGTTGATCGATTTCGCGTTTCCTACAACTTTCGTGTTGTAACTTTTTCATTTAACAAACGTATATGCATATAATATACTGTATATTTGCTGAACGAGTTCATGGTGTGGTTGTGCGTTAGCTGCTTCGCCCGTGTCGGACAGCTCTTGCCGATTCCTCCACCACCTCACCGCTGACATATGACGCGCCGTTATCCCGCTCTCGCTGCTCATGTGCCCCCTCACGTGTTCATGGTGTCCTACTTCATCGGCGCTGATGAAAACTTGACTGGTGCTAGCGCAACTACTGCCGCTACCTCCGCCTTCATATCTTGCTCGCCGGCGCCGCTGTTATCTTGCTTCTCATGTGATCGTCACATAGACGAATTTGTTTAAGTGTGGTGGTATAAGGTAAGCTCACCATGTGGCCAACTGGTGAGAGTACACGAAACTCGTATGCAACCAAACACGAAAATAGGGAAAAATAAGGAAAAAAAGAAAAATGATGTGCAGACAACTAAAACGAACTGCGCAACATGGCTCATGTTGCGTTTTTACTCAGCCAGACCCTAGTGAGCCACGGATGCAAGAAGGCCAAAAAACTATGGGGTAACTAAACACGCCCTATAGCATCTGCAGAAGCACCCCAAAATCACCCAAGGTCCATTGAGTACCATCCATAGTGGCACTCCCATTTGTCCGGCACCCCCAGCTGGGCTTCAAATTTGGCGGCAGCCTGGGTGCCGGACAAGCTATCTGACAGGCAGATCCTCCTTGTTGGATGTATGCCCGAGAGACAATAAATATACATCTATTTCATGATTAATGTATTATGTTTTTATGCTATAACTGCTATGGTCTATAAATATGTGATTTATAGGGAAGCTCATACCCACGTGTAGAAACATAATCAAACCCTTTTACCCTTTGTCATGTCTCTGACAAACTCGTTAATACTGGATGACCTTGCTTTCCGGTCATGGACACAAGCATGTGTCATTATTAATGAGAGCGTATTGTTGTCTCAACAATATGACTGAGAAGACCCAAAATAAAATATACTACGAGATCAAAGTTTTGGTGTATATGGTATAGTCTTAGATTGTTCTACTTGTTTATTCATTAGACCATGAGAATTTATGGTTGTGTATATTGGAGAGATTGCTTTGGCGCAGTCAAACGTCATGGCGTCACTGGGTGGCCATAACGGCTGTCATTGGGTAATCTTGAAGATATGCATTTAATCATAGTAGTTAAAGATTGGAAATTACTCCTCTGGTAATAGAGAGATACATCCTGGATCCACTCTAGTGGGAAGGTCCATAGATAAGTCGGCGCAGACAAAGATCATGATATTATATCATGGGGATACTGGAACATGGGTAAAGAGTAATGGCATCTCACCGACAACGACGATAAAGTGACATAGTGAATGAAAGCTCTCATCCATGGTAGTGTCATATATCTCGCCTCGGGTGAATGATGAGTATCGCGAAGTAATGGGAATATACTTGTTAGTCAACAGGTTCAACAGAGTGTCTTCGTTAACGATAGCAGTCATTCAGTTTGTCCATGGATCTGACCCTGACCAGTGATTGGATAAACACTTCCAATTATAGCTACCCGTTATCGAACCTGTAGGGGTCACACACTTAAGTCGTCATAGTCTGTTGTGTATGTTGGAGGTCCGAAGTAGAGGAAGACTTCATTCGGTATGTTCCGGCATGATAGAATTATGTTCAGAGATTTGATCAAAGTAATATTGAGGTGTTAGAGGATTTATATCGGTGGAAATAATTATCCAGTATATTTTGTCGGCGGACACTGGGTGTCCCGGATAATGTAAATATGTTTATATGATAAGTAATTAATTATGGGAATTAATTAGACAAATATTAATTTATTTAATTAATAAATAAAAGGGAAAATTATTTAAATGCCAAGGCCAATAAAAGTAGGCTGCCACATGGGCACTAGAAGCCCACCTGGCAGCCGCACCACCACCAAGTGGTGGTGGGCCGAATCCGCATGGGGGGGGGAGATTTCCCCCCTTGGCCGAACCCTAGTGGGCCCTAGCGGCCCATGGGGGGCAGGCGACTAGGGCGGAGGAGGCCGAAGGGCCGCCGGCCTAGGTGGGCCCCACCACCTGTAGGAGTTTGCGCGATAGAAAACAAAAAATTTCTCTCACATGCGGAAGCAACACTCAAGATCCTATCTAGAAGATTCTAGTAACGGGGAGAGTAGTTCATCATACCCTCGAAGAACACGCGCGTTGAACGTTTAATTCAACGCAGCTCGGTGAAGTTGTTGACGATGTTCGATCCGATCAGCACCGCAAACGAGCAGCACCTCCGGAGGCTTGCACACGTACAGCTCGATGACGTCTCCCTCTTCTTGATCCAGCAAGCTAGAGGGAGAAGTAGGTGGGATCGATTCCAGCAGCACGACGGCGTGGTGGTGGATATGGTGGAGAGTTCCCGCGGGCAGGGCTTCGCCAAGCGGTGCGCGGGAGGTAGAGGAGCAGCAAGCCAGTGATGCGGCCAAGCCTCTGTCTCTTGGTGCACCTCTCCCTCTTCTTTATATAGGCAAGGGGCTGCAGCCACTTTATTTCCAAAGTAGAAACTCCCTCTTTCAATAGTGGTAACCCCTTCTCATTTAAAAGGTGGTAACCCCCTCTTTCAAGAGTGGTAACATCCCTTTTAAAGGGCTACCCATTGAATGGCTGCATGGACCAAGTAGGACTGGTCAAATGGACCAGTGGGCCACCCTTGGTCGTTGGGGACAGGTGGGCCCCACTATGGGACCCTCCGGAACCTTCTAGAACATTCCGACACTCTGCCGAAAAATCCCGAACTTTTCCGGAACCCTGAAATCAACTTGCCATATATAAATCTTTACCTCCGGACTCTTCCGGAGCTCCTCGTGATGTCTAGGATCTCATCCGAGACTCCGAACAATATTCGGACACCATTAACAAAATTATCCCAGAGCTACTCTAGCGTTACCGAACGTTAAGTGTGTGACCCTACGGGTTCGAGAACGTGCAGACATGATGGAGACACCTCTCCGATCAATAACCATTAGAGGGACCAGGATATCCATAATGACTCCCACACATTCAACGAAGATCTTTATCGGTTGAACCACTATGTCGTGGACTACTATAATCCGTATACAATTTCCTTTGTCACGCGATATTTTACTTACCCAAGATTTGATCGTCGGTATCACTATACCTAGTTAAATCTTGTTACTGGTAAGTACTCTTTACTCGTTCCGTAATACAACATTCTCTGTGACTAACTCATTAGTCACGTGCTTGCAAGCTTTACCGAATGTGCACTACCGAGTGGGCCCAGAGTATATCTCTCCGAAACACGGAGGGACAAATCCCAGTCTTGATTCATGTAATTCAACAAGCACTTTCTGAGATACCCGTAAGACACCTTTATGATCACCCTGTCACGAAGCGATGGTTGATGTCCCCAAAGTATTCTTCCAGTACCCGGGAATAACATGATCTCATGGTCTAAGAAATAGGATACTTGACAATAAAAGGCATGACAATAAAAACTTAATGAAACGATCAATATTGTTATGCTTAGTTGGGTCTGTCCATCACGTCATTCTTCTAATGACATGATCCCGTTAATTAATTAACAACTCATGTTCATGGTTGGGAAACCATAACCATCATTAATTAACGAGCTAGTCTAGTAGAGGCTTACTAGGGACGCAATGTTGTTTACGCAACCACACATGTATTATGTTTCCGGTTAATACAATTATAGCATGGAAATAAACATATATCATGAACACGGAAATATGATAATAACATTTATTTATTATTGCCTCTAGGGCATATTTCCAACAGTCTCCCACTTGCACTAGAGTCAATAATCTAGTTTACATTGGTAAAAATCTAACACCCATGGCCTTCTGGTGTTGATCATGTTTTGTCTGTGGAAGAACTTTAGTCAACGGATCAGCGATATTTTGATTCGTATGTACTTTGCTAATGGTAATATCTCCTTCATTGACATGCTCACGAATTTGATGAAACCGGCGTTTGATATGCTTGGAACTCTTGTGACATCTTGGTTCCTTGGCTAGAGCAATGGCACCAGTGTTGTCACAAAAAATCTCCATGGGATCCAGTGCGCTCGGAACAACGCCGAGTTCAGTGACGAACTCCTTCAGCCATATCCCTTCTTTCGCTGCTTCAGAAGCGGCCATATACTCCGCCTCTAATGTAGATGCCGCAATGACGGTTTGCTTGGAACTCCTCCAGCTAACCGCAGCTCCATTCAAGATAAAGACATACCCTGTTTGAGATTTCGAGTCATCTGGATCAGTATCGAAGCTAGCATCAACGTAACCTTTTACGGAGAGCTCTTCATCACCACCATAGACAAGAAACATGTCCTTAGTCCTTTTTAGGTACTTAAGGATATTTTTAACTGCTGTCCAGTGAGCCTCTCCAGGATCACTCTGGTACCTGCTCGTCAAACTAAGAGCATGGGACACATCCGGTCTAGTACACAACATGGCATACATAATAGAACCTATGGCCGAGGCATAGGGGATTTTCTTCATCCTTTCTATTTCTGTTGCCGTAGTTGGACACTGAGTCATACTCAATGGCTTACCTTGTAACATGGGCAAAGAACCTTTCTTTGCATCCTGCATATTGAATTTCTTCACTATCTTCTCAAGGTATTTACTTTGACTAAGTGCTATTAAGCGTCTTGATCTATCTCTATAGATCTTTATGCCCAATATGTATGCAGCTTCACCAAGATCTTTCATTGAAAAACTATTATTCAAATAATCTTTCACACTGTTAAGCAGCTCCACATCATTCCCAATAAGTAATATGTCATCTACATATAAAACCAGGAATGCAACCGAGCTCCCACTCACTTTCTTGTAAACACAAGCTTCTTTATAATTTTGGACAAATCCAAAACCTTTGATCACCTCATCAAATCGAAGATTCCAACTCCGGGATGCTTGCTTCAGTCCATAGATGGATCGCTGAAGTTTGCACACTTTATCAGCATCCTTAGGATCGACAAAACCTTCAGGTTGTACCATGTACAACTCTTCTTCAACGTTTCCGTTGAGGAACGCAGTTTTGACATCCATCTGCCAAATTTCATAATCGAAATAAGCAGCAATTGCTAGTAGAACCCTAACAGACTTTAGCATCGCTACGGGTGAGAAGGTCTCATCGTAGTCAACTCCTTGAATTTGTCGAAAACCTTTTGCGACAAGTCGAGCTTTATATACGGTGACATTACCGTCAGCGTCTGTTTTCTTCTTGAAAATCCATTTACATTCAACAGCCTTACGGCTATCAGGAAGGTCAACCAAAGTCCACACTTGGTTTTCCTTCATGGATTCCATTTCAGAGTTCATGGCGTCTTGCCATTTTCCAGAGTCTGGGCTCATCATCGCTTCCTCATAGTTCATAGGTTCATCATTGTCTAACAATAAAATGTTCAAGACAGGATTACCGTACCATTCAGGAGCAGTACGTAACCTTGTCGACCTGCGAACGGGAACTTTGACCGAAGCTGCATGATCACTATCATCAGCTTCTTTCTCTCTAGCTGGTGAAGGCGGTGCCTGAAGATCCAAATCTTCCTGCGCTGCGCTGCTCTCCAATTCGGGAGAAGGTTCAATAACCTCGTCTAGTTCTATTTTCCTCCCACTCACTCCTTTCGAAAGAAACTCCTTCTCAAGAAAGGATCCATTCTTAGCAACAAAAACTTTGCCTTCGGATCTGTGATAGAAGGTATACCCAATGGTTTCCTTTGGATATCCTATGAAGACGCATTTTTCCGCTTTGGGTTCGAGCTTATCAGGTTGTAATCTTTTGACATAAGCCTCGCATCCCCAAATTTTAAGAAACGATAATTTTGGCTTCTTACCAAACCACAACTCATATGGTGTCGTCTCAACGGATTTAGATGGTGCCCTATTTAAAGTGAATGCGGCTGTCTCTAATGCATACCCCCAAAATGACATTGGCAGATCGGATACAGACATCATAGAACGCACCATATCTAATAAAGTACGATTACGACGTTCAGACACACCATTACGCTGTGGTGTTCCAGGTGGCGTGAGTTGGGAAACAATTCCACAATTTTTCAAGTGCATGCCAAACTCGTAACTCAGATATTCCCCTCCACGATCAGATCGTAGAAATTTGATCTTCCTGTTACGATGATTTTCTACTTCACTCTGAAATTCTTTGAACTTTTCAAATGTTTCAGACTTGTGTTTCATTAAGTAAATATACCCATATCTACTCAAATCATCAGTGAAAGTTAGGAAGTAACGATATCCACCACGTGTTGGAATGCTCATTGGTCCACACACATCAGTATGTATGATTTCCAACAAATCACTCGCCCGTTCCATCGTACCGGAAAACGGTGTCTTAGTCATCTTACCCATGAGGCATGGTTCGCACGTATCAAATGATTCAAAGTCAAGTGATTGAAAAAGTCCATCAGAATGGAGTTTCTTCATGCGCTTTACACCAATATGACCTAAACGGCAGTGCCACAAGTATGTGGTACTATCATTATTCGCTTTGCATCTTTTAGCATCAATGTTATGGATGTGTGAAGTACTACTATCGAGATCCAACAAGAATAAACCATTTACGTTGGGTGCATGACCATAAAAGATATTACTCATAGAAATAGAACAACCTTTATTCTCTGATTTAAATGAGTAACCGTCTCGCAATAAACAAGATCCAGATATAATGTTCATGCTTAACGCAGGCACCAAATAACAATTATTCAGGTTTAAAACTAATCCCGAAGGTAGATGAAGAGGTAGTGTCCCGACGGCGATGACATCGACCTTCGATCCATTCCCGACGCGCATCGTCACCTCATCCCTCGCCAGTCTCCGTTTATTCTGCAGCTCCTGTTTCGAGTTGCAAATATGAGCAACCGAACCAGTATCAAATACCCAGGCACTACTACGAGAACTAGTAAGGTACACATCAATAACATGTATATCAAATATACCTTTGACGTTGCCAGCCTTCTTATCCGCCAAGTATTTGGCGCAGTTACGCTTCCAGTGACCGTCTCCCTTGCAGTAGAAACACACAGTGTCCGGCTTAGGACCAGCCTTGGGTTTCACAGGTGTGGCAACAGGTTTGCCGCCCTGAGCAGCAACAGATTTGCCACTCTTCTTGAAGTGACCCTTTTTGGCCTTAACCTTCTTGAAACTGGTGGTCTTATTGACCATCAACACTTGATGTTCTTTCTTGATGTCCACTTCTGCAGATTTCAGCATCGCAAAGAGCTCATTAAGAGTCTTATTCATGCCTTGCATGTTATAGTTCAGCACAAAGCCTTTGTAGCTCGGAGGGAGCGACTGCAGCACCCTGTCAGTGATTAACTCATCCGGGATCACACATCCCAGCTGAATTAGGCGTTGGATATAGCCTCCCATGGTGACAACATGTTCACTGACAGAGCTGTGCTCCTCCATCTTACATGTATAGAACTTATCAGAGATCTCATATCTCTCAGCGCGGGTCTGAGTCTGAAACATGGTTTTCAGCTCTTCAACCATCTCATAGGCGCCGTGATGTTCAAAACGTTTCTGGAGATCAGTGTCCAGAGATGTAAGGATGGCACAGGCAACTATAATGTGGTCATCTCTGCGCGTCTCAAAGACATTTTGTTCTGCTTCAGGCGCATTGTCTGCAGGTGGGTCACCTAGCGCAGCATCGAGCACATAATGCTTCTTACACCCAGTGAGGATAATCCTCAGGTTGCGGTGCCAGTCAGTGAAGTTTGAACCAGATGATTTCAGTTTTTCTTTCTCAAGGAATGCGCTGAAGTTGAACTGAGCTACGTTGCGGGCCATGATCTACAACATTTTAGCAAAGACATCTTTAGACTATGTTCATGATAAAGAGTTCATTTTAATCAAATTACTAACGAACTCCCACTTAAAACAACATCCCTCATAGTTGTCTAGTGGTACACGATCCAAATCCACTACACCAAGTCCGATCTTCACGAGAGAAGATGTAGTTTCAATGGTGAACATCGAAATGTTGATCATATCATTCATATGACTCGTGTTTAACCTTTCGGTTCGTCGTGTTCCGAGTCCATGTCTGTACATGCTAGGCTCGTCAAGTTAACCAAAGTATTTCCGCATGTGTAAAACTGGCTTACACCCGTCGTATGTGAACGTAGAGTTTACCACATCCGATCATCACGAGATGCTTCAAAACGACGAACTTTCGCGACGGTGCATACTAAGGGAGAACACTTTATCTTGATATTGTGTGAGGGATCATCTTATAATGCTACCGTCGAGCACACGCAAAATAAGATGCATAAAAGGATAAACATCACATGCATAAAAATATGTGACATGGTATAGCCCTTTTATTGCGTCTTGATCTCCATCTTAAACGCACCGGCATGATCTCCATCATGGCGCCATGTTCATGTGGCGCCTTGGTTGTCTCCACCACGTTGCATCCCATATATTGCTAACTCATAGCGATAAATAATGCAATTACATGGCGTTTGAAGTTGACACGCAGGTCATACAATTGATAATTAAGACAACCATATGGCTCCTGCCGGTTGCCGTACTCATCGACATGCAAGTCGTGAAACATTACAAAACATGATCATCTCATACATCACAAATATATCATATGAAACAGTTTGGGCTATACCATATCACAAGCACCCCTGCAAAAACAAGTTAGACGCCTCTCCCTTATTCTTTGCAAATTTTACGTGGCTTAGGGCTTTCGAAGAAAGAACCGTTCTTACCTACGAACATGAAACCACAACGGTGATAAACAAATTATTAACAACCCGTTGTAGATTAAATCTTAACTATAGTGGGAGAGACAGACACCCGCAAAGCCACTTATGCAATACAAGTTGCATGTCAGTCGTGGAACAAGTCTCATGTACGTGGACATGTAAAGTTAGTCCGGGCCGCTTCATCCCACTATGCCACTAAGATTCAAAATACACAAAGGAAGTAATAAAAAGATTATCAACGCCCACATACACATATGTGTTCTACCCGTACCAAAACATCTACGCATAGATCCGGCTCTGATACCACTGTAGGAGTTTGCGCGATAGAAAACAAAAAATTTCTCTCACATGCGGAAGCAACACTCAAGATCCTATCTAGAAGATTCTAGTAACGGGGAGAGTAGTTCATCATACCCTCGAAGAACACGCGCGTTGAACGTTTAATTCAACGCAGCTCGGTGAAGTTGTTGACGATGTTCGATCCGATCAGCACCGCAAACGAGCAGCACCTCCGGAGGCTTGCACACGTACAGCTCGATGACGTCTCCCTCTTCTTGATCCAGCAAGCTAGAGGGAGAAGTAGGTGGGATCGATTCCAGCAGCACGACGGCGTGGTGGTGGATATGGTGGAGAGTTCCCGCGGGCAGGGCTTCGCCAAGCGGTGCGCGGGAGGTAGAGGAGCAGCAAGCCAGTGATGCGGCCAAGCCTCTGTCTCTTGGTGCACCTCTCCCTCTTCTTTATATAGGCAAGGGGCTGCAGCCACTTTATTTCCAAAGTAGAAACTCCCTCTTTCAATAGTGGTAACCCCTTCTCATTTAAAAGGTGGTAACCCCCTCTTTCAAGAGTGGTAACATCCCTTTTAAAGGGCTACCCATTGAATGGCTGCATGGACCAAGTAGGACTGGTCAAATGGACCAGTGGGCCACCCTTGGTCGTTGGGGACAGGTGGGCCCCACTATGGGACCCTCCGGAACCTTCTAGAACATTCCGACACTCTGCCGAAAAATCCCGAACTTTTCCGGAACCCTGAAATCAACTTGCCATATATAAATCTTTACCTCCGGACTCTTCCGGAGCTCCTCGTGATGTCTAGGATCTCATCCGAGACTCCGAACAATATTCGGACACCATTAACAAAATTATCCCAGAGCTACTCTAGCGTTACCGAACGTTAAGTGTGTGACCCTACGGGTTCGAGAACGTGCAGACATGATGGAGACACCTCTCCGATCAATAACCATTAGAGGGACCAGGATATCCATAATGACTCCCACACATTCAACGAAGATCTTTATCGGTTGAACCACTATGTCGTGGACTACTATAATCCGTATACAATTTCCTTTGTCACGCGATATTTTACTTACCCAAGATTTGATCGTCGGTATCACTATACCTAGTTAAATCTTGTTACTGGTAAGTACTCTTTACTCGTTCCGTAATACAACATTCTCTGTGACTAACTCATTAGTCACGTGCTTGCAAGCTTTACCGAATGTGCACTACCGAGTGGGCCCAGAGTATATCTCTCCGAAACACGGAGGGACAAATCCCAGTCTTGATTCATGTAATTCAACAAGCACTTTCTGAGATACCCGTAAGACACCTTTATGATCACCCTGTCACGAAGCGATGGTTGATGTCCCCAAAGTATTCTTCCAGTACCCGGGAATAACATGATCTCATGGTCTAAGAAATAGGATACTTGACAATAAAAGGCATGACAATAAAAACTTAATGAAACGATCAATATTGTTATGCTTAGTTGGGTCTGTCCATCACGTCATTCTTCTAATGACATGATCCCGTTAATTAATTAACAACTCATGTTCATGGTTGGGAAACCATAACCATCATTAATTAACGAGCTAGTCTAGTAGAGGCTTACTAGGGACGCAATGTTGTTTACGCAACCACACATGTATTATGTTTCCGGTTAATACAATTATAGCATGGAAATAAACATATATCATGAACACGGAAATATGATAATAACATTTATTTATTATTGCCTCTAGGGCATATTTCCAACACCACCTAGGTTGGTGCGGCGCGCGGGCCCCACCCGGGCGGTGGAAGGAAAGGGGGAGGGGGAGCGAGTTGGAGTTGGACTCCCCCCCATGGCCGGCGGGTTGGGGAAGGGGTTCTACCCCTTCCCCAAGTCCCCCTACCCCTTGGGCCACCTATATAAACCCCCCAACCCCTCTCTATTTGGACACACAATTTAGACGCGGATTTAGAGGCTCTCCCACGTCTGGGGTATCTCTTCATCTAGATCTAATCTCTCTCTCCCTCTCCCATGTGTTGGGGTTCTCTCCACCTCACGTACACCAGTAGCTCTTAACTCTGGCACGGCGAAGCGCTGCTGGACTCTAACGGACGTACGTGTGTGAGCTCTCGGAGGGGTGAAGTGTCCTAGACGCTTGACCCTCACTCTGCTGGGTCTAGAAGGCTGTATGAGGGATCGGTAACATTCTCACCGCCAGGCTTGGCCGTGAGAATCTTCATCAGGCTTCATCGACATCGTCATCGACACCTATTCCGCATCTTCGTGTCGGTAATGATACAATACTAACCCTGCTTGTATCTTCATAGTTGTTCCTGCCTGTTGCGTAGGTCGGAATTTTTAAAATTCTCCTACGTAACCCAATACTACTGTCATATACACGGGGTACAAAGGCCGGAATCATTTGCCCTCTACACATGTCCTCCAGTTTCCTCTAGCTGGTGATTGGCACCGCCACCGCCCATGTTGTCGTCATCGTCGCAACCCCTTGTCGTCACTGCCACCACGCAGTTACGTGAATCGCCGTCTCCCCCAGTTGTCCGAGTTGTCATTCTGCGTCACCGCTGCTCTTCCTCTGGTGCCACCAATTTCTCCCTCCTGACCACCGCCCTGTTGTCGTCATAGCTCAATTGTTCTTTGATTGCTATTAAATATGCTATGGATAGTGACGATGAAATTATGTTTCATCAAATGGTGGAAGAGGACGCCAAGCTTGTAGACGAAGACACAGAGAATCAAATGGTCTCGTTGATCTGCTATCTGTGCTGGCGGAGCTCGATGCCACTCCCAAACGCGGAGGATGGATGACTGGACAACTGGCCAACAATAATTGTTATAGGAAATTCGGTCATGTGCTGATTTTCAATGTATTTTCGCAGAGCCTAACAAACAGTGATCGCGATTTTCGTTGTTGGTGTAGGATATAGAGGAAAGTGTTCATGGACATTGTGCATGGTGAAAGACTCTTTTATTGCAAGGATATCTCGACTGAAGGTGAAGTTTGCCAGGATGGACATCTCGTCAACCACCGCCCTCCAAGCGATGCCTTGCTGTTTCAACCGTGAAAAACCCCGCCGCCCCTGCACATGCAGTCATGAAGCCTCTGCCATGCGGCAGCCTTTGGAGGCGACGAGGAAAGGGAGTACCGATTACACCCCTCAAATAACAATGTACCCCCTCAAGTCATACCCTACAGGCGACTCTAGGGTTGTTACGTGAGGGGTGTAATCGCTATCCTGATATTAATAAATTCCATTTATCAAAAAATACTTTCAACTTGCTTCTCACGTGTATTGTCCATCACCTATGGTCGATCTGTACCATTGTGGCTGCGACTCTCAAGGAAACATGTATTCTCCCTTCTCTTCGTTCTCCCTTTCCCTTTAAGAGTCGCAGCCGCCACCCTGGCTTCTCTCCCCCTCCTCTCGGCGGCCTCCCCGGCCAGAGATACGGGGGGAGGAGGTCGGCCCTCCTCTGTATATCGGTTTAGATCTAGGCTTAGGTTTGCTCTGTCCTGGTCCTACATGGTGAATGGCTTGATATCGTGTTGTTTCTTGCTCTTGGTGCCGGCGGGCGGCGCAAGCAGCGAGTCTGTCCGCTCCGGTGGCGGTGGTCCATGGTGAACGACATCGACCAGCGTGGGATCGGGCGGAGGAAGCTTAAATAAGTCCGTTTCTTGCGGATCTGGAGGCCACAGTTGGGATCCGGTGAATCCTTCTCAAGCTCGTCATGGAGGTGAGCTAGGAGGAGTTATGTGCGTTCCTGGCGGTTTTTGCTAGATCTTGCAGCAGGGGAGCCCAGAAGCTACTCCCGAGAGTGCATCCATGGTGGCTCTTCGTCGGCTACCATCCAAGATGGTCGAAAGGAGACCAGTCCCACCCTCTTCGTCCGCATCGGCTCTCTCCAGTCGGCGATTCAAGGCGATCAATAACCTTCTGGCTGCCATGCCTAGTTGGAGGCCCCTCAACTGTGAAGTTGGCTCCCGACCCCTCGCCCCAAGTGGTCTCGTCCCCGATGGCGACACGTTTGGATGTGTCGTGGTGCATCAGAGCTGGACCTGATGGCGTTTATATAAATTATTCTAGGGTCCTTTGGGCAAATAGTTTGGACATGTTTGTACTTTTCAGTTTCTTTTGGTCGTTCTTGCGTTCTGTCACCGTTGTTATGAAAGCTTCTACGTCCCTCTGGGACCGCCCCTATTCTGAAAAAAAAGGCAAAGCTGCTACCGATCATCACATAGTGGTTTCAGGGACACCCTCATACAGAACACAATTTTTTTTAGCACTACAGACAGAGTGACAGTTTTTGGTGTGCATGCGAAAGCACACGTTCCGGCACTTTCCAACTTATCTTGGAATGTGATATCCTTGAACCTTGATGTATTACCATTGTTTGGAAATTCTGATACCATTTCAGTCATGCATCAAGAATCTTTTGAAATTTGTATATCCACTTGTCTTCTCCTGTTCCATTCTACTGTGAAACATTTTTCTATGTGTTCTTTTGTTTTTCTGAAGCTGCCTCCCGAATGAGCATGAGAGACTCGTCGAAGTCATCGAGAAGATCATGAACATCTGGAAACTGTTCTTCATCAACTGCTAGGACTAGCTTGATAATGTTGGCATAACTCTGATAGTGCATAGTCAGGGCCTGCAGTACACATCGAAACAAATTGATTAACAGCCGTAAATCAATGATATCACTTTCCAAGAGAAAACGATCAATGGTATCCAATGAAAGTTAATTTGAGCCATCAAATCCTAAAGATAATGAGCCCGATAGGAAAGTTATTGATTTGAACTTACATGTGGATGCCCATAGACGCTTGGGGCAATGTAGACGATAGGGTGGCCATAGAACACCACCTTCTCGGTTGGCCCGGCCACGTTGGAGAAGGACAGAGTGGTGTTCCTCATCATGCCGTAGCACAAAGAAGCTGCTGCCTGTGGAAAGTATATGATAGATCAACACTTTCAGCCAGGTTACAAAGCTACAACAATCAAGGGCATATTAAGAATATCAAAACGATGGAGCACCTTAATGCCGAAGATCTTCATTACGACCGACCCGCTCCAGAACGTGAAGACCGATTCCATGGAGCTCTTCTTCCTGCGCGCAACCTGGGTCGCCTTCCGGACGTACTCGAGAGGGTCATTGTGCTTGGCTATGTGGAATGGGAGTATCATGTAGCCGAGCCGATTCCCCCACTGCGCACCGTTGTCTTTGCCAGACTCCATCATACTAGCCAGCGTCTGCACATAACACAAATTAATTGGCATAATGAAACTTCTGTGGTGTTTTTTCTTTCTTTCTGAACTAACATGTTATGATCAGGGAGGATAGTTGGGAAGGTTCTTTACATGAAGGCCAGGCGTCTTTCTTAGGTTGACAAGAAGAGTTGACCGCACCTTGATAGTCTCCCTGCCACTTTCTAATACAAAATAATTAAGGCTGGTTACAACTATCTCATGGAAGAACAAGGCGACCAGCTCAAATTAGTGGAGCTCACCTGTTTTGCGTAAATAATACCGAGACAATGCCGCAGAAGTCACTCCAAGCAGTACATCATTTATAGTCTGCAGAAGTACACACGGGGAGAAGAATTTGCATTTCAGAGGCTAATCGTCTCTGACATATGGGATATGTGTATAGCCAAGATATATATGATCGAGGATTCACATACGCAGTTCATGGCGTTCTTGACGTACTTGACATCGTCGAGGCTGAGCGTTCGGTTCACGAAGCGCTTAGGCCGGAACTCGACGCCGTCCGCGCCCTTGAACAGCGTCGGCGGGTCGCCCAGGATCGACGTCGCCGTCGCAACGAAGCACGCCACGTCCACCACCGTGTGCCACACGAGCACGAGCAGCGACATCACCCACGCAGCGAGAGCAGCCATGGCGCCCCAGGAAGGCGAGAGCAGCGAGACGCCGTCGCCGACGGAGTGGTGCACGTGGAGCACGACGGCGGCGGCGGCCTCGGACGTGGGGAAGTCGAGGACGTGGAGCTCCCACAGCGGGCGGGAGTGGTCCATGGGGAGCGTGGACAGGGAGGAGACGTAGTCCTCCAGGGCCCTGTCACCGTCGGCCGACGTGGCGACGGGGTCCAGGTCCGGGACGATGACGTGGTCGTCGATGTTCACGATGGTTCGGACCCACTTTGGTCTAGGGTCCTCCGTCAGCCCGTCCAGTACCTGCAGACATGATGAATCGCCATTGAACGCACGATTATAACCTTTTACGCACGGCGCATGAACACCATAATTGTCGTTAACTAGATTCGAACGGCGCGGCTCGCCGCGCGGCGCTTGTTTCTTCTTTGAATTTCTTGCCCGTGGTTATCACATTTTATACAGATTATTGAAAAGATGATTTATACCCATATGTATAAGCAAAACAGGATGATAATATCCGTAATGCCAAGTTGTTACTCGGAGTTGATTCAAAAAGTATTTTGACAATAATCATCATGTATTATAGACATTAATAAGAAGAAAATTAATACCTCCGGCAATAAAATATATAGAAAGTTATTGCACACACGTCAAGATCATGCTGATATTTACACAGCCGAGACAAACACATCAAAATAGGTACATAAGGAGGTTTAATAGGTTTATATGCATAACATGTATAATAGAGAGGTGGAAACATATACAGTGAATGAACAGGCTAAAAGCAATTAGAAGTTGAATCATAATAACACAACATACAATGAATGCCGCAGTCACATCAATGTCACAGTGCACATACATAAGTTGGAACATTGGAGCCGCTGCAATCTTTCGTTCATCGACGGGACGGGATAGCGAGCACACCTGAAGTAATTGATAAGATCCTTGTTAATCTGGGAGAGTGGGAGACTGAATTAAGAATGGTTGATGTACCCGAGCTTATCATTAATCCTTCGGAATCTTGTAGTACACCTGCTTTACAGGTGCTGGAGGTGTCACGACCACTGTTTCTGGGTGGGGGCGGTAATGTACCCGAGCTTATCAGTAAATGCTTCATAATCTTTGAGCATGAACACACAATGTTTAAACGCATCATCTATCGATATGCAAATCAACGCAGGTATCCTACAGTTCTACCGCATGCTTAACTACACATCCATATGCATCTTAGTGCTCATAATCATGAGCTATCATCGTTGCATTATCATGAAAATAGCTAGAGGTCAAACTTTTGCTCATTGCCTTCATTATGTGCAAACTACACTTTATAATGGCGACTATGTTAAAACTTGCTGGAACATTCGCCTCTAAAGTTTGGCAAGCTTTTAGGGCAGATAGTTTAGGATCTGCCAAAATGGGGGAGATTTAGAGCTCATTTGTATTTTTTGCTCATGCATGAACTACTATGATCTTTTTACCATTTGCAACTTAATAAATATGCTCAGATAATCTTTTAATGTGGTGGTGTATCATTATGTACTTACTATGACTATACCGCAAGTGACTTGATTTTTTATAGCTCAAAATCCAATCCAAAATTTCCAGTTTTCAAGTTTTGTCAAAATACTGTCTGCCATGTCCTATGATTTTTCTAAAATCCAAATCAGCTATGTTTGAGCTGCTATTCGGAACAAAAGCATTGAAATACAGAACTACTTACAAAATGGTGAACAAAGGCACTTAAATAAGGCCATAAGAGGCTTAGTAGGCATGTTTCGTGCAGTTCAATAATGTAAACTGGACACTGGAGACATGATCTCAACGAATAGATAAAAGGCAGAAAAAGACAGTCCTGGTGATGATGCAAAAATAAAATACCAACAGGGGGTAGCTAGAAGCAGGCACAAACTGATAATATGTACAGACAGAATAAGTTTAGCCTGCAAGAACAAAATGCATAATTAGCTGAGAGCTAACTTGAGTCCAGACGTTAAACACTTTGGTTTCCGGAGGATGACTTAGTTCTTGTTTTTCTTCTCCAAGGTTCATTAGCCGCACCTTGATGGTAACCTATGCCTGAGGGAGCCAAACATGGATCACAACTGAATATGGATAGAAAAGATAAAGGAAACTCAAAAAATCAATAAGCTAATGTAATGGTAGTCCTATTGCAAACTGATTCAAGACCTAAGCCATAACTCTTGAATGGAAAGAAAAATGTATAGTATTATAGAGTTGTTTAAGCACATTTTAGTCTGCTCCTGATGCCAAGTTTCCTGAAACAAAGGCTTGTTCACACATGAATTCGACGAAACATTCCTGACAAATATTAATGGGCAGAGTGCAGTGGGATGTAGTTTCTAAAAACATTAGTTGGGAAATAAGCTAGAAAAATATGGGAAACAAAAGGCACATAACAACAGTTCCTAGCGGAATTATTTCAGTTTAACTCATTTCCCCCATACAAAGTGTCCAGAACTCCAGATTCAGTTTCTAGCTCCATAAAATCACAAATGCACTCATTGAGGTTGTCTAATGTTCAGTTTCTAATTTCACATGCTGGCCCTAGCAAATATATTTTGGCCTTCATATATCTAATGAACCTATTTACGCTGGTCTATCTGACAAAAAAAATAGGTAAAGAAGAAGACGGGTGCTCAGATGAACCTCAACCGACTAAGAACCATTATTTTAATTTATATTTTGAATTGGAATCAAGCTATTTTTTAATTGTACCTTCAAGACTACAAAACTGCGCCAAAATAGTGAACAATCAAAACCCCATTCACACATTAATTCAGCATATATAACACTGCCAAGTCAGATTCACTTTCCAAAAGAAGCTAAACCAAAGCACCAGATGCAGTTCAAGTAGCGATTCTCAGATCATACTTTCCAAAAGATAACAAAGCAATAAATAATTACATCCATTAAAGAAAAGAGCATACCAGACTGCATATTCACCACCAATACACCAATGGAAGGTTACATTTCGTCATATCTCCACCATAAGCATAGAGAAAACTGAGAATCCGAGGCCTTGTAGAACTAATCAGAAGTACTATCTGTACAATATCCACATAAACATCATTAGATTTCTCATCACATATAAAACCTGGAACTATACAAAAAGATGAAAACAAAATTAAACTGCAAAGAAAGCGAGCTGAAACAAATATGACACGGGTACATATGATCGAACAGCTACACAAACTGTCGCAAATCGGATCATAATTTAACACCTAATTGAAGGCAACTTTATAGCAAAATAGTTTTCGGTTATTAGTCATGTATATATTATATACGACCAAACTGTGTAGATATTATATACGACCAATCAGTTTTCAGTTATTAGTCATGTATTCCACTTTGGTGGATATAACAATATAATATATTGCATCATGTTACATAGTATTTGATCTAGCATAAATATACATGATGTAAGCACTGACAAAAAAATAAGCAAAGCTGGCAGCACACACATATCTCACACCACTAAATCCAATACGCCACCTTGCTGCCATCAAATACAACCACACAGAGTCAACAACCCCTATCTTGCACTAAGGTTGAGAAGCACTGAAAAAAGAATTAAGCGAAGCTGGCAGCACATATCTCACACCACTGAATCTAATACGCCACCTTGCTGCCATATAGCACAACACATAGTCAACAACCCCTAGTTTGCACTACGGTTTAGATAGTTGTAACAATTAATTACCTGTAGAACATAAGGCTTAATCTTCTCTAGAACTTCAACTTCTTCCAGAACACATCTGAACAAAAAAATAATAGAGAAATGATACCATATCAGATTCTTTGCAAAGTAGGTATTACCGCAGGTAATTTTACCCCTGTTGTTCATTCATAGAAGACCAAATTAAAGCTAATAGCGTACTATTTTCATAAGCACACACAAAAAGAAGAGACATAGGAGAGATCGTGCACAACAACCTTGCAATAGGGTTGTGTTGTCATCTCTGATCTTATTTCCACGGTGAAGAACACAGACGCACAGCAACCCAAGCATGGCATTCACTGCATCCAGAACAGTTTTCTGCATTGGAAATACACATTAAACCATGGGAAGAATTAGAGAGGGAAAAAATTAACCAGGCTATAAGGCTGCATATACTATACACGTTTGATGTGTTATATGCCATATGAGTACATAAACCAGGCTATGAGGTTGCATATACTATACCTGCTGAGAACTTCATACCGAAAAGGAACAACAACTGATGAACGAAAGATCCTGAAACAAACAAAAGGGCAAAAAGCATGTAAGGCATGATTAAAATTAACACACACAACACTTGCAGCAAAATAACCGAACCAATAAGCAACAAAGAACAAAAGTGTTAGCTAAACGGAACACGTAACCAAAGCTAAGCAAAGCATCAAAGCATGAAAGCATCAACTACTAATTATTGGAGACCTATCATTCTAACCAATGACCATCAATAAGTAACCCACAAAACATTTCCTGGCAATTATGCAATCAAGGTACTGAAGCTTAAGTTTGCTCTATTAAGGCTCTTTAATTCACCATTAGTAATTTAGTACTGAAGCCTAAGTTTGCTCTATTACACATGCCTGCTGAAGTGCATTTGTGTGAAATTACTAAATAAGAGATGCTTCTGCTCAGCTATTTGCATACACATGACAACATTTCAGCTAGCTTTCGAGCTGAATATTATCCTCCTTCATTTCCAAACAAAATATTTGGTACCACACCGTGAGAATACTTACTCAAAACAGAGCACACACCCTACCGGTAAAAATGAAAATAACAATAATCATGTAAACGTCTTCACGCTCTAGCAGGGCTCTAAACAGCAAGAATCTCTTCAGAATCTACAGAATCTAATACCTGCACCTACCTCTACCCAAAAAGTTACAGGACAAAGAACCCATCTTAAACTCGGATAAAAAGCTAAAACTACTATTTAATTAGCTTCATCTTTTACATAGTGACAATGCAGACAAAAAATAGCTGGAGGAAAAAACATTCAGCAAATGATTTAAATTGACCATGCAAGCTTACCATAATAGTGCTAGCAGCGGCTGTACATTTAGAGTTCATTCCAAAGGATGCAAAAATCAAATATACAGGCAAAATCACATTGCTACTGAAAGGGAAAAACTTCTAGCGGGTGCTCACACTTATGTTGTAGGTGGCATTAGTATACTTCTTTCAGCGTAAATAATTGTAATCAAGAATTTTCAGAATGTGAGCAAGGATCAAATTGTTTTTTCAGAAGATATGCAGTAACCTCAAGACGGCTTCACTAATATATGCATCACATAATAATTGATATGCAAGATCTACTTAAACTTCACTAATACATGCATCACAGAATAATTGATATCCCAGTGATAAACTTGCTGCAGATTTCTTATTTAAAAAAGCATATCTGATGGCAAGATTTTACCTAAGATGAAGGACTGGATATTCTTTTTTCTTAATTGGTTGGAATCATTTTCCTTCAATGTTCATTTACAGGGCTGCAGGCAGAACCGGAAGATGCTCTCCATGAACCTGCATTTTCATTGTTATGTCAACGAAATCAGAAGCAAAATATATAGGCAATGTAACAAAGGCCTTTTTTAGTACCCGATGAAATTTACAATGCATAATAAGAGTATCAGATAGAAGTTAATAGGCATTTAAATAAGATGTGTGGATTATTTGATATTAAGTAAAGGATAGAGAAGAAGGACAGATCTGATGTTCTCCAAACCTCACAAATCAATTATTCAGCATTTTGTGAAAAACAAAAGGTTCAGCAAACATAAATTAATTCAAAATAGTGATATAAAAAAACACAAAGATATCTCATTAATTAGAAACTTTTTTGGGGTATTAGATGTAAATTCAATATGGATGCATTCAGAATAGATAAGAAAGATATGATCTCTCAACTAAAATCCATTTACATCTTGTCCCTTCCTCTCGAAGCATGGAAACATTGCTCCTTAATAATGCTTCTAGCGCCGTCATGCTTGTTGCCTGCCAATGCTTCCTCCATCATTTCTGGAAATACTTAATCAGACATTGACGGCGTTCCCTCTTGGTACATGAAGTGTCCCAGCAGAGTAGGAGCATCAGATAAAGACGTGAAAGGATGAGGAAACAGATCAACTTCACCTATACTGACGGATAAGGTTAATAGAGAGATAGCGGGTTGCATTTTATTTTAGCACCACATAGGACTGCAATGTGAAAATTTTGTGTTGCGACTAATATAAAGCACATACAGAACATCAAGTAACAGTGGTTTTAATATGTACATTCACTGCTGCTTAGGCTTGTAGTTGACCAATATGCTCAGAAACTAACTTTTTATCATCTACAAACACACAATGTTTTCATAAATCAATCCAAAATTAAATAAGGTTTCTTTTTCGCTAGGCAAGGAAGTAATTTATCAATTAATGTCACCGCCACATTATTTATCAATTATTTATTCCATGCCTGAGCTCTGGTGAGCGTCCTGGCTAGCCCAAGGATGTTATCTTTAGATGCTTGTCGTACCATTTTATCCATGGACATACATATACATACATATACATGGACATGGAATACAAATATATACCTGATAATTTTAGTCGCGCAGAAGCTCTGGAAGGCTGGAAAGAAGACCACGAAAATTATATCCTGCTAAACAGAAATATAAACCAAATAAATTAGCATTGGTATATCATCATTAACAGGAGGACCGTCTCAACCAGTAGAGAAGACATAAGCAGGCGGAAAACCTTGATATAATGGAAGGGAAGCCAGCTAAACCTGAACTGAAACAATTTCTTCATGGTTGTTGGAGGTAAATCCAGGCCTGCCACACCATCTCCCAGTCACCTCCTCGTTTTCCCCTTCGAACCCACACCATCTCCCAGCTCTACACTTCAATATACAGTAAATCAGATACTCTAATATGCATTTCGCACAATCCAACATAATGTACACATTTAGCTGATCCATACCACTCTGAACAAACACATCAATTGATCATACAAATTTACACTTTCCAAAGATGCAAGCAACCAGGCACCCTTATATTTCATTGAGACGTGATGCACAGAAATTTCATAGAAGCAAAATCCCTGCCTCTATTCAAAATGAATCCCCTCTGTTTAATATCTATCAGTGTTTGGACTAAATCTTGTTAGGCTGGTAAAACTCACATAATCATTGCCAGGTTTGTCCATCCGTTAAACATCCTCCCGGCCTGCCATGAACAAAGGCCAAAGAAATACCTGACTGTTTCAAGAAAATGGACATCAGACCATGAGAAAACAGAGCCTAACATACATGAGCTGAATCAGACAATCAATCCACTTGCCCTTGATCAGCTGATCTTTGTTGCCTCCTTGGATATTACCAGCCTCTATGTCACGGGCATGATTGGGATATTGCCAGCCTCTTCCTTTGCCCCTTCCAAGCAGCTGCAGGGAGAAACGTAACCTGAGAGATAAATACAAAGTGGAACCTGAGAGAGAGAAGCGGATGAGGACACACCTTAAGGGCAGATTCCATCTCATGGCGTGCTTGTCGGCGCAGGTCAGATCCGTCGATCTGTGCGTCCTCCCGCGCGAGACGCACCTCCTCCTCCTCTTCCATCCCGGGCTCAGCACACTGCACCTGAGACACAAACAAAAAAAGGATGCAGAGAGCCAGAGATGAGAGGAAGAAGGAGAATATGGAACCAAACCTGATAAAGAGAGAGGAGAGGAACCAGCTAGAGCGGAAAACGAAGCAGGGCGCCGGCTCACCACTATTGCTCCCTCCCCTCCCCATCCCGCTCCTCCCCGCCCCCATCGTCCTCTCCCCACGCCGCCGCCGGCCGCCGGTCGCTGCTCCTCTGCCTCGCCTCCTCTTCCGCCGCCATCCTGCCTTGCCTGGCGGCCCGAGGATTGGGCCGGCGGCGTAGAGTAGGAGGCGGAGGGGCAGGAGCCTGGCGGCGGGAGAGAGCAGGAGGGGATTGGGGGAGAGAGCGAGGCGAGCCATCGGCTAGGGTTTCACTCGCGGGGAGTTGATATATACCACAGACGCGAAATGACTATTTTGCCCAAAAAATCTCCGTCGTAATAACGGCCACTGCCACCGCGCCCGCAGAGGAAAGCAAGAAGCACATAATTTTCCAGCCGCGGAGTCGCTGACGGGTGGGACCAGTCGCAGTAAAAAAAAACCGCGCGATCGGACGGCTGAGAACGCATCAAGATTCTATAGGACGGTCAGGAATTACTGAGCGATGGTGAACGTCCTGGCACCCCCAAGGATGTTATCTTTAGATGAATCCACATGCGGAGCTTCATGGGGGCCAACATGGGCCATGGCCCCCCCCAACTTAATTAAAATTTGCATATTAGTACTATATATTTACCACTTTTGACCATATAAAACATAAAATACTTAAATCTGGTCCCCTCAACTCTTATCTTATCTGTTCTGGCCCCTCCTAATATGTTGGTCAAGCTCCGCCACTGAATGAATCAAAATGAACCGATCGCGCAACGCACCTGGACGCTGCAGAATCGCGGGTGGCGCGCGAGGGTGGCCTCGAGCCCGGCCCGGACGGCGGCCAGGTCGACCGCCCCGCCGAG
Source organism: Poa pratensis (assembly GCA_947311845.1). NCBI lineage: Eukaryota > Viridiplantae > Streptophyta > Magnoliopsida > Poales > Poaceae > Poa > Poa pratensis. The sequence continues at coordinate 34,704,256 of CAMZMU010000071.1, read as the reverse complement.
GCCGAACACAGAGACGATGTAGCAGTTGAAGCGCGGCTCCCGGAACAGCCGCCCCGTCGGGCTCACCGGCTCGATCCGGCCGCCCCTCTCCGCCGTCTCCGTGCGCGTCGGCGTCGTGTCTATCTCCAGCGACCGCTTCCGCATCGCGCTGCCGCGCCGGCGATCCATCCTTCCGCCCGTGTTTGTGTTTGAGCTCCTGTGGAGTGTGGACTGCTCGTTTTTGTAGTCGTCGGTGGCGGTCGTGGCGGGGTAGCTCGCCGGTCGCGCGCGCGTCGCTGCCGTGCGTTGGTTTTTCTTTCTTTCGGGAAACATGTGTGTTGGCTTTCGTGTGAGTTTTGAGGAAAGCTTCCGTGTGAGTTCGGGTGCCGCCGGAATGTGCTTTTACTGGTCGAGCTGCCGTTTCGTCTGTAGCAGCCGGCTTGGGCGGTTCTTCTTCAAAGCGAACAACTTTTTTTTGTGATAAATTCTAAGCCATCCACTTGATCAACAGTGTTGTGTACGTTTCTCCTTCCAATCCGAGCCGGGTGATGAGTCACTTCCCTCCCTGTGAACGGTCGACAAGGGATCTGTCGTTCTCGATCTTGTGTTATAAATCTTCTGTTAGATTAGATTTACCAAGCCATGTCGACAGGTGACCCCGTCAGATATGAGTCTAATTGATCTAGTAGTAGTTAAATTAGGAGTAGAACCATAGTAATTTGAAATTGCACCAAAGAGCGAATGCACTTTTATTTTTGGAAAAAAGAGTGAACATGTTAAACGGCTAGATTTGTTGTTCTTGTATATACATTTCCTACGACACTTTTTGTCGGAATTATTATTACAATTTCTACCAATACACCAATGGTATGCATCGTGGAAGTTCTTATTAACTGTACAACGATTCGATATTGTTATAAACTAAACCTACCAAACATAATAGTTTGGACCTTCTATATTCTCTAAAACAGGTCAAAATTTACACATAGTATTCCTTTCCCTTGAGCACGACTTAATCATATGTTGAGAGAGGAGAGCGTCATACGGAGAGGCCGTTCATATGAGACTTGGGCCATTGTGAACATTACCTCTCCAACCAGGGGCGGAGCTAGCTCCCGGCAACCCCTGGCAACTGCCCGGGCTCAGCCGTGAAAGCTCTACTGAATTTTTCATTTTAGCATACCATGAACATTAGGTGAGCAGAATTATGGGCAAACAGTAATCTAGTTCATTTGCTTCATTGCCTGCCCAGGCTCTACGATCTGTCTAGCTCCGCCACTGTCTCCAACGACATATCCATCACCTCTGATGAGAAGGGAGTACAACTTAACATTGCTAGGAAAGTACAACTTGATAAAAATAAGTTAGACTTTTCATAATGGAACGCCCAAAAAAACTCAAAAACTTGGACAAAATTTGAATTATGAAACAAGAAAAAACCCTATATATGTAGAACAGTTTTGCTTATATGATCTGAAAATCCCAACTTCAGCAAAACTAGCAACTAGGTGAAAAAGTAAAAGCTGCATTCACTAAACTGAAGTGCACTTTACAAAAATCGCTTGAGAGGTAATAAAATTTCAATTGGCCAAGACGTAGACCACCTCAACCTTGTAACTACAGGAATGTACTCCGGCCATGTGTACACGGAATCTGGATTTTCAAAATATACGGTACTATTTTGCTGTCATTCCAATTTATCTGAATTGCAACCAGTGCAGTCCGTATATACAATGGGCAGGTACATACATTGTTGAGTTGCAAACAACAAGGCGTCTAGCTCTGCCTGGTTTTTATGTACATCAAATGTGCATTGTTAATGTCATTGGTCAATAATGTGGCTACAGTCAGCGATTCAAACGTCTAAGGTCAGTGCCTCTGTCTGTGTTTAAACATCACATCAATCCTTCTTGTTTGGAGATTGCGCCAAGTACAAAGATGCAGATGGTGCCGCAAAACTTGTATTGCCTATAAACCAGTAGAGGACCCACTTCAGGTTGCACAGCATATATTTTAGGGCCTTTGTCCAGTTCTCGAGTTTATTAAAGCTTAAGAAGATTGTGTAGCTCCCAACTTTGTCACCATCAATCCTGTGAAATGAATAGATCAAATTAGACAACAAATGCACACAAAGGTCCAGGCAGCGGTGCATAAATAAGATACATTCATTTTTATTGTTATATTCACACCATATGCGATCCATACTTGTAGTTGCACTAATCGTTATATGAACCAAAGGAAAAAGAACCACAATGACAGGCAAATCACTTCACCTGGTTTATATGGTTGCCTGTAAATTTTAAACCATCTAAACAGATTTCAACTCATGTGAGAACCTTCATTGATGCGTCATGAAATTCTGAAATATTGCGAAAACCAGAAAGTTGCAAGAAACCTTACCTGTAGGGGAGCTTCAATGACTTGTCAAATGGAACATTGTTCTCTTTATCCAAATTTATGGCAAACTCAGCGAACTCTTGCAGGCAAGTCAGAAACCATGTCATTGCTTTGTCAAATCTGGTGCTCCAGAATAAATTCACAGGACCAAACCTGAACATCAATGACAACACAAGGAGAAAAAAAGTTGGAAAATAAACACCCAACGCATACAGCCAGAAACTAGAAAGGACAATGATCATTTTATAATTTCCCTTTTAATACACTTCCACAGCACTGACCAACATAACAAATGCTCAGTGAAAGCAGTTTGGTAGTGGTAAATAAGTCCAACATAACAAATGCTCAGTGAAAGCAGTTTGGTAGTGGTAAATAAGTCTGTAAATGTGCAAAAGGTGTTCAACTCGTAATTTTACTACCATATAATGTGAGCATGCTTGATAACATAAGCAACATTAATCTACTTCATGAGGGAGACTCTACATATCTTCCTAGGTAGAAAAGGAGTAAATTTCCAGGATAAAGCTTACAGTTCATAGGTATTATTGTTTATGTCAGTTACTCTTGGATAGCTACCCATGGGGTGAATCTTGATCCGGTACCTGGATAGAAGTTAAGGGACTCGATAGCAAAATCATCTTAGAGCAATTTTAGTGCACTTGAGTGCTAGTAAGATTAATCATTTCTGTTACGTAGCAACAAAAAATATGCACTTACAACCAGTAAACAAATTGAAATAAAAAAGCTCTTGTGTCAAGGATACTTAAATTTTGGGAAGTACTGAGCCATGGTATGCAACAGAAGAGCAGCCTGGCCCCAAGCAGCATTTATTTCATCCCATTCAACCTAAGGTCAGAGCAATAGAGATTTGTGGCCTTAGTACACAGGATACAATGTGTATACTTCATGTACAGACAAAATATAGCATAAGTGAAGCACATATGAGAGTGAATAAATCGTTGTGGTATCTGTTAGTCACCTGTACATTAGGGAGACGACCAAGACGGAAGTTGTTTATTGTTCCGATCACTCCATCATGTGAAATATAGAATGCAGCATTGAGAACATTTGTGCGCTTTAGCAGTTCCAGGTGAACCTGTGAAACTTCTATCTTGGCCAAAATCGCATCTCTTTCTTCCTGAAAAGTGGAATAAGCAATATTGTTTAGGCAATGACTCAAAGCATCAGGGGAAAATGTTAGGAAACAGTTCAGAAATAAAAAAGAATTCACAGACAGAAGGAAAGCAAAGTTGTGATGTTCTTTTTGTTAAGTATGAAACATAACAATGCTTTCTGTGTATTACTTCATTCTGGAGTAAGCACTTTTTTGTATTATGTTTCTGTACTGGACTAGCTTAGTGTTTGTGCAACTTCTCACTGTTGAACCTTTTCCTCCCTAATAAATGGCAGAGCTCCTGCTTTTTGCTTAAGAAAAATAGTTGGGATAAATAATTAACCATACGGGCTTTTCAAGAAAGAACCAAGTGTTGCTCGGTGCTTAGAGGCTTGTCCAGCCCGCCTAGGTGCTATTGCTTGTTGGTTGAGTATTTTTATACTGCCTTTCCAAAATACTTTTATTTATGATAATAAAATAAGGAGTACAAAGTAAACCATACACCTGGTTCACCGATCTGGAAAAGATGGATGTCTGATTGTACAATAAGTTGGAATATGCTATCAATTTCGTGTCAACAACGATGTAGGCGATCTTAAAATATGACAGGACAACAGGATAGCTGTTATTCTGATAAGTAGATGTTTTTGTGGACTGTAATAGACCTGGTGAGATGTCAGCTGAAACTGGAAGCTGTTGAATTCATGCCAATACCTGAATACAAATATGATATGTTAGATTTCTTTAGATACTAGTTAGAGCTTAAAAACAAACCAAACAGTTCAGATTGCGTGAAACCACTGTGCCGAAAAGCAATACCATGCATGTGTGATATTATTTTGCAATTGTATTCTTTGGTGCCATTTCAGTTAACTACCTAACAGAAACAATCTGTCATATTTTAAAGCGAGGAGTGGTTCCTATACTAGATACATATCGCTAAAATAACTATACTAGAAAACACTATCATGATGCCTTCAGTAATCTTCATAATTTTTAGTGTAACCGCATTGTACTTACTCTAAAACAATACTACAACAAAGATACAGAAAACATGACCAAGGGTATAGCCCCCTGTTGGTGCCAAGTATGAATGCTTACAACCCAGAAATATTATTAATTGTTGTGATATTGCATCCTTCTTCCTCTACACTATTTGCAAAACAAATAAGATGATGCCTGAACCGAAAGCTGCATGATGAAGAAAAGACAAACCGCTCTTCTAGTTCTTCAAATTGTTTAGACTTTGTTTCGAGATCCTTCATCTCAGAAGTAACTTCCGAATATTGCTTTTCAGCTTCTTCAATTGCAGTTTTTAGTTTCTTTTCTTCTTCCTCTATCTGAAATGGCAAACACACATGATACAGTAGAATTTATGCGAGTGCACCTACAAATATCCTACAAGAAACAAATCACTAGTCTAGATTTTCTTTTGTTGATTTTAAATTTTAACACACTGGAAAGGCCTCAACAGAACCATTGCACAAAATCAGGAATTGCTAAACTTTTATATACAGATAATTGCTTACACTGAACAATCAGAAGAACTAATTATAATTCAATGTACTGTGCAGTCCATACAGGTCTTATTTATTAATAAAGTCTATTCCTTTCTCCTCCGTTATTTTCTTGTCCCAAGCTGAACAACTCTCTTACATTTGAATAGGGTTTTCAGTCTATGAAATTAGAAATCAATTCAGCATAAAGGGCATAAACTGTTGTTCACTTGCCCAGGTTGTAAGTAACTGTGTCAGAAAGTACAAGACTACTGACAACTACATAACTCATACAAAAGTAAGTTTGAAGCTCGAGCTATCCTAGAATATTCATGTAAGCTTAACTACGTAGCTTTTTAAACACTATATCACATATGAATCACAAGACTAATGCCTTTTTTTTAGGAGAGTTAAATATGCATTTTCATCAATCTCTATTTGATATAATGGCTCCACGTCAAAGCATGAACCAGAACTCACTATACTTCCTAGTATTCATAAACTCTTACGTGAATGATCAATGCCTACATCTAGGATACCAACTAAACAATACAGCCTGAATCTTGTGACCATATTAATTAGCATCCAACATGTATATGTTATCATGTAACAGAGATCAATACCTTTTGTTTCTCCTTGTTGAAATCAGTTTCACTAAGGACATTGTAGGATTCTTGCTCCAAACGTTGAAGACACACATCATAAGCTTTAATGTCAGTATTTACATCCTCAATCTCCTTATCCATCTTATCAGAAAGCACCCTCATACATTCCAGACAGAGTGGCTGCTCAACCTGCAAATATATTTCATATGCACCTGTGTTAGAATTGCGTTTCTATAAACTGAACAGCCTTTATTAATGAAAGCACATACTCCCTCCGTTCCACAATATAAGATGTTTTAGTCTTTTTCCACATGCACATGCACACACATGTATCTAGACACGTTTAAGTGTATGTGTCCATTCTTTTTAGTATGAATCTAGACATGCATGTGTAACACCTAAAACATCTTACATTGTGGAACAGAGGGAGTATAAATGTCGTAATGCAATGTACGCACACCATGCAGTAGCAAAACTAATACAAATCTAAGGAAATGAAAGCAAATGCCTATGTGTGCATGCGCTCAATATAGAAGATTTTTAAGCAACTTGTTCGTGAAGCAGCAATCGCAAAATACCCATATTAGTACATTCAAGCGAGTTGACTGCATAACATGAAACGGTGACAATTGCATATACACGCCACACATTCAATATAGAGACGTCTTAAGCAAATTACTTTACCTGAGTTTGTGAACTAGCAATCTCAAATGCCCGTTTTAATAGAGTTACACTAGAGTGAAATCCAGAATTGCTTCCTGATGGAGGGCTGGTGGAGTTAAGACTTGGAGGTGGCAGATTTGCACCACCTCCTTCAGAGGCAGATGTCTTATATATGGAAGCGGCAGCAGGTGGAAGCATTATATATGACCCCTCCATTGCTCTTGTTGATTGGTTAGGTTCGACATGTCGGCCTGCTGCAGTTGGTGGGCGTGGAGGAATTCCAGGGCCTTGAGATCTGTTCTGCTTGGATAGCACGACGTAAGAACTGTCCATCCTGCTTGCCCCCATAATACTTCCCTGAACAGAGGATGCATGCATACCTGTATTCATTAATGGCATAATACATAACAAGTTAAGAATCACTACCACCACAAAATAGAATCATAATGTTAACAAGAAAATGGAAATTAAACTGCTTTGAAGAAAAATCCCTTACGCCAATGCACCAGTTTACAGAAAAGCAAGCAAAGCAAATGCCAGCCGTAATCGGTTAAGCAATGAATTAGTTTAATTATTGATTGGAACCAATTCCAGCAGGTAGCATCACAAGGAATGGTTAGCACCATGATCAATGCAGCGATATTTTCCCATCTTAAATCAGCATTATATGTATTACATCCCTCGGTACATATGCAAGCACTTACTGGCTTAAGTTTTACTGAATATGAACGTAAGTTCAACTATGTACCAATACATTTAGTTCACCGCATGCTAATATGTTGTGTAAACTAAATGTGCTATCATTATGGAGAATATGCTAGTTTCAGGTCGAAATAATAAAGGAAATAAATGTTAAATGAAAGAAAACTGCCGATATGAAATAGGGTACCAGAGTTGGTGTGAGCGGGCAGCCTATCAGGCAAGGATTCCACGCCGACAACCACGAGTGCCCGGTGACACTCCTGGCACTTAAACCGCGGCAGCGACGGGTCCACGGCGCGGCCCTTCTCGCCACCGGCAGCAGCAACCTTGGGCTTCATGGCACAGCCGACACTCGGACTTAGCTCCGGACGTTGTAGCAGAAGCTGTGTTGATTGCCTCGGCGGCGGGGGAGATGTACGTCGCGGAGTCTAGGGTTTCAGCCAGGCTCCGTGGCGGGGTCTGCGTTGAGGCAGGGCGGCGATGCTGGGTGAGCGGCCGTCTCCTCCGGTTGGTTGCGCTGCCGCCGTCGCCTACGAGTCGAGAAGCTGCAATTCCTGAAGAATCCGGGTGTGAAGGGGATCGAATTAGAGACCTGCTCACGCCAGGAGTCAGGAATCGGGTGACTTTAACCGCACGCACAGATGAGTACGGCAGTCACTGACATGGGGATCCCACACGCGTTGGACCCGCCTGTCGGTAGGTTTATTCTCTCGAAGCACTAGTCGGGAAGTAGCTCGATAACGGTGGCGGGAGGCCGGCGGCCGGAGCGGCGGTGGCTGGGGAGGCCAGAAGGAGAAGGGGATCGATCGGGTCGGCGCGTGGGAAAGGCTCCGCGTCCGACCCTTTCTTGGTTGGGCAGCCGTGTGGGAGCGCTGGACGCACGCGGACGGACGGATGGGCTCCAGACTCGACATCGGACGGCACCAGTTACCCGGACCCGATCCTATGCTCTCTTCATAGGCAAAGTTGACCCCGTCTCTCTTCTCCCTCTGCCCATCCTCTCTTCGACGACGTCGGCGAGAGGTAGGCTAGGGTTTCGTCCCCCACCACCACCACCGCGCGCCATGGCCACCGAGGCCTCCCAGTACCAGATCCTGGTGCGGCTCCTCGACGGCCGCACTGTCAGGGTATAGGATTAGTAGGTAATATGAGGTTATTAGTGGGTTTAGTAGTTGTGAGGGTATTCTAGGTATTCCACCTATGTTGTCATCTAGTAGTGGCTAGGTCTTTATATGACCACCTTTGTATCCTGTTGCATCGGACAAGCGAAAAGAAATGAAAACCCTAGTTATCTTTATCCTTCATGTATTTCAATTCATGTACCTTTGATTTCCAGTTCATGTTTTTATCCAAATCTGAGCACCCAAGCTCCTTTCTCCCCCAATTTCTGTGATTCATCCATGTCTAGGACCAACGGGTCCTGACAAATGGTATCAGAGCGAGGTCGATCGATCGGACCAGCTCCCTCCCTTCCCTCCCTTGTTCTTCGTCTTCAATTCAGTTCGATTCCAGTCGCACCGGCGACTCCTTCTTCCCCTTCGATCTGATTCCCTTCCATGGCGACCTCGCTGTTTCCTTTTCCCTTCTTCACCGGCCCACCTCCTTTTCCCTCCACCTTCACCACCGCCGCCACCTACCACCACCCGTTCCCCTACGGATTCTACCCGGCAGACACGCCACCACCCGCTCCGGCGTATGCGCCCCTACCCCTGTTCCCCTACCCGCCTCCCGCTCAAGCACCGCCGCCGGAATCGACGACTCCACCCATCCTCTACCCAGCACCCGCGCCGGTCAGTCCCTATCCAAATCCCACCCAAATCGACCACCAGTTTCCGTCCGTTTCCGTCCACTGGCACCAGGGCATACAGCAGATGCAGCCGCCGCCTCCCTTGCCCGGGAACCCCTGGCATCCTCACCACGCTGCAGCCCATTCCCCTCCGCATCCGTGGCCATTCCCCTCCGCCTCCGTCCCCGCCGTCCAGGAAGGCGCCGCCCCGAGCACCTCGTCGTCCGGCCGCCTCCCCGACTCTCCAGGGACGACGTCCGCCCCGGCCGCCGCGCTTATCGTCCTCTGCTCCGGTCCCGGCCCCGAGCGCCGCCCGAGCTCGCCGTCCTCTGCTCCGGTCCCGGACCCGAGCGCCACCCAGGCTCGCCGTCCCACACCTCCAACCACCACCTCCTCTACTCCCAATTCCTATCCTGGGCGATGCATCCAACCTACCCTCCCCACAAATCATCCCACCCACCTCCCACAGCTCTCGCCTCCGACCATGTCGACGCACCCACAAGAGCGTCTGGAACAAGCGGCGGAAGACGCCGCCTTGCTGGCCGAAGCTCAAGCCCAAGCACAGCTAGAGGAGGAAATTGCGCAGCGCCTGCCTCGCGAGGTCCTCAACATCAACCGGAGGCTCGTACAGCAGCAAGCATCGTCTGTGGCTCTTCCGCGTCAAGCACCACCACTGCAGGAAGCACAACGACAAGGACATCCTCTTCCCGGGTATTCTCTAGTCCCTACTCCCTCAATGTCGCCCAGTGCTGCTACTGCTTATGCCGCACCCCAGGGGCTCGGTGAAATGCCACAACGTTATGGTCTGCAAAGTCTCAGTCGGCAAAGCATATTTCTATCAGATGACAGTGAACATAGCTACTATGCACGGCCAGAAAAATACAATTTAGAGCAAGCTGCTTCTGAGCCAGTGTTTGATGTCTATGCTGGTGAAAAGGATGGTTCCTCAACTGACTTTGTTGATGTGCTCGCTAGTCTTCAGGAACAGCATACACATGAAGATCAGCAGACATATGGGTCAATCGAGTACAACCACAGTAACAACGAAATAGAACTTCCTTCTGTGACTAACTCTGAACTTTGCACTGAACTTGGGAAGGCACAAGTCCACAACCACGAGTGGAACATGTTGCTAACTGAAAAAAGAGAGGAATGGGATCCAGGCATCCGGAAAACTTTAATGGACATCTCTCAGGTTGCTAAATTGTCTTCCTTTACTCTGGTTAGTTCACCTTTATCAATGCTATGGGATCCAGGAGCCTCACTACCACTTATATCAATCAAAGCCCGACAGCTTGATCAAACTTTACAAACTGCAATACCTGCATCGACACTTGTTGACAAACTCCATGGGCAGGAAAATGTAGCACCGCTTGCTGGTTCAAGTGTTACAGGTTTCAATGGGTATACATGCTTGTCATTCTGGGTTCAATACAAATTCTATGTGCTCTGGAAATCAGAAATTGGTATGACAACATGCATTTCATGGGACCCTGGTATTCGGCATTACATAGCACCCAATGGCATTATTTCTGTACACCAAGATAATTCCTTCATCATGCTAAGGGCTGCACATTTTTCTGAGTGTAAGTACCCCTGTTCCTTGTACTGCAAATGTATGCTGAAAACTGAATATTGCCCATCGAGGTGTCTGAGCGAAATCTCAGTCAGTTGCCTGAAACGTTTGCAATGGAATCCTGGAGATTTCACGCATATGCTACTAGTACTCTGTGTGAGTTGCCGAGAAGTTACAGACAATTGTTTCGCTGACCTGAAGCTTATGGCAAATACTTCTAGCAAATTGGCAGCTCTTACATGGCACAGCTCACTATCAGGTACCCCATTCCTACTATTGAGCAGTACCACTTACACATGGGAGCCTGGCGTTCAGTACATCATAGATAGGCTGCTAGATAAATTTATAGAGTCCAATCAGGTTCAATCTGTACAACAAATCAGATATCATGATGCTTCTGTCTGGGACCCTGGTACCATGTTACCTGGGTACAAAATCACAGTGAGGGTGAATTCCGAGCATAATTCCTTCTCCACAGCAAAGTTCAATGGAGGCAAGGCAGCTTATTCCTCTAAAATACCAACGAGTTGCCTATCTGCTTCATTCAAGGAAGAAAAGGAAATGGGTCGAATGATTCCTGAACAATGGAGATTCTGGTTCCATGCTATGCACTATTGCCAAATTTTTCAGAAATGCAATGCAATGAGTTCTCAGTTTTATTGGAACCAAGACATCAAGTTCAATGGAATTGCTCTTTGGATGATCACCTTTAATCCTCCTTAGCAAGGATGAAAGTTTCTGAAGAAACTTGTTATCCATTACTGAGCAATGGTCTCAAGGGGGAAGGAATGTCAGGGTATAGGATTAGTAGGTAATATGAGGTTATTAGTGGGTTTAGTAGTTGTGAGGGTATTCTAGGTATTCCACCTATGTTGTCATCTAGTAGTGGCTAGGTCTTTATATGACCACCTTTGTATCCTGTTGCATCGGACAAGCGAAAAGAAATGAAAACCCTAGTTATCTTTATCCTTCATGTATTTCAATTCATGTACCTTTGATTTCCAGTTCATGTTTTTATCCAAATCTGAGCACCCAAGCTCCTTTCTCCCCCAATTTCTGTGATTCATCCATGTCTAGGACCAACGGGTCCTGACACGCACCCGCTGCCTCCGCTTCCCCACGCCCATCGTCTCCGGGACCGCGCTCCTCGACGCCGTCTCCGCGCTCTCCCGCGTCCCGGCCGCCTCCCTCCGCCTCGTCACCGGCCGCCTCCACCTCGCCCCCTCCTCCGTCCTCGCCTCCTCCCCCGACGGCCAGTTCCCCTCCGCGCACGCGCTCATCCGCCTGCGGGGCGGCAAGGGCGGGTTCGGGTCCCTCCTCCGCGGCGCCGCCTCCAAGGCCGGCCAGAAGAAGACCAGCAACTTCGACGCCTGCCGCGACATTAACGGCCGCCGCCTCCGCCACGTCAACGCCGAGCGCCGCCTCGAGGAGTGGAAGGCTGAGGCGGGGGACCGCCAGCTCGAGAAGCTCGCCGAGGACTTCCTCAAGAAGAAGGCCAAGGAGTCGGGCCGGGGCGGCGTCCGGGCTGCCGAGGTCGACAAGTACCTCGAGAAGTACCGTAAGGATGCCGAGAGCTGCGTCAATGCTGTTGAGGAGTCCGTGCGGGCCTCTCTTGGGAAGAGGAAGGCTGTTCCCAAGCCACGGGACGCAAAGAAGCTTAAAATTTGGTGAGTATCAATTGTTGCGATAAATTGGCTAAACTGAGGCATGTTGTTTCAATCATAATTCATCAGAATTATTTAGTACTAGCTCGTTTCATGAATGTTTTAGGTTTACTCGAGGTTTCCCTGTTTGATTCGGTTGAAAACCATGCCAGATTAACATCTAGTAGTAGCTTGTCTTGGTACAATTGGGTCTGGACGCAGAGGATAAATGCGGGATTATGCTTTTTTGCATGCTTGAGAACATGTCTAATACTCCCTCCGTTCCACAATATAAGATGTTTTAAGTGTTCTACATATTGTCTAGATTCGGACCCAAATGAGTGGACACATACACTAAAACATGTCTAGATACATGTGTACACATGTGAATGTGAAAAAGGGCTAAAACATCTTATATTGTGGAACAGAGGGAGTAAGTTATTTTACCTTCAAGCGTAACTAAATATGGTGGATGTGTTCTATGTTTTATTTTGAGAGGCGCACATGATATACTGAGGCGTTTTATACTCTATGTTCTGTTGTGTTGAAATGTGTATAGTTGTTTTTGTGAGTGGCTAATTTATGTCAGTTGACGGATGCGAGGTGAAAAAAGGGTTTCTTTGTTTGCATATCTGCATTTTTATCATCTTCTTAGAGGTAGCTTATGTAATCAAGAATGTTGCGCGGAAGAGTTGTTATTTATGGTTGCTAACTGCCTGATTTATTTAAATTGTTGTAGGATGGGAAAGAAGAAAGTAGCAGAGGATCAGAGTGAGAGTGACAGTGGCAGTGGCAGTGACAGTGATGTGGATGATGATGAGGACGCAGATACAAAACCTGTAGCTCTTGATGATGGTAATTGCTCAAATGGATCCAACAAAAGTGAGGGTGAGAAGGTTGATCAGGCTTCAGTTTCTGGCTCACATTCAGAAGGAGAGTCCTCAGGTGAAAAGTCCCAGAGCATTGATTCAGAGAAAAATGGCGATGCTCTTCAGGAATCCATGGAATTAGCGATTAAATCAGGGTGTGATGTTGAGTCGGGGAGTAATTTGGAGTGTGAGGGGGGAATGTTGGTTCAGCCTCCTCCTGAGAACACTTCTGAAAATGGAACTTCTGAGAATGGTATTAATGATCTTTCGGAAGAAATTCTCAAATCAGATGAGAAAACAGATGTGGATAACACTGGTTCGGCTACATCACTTCTTAATGACCCTGAGGTGCCTCCAGTAGAAGAATTTGCTGATGTAGATAATAAGTCTCTTATTTCAGAGGAGCCTGTGGACCTGACAACATTCAGTTCAGCAGCAGATTTGGAGGTATGTTGTGTTTTCCACTCCTCCTGGTTCACATTCATCATCATAGTTACGTAATAATCGTGTGCCATGTATGTAGTGAGTAGTGACGTTTTCATAACTAAAAGAAGATTTTCTCTGGACAGTCGGATTCTCGTGAAAATTAAGTAACTTGACAAAAGCCATCCATAGTAGCAATAATATATAGCATAATTGGTATGCACATGCCATACGATCACATCACAATTACAGCGCAATGTCACTTTTAGAGATCAAATGACATTCAGGCCATCCAAATAGCATATCTTCTGATCACAATAGTTTGTCACAAGTTTTACATTACCCTCAGTATCACTAGCTTAGCCTATTATACACCCAACTTATCTTTTCATGAAGTGCTAAATGGGAATCGTATGAAAATTGACACATAATCAGCTGGTGTAGAAGCTCATATATAACTACTGCTCCACATTTGTAATCACTCGTGTAGTAACAATGTAGATTAACCATTTGAATTGGCATGTTCATGGGTTGAACTCCACCTACACCAAGCTGTGTCTTACTTATCAAAGTACTGTAGCTGTTGCACTGCACTTAAGGCAGCATGAGTTGCCTCTTCCCTCTTGTCTGTGCAAATATTGATCTATTAGTTTGACTAGAAAATTATCTTTTAAGATCTCGACTTAGAATTCTAACTTATGATCATGGTATTGTTTGTTTTATTTACATTGGATTTAAAGAGTTTGGAAGTCTTTGAGGACAAGTTGAGTCAACTCTATAATGGTCTGAGCATTGCATAACTAACAAGAAAATGCAATGAGAAATAATCAGTCTTTCTATCATCAAAGTTCTCCTCTCTCGTCTGTAGTCTATTTCTCCCTGTTCTAGTATATCATCTCCTTCAAGGTGTACATTATTTAACCAGCTGTGAGCTGAGGTTCATGACAGACATATATGACCAGCTCCTTACTACGTGGGTCTTAGTTCTTCATTCCGATTTTCTCCTTATGCTTATTATGTAAAATCCAGTAACCATCTTCTCATCCGTTGCTTACTTTTTCTTAATCCTGGTTTGTTTATACTTTATACACACTTCCCTGGAGCCCAAAATTTTTATACTCCCGCCGTTTTTAAAAAGAAGGCCTATACATTTTCCCAGAGTTAAACAATGTGAAGTTTGACCAGTTTTTATGAAAAAAACTGTTGACAACTATAATGCTATGTAGATATCACATGCAGATATATTTCATGATCTATCTAATACTCCCTCCGTTCGGAAAAGGATGTCACAAAAATGGTCTATCTATAGTTCATTTTTGTGACATCCTTTTCCGAACGGAGGGAGTAATATTTTTTGGTATTGTACATGTTAATGGCTTTTTGTACAAACTTGGTAAACTTCACACTGTTTGACTTTGTAAACAATTTATAGGCCTTTATTTGAGAAACATTGTGTTTTAAAGTTTGAAGTAATTATCTATATCACGTGGCTCATCAACTCTTGTCATCCAGGTGCTTGGCATGGAGAAGCTTAAGCTGGATCTCCAGACTCGAGGACTAAAATGTGGTGGTACCTTACCAGAGCGTGCGGCCAGACTTTTCCTTCTGAAAACAACCCCACTGGATAAGCTACCGAAGAAGCTGCTCGCGAAGCCCAACTCTGGAGGGAAGTGAGTTGTGGTAACAAATAACGACTACTATTACTAAGAAAGCAAAATACAATGTCTGAGTTCTTGTGTGAGACTGTATTTGTTGTAATGTGATCAGAAATATTTTGCCTTGGCACTGGAAATTAATGAGATCTATGTATGTATTATGTTGTTGTTTGTTACTGCCTGGTCTTTTGTTGTATTATCACTTGAGTTGCTTGGCACGAAGTTTGTACATTCACATATCCTAAAGCTGACTTTTGTTGTAATCCCCAACTCCTTTGTCTAGAATTTAATTACAGACAACAAAGTGGTAAGTTGCCATTTCCACGGAGTTTCGCCTGGCCATTGCCGTGCTACTTGCAGTATAGTGTTTTCAGTGTAGAGATGTTGGCGCTTAAGACTTGAATATGTCTTAGAGATAGCACAAGATTGCTTTGGCAGTCGCTCTGCTGAATTTCTCTGAGACTAATCAAGTGAACTCCTCCGCGTCAGCAATGTCTCCATTTGCGCTTTTGCCTTTTCCCGCTTTACCTTGTTTGAAACGGTCTTGGATAAGTCTCACGTTGCCTTCTCAACACGCCTACGATAACTCTTTTGATCCGGTCTGCAATTTGCGACAGTGATAGCGGCTTCAGGTCTCGCCGTCTCGGAGGTAAGTAAGAATCTCGTCGGTCTAACTCTTTTGATCCGGTCTGCAATTTGCGACAGTGATAGCGGCTTCAGGTCTCGCCGTCTCGGAGGTAAGTAAGAATCTCGTCGGTCTCTGAGGTGACCGTATTTTCAAGATTCTTACATTTTGGTTGGGTCCCTCTTAGCCCCTGAAAATTCACTGCATTGGATCACTCCAAATCTGACTCAATCAACCTACACCGATCGGATTCATCGGTGTAGTATAACTTTTGAGGTAAAGGTCGGTTGCATCGACGATCTGTGGGGCTTCTATACTATTATTAAAAGAGCAAACTTGTTGGGATACTTTAAATCTGGACCGTTCAATATCCGATCAAACAACGCAGATCGTCCCAATGTTTGACAACTCAACAATGTCCGATTTTTCCCGTTTTATCCTCCCACCAAATCACATAATACTACTAAATTGCCACTCATCTCCGAATCGTTATTTTTGTCTTTCCCTGAGTTAGGCCGACCACCTCCTCGCGCGCGCTCCGGCGGCCTCCGAAAAGCATCGTCGCCGAGAGGCGCCTCCCATCGCTGAGCACGATTTCCGCAGGGAAGCTGCGGTCGATGGTGCCGGCGCCAACGGTGGCGACCCATGACGCGAGGTTGGTCACCAACATGGGAGTGGGCCCTTCCTTGCCCGCGGAGGTGGCCACGAACACTCCCCGTGAAACGGCGCCGTACGATCCGATCGCGATTGGGTCCCTATAGAACGGCGATGCCCCGCTGTTGCCGCCTCCTATGGAGACGGGATGACGTCAACGCCATCCGCGACGGCGCGGTTGAAGCCGGCGAGGATGTGGGAGTCGAGGCAGCCGGCGCCCTTCCAGCACACCTTGTACACGGCCACCCTGGCCTCGGGCGCGACGCCCTTGGCGAGGCGTACCCCTCCATGCTTGCGCCATAGGCCACGCTGCCAGCCGCCGTGGTGGCGGTGTGCGTCCCGTGTCCGTCGGCGTGCCGCCGTGGTGGCGGTGTGTGTCCCGTGTCCGTCCGCGTCGCGCGGCGACATGTACTCGACGGACCCGTTGGACGTCTTGGCCGCGGCGGCGCTGCCGTAGTGCGCGGCGTGGCCCTGCGAGAAGAACCGCGCGCCGACGAGCTTCCTGTTGTTGGAGGACGCCGGGAACACCGCGCGGGCACGGGCGGGAGGTTCCAGTCGGACAGGCTCCGGCGCTAGGGCCAGACGCCCGTGTCGAGCACCCCGACGATGACGTCGGAGCCGTAATCGGCGAGGGAACAGAGGCCGAGGCGGGCGCGGAGGCCCATGAACTACGGCGACCTGGTGGTGGTCGACGCGGAAGATGTACGTCTTCCTCTCATGGCCGCCGCCGCCGCTGGTGGCGCCTAGCACGGTTTGTGATTGCGTTGGGGTGACCAAGAGGAGACGGAGCAGGAGGCGCCGGTGAGCGGCCATTGGATAGAAGAGCGAGAGTGGTGGTGTACTGTTGTCGTGGAGCGGTGGAAGGCTGGAAGCGGCAGTGCGTCGAGGAGTTATAGCGGCGCAGTGGACGATTGTGTGGGGAAAGGTTCTTCGTACTGTGCTGGGCTTGTCGTGGGTAGGGATGGCAATGGGTACCCATTACCCGCATACCCCGCGGGTAAAAACCCCATTAGTGTAAGGGTTTAGGAAGAAAAAATACCCATGGGTATGTAAATGGGGAAATCTCGTACCCATCGGGTAGAGAGGCTACGGGTATGGGTTCGTATAACCCATACCCGCGTACCCATGTACCCTTCTAAATCTGTGACAAGTGGGTCTCCCAATAATAACCTAATGTACCTTCTAATTTTTATGACTATGTGTTGTTGTTTATCATTAAAATGTGTTTTTGTTCATGTGCAAGTGCTGATGTTTACATGCGCTGCTTATGCGCAAGTGTTGCTGTTTATAAGTATATGTGCTAATGTTTACAATGTGTTGTTGTTGACAATGTGCTGCTATTTAAAGTTATATGATTATATGATGTTGTTTACGACTATTTTCTACTCAATCTGTTGTGTTGCCAGGGCGGGTATTTTTACCCGCGGGTACCCTTTTACCCTGTCGGGTGAAGGGTATGGGAAAAAGTTGTACCCGCACAAGGGTATGGGTACGGGTGACGAGCCAGATTGAGCAGGACGGGTAAGGGTATGGGGTGGCTTCACCCTTACCCATACCCTGCGGGTGCCATCCGACTCGTGGGTCTCAACCACAGCAGGCTACTACTACGACGACACGGAGCCGAAGACTGCTGCCTCCCGCTGGAGCCGCGTCAGCCTTAATGTATCCAAGGTCTTGCCACAAGACATCTTCGTAGATTTTTGTCCAAAAGATAAGGATTTTTTTATTGGAAGTAATCGAACGAGGCCAAGGCTCTCAAGCTGGCTTTTCTAGCACTGGATCGAGGCTGTGAGTACACATCAATTGCTTCCTTTAATCTAATTTTAGTACTTCCTCCGATCCCATTAACTTGTTGCAGCTTGTACATATCAGTTGTACGTGGTAAGTTGAGATCTCAGGACATTTTCCAGATTTAGGGAGTAGCATTTTCTAGATCTCAGGACATTCTGTTAGTTCAGTGGGCCCGTCATTTGATAATATTTATTTATCATGTTTCACTAAATGAATTCAGATTTGTACTCCTCCTTCCTTGCCGCGGGTGTAGCTTCGCTAGCGTCACGTCAATCCCATGAGAATGAGGGCATATTCCATGACAACTGCGATGAGGATGGGGACAACCTTCATACTGGTTGCCTGCTTCGTGTGTCTTTCTCTTCCCCTCTAAATGCAGGAGATGATGCTCGAGGCGGTGCCGCAGCTAAATGTCACGCTGAACGATACAAGTGTCAGAGTGTGACATTGAGGATATGACAAAAAACATTGCCAACAATCCGACCAAGGAGCACATCTTTTTCATTGCCACGCACCAGTTCTGTCGGCTTCGGTGTGAGATTTGTGTGCTGCATGATGCTTACATAAATATCGTTCTCTTTGTAATATAAAATCTAGAACCGATGTAAAAGTGTAAAATAAGTTATTCATGTAGACCCTGGTACATCTTTCCTACTTATAAATTGTTCCTTTAAGTATAAATACGTACGTTACGTACATGCCAACTAGTAAATATAAGGAAGATAAGAACAGGTGAGAGAAATCGGGTGTGATGGTTAGGGGTACTCGTTGGATAGATCGTGATGCACTGGTGACGCGTGCGCGCCCTGTGATGCACAAGAGATGCATGGACCTGCCGTAACTGGCGCGACGACGACATCGCCGCCGCCGCCGCAAAATTAGCCGCATCCGGGTCGCCGTGTTGCTTTCCTTTCGAGTGGGCGAGTGGCAGTGGCTCAGTGGCTGGCTGACTGGGTCGCCTACTAGCCTCTTCTCTTCCTGTTTAAGAAGACGGCCGCCGCACGGCCAAGAATGGGCGATCTTATCGCAATGATGCGAGCTTTGGGACGAAGCTAACAGGGCGAGATGGGCTTGATCGTTTTCCTGTTTCTGATTTCATTCTTGTATCGTTTCGCTTACATGAAAGAAAGGCACTAAGGTCGTAGCTTATGATACGTGTTTTTCATCAGTCTATAATCACAGTGTGTGCTACCAAAACATCTGGTAACCAGGGAACTCAGGAACAAGAAAACAATGATAACCTCCTTGTGGTAGGATGGTTAGGAGGGTGGCAAGTTCGAATCCTAGGTTTGACGCTGATGTTTTTCATTTAGTCGGAATATTGTTCAGTGGGAGGCAACGTTCCGTCGACAACGAGGCGCTCGTGGTGATTTTGTCAATCTCAAGACTTGATCCGTCGACTCAGTCTATCGGAGATGCTCATAGAAGTAGGGGGTGCGTGCGTGCGTTCGTTCATAAGGGTGAGTGAAGAAAAAAAAACATCTAGCTGGATACTCAACAAACTGAACAAAGCGCATGTCTGGCTGACCAGGTTACTGACTGAGACTAGTTGCACTAAATTACAGAGGCGACGGTCTGCCAGTGACCACTATATGAGCAAGGCCAGTACTAGGGGCGTACACGATAAGCTTAGATCTCCTGTATCGCCGCGAGCCTCGGCGTCCACGCTCCCCGGCAAGTCACCGGGCTCCCGGCGCCGCCGTCCCCGGCCCGAAGCCGGCGCGTGATCTCGGCGATCCTGACCTTGCGCTCCATCGCGCTATGCTCCTCCAGCCGCGCGATCAGCCTCTCCGCCTCTTTCCTCGTCACCACCAAGGTTTCGGATATCGGTTCAAAAAAAATTCCGGAGGGAGCCGGTATTTCCGGTAACCGGGGTTACCGGAAAATACCGGCCCAATATTTCGGCAAGAATTCAGGATTTAAACTTAAAACATCGAATTTTTTCAAAATTTAAATTTTTCGAGCACAAATTTGTTTCAAATTTGACTAATCCGAGATTTTTCATTCGAGATATGCAAATTCCGGGGGGTCTGAGAAATCCGGTTACCGCGGAATTCCACGGAATTCCGGCCGGTAAACGAAACCTTGGTCACCACCACCTTCACCGTCATCACAACGGTACTGCCGCCTCCCACCTTCCGCTTGTCCTCAGCCCCGCGCCGACGCATGGCGTCTCGCGCCACCTTCCCGCCATGCCGCCTCCGCGCCGTGCGTCCGGATGGTACTGCATGCGTCGTTTCCGCGGAGCGCGGAGCCGTGGCTTCGTGGCGGATGCGCGGCAGCGGCACGGCGTTGCCCATGTATGCTCCAGTGACCAGTGGTGGTGGTGGTTCGTTCGAGTGATGCGATGCGAGGTGCCTGGTGCGCTTGGCGATTTATAGCGTGTGCGTGCGTGCGTGCGTGGTGACGAGCTAGTGATGAGGGACTCGTTCAAAAGGGATAAAAGTGACGTGCGCGCGGGGCTGACTGAGCCGAGCGTGTTAGACCAAGGCAGAGGGCTCTCTCGATCGGTGGACGCACGCGAGCGGGCTTCGTCTCAGTTGTACTCGTATAGCTCATGAGTATTCTTGAAGCTACATACTGGCTACTGCCATAGCCAAGTATGGCTTTTGTATCCAAACTATGCCTTAAAGGCTTAAACGCTATGTAAAACTGGGAACCCCAGTCGTATGATTTGTAATCTGTAAACCTTGCTACTACTTAAGGGGTTTATTAGTTTAAAGTCGGGCTAAAAAGTCTTTTATCTAAAAAAAGATTGAGGTGAAACTAACTAACCAAAACATTATAAAAGTGTGCTTTTTTGCGATTTCTATCAGTAGCTCGCAGAATTGCATGCCACTAGTGAGTGGGAACAGATACCAAACTTGATAATAAAGTCGGTTTTCTCGAGTAAGAGGAAAACGTATTAACCACAACTAGGTACTGACTACGAGCTGCATGCCATTAGTGAGTGTCATCTGTCATGCGAACGTTTCGGTGGAAGACGAAACAACGAAGGTAGCTAGCGACCCTCTCCATCTTCCACTACCACCTCGCTATATATTCGATCTGCCTCCCCAGTTCGTTCGTCTTCGTCCCACCAACTCGGACTCGCACGGGCACTAGACGATCGATCAACCAGAGTCCAGGGCAAGATGGAGAAGGCCGCCACAAAGACGATTATCAATATCAAAACGGAGCAGCATCACGGCGAGAGCAAGTCGGCCGTGGCCAAGGTGATCGCCGGCGACGCCGATCCGCCGGAGGCACTGGATTGCCCCAGATGCCTTCACCCCCTCGTACCGCTAGTGTTCCAGGTACAGCATATAAACGTGCTAGAACTGGATTTAACTTGCAAGAAACTTCAGTACATATATATCTTTCTATTGGTTATGTGCAGTGCGCAGCTGGTCATGTCGTCTGCTCCTCGTGCCACAACAAGTGCGCGTCGTGCTTCATCAAAACGGGCTACTCTATCCCCACGGGGCACAACCGCTGCCATGGCGTCAAGTGCATCCTGCAATCGATCCGTGTCGCTTGCCGCAGTGACATCCACGGCTGCACCGGCGGGAACATCCTCTGCCACGAGAAGACGGACCAGGAGAAGACTTGTCCCGGTGCTACTTGCTCCGGCAGCAGCATCGCGGGACGGGTTGTGAAGATGGGCCCTTGCGGTGGCGCCGGCGGCGACGCTAGGGAGATGAAGGGGCACAACTCCCACCGTATCTTGAAGTTAGATCTCTGGCATGGCATCATGGTGGATGCCATGATGGTGTTGTACGAGCTGGACGGAATGAAACCGCAGATCGACCTGTGGGGTTTCCCTCACTCAGCCAACCACTCAGAGGTATAACCATCGCACCTTTCGTCTTCTTTCCTAGAGTCAGGTGTTGTGCTTGTGCGTATTCGTGAAACTATTTGGCTTGGCATTGACGAAGGTTCACTTCACTGGTCTGTTTTTTGGCATCTCCAGATCTGTCTGGAGCCGGACGAGTACCTCACCGGCGTGAAAGGGCACCTGGGCGATTGCAAAGGCTAGTTCCGTGTGAGATCCCTGACTTTGGTCAGCAGCCGGCGCACTTTCGGGCCGTATGGGACGGAGGAAGGTGTCCCGTTCGAGCTCCCGGCAGCGGGCGGCAGGATTGTCGGCTTCCACGGACGCTCCGGTACCTTCCTGGACGCGGTCGGCACCTACGTCAAGATGGACGCCCAAACCTTATTCTAGGCCACGATCCTACTGCATGAACGAATTAAGGCGTGCCTCCTGACCGAATGATGTAGGCACGCATCGCCGTTAATTGGGACATCAATCTATATGCATCGTCCATGTTGCTAAGACATGTGAATCATATGTTACTTTATCTTTATTTTTGAAATGCATGTGTTCCTGAAACAAATAAAATGGGACAACCTCATCTATTTATTTATTTTCAATTTTGAAAATTGAGTTGCCCACTGCTTTCGAAGAAATAATGGATGCTTTGCTTACTCAAGATGGGAATGGGCTGGGATGGACCTCGCCATGGGGGCCATGGGTCGGCTCATTCCAAAAATGGCTGTGGCCTCACTGGTCCAATGGGCATCTTGGGTCGACCCAAAATTTGGCTACCAAATGACAACACGACTCCACGAGATCTACCAAAGCATGGATCTAGAAAAAATACGACAACACATAAAGATCATCAACAGAAACTCAAATGAATAACATCCATCCATTTTCGTGCCTAATGGCCCATGACAATTCATTCTAGTGCAAAGAAGGTGACTAGTACAATTCATACTACTGAAGAGAATCGGCACCGCACCAAAATTTCTCGTAGACGGGTTCGGCCCAAAAACGTGACATGCTTTTGATCTCGTGTCGGGAAGAGCTGTTAGTTAGTTTTCTGCAGGGTTCGTCTCGACAGAGTGCTTGCTACAGCTGATTGGTGTTCTCGATTTCCGATGGCAATAGTTGAGAATTTAACCACGGTGTCGTTGGACCATGGGCCAATCCATTTGCGCTGGGCACACCCGGCCGAGCAAAGGAGGAGAAGAGATGCACGGGGGGGGGGGGGGGGGGGGGGGGGCGGGGTGTGGCAACTTCAGGTATGAGTTAATGTGGGAATTACATAATGATTTCTCACCAATGTTGTTGCAGAATTGGCAAAGCGCAGGTACAACAACTACCCTTTCGGAGATTCAACAGAAGCTCTCCAACGTATCGAGCCGGCTGCAAGGATGGGGACGTGGTACTTTGGGCCACGTTAGAAATGATCTGAAACAACTTAAGGAGGAACTGGGACGGATGCAGGCTGATTCGGTCAGGTCTAGACCATCGCATGCGGAGATCAAAGTGACGGATCACATCGTTGAACTTAGTCATAGGGAGGAGATAATGTGGCAGCAATGATCAAAGGTTCAATGGCTGAAGGCTGGTGATAAAAATACAAAGTTCTTTCATCTTCGGGTTAGTCAGCGACAAAAGAAAAACAAAATCAGTCGGTTGAAAAAAGATGACGGTTCCATGACCGAAGATAGCTGGGAGTTATGACCATAGGTTTCTACAAAGACCTCTGCCGGTCTGAGGGTACCGTCCCCACAAAGGTCACTCCCACAATGAATGATTGTCTGCTCAAACCCTTTGAGGAGAAGGAGGTTAAAGAAGCCTTGTTCCAGATGTTCCCTACCAAGGTGCCAGGTTCGGATGGTCTTCCCACACATTTTATCCGGAGGCATTGGGAGGTGTGTGGTTCGGAGGTGACCTCATGTGTGATGTAGCCCGACCTAGGACCATCACCATGTCAAGCACTCCAACACTCCACAAGTCACCATGGACATCAAAGGTGAACTCATTCCTCTTCGAGAGCTCGCGTCCGACCCTTTTGAATGGTATACTACTTGACCATCGTTCCCTTTACACTTCTAGGTGTGTCACCACGGTTACGAGTCCACGGGAAGATGGCCAAGACGCAAGAGGAATGGAGTCCGACAAGACGGTGGCGTGGAAGAGAAGAAGGAAGAGGAGCAAGCAGCCCAGGCAGCTGTGGCGCCCTGACCCGACTACTATACAGTGATGCTGTGTGTCACCGGTTAAGCGATACAAACGGAGGTTACGGGTTTACCAATCCCCGGCCAAAACCTTTGGCAGGCGTTGCTGGGTACACCACACACCAACAACGCAACACCCCGAGTGATGCCTTAACACGGGCACAACCCTCAATGCATAATAGAGAGATCAAGACTTGTGGAACAACTGGCACATCACAGACTCTACGACACAAAGCATTATAGTTCAACTCTTATAATAGAGAAAGATAGCAAATATTACAACCAGAGGTCACAGACCCAACAGTACATCATGCGGAAGCGAATTAAGTTGTTCTAAACAACAAGATCCAAATTATGGCCTAAGAGGCCTATAGATAAACATTCCAGCGCCAGCTGTTCCGGGATGTCCCAAGCTGCCACCTGGGAACCCCCCTCGTCGACGTCCACAAAGAACCCACCTTCGAGGTCGGTGAAGTCCTCTCCTGAAATAAGCAAACGACGTTGAGTTCGACGAACTCGCAAGATTAAGAGCTAATATATGCTCGATGATTGGCTATCAAGGTTGTATGGCTGTTTTGCATAAAGCTGATTTTATTTATAAAACACAACTCAATGGCATCGACTAATCAGAATATTTTTAAAGAGGTAAGAAGTAAACTCTTTTCTTCTGATCATCTTCAACAGCAACCACCATCAATCACCTCACCTGTCTACAAAGGCACCTCCCCGAATCACCCTCGAGGAAGTCAACCTTGCATTCTTGTTAGTACCTTTAGTACCTAGGTTTTAATCATTCCGTTCAAGTTATTCTATGGTCCCTGAATCCGTCACCAAGTCGTCCTTAACCGTGGACACGGCTTTTCGAAAAGATTTACCCTGCAGGGGTGTACAATGTTTGCCACGCGTACCGTCCGGCCCATTGCCTACGTATTAGCTCTCTTCCATGGAAAGCCGGCTGGGTGGGAGCGGCGTCGACTTCTCCCTCGTTAAGGACTTTCCAGGATCATCAGTGGCGGCAGGACTGCCAGTGCCTCAGCGACACCCGCCCCACGGCCACTTATTTTCCTAATACCACAATCCTCATCTCAGTTCATACCACCATCATCACGCACGCGCAAATGGAAGCCCGAACTAGAGGACCCTGGCTAGCCCCGCCCGAGTTATTTAGTCTATGAGGGTTCCTGCAATTGCATAGGCCTCACGCATGGGTGCACGCTCGGTCTTGGCTCGAAGGGGAGAACTCGCACTTAGGCGGCGAGAACGAGACAACCCACCACATTCCATGTGGCCTCTCATCCCCGCCTTTAAACATGTTATCATATGTCACCACCATTTTCCACCATCATCCGAACATTCCACCACAGTTCCAACAATAACATATCCACCGGACGACTAAGCATTTCACTAAGCATGGCTAAGCATAAACATAGCGGATATAATTAACTCAGGCCAACACAACAATCCTATGGATATTAGGAGGGGAACAGGTAATGGCATCGGAAAACATAATGCATCTAATAGGATACTCTAATCCAACCAAATTGACATTTGGAATCGCATGCAATATTATAGTGGAGAAAATATCTGCGGAAAACATAGGAGGAGACATGCTCAGAGGGGGGATTACGCTTGCCTTGTTCAACGGGCTGGTAATTCGGGTCGTCAGGGTATTGTGGAGAAACCCCGACTGCTTGATCTATCGATGCATAAGAACACCAGAAAGAACACAATCATAAGCACTCATGCGTAACAAATGCAATGCGCAAACACATGATGACATGACAGGTTTGATGCACTGAATTTATTATACCCAAGTATCAATTTAAATAGGGTGCAAAATAATTAACTTGACAAGGGAGAGGAAAGTCCCATCTCTGGTTTTAATGCTTTCCTGTGCTATGAATCCACGTAAGCATGCATGTAAATGATGCTACTGATTAGGTATTGATTTGCTGAACCTTTAGAGCCTTTCAACATCAATTTTGGAATTCTTTTGAATTAGATATGAATTTCGAAAGTGGCATTTCAGTGCTGCCATCTTTAGTATTTTCAACACACAGAGGGTTTAAATTGGTCAATTATGTCCAAATAAAATATGGATGTGTAAAGGGTGTCAAGACAAATTTTTAGACACCTTATTTGCTCAATTTGGAGTTTCAGAGCTAAAGTTATGAATTTTCAAAGTTTGCCATTTATTCTGCAATTTCTGTAATTCATTTAAAGAGGCAATTTATTTTGAGCTAACATGTGTCAAAATGACAGTAACATGTCCAGCACACTTTCCTGAACATGTGGAAATTTGAATCATCCGAATTGGAGCATTTTTCAATTTGTTATGGATTTTAGAAGTAAAGATTTGAATCTGCAATTCTGTTTTTAGTTTTTATTTCTCAGAGGAATTACGCCGAAACGTTTTTCACCGAGGCTGGGCTAGCCACGGCCACTGACTGGTGGGCCAGCGGCCACGCTGGCAGCCACGCAAGCAAGCGCGGGCCCAGCGGCTGGTTTGACCACGCCAGAGCCACGACCGGCGCGGCGCACGGTGATCACCGTCGTCGGCGAGCACGGATCCGACGCGCAGGCTCGTGGGCGTGCTCGTGAACGTGCGCCTCGGGTTTGCCACGCTACGGGGGGGGGGGGGGGACTATTGGCGTCGCTACGCGACATGTGGTCGCCGGAGACAACGACGACAAGCATCGCGGCGGCGGCGACCTACGGATACGGTGGCTACGACGATCTACAACGAACGGGGAAGCACGGGCATGTCCAGGAGATGCAGTGTCTCACCCTCGACGCGTGCGGTTGCTCGGAAGGGACGGAGGAGGACCACAGCGGCGACGCGAGCTCGACGGAGTTGCTTCGGTGGTCGGAGAAGAACCGGATGGCGGCGGCGATTCGTGGATCCTCTCGTCGATTCCTCGGGCGGTGAAGGAGAGGAGGACACGGCGGAGAGACTGGTGGGCTTCGATCTGTACGGGGTGCTCCCAATCGTCGGCGACGAGCTCGGCGGCGCGCGAAGCTAGGTCACGGCCATGGCCGCGAGGAAAGGGGAGAGGGAGGGCAGAGGAGCGAGGGAGCGGTGTCGAGCGCGGGGCAGGGGGGCCTGGCAGCTCCTTTAAGCGCGACGAGGCGCGGGAGGGGGGGCCTGGCATCGCCGTGTCGCCATGGCGGCTAGGCGGTGCGGCTCGGCCGCGGCGTGCGTCGCTACAGCGTGAAGGAGATGACGGTTTTGCGGAAACCCCCTCGCCTGAATTTTTCTATTTACAAAGAAGCCCTTGGCTATTTCTTTTATAAATCCAGTAGCTTTTCCACCATTTAAATGGGGCATTTAAACAATTTATAAAAATTTGATAAAAATCATGTAGCCTCCCAATATCATTTAGAAGCACCACAAAAATTGGTTTGGCAAAATAAAAAGTTTTGCCACACTTTTGTTCATAGGGTTTGTGTATGCCATTTTAGGTAAAACTAAAATGAATTTACTTTTGAATTTTAAAACCATTGCAAAGTATTCAATTCTGAACCCTTGGAACTTCCTTGACAATATGGATTTGCATTTGTAATTGTGTTTGCCAAGAACAAGCACATTTGAATTATAAGGGTTGAATTTAAATGATTGCTCTTGTTTCCATTTGTCATCATTTGTTCTCATCACTTATCTTCAACTTGACACTGGAACAATGGATGCCATGATGCATGAATAAGAAGCAAAAGTGAAAATTTGGTTCAAATTTTACAGTACCAAGAGTGGGGCTGTTACACAGCGGTACTACCGCCAGAGGTGGCGGTACTACCGTCCCAGCAGATCCGGACAGCGGTACTACCGCCGCCGCTACCGCCAGAATCCGTGCTCTGTTGCTCAAGCCGGTACCTCCAGCGGAAGCGCAGCGGTACTACCGCCCCGCAGCGGTACTACCGCTGGACTCGGTGGTACTACCGCCACGACATGTCAGAGGCGGCTTCGAAGGCCTGCTCCAGCGCCCAGCGGTACTACCGCTACGGCGGGAACCAACACAGGTTGGAGGCCCTTATCCTCTCCCACCTACCCCCCTTTGTGGTCAAACATATATATAGGCACATACCCCCTTCAGATCTAGATAGACTTGGTTTTGATATTAGAGTAGAGTTAGACTCCTTCTTCTCAAAGGTCTCCTTCCTCCCCCTTGTGGGGATGGTTCCTCCTCTTGTGGAGAAGATCCCTTCGTGGATTCAAGACCTCTACTTGTAGTTTGACTACTTGCCAATCTTTCATCCTCGGGTGACTTTATTGGAGCGGTTCGGTTGACCGTGAGAGAAACAACCTCCAAGATCCCTTCTTGTATCTACTTGTCGATCTCCCACCTTCATGTGGATTCTATTGGGCCGGTTGGACCGATCGGTAAGGGAAACGGTTCTTGTATTGTGTGTTCTTGTGTTCTTGGTGTTCTTCCTCGCGTTCCTCGTGTTCTTGCGTGCGTTCGTCCACATCCCCCATCAATCCGTGAAGATCGGGCCACCCTAGTAGTCCCGTACTACACCATATGGTATCAGAGCATGGTTGCCACGGATTTGACATGTGTTTCCACCGCCAAATCCCCCTAATTTTTCTTTGATTTTGAGAAATTCGAAAATTTCCACCAAAAATAGCCCCAAATTGCTTTTGGACCGATCTGAGATTCGAGTGCGTTTTTGTAATTTTGATCCATAGATCTATTGCTATACTAGTTGATCTTGCTTCCCTTGCATTCTCATAGCCTAATTCCATCGTTTTCCCCTCCGATTTGGCCATTTTCGGGTCGTTTTTCCGCAAAAATCGCGAAAAATCGCGTTCTCGGGCGAAATCTCCGTCCCGTAGCGGTACTACCGCCCCCTAGCGGTACTACCGCCCCTACCAGCACTACCGCCAGCGGTACCGCCAAAAATCGCTTTCTGTTGCTCCCAGCGGTACCTCCAGCGGTACTACCGCCCCTCCCAGCGGTACCTGCAGAAAACTAAAATTTTCAGAAAATTGTTTTGGCCATGTCTTTTGATTCTGGACTCCGTTTTTGGTGTTCTTCGGCTCGTTTCGAAGCTACGATCATGGCCTTCATCACCATTGCGGAAGACCCATCATCCACCATCACCAAAATTCGTGGGCAAGCACGACACTTCTACAACAAAGGGTGAAGAACATCGACGAAAGGTATAACATCGCCAATCTTTACCCCCTTGCCATTCCGTTGAAAGCCACACTATATCTTTACGATTACCATGTCCTATTGAGGCTAGCTCTTGATGATTGCTTGGGCTTTGCACATTTGCACCGTATAGTTTCCGAGCAAAATTGCATGCGCTAGTTATCATATATCATATATCTTGTGTTGGCATCAAAGAAGTGGGTGTGCAAAAGAGAAAAGAAGCAAACGAGAAAAGAAGCAAAAAGTGCCAAATCAAAAGAAAGAAAGAAAGAAAGAAAGAAAAGAAAAGAAAAGAAAAGAAAAGAAAGAAACACCACTTGCCATATCTTGTAGGAAGCGCGCAAGCTCGATGAACATCTAGTAGGTGGTGCATTGTTGTGCAAATCCTGTAACCCACCAAATAAATTGCAATCGAGCTAGTGGCTCTCCTAGTACTTGTGCAACACGAGCTTATAGTCTTCGCTAGGATCATATGGTTCTTTAGCTCACTTCTTGGTTGCACGAGTCCCATTTATCTCTCCGTGCGTGTGTTTCCTATCTTTTCAGATTGACTTGCTTTGGCTTTGTGATCATCGTGATTCTCTACTTGCTTTGACAATATCTTGGTTTCCGGTTGGTTCAATTTGCTTTCCACCTACCATACCTTCCTACCAACTTTTAAGCCGTGTGTGTTTTGGAGTTTGCTTTGGATACTTGAACACAAGCATTTTACTTTATGATCGTTTCTCTTGGTTGTCCACGACGTCCAATACTATCTACAAGGTGAGAGGTTGTGTTCTAGTTCCTTTCCACTCCACATATATACACTTGTCTTGTGATTGACATGTCTAGGGAGAGCAAATGCAACTATGGAGCCTATGAGGAGGACTACACGATGAGTCACATGTACTATGATGTGCCAAGCATTGAGGACATGTGGGACTACTACGACTACTACACCGACAATGACCCCCATGACATGATGGATCATTACCAAGACTTCCGCTACAACTACTCCGACTACGACTCCGACTATTCGAGCGTCCACGACAAGGAGCGGTACCATGACGTCGAGCACCCTTCATCATATGGTATCGACTCCAAATACATACGAATCTACCACGACTCCGACTACACAAGCTCCATCGACAATGAGGCGCAAGTGTCTTCACATGCCTCATCACATGGTACCAATTTCGACAACAACGACATGGTGGAGCGCCACGACTACGACTACCACTCCAATGACATGGTGGAGAACGTCTACGACTACTACTCTTGTAGCATGTGCGACGACTTCGACAACATGCAAGAGGAGAGAACTCCCATCACTACCATGTTCAAGAGCAGCACCACCAAGCGTCATGGCACAACCTACTTCTATGGTTCAAGCTCAAGACGGTGCTCCGACAAGAAGACCACCATGAGTTCATCTTATGGAGCTTCATCTACTCCCAAGAAGTGCATCGACAAGGCCAAGCCAAGCCAAGGCCCATCTAGCTCATCAAGGCGCCACAAGAAAGATGCCACGGTGGACCACAACATGTCACCAAGCTCTAGTGGAAGCTCCAAGATAAGGTCACCAAAGCAACAAGCACGCCGACGCCAACATGAGGAGAAGCATCCGAATGACTTTCGGCGACATCCCTCCACTCAAGAGCGTCAACGTCGACATGAGAAGAAGACGGCGACAACTCGTGCTACCACTACATTGGTGCCAACAAGAGATCGATGGTTCACCGTCGGTGAATTGCCAAAGTTTGAGTCTTGCATTAATGAGATCATGGCCGACTTCGACAACTTCGTCGCGAAAAGCTTACGTCGATGCCGGAAGAAGCATGGTCACAAAAGTGAGGCAACAACCAAGACGTCGCCCTTCTCAAGCACTTCTCATGACATGGTTTCTACACCAAGTGCCACCACCACATTGGCCCCCATATGGCAAGATGAAGACCTCCTATGCGACAATTGCCAAGGCCAAAACCATGATCCACGTGAATGTCCCAATCTCTTGTGCCCACTATGCAATAGAAGAGGTCACATGATGTGGGAATGCCAAGTTGGTGAACAAGATGGTGACCAAGATGGTGAGAAGACGGTCGAGCATGGGATTTTCCCTTCGACCATGGAGGCGAGCATGGAGAATGCTATCACCTATGACCATGGGTCAAGTGATGATGATGCCGAGCATGGGATTTTCCCTTCGGCAAAGGAGTAGAGGGATGATGCCTACACTATGGCATTGACCTTTGGAGGCGAGATGGTTGAGGAGGTTGAGCATGGGATTTTCCCTTCAACCTTGGAGGCGTATGGAGTTGAGGAAACCGAGCATATCCATATGAGTTTGAGTTTTGAGATGGTACCAATCTCA
The DNA here is from genome assembly GCA_947311845.1 of Poa pratensis. Lineage (NCBI taxonomy): Eukaryota > Viridiplantae > Streptophyta > Magnoliopsida > Poales > Poaceae > Poa > Poa pratensis. The sequence continues at coordinate 34,672,763 of CAMZMU010000071.1, read as the reverse complement.
TGTGAGAATGAGAGCCACTTAGCCCACTTGAGTGAGAGTGAGTTGAGTGCCTCCACCATATGTGAGTTTGAGTGCTTTCACTTTGAGGGAATGAGTGATACACCACTTGAGTTGAGAGAGGTAGTTGATAGGTCTTGTGAGGCCATTTCGATTTCTAACAACTTAACCTCTACTTCTAGTGTGTCTTCTCATTGTGTGCTAGGTTCCATGGATGATGAGACGTCACTCCTCGACTTGACGATGCCTCAAATGGAGAAGATGTACATGGAGGATGATGATGATGCCACCCCATGTCTACATCAAGATGAACAAGTCGGCTACATGGAAGCCCCTACTACTTCAACACCTACTTCACATGAGTGGGACTACAAAGGTATGGGTGTTGATGTGACCATGATCCCGCTAGTGGACATGATGAACTTTGATGGCTTGCATGCTATGGACGATTTGATTGACACATCATATGATTCGTTCAAACCAATGTTGATCATGTGGAATCACCTATTTGTGATGATTTTGCCATGAGCATGCCGTGTTATGAATGTTTCCATTTTTCTCCCGTTGTTGCATGCAACATGTTGAACAATTTATCTTTCATATGTGTTGCTTGCAATAATGTTGAAATGATTGATAATGAGATTGCCCCCATAGCTTTCTCACTTTTTAGAGATGTTTCATTTTCTCTTATGGACCTTGTTCCATCCTTCACTTTGCATAGTGACCATCCACATATGTCATATTTTCCAATTGATTTTTGTGTGGTTGGTAATGAGCAAATGAAGAGACAGTTCATGATGGATGATGTGTTCATATACCGTGCACATAATTTCTTCATATGGTGTCTTGTGTGTGCCGGTAACCGCATGATAATGTCAACCTCAATTGAGCATGAGTTGGCAAAAAGAGCTCTTGAGAGCATACACTTGAGTTGTGGATCGAACCCGGCTCTAATGCCCTTTCCATGTTTTGCATCAAACAAGTTGAACAATTTCTCTTACTTATGGTTTGTTTGCAATCATGTTGATGCTTTTGGTCCCCTCTATGACAATCATGTTTACTTGATCTTTCACATGGATGATTTATGTGTTGCAACAAAAATGATGAACAATTGTTCTTTCCAATGGCTTGTTTGCAACCATAATGACATTTTATGCATGTCTTGTCATGATTGTTTTGGTTTCTACCAATTTGGTGTTGCAACAAATATGACGAAAACTTGCTCTTTCATATGGTTTGTTTGCACCCATGATGATATTTTGGAAATTCTTCATTGTGTGTTTTTGCCAAATCCTCCTCTTATTGCATCAAGGACGATGACAAATTGTTCTTTCCAATGCCTTGTGTGCAATAATGATCATATGGTTCGAAAAGAGATAGCTATCATTGCTTCTCACATTTTCATGGAGATTTTGTGTTCCCACATTTTGAGGATGTTTCAAGAAGTTGCTTGCACATTGACCTTGCATATGTTATAATTTTCACATATTTGTGTTGTGCTAATGGTGTAATGAACATGAATGGACATGTCATTGATGATATGCTCCTCTATCTTGCACACACATGGTTTGCTTGGTCTTTGATGTGTAGGTCGTACCTTTGGATGAGCCTCCATGAGTTGTTTCAACCACGCATTCCTATGACAGAAGTTCTTGCAAGAAGAGCACATCGGCATCTTGCTAAGGTGACTTCCTTCTACATAAGCGCTCATGCGATGACCTTCAAGAATTGGCTACTCTTTGAGTGTTGTTTCGTCTTCCTTATGAGTCTTGTAGGTTACTTGAAAGGCGAAGGGACGTCGAAGAAGTGCCACATCATTTCCATTGACTACATGGTGAACCACACGACAAGCTCTACGCATCTACCTCCTTGCCATGATTATGATGAGCAAGAGTCGAGGACGACTCTTTTTAAAGGGGGGGGGGGAGATGATGTAGCCCGACCTAGGACCATCACCATGTCAAGCACTCCAACACTCCACAAGTCACCATGGACATCAAAGGTGAACTCATTCCTCTTCGAGAGCTCGCGTCCGACCCTTTTGAATGGTATACTACTTGACCATTGTTCCCTTTACACTTCTAGGTGTGTCACCACGGTTACGAGTCCACGGGAAGATGGCCAAGACGCAAGAGGAATGGAGTCCGACAAGACGGTGGCGTGGAATAGAAGAAGGAAGAGGAGCAAGCAGCCCAGGCAGCGGTACTACCGCCAAAGGTGGCGGTACTACCGCCCCAGCAGATCCAGACAGCGGTACTACCGCCGCCGCTACCGCCAGAATCCGCGCTCTGTTGCTCAAGCCGGTACCTCCAGCGGAAGCGCAGCGGTACTACCGCTGGACCCGGCGGTACTACCGCCACGACATGTCAGAGGCGGCTTCGAAGGCCTGCTCCAGCGGTACTACCACTCCAGTGGTACTACCGCTGGACCCAGTGGTACTACCGCTGCGGCGGGAACCAGCACGGGTTGGAGGCCCTTATCCTCTCCCACCTACCCCCTTTGTGGTCAAACCTATATATAGGCACCTACCCCCTTCAGATCTAGATAGACTTGGTTTTGAGATTAGAGTAGAGCTAGACTCCTTCTTCTCAAAGGTCTCCTTCCTCCCCCTTGTGGGGATGGTTCCTCCTCTTGTGGAGAAGATCCCTTCGTGGATTCAAGACCTCTACTTGTAGTTTGACTACTTGCCAATCTTTCATCATCGGGTGACTTTATTGGAGCGGTTCGGTTGACCGTGAGAGAAACAAACTCCAAGATCCCTTCTTGTATCTACTTGCCGATCTCCCACCTTCGTGTGGATTCTATTGGGCCGGTTGGACCGACCGGTTAGGGAAACAGTTCTTGTATCGTGTGTGTTCTTGTGTTCTTGGAGTTCTTCCTCGCGTTACGCGTGTTCTTGCGTGCGGTCGTCCACATCCCCCGTCAATCCGTGAAGATCGGGCCACCCTAGTAGTCCCGTACTACACCAATGTGACTATAAATAATACTTTCATTGTGTTTCCCAAAATTTGCAGACCCGGAACAATTGGGACAGTTTAGACGTATCGGCTTGTGCAATGTGTTATATAAAATTGCGTCTAAGGTGGCTGCAAACATGCTGAAGGGAATTTTACCTGAGATCATGTCGGAGGAACAGTCAGCTTTCGTCCGTGGAAAAATGATTATGGATAACATAATCTCAACTTTTCACTGTTTGCATTTTATGAAGCGTAAACGAGCAATTTTTTTGAGATGTTGTGCTTTGAAGTTGGATATGAAGAAAGCCTATGATTGTGTGGAGTGGGATTACCTACGAGCTATCATGATTAAGCTAGGCTTTCATCGACTATTGATAGAGATGGTGATGTGGTTGGTCACTACTGTCTCCGTCTCGGTGCTTCTTAATGGGGATCGTCTCGAGAGCTTTGTTCCTTCGGGGGGAGGGGGAGGGGGGGTTCCGCGAGGGGGATCCTGTCTCCCCCTATTTGTTTCTGTTGGTAGTGGAGGGCCTTTCGTGCCAGTTAAATTCTAAAGTGGAGTCATTGAGCTTAAGTAGGATAAGGGTGGCACCATCAGCCCCGATGGTTAGCCATTTACTCTTTGCAGATGACAGCCTGCTGTTTTTCAGAGCAAATAGGGGGAGTGCACAGGAGATAAAGGATACGCTACAACGTTATTGCAGTGCTTCTGGACAACAAGTGAATGTGGACAAATCGTCGATTCATTTTGCCAAAGGTTGCAAGGAGAATATAAGGCAAGAAATTATGGAGGTCTTGGATGTTCATAACTAGCAGGGTGACCCGCGCATTTGCGCGGCTAGATGTATTTGGTATTGTTCCCTTTTTCACCATATCTTTTAGTGTTGGTGAGCTAGACAATGGGATGGATCTGCCGTTCTTCTATTACCGTAACACTACTGGATTATTCCTAGCATAGCACTCATCCATTACTCATTTATTTATGGACTTCCACTCGATTACGTTTCAAGGCTAAGTTGCAAAATTTCGTGTTATTTTAAAGTTTATATTCTATAATATTGCAATTACTAATCTTCACATAAATTCTATAATATTGTGTAATCTTCATATGGATTGCACAACGACTTTTGTTTCGTAAATTCCTCTATTTTTTATTTCGAAATGTGTCCAAATTATGTTTATATATTATTTTGAAATTTAGCTATGCATGCAATTCTATTAACTTCAAATCGAGTTCATATGAAAATTCATTTTTTCGTATTTTTTATCCAAAGATTCGTATATGAAATTGAAGTCTGCTATTTCATTTGTATTTGCCTCCTATCCAGGTGTGTTGCATGTCCATTGTTCAGCGCCATCACAACCCGTGTGCTTCTGTCATCGTTGCTTGAAATTAATTGATATATCTTCTTGATGATATTACTATGCATCATCCTCAATATGAATTGCGCAAATTGTTATTTTTACAGTGTAACCTGGCTACTCAACGGTATTTTTTAATTATCTTTCAGAGTTATCGTGCTCAACTACTTGTGTATGGTTTCTTGATTTTTTTACCACCCAATGAGTTCTTAACTGTATGCATTATTTCACGGGAAGTCGTTGTCTGATATATCAGTGTTCCACAATCCTTATGGTCTTGCATCATAGTCCATACAAAATAGCTTAAATCCACCACTGTCTACTGAGTTCTCAGAACCATCTTATTTCTTTTTGGCTTGTGCTTTCATAAACCCCCAAGGGTGAAAAGGTATTCTGAGCAGAACACAAGGACAGTTGAGATTTAATCTTACCTGTCCCGGATTAGGGGCACGATCATCATTTAGGCCTCATCTGGGTATTCCAAAACCCAGTCCAAACCCACCGTACAGTCCTTTTGGGCCCGTTTGGACGAGAGGCGGGAGAAATCCAACGTTGGACGCCGGATCGTTGCCGTGATGGGGTGGCCAAGTATCCACCGGAGCAGATCTGGATTGTAGATGGCCACCGTAACCAGCGGCTGCAACGAGCTGATCACGATCGTCTAGGTACGTGAAAATGGAAGTGGCAACCGACGACGTGCAAATGGCTATCGACATCTAGGACGTGGGCCCAAAAAACGATACGTACATACACCGTATATCCTCTCAACAAATACACAGGTATTTGGATCTCGGCTTTGGCGGGCTACCCTGGCCCTACCCTCTCTTGCCGGTGGAGACCGAGATACCCTTCGGTACGTTTATGCGATTGTGAGGCCTGGGGGTCTATGGAAGCACACACCTTTTTTTTAGGTTCATATATCTGGGTTGGTAAACCTAATTTTAAATCAAGCAGAAAACACGCAATCGGTTAGAGAAAATGAAAATATATAGGACTCCATGCACATTGATCATTCAACTAAAATTTTCACCCTAAAAATAATCATGTAGTTCTCTAGCCAAATGCTTATCATAGTGGTGACCCTACATCATTTTAAATTAATGTTTTGTGCTTCAAACTTATATATGATAAAAATATAATATTCTTGATCTTTATGGATAGAAAAATAAAAAAATAGATGCTATTATTCTATTAGTCGATCAACAAATTTTGAGGATATATTTATCATTGACGAATATAAGAAGTGTCACTTCTGTCAAGCAATATTAAATATCCAGCTTCAAATTATTGAGGAAGGAACACATAGCACCAATCATCCTCAAGTACTTGCACAATATTAATTTACCACTATATTAGATAATATTCTACATTTCGACCAACTTTCTGCAATTTATGAGTATTTTTTCATATGGGCTTCATAATCCGGCTATCTTGCTCCCTAGAACTTGGTGGTTTCCAATAGATATACCTGAATTCTCTTGGATGTCTTTTGTAGCAGAGGTCTTCAGTTCACAAATGTTTCAAATGTTTCATCACATGCTTAGGTGGACCCAAAATTTCTATTGAGTATAAAATGAAGATAAAAAATGTTCAAATTCAATATTTTTTCACGCAAATTGTCTAAGTGCTTGCAAGAAAAAACGATGTATTTACTTTCTAACGTGCAAAGCAATATAATATGTTTCCACATATGCTTCACAAACTAAAAAAACAGGTAAAAGACAATTACTGAACGTACATGATCATGCTTGGTCGTGGTCACCATGACCCATTTCCTGGAAATGCTGGCAAATTGAACAGAATCAGCAAAGTGACAAAACAGTTAATGAAAGGAATACAAATTGGGAACATTACCTTTATTATTATATCGATACCTGCTGAACATCTTTGCTGATGCAACCTCACTAAGCAAATCTGGAGAATTTCATTAAAATTCAGTCTTTCATGTCTAACCGGAGGATAGACTAAATTATGTGCACCTGGAACAAAACCTACAAAAGGTTGAATAGAGCATCTTGAATAAATATGTTCTGCCTTCCACAAAAAGTTATCCTGTGAGGAGAACCAAAATTTATGTATACACTGATTTGGTAGCAATTATGATAACGATGAAGGAGTAATTGATCAACCTCTAAAACATTACTGATAAAGGAAGGTTTCTATAGTCTCACTTGAAAAGATCCAGCGACAGTCCAGTCCAAATAGCCAGAGTTGCTTGTTCAGCTCCATATAACGAAACAACTTACAGTTCACCTTAGAAAGTCTTATATTTTGATACATAGAGAGTATATGAAATTTCCCCGTCTCGCTCGCCACATGGACGCTGCGCCATCCACCGCATCCTCCACTTTGAATTACTCACGCAGTTCCTGGGCTTCCTATCGACATAGTGAAATCAACTACAGAGGTATTCAGTCAATTATTTAAACACATCAGAGAATACATAGTGCTGGTCATTAGCATCACTAATCTAGGAAAAAATTATGTCACCGCACTGGTAAAAGTATTTGTTAGATCATTTTGCCAAAATCTTAAACAGATATGTACTTGGAACGAAACTAATGAACATATGGGAACAGTAGTATTTATTGTTGTTGCCACAGGCCTAGCTAGCTCTCTCACGGACGGAGGTAGAAGAAAGAGAGACAACACAGAAATTTTCAGCGCACAAACGCCAGCGCACAGACGCCCTTTACTTCTTCCTTTTCAGCTGGCTCGATTACAAGCAGTACACAGTGTGGGGCTTTATACAGGGAGTACGCACACACGAACGCCACGCTCCACTCCTGCCCACAACGCGCTGCACGATCCGCTCACCACTCCGCGCGCACGGCGCGCCACTACGCGCACGACGCGGTCAACTCTAACAGATCGACTACGGCTACCCTCCCACTCTCGACGACTCGGACGCGGCCACATACCGGCGTCCGACCGAACCAGAATACACGCACACACACTGGGCACACCCGCCACGGCTACGTACAACCTAGACACGCACGTACATGCTGGTCGACACCGACGCCATGGCTTATTTCTAACATTTATATAGCCGATCCTTTGATGTTTTATGTTTAATTCAATGGAATAGACGAAGATTTAAAAAGGCATACTGCTATTCTTTTCTTTAGTGTCCAAATCTCCCGTGACCACTCCACAAATTCCTGCAATAATGGCCTCGAGCTTCAACCCGAGCCTTAATATTCGTCACGGACAACACGTAATGAATCGATATGTGTAAATTTGTCCAATTCATCTCATACGTAAATCAAAGGCCAAATATTTTAACAGCCCAACCTAGAACGTGTAAGAAAAATATGTGCAGTTTAAACAAATCAGCAAAACAATGAATCCAAAACCTGTTGCGGGTCACCACCATATGTTAGAGCCCATGCCTTTGTGAAAACAGTCCCTGGCCATGCAGCTATTATGTGATGCCTTCCATCGTCTGGTCGAGTGCTCGACGCCGACGGCGTCCTCTCAAGTTCGTGCCGCCAGCATAGGACGGCAGATCGACGCTTTCCATCTTGTCGGCGAGGCTGACCCTTGGCACAGCGGAACAAATTGGTGCGGGGTAGATCGCCCCTGGCTGTGTGCTCCACGCCAACGGCCTCCTCTCTGATGATGCCTGCGAGCCAAGACGGCTGATCGCCCATCGTGACTCCTCGCCGTGCACACAAATTTGCATATTCCCGTGTAAGCTGACTTGATCGTTCCGGTGTAGGCAGACGTGATCCATTATGACTGCTGCCTTTTTTTTTTGCGACTCAAGAACTCTTTCTGTTACTCATCAGGATTAGAATCTAATTGGATACAGTCCCGAAATAAGTTAAGAATAAAATTAGGGAAACTCTATTCTCCAGCCGACCGGTTACGTCGGACGCGCGTCACTTGGCAAATCCCCACACACGCACGCAGTAGCTCTCCATCCCTGCTTTCTTCCTCCTTCTAATTTCCTCCTCTTTCCCCTGTCGGCCATGCGCCACCAGCCTCCCGCCTGTCCTGGCCTCGCGTTCACCGGAAGTTCCTGGTAGTCACCACCACCACCCCCGTCGCGGCTCCTCTCCATGGCGGCCCGGCCTCTCCATCCCCGCCGATGTGACCCGGATGCCTCAGCCAAATCCCAACCTCGCCTTGGGCCGGCCGCCGGTAAGGCAACGCGCGGGTGCCCCGCCCCGGGTCGCGCACCTTCAATGCTGCGGGCCTGCCCACCCGCCGGCCGACGGCGGCGCTGGGCCGTATCCTGTCCACCGCGGTCCTCGCGAGTGCCCGCTTCCGTTGGCAACAACAGCACACCGCGGCACCTTCGGCCAGTTCAGGCTCGTGCACAGTCGTGGGAACCAGTACTACTAGCGTACGATGAGTATATTTTCTCCATACGTGCAAGTTCGTGGCTCCCCTGGCCGGCCGCCGCGCCGCTGCTGCTCGCCGGCCACGTTTGCTTCTCCTCCATGTGTCGGGCACCTCGCCGCACCGCAGCTTCTCCGCGTTGTGGCGACACCACCACCTCCTTCCGGCAGTGAAGTCGAATCGGCCATGGCGGTGTCTCTGTTTGGTCGAAGGTGCAGGGTAGTACTTTTTGGGAATTTCCCAAGTTGTATATGGTGTTTTGGAATGCTACTAATATGCATCATTTTTGTTACGTAAGTATGAGCAAAGTGCTACAATGTTTTAGGTGTATATGCTACAAACATGCTCCAATTTTACATACGTGCTCCTGTAGTATTGGATGAGTTGGACACAAATGTTGGATAGGTTGGAATTTTTTGCTACAAGCGACGACAACTTTTCCAACATTTTATGCGCATCAATTGAGATTTGTTACATGCTTTGTTCATGTTTTCTACATTAATGTGTTCAAAATGTTAATTTTTTTTTTGCTACAAGCCACATCTTTTCCAACATTTTTTGTGCATCAATAGAGATTTATTACATGCTTTGTTCATTTTTGCTACATTAATGTGTCCAAAATGTTACAATTTTTTTTTGTACAAGTGACATCTTTTTCAACATTTTAGATGCATCAGCAGATATTTGTTATGTGTTATCCAATTTTGCTACATTAATGTGTCAAAAATGTTACAATACTTTTTTGCTACACGATGCACATTTCGTAGCAGAAAAATACTACTCCCTCCGTTCCAAATTAGTTGACACACATTTGTCTAGACATGAATATATCTAGACACTAAATAAGTATAGATACATATATATTTGTACAAATCGAAATCAACTAATTTGGAACGGAGGGAGTACACTGGTAGAATGAATGAGATTTTATGCTTTAGCATCAGATAGGTGCGGTGCTATGATACTTCACTGTGCACTACCAAATGAACTTTACCATTGTTGGTGGAATCCACACGGTGAGAGAAAAGTAGTACAGTACATGCATGGAGGCATGCAGCCGGAGGGAAGAGAGAGAATCGAAAAGGACAACGGTTGTGGCCTTGTGGGCTGAGTCAAACATGCTTTTCAGCTAATGCTACGAAAGCGACGTCTCATAGACAGTGAAAGCGACGTATCACGCTACCGTTTGGAACCGTGTGATCATTTCAATCCGACGGCGCGAAAGGCGACTGATATTAAGCGTCGGGACAGTCGACTGACGCGTTTGTTATAAAATTAACCCAAATACATCTCCTCCTAACCTCCGTAGCTTCTTTAGCACATCTATGGGCTACTACATTTGCGCCTCTCCTCACATGCACTAAACCAAAGCTAGCAAAGCTCTTTCTCAAATCTAAAATTTCATAGCAGATCGGAGCCATGTCTGCCCTCCCAAATTGTGTAGAATTTATCAGATTTATCACTACTTGAGCATCAGACTCCAGTATGATCTTTCGATATCCCAAGTCCGCTGCAAGTTTAATGCCATCTCGAATCGCCAAAACCTCCATTGTCCGGGCAGAATGAGCATGTTCGTACCATATAACTTGGCCTCAGATCAAGGACCCTATGTGATCCCTCAAGATGACTCATGTCGAACCATGCCTGTCTTGTTCGGTGAAGCCTGCATCAACATTGACTTTCACAGTACCCTCATTAGGTGGTTTCCACTTAGCACTTTGATGAATAGCTTTCTTCTTGCTGACATCAACAAGCGCCGCGAGATCATGCATTGTATCCAATGTCCAGCGCACCGATGCATCTACCCTCTTGCAGTGTTCTCCATGCCGCCGGTTATTGCGTTACGTCCAGACAGCCCAGCTACCACATAGAATAACAGTTGTATCCTTCTCTGGTACCATTTTCCCTGCCACTAGATCAATCAGCCAAAAATCAGAACGAAGCTCAGGTATTTTGACCGCAGTCAACTTGTAGACCTCTTTCCAAAACATATGTGCCCATTTGCAGTTAAATAAAGCATGGTCTATAGTTTCATCTCGGCCGCAATCCTCACAGAATGCAAGCTGTTCCACGTGCCTCTCCTTCAGAACTGCACGACATGGTACAAATTTTTGGATCACCCTCCACCAAAAATTGCGGACTTTCGGAGAAACTCTCAAGCCCCAAAGCTTCTTCCAGCTCTCTCCCGCCCCACGAGATGATGCATTGGTGGTTATCCTTTCCTGGCTAAGAATCTTGTAAGCAGACCTAACAGAAAAATTGCCAAATTTTCAAGCTTCCATGCCCATACATCCTCTGCACTGCTAAGATGGATTGGACATCAGCCTGTACAAAATTTTCCGTTAACTTCTGCATATTCCAGCTACCATTACCATGATCAATGAGCTCCTCAACCTTCACAATTTTGGCCTCCGGTTTTCTTACTAGTGGTTTAGAGCTAATGTTGTCAGTGATCCACGAATCGTTCCAGGCATTAATGGACGACCCATCACCTACTCGCTTGATGAGACCAAGTTGGAGAGCATCCCTTCCATGCAAGATTGCACGCGAAATATGCGAGGCCCCTCTCTTTCTTCCTGCCTCCATAAAATCTCGATTATGAAAATATTTGCCTTTAAGAACCCTAACACATAGCGAGTCTGGATTAGTGATCAGACGCCAACCGGTTTTTGCTAACTTGGATATCCTCTCCTCTCGGTGGCTTTGGTCCTCCCTTTATAGGACAGGGGCTGCCATGGGCGATCACGTGAGAGGGAATGCTACGGGTTTAGGCGGGAAAGCCCAAAGGTGGAAGGGGCAGCGGCGACATGTGACTTTGTCTCCACATTTCATCCTCCATGGGTTGGTACGATCCCAAAAGCACACTTGCTTTTGGGGGGGACGAGGCTGGCAGTGTCCTGCAGGCCTGACATGCCCACCATGGCTGTCCCCCGAAGGCATCACCTTTGGCATGACCTTGTCTCTTCATTTCTTGGTGTCCAAGTCTGTCTGGATCTTATCTCGTCTCTTGAGGAGGAGACCTTGTCTTCTGTGGATCCAAGGAAGCCAGGTGAACAACGCTAAGACGCGGAACCAGTCAAGCCAGACCTCGGGCATTTCTCTTCTCCAAGTTGATGTCCTTGGCTCCCGGGTAGTCCTCCTAGAGGGCTCCCAGGGTTGAAGTCCATTCTTGGGCCGACGCAGAACTTGTCTGGTCATTGTTGCGCCGGTGGGCTGGCCCACCTGCTAGGTCTTCATGGCTTGCTCTTATCTATTTTTAGGTGGGCGCACAGGTGGTGGACCCACTTTGGCAGGAGTAGTGGAACCCCCTGTTCCACTGTTGCGATGGACGCCAACTAGAGGCGTGCGATGCAGAAGGAACTAGAATCCATCGAGTCCAACTCAACCTGGTGACTCTCCACCTTACCACCAGGTCACTGCGTGATCGGCCTGAAGTGGGTGTACAAGGTGAAGAAAGATCTGGAAGGCGTGGTCCTTAAGCACAAGGATCGCCTCGCGGTGAAGGTCTATGTGCAATTGCACGGGGTCGACTACGATGAGGTTTTCGCTCCCATGGCCCAACTCGAGTCAGTTCGGCTCTTGTTGGGTCTAGCCGCAAGTTCGGGTTGGGTCATTCATCACATGGACGTCAAGTCTGCCTTCCTCAACGGTGAGTTGGAGGAAGAGCTGTATGTGCAGCAGCCAGCCGGCTTTGCTCCGACTCGTCAAGGCGCTCTATGGCCTCAAGCAGGCGCCAAGGGCATGGAACATCAAGCTCGGTTTCGTGACATACGAATCGGAGCATGGCATTTATGCACGAGGAGCGATGCCGACTCGACTTCTAGTTGGATTGTCGATGACTTGGTGATCACGGGCTCCGACTCCAGCAACATCGACAAGTTCAAGCTGGCGATGAAGAGACTATTCCAGATTTTCGACCTCGGGTTGCTGAGCTACTACCTCGACATCGAGGTTCGATAAGGGCCGAGCGGGATCGACATCTCACATGTGTTTTATGCCCAGAAGCTGTTGGAGAAGGCGCGGATGGCCGGGTGCAACCCCGTTCATGTTCCCATGGATTCACACTTCAAGCTGTCCAAGTGTAGCACGGCGCCCGCAATGGATGCGACCAAGTTCTGGAGCATCGTCGGGAGCCTCTGTTACTTGGTGTGCACCAGACCGGATCTGAACTTCGTAGCCGGTTCTGTGTCACGCTTCATGGAGACTCCTATTCATAAGCACCTCGAGGTTGTGAATCATATCCTTCTACATCATCAGGATGATTTGACTCAGATGTAGGTATGGAGAGAGTTCAGGTGCACCGCTCCTGGTCGGCTACAGCGACATCGACCTGGCTGAGGTCGTCGACTCACGCAAGAGTACGTCTGGCACACTGCTCTCTTCCTAGGGAGTAGCCCAATGACCTGGCAGTCCCAGAAGCAGAAGATCGTGGCTATCTATAGCTGTGAGTCGGAGTACATGACTGCTGCCATGGCTGCTTGCCAGAGGATTTGGTTTGGCTCGACTCTTGGCCGAGTTCAGCAACAGCGAAGCCGATCAGGTGATGCTCAAGATCAACAACAAGTCGACAATCATGCTCGCCCAGAATCATGTATTCCACGAGCACTCGAAGCACATCGAGTTGAACTACCACTTCATACGGAACTGCGTGGGGGCAAAGAAGGTCGAGCTGGAGTTCGTGCCCACCGAACACCAACTCGCCGAAATGTTGACCAAGAAACTTAGACGAGTCATCCTCGCGAGGCTGTGCTCAAGCATCGGTGTGGTGGAGGTGTCGCCAGAACTCAAACCTAGGGAGTGATTGTTGGAAATAGGTTTGTATTCCGTGTTGACTCGAGAGAGTTGTAAGGTTGATGACTCGGAGAATTGACAGGCCGACTCGTGGAGACTTGACAAGTATGCCGACTCGGGAAGTGGCATGAGTCGATTCGTCAAGTTGGCTCTCCTAGGAAAGTGCGTCAGCACGGGTACAGTTCGTATAGATTAGGTAGATATATAATACATGCTAGACTTCACCTAAAGTGATTATGTCGGCGTTCGGGGAATGGGGGTTCCCCGTATCCCGGGCGCACGAGCCCGGGCCGCTACCAACGACCAAGTCATGAAGGAGCGAAGACGGAGGAAGACCCTGGAGAGTGGGCTGCGGGAACACTTTGGATCCTTTTTCTTGGGGTCCGCACTGGGAAGAACGCTGCCACCCCGGGAAGACAGGGACCAGCAACATGGCGGGCGCTTCCTGCGCCCCAGCCCTGGCAAGGATTGCTTCGCAAGCAAGGAAGGCGGCTGGCATCACGGACAAGACCACACACGCCCTCTGCTGGGCATAGACGAGACATCAACAAGACCCCGCGTGCTGTCCACCCGACGCAGGCAGTGCGCTCGGCGTGATGCCCAGATCATTGACAAGACAAGACTCGCCGTCTCTTCCGTTCCGGTGGGACGGACGGCATGAAGGACAACATGGTGCCACGCTGCCACGAGCGCCACCTTGGCTTGGGCATGACGCGTGTCATGCCTCGGTGGCGCGCGTGCAGCTTGACCACATGTTGTGTCCCCTTGGCATATAAAAAGAGGCACTTGGTCATCGTACGGAGGCATCGAAGAACTAGAAGAGAAACCCTAGCTAGCTGTCACCTTGAGCATTCCACTTAGACTCGGGGGTCTGGAAACCCCCGGAAATCCCCTGGGCTTGTTCTTCCTTTGCTCACGAGAGTAGTGTAGAACCCCAAGTCACCATCTTGTAATCCACCACCACCACAATATATCCAGACAAGCAGCACGTAGGGTGTTACACTACAACGCGGCCTGAACCTAGGTAAATCCTTGTGTGCTCGTGTTTGAGCTCAGGGACCGATTTTGGAGCACCTCGCGCCCTCTTACCGAATAAATAAGGGTGTCGTGGGGGTAGATAACACGGCAGATGCTACTTTGGGGTAGCTTGAGTTGATGGGCAAGGCGACTCTGGCGTCTGGGAGATGGTTTAGCATTGCAGGGACAAAGGGTTTACCCAGGTTCGGCATCTCCATTGGAGATAAAGACCTACTTCCTGCTATCTTGTTATTGATCTCGATCTTGATAACCCGGCTACGACAACAGAGCCGGATCTCGATCTAGGTTGCAAGGTTCGCTTGGTAGCGTATGTTTCTCTCAGGTAAAACTTACTTGTCTAACTATGACCTAGGAGCCCGCTTATATAGACGGCCGGGTCTCCTGGTTCTTTACATGGTAAGCCCGGGTTCTACCCAGACTCGGAGTCCTAATCTAGCTCTTCTGGCCTTCGTGTCCTCCAAGTCCTGAACCGTCTCTACACTTCTAGAACCTTTCCTTCCAGAACCGGGTTACCGCCAAACCTACCGGCCCAGCGACATAACCCGGCCCATGCTGATGGTTAGCTGGCCTGGCCAGGCCTCCTGCCTGGCGAGTCATGCTTCCCTCTTCATGTGCCTACCGGGTTATTATCCCCCCATCAGTAGCCCCCAGATTAACCTGGTTGCCAGGTTGGCATGCTCTGCTTCTATTCTTGAATATTGCTTCTTTGAGCAGAACTGTTATTCTGGCCAGCCGGTTAATCACCTGAAACGTAAAATAACACATAACCAGTTAAATACCAAAGTACGTCTCTTTTATCCTTAGTTTGGCCAGCCCTTTTTGGTGACCTAGGACGTAACCCGGTTCAAACACACCGGGTTCTTACGCCCCCGGGTTTCACTTTCAACACTTAGCGAAAATTGTCACCCAACTGTAAATCCATCCTCAATCCATCTCAATCGTGATCTTATCAATTAATATCCCATAATTATCTCATTCTGTTTGTCGTTGACTTTTGGTCAAAGATCCTTATCTCTTCACTTTTTACCGCAACACCCCTAAGGCTTTTACTGCGCCTATAAATAGAAGGCCAGGAGACACGCAGTCTTTTTCCCCATTCCGTTCAACTTCATCATCCTCCTCGCGCCCGTACTGTAGCACCCGCAGATCCAATCTCCAATCAAGCCTCCAAATCACCGCGAGAAGATTCACAGGTACGATTCTCCCACTCATCCGTGCTCCGCACTCGATTCCACTCTCAATCGTGTCCAGATTTACTTTGCATTTTCCTCTCCACACATCCGCATCTACAGTTAGGGTTTCTCATCGCCATTGTTACAGCCAAGAAACCTTGAAGCTCCACAGTCATGGTGAAGGAAAAGGTGAAGGCTGGGGGTCCCCGTGGCGCGAAGAAGCTCGCGAAGAAACCTCCCAGCTCCCACGCTAGAGGATCTGGCTCCGCCGCCCCCGCTGCTGCTCAGGTCAACTGGACCAAATCCACTGTGACAAATCTGATGCTGCAAGAATACGTGAACTGCGGCGAGCTTCCTCCCAAAACAGAGATCAGCTAGCGCGCTGCTGGGGAAGAAATCCGCCCCAACCCAAAAGAAGGTGAAGTGGTTGTTTTCCTCGATCATGTACAGCGCGGTCTTCGCCCCCCAGGCTCTCTGTTTTTCTGACGGGTCTTGAAATACTATGGCTTAGGCCCCAAGATATTGCACCCAACTCCATGCTTTACATCAGCAACTTTGTTGTGTTTTGTGAGGACTATTTGCAAATGGCTCCAAGCCTCGAGCTTTTCCTTGAATTTTTCTACTGCAACCCATCTCGCAAGGACCAAGTAGTCCCATATGGTGGAGTTGCAATCCAGCGCCACAGGGAATGCGATTTCCTGGCTCTTCTTTTAGCCAGCCATCCCAAGGGATGGCAAAACACATACTTTTATTGTAAGGACACCTCACCCGAGTCTGACGACGCACGTTACCCGGCTTTCCGGAACTCGGGCTTGACATACAAGACCAAGATGAACAGCTACGCTGCAGATGCTGACCGGGTCAAGCTCGAGCCCACACTTCGCCGGGCCAGAGCCTTACTCGCCCATGGCCTCAAAGGCACGGACCTCGTCAAGTGCTGGATTGGTTGGTTTATCCAACCACTCAGCATCAGGACCCATCTATTTTGCCAATACACTGAAGAAACCACAGATAGCATGCGTTATTCTGAGATGACGCTAACTGATGATCAGATTGTGAAGAATGCCAAGAGACTGCTTGGCGAAAAGAAAGATGTCATTGCACTGGATGGGCTTGCCCCATTTAGTGCCAAGAACAAACCACCCACTGTAAGCCACTCCTTTGCTTTCTAATCTTGTTAACCCGGCTTTTATCACACATCATACTTATATGTTCAACTTTCTTCATTTCAGGACTCCAAGTGGTGGAGCATAGACTACACCCCCACGTCCTCTCCTGATGGGGAGGACACAGAAAGTGAAGACGACGATGAAGAAGAAGAAGAAGGTGAGCTAGACTCTGTAGGCCGGCTCTTCATCCAATTGGTTAACAGTGAAGTCCCCAACGAGGACTCCTCTACTGACAACCCGGCAAATTTTATTCCAGGCCCCACTGACCCGGCTTCTGACGTACTGCCGGGTCCCCAAACTACTGGACCTCCAACTCAAAAGAGGACCCGGGCCACCATTGCCAAGGTACCATATTCTCGTTTCTCAATTTATATGATGGACTCATCTCAAACCCAAGCATAAACACAGGAAAAGGAAGCTGAGAAGGAAGCTGAGGCGAACAAGAGGCGCCGAACCCGATCTTCTACAAGCCACACTTCTCTGAGCTCAGGTATCCCTCAACGCTCTTTGTCAAGCTGGGCCAAATCCATCCAGAAGACGCCCAGTAAACAGTACCCTTTAGCTGGCAAGATCCGGGTTGCTAAACCATCTCATTTGTCAGATTCCTCCTCGGATGGTGTTAGCACACCCGAGGACTTCCAGATCAATGCCGGGTTAGAAATGCTCTTCATCTTTTCCATACTTCACTTATTTCATTGCCCCTTTTTTGTTTGACTAAATCACTATCTTGTTCTAGTGCCAGAGCTTTTGCGGATGAAGACCCGGAGTCTCCTCCAGCAGCGTCTCCTCCTCCAGCAACAGCAGAGCCTTCTCCTATGGAGGCACACACTGAAGAATCGGTGGACAAAGACGATCCAACGGAGCATGTAACCCCCGTGGCTTCTCCAAAAAACTCAGCTAATCCTATGCCAGAATCCTCCCCAATTACTCATTCGCCCGGGTTAGGCTCTGGAACTAAAGAAGATGAAGTACAAATTACTGGAACCCGGCACGTTCCAGTACAAAGTGCTCCCGAAACTCTTGACAAGGTGCCAACTCCAGATGCTAACCCGGCGTCTCCTGCCAAGGGAAAGAACCCGGCTCCTTCATCATATTTGCCGGCTCCGGGAGCCATGTCCGTCCCAGCCCTTTGCGATGAGTACTTCTCTCGCCTTGCTCAACACAAGAACATGGAGACTGAACTGGTCGCCCTGATTCAAAAACGATATCAGTACACACTTTACTTCTTGCCTTTACATTTTCTTACATAACTATACCCTGAGTAGCCCCCAAGCTCTAAGTTCATCACTTGTTGATGAGCTTGGTGCTTATAATATGAATTTCTCTGGTAAAAAACTTCAATACTGTAGCCCCCAAGGCCCGAATTGTCTGTTCACAGCAACCTGGGACTAAAAACTTCCATCATTTAAAACTTGCCAACTTTCACATCAAAACTTTGAACACTGTAGCCCCCAAGTGCCGGGTTGTGTGCCTGCAGCAACCTGGAACTTCTTTATCACATTGAAAATTTTAGCTTCAAACTCAGTAGCCCCCAAGAACTCCGCCTATGTTGTCTCAACATAGCCGGTCCCAAGCCCGGATAAAGGAGGAGGGTTGTGATAGGCTTGGCAAGCCAACGGAAAAAACCCAGCCACTCTTATGGAGATGAAACCCAAAAGAACCTCGTTGGGGCGTAACCCTCTTAGCGACGTGCCATATCGGAACCCGGGTGTGGTGTCAAATGGGCAAGGGCCGGGCCGCCACCCCCTTGGTCGCGCGCCGTATCTTGATCTGGATACGGTGATAAGTGAGCAAGGATCGGGTCGTCGCATCCTTAGTGGCGCGCTGCATCGACGCCCGGGTGTAGTGAAAAATGAGCAAGGGTCTTCGCATTTGACTCAACGAGTGTGGAGGGTAAGGAAGTTAGCCGAGCCTAGGAGGATCCGCTTAGGTAGCTGGAACGTAGGGTCCCTGACGGGCAAGTTACGGGAGTTAGTTGATACGGCAATAAGGAGGCGTGTTGATGTCCTATGCGTCCAAGAGACCAAATGGAAGGGACAGAAGGCGAAGGAGGTGGAGGATACCGGCTTTAAGCTGTGGTACACGGGGACAACCTCAAACAAAAATGGGGTAGGCATCTTGATCAACAAGAGCCTCAAGGATGGAGTAGTGGACGTCAAGAGGCAAGGAGACCGGATTATCCTAGTCAAGCTGGTTGTTGGGGAGTTAGTTCTCAATGTTATCAGCGCGTATGCCCCGCAAGTAGGCCACAACGAGAGCACCAAGAGAGAGTTCTGGGAAGGTCTCGAGGGCTTGGTTAGGAGAGTACCTACTGGTGAGAAGCTCTTCATAGGAGGAGACCTCAATGGCCATGTGGGTACATCTAACACAGGTTTTGAAGGGGTGCATGGGGGCTTTGGCTATGGCATCAGGAACCAAGAAGGGGAGGATGTCTTAAGCTTCGCCCTAGCCTACGACATGGTCATAGCTAACACCCTCTTTAGAAAGAGAGAATCCCACTAGTGACTTTCAGTAGTGGCCAACACTCTAGCCAGATTGATTTTGTCCTCTCTCGAAGAGAAGATAGACGCGCTTGCCTTGATTGTAAGGCGATACCTGGAGAGAGTGTTGTCTATCAACATAAGCTGGTGGTGGCTGACTTCCGTTTTTGGATTCGTGTCTAGCGGGATAAGCGCCCAAAAGTTGCTAGAACAAAGTGGTGGAAATTAAAGGGAGAGGCAGCTCAAGCTTTTAAGGAGAGGGTTTTTAAGGAGGGCCCTTGGGAGGAAGGAGGCGATGCAAACATTATGTGGATGAGGATGGCGACTTGCATTCGGAAGATTGCATCAGAGGAGTTTGGGGTGACCAGGGGAAGTAGAAGGGATGCTAAGGATACCTGGTGGTGGAACGTTGAGGTCCAGAAGGCTATTAAGGAGAAGAAGGACTGTTTCAGACGCCTATACCTGGACAGGAGCGCAACCAACATGGAGATATACAAGGGGGCAAAGAAGGGCAAAGCGAGCGGTGAGCGAGGCAAGGGGTCGGGCGTATGAGGACCTCTACCAGCGTCTAAACATGAAGGAAGGCGAAAGAGACATCTATAAGATGGCGAAGATGAGAGAAAGGAAGACGAGGGATGTCAACCAAGTCAAATGCATAAAGGACGGAGCGGATCAACTCCTCGTGAAGGACGAAGAGATCAAGCGTAGATGGCGAGAGTACTTCGACGACCTGTTCAATGGAGAGAATGAGAGCTCTACCATTGAGCTAGACGATTCCTCCGATGATACCAGCCGACGCTTTGTGCGGCATATCCAGGAGGCTGAGGTTAGGGAGATTTTGAAGAGGATGAAAGGAGGCAAGGCAATGGGCCCTGATGGTATCCCCATCGAGGTGTGGAGAGGCCTTGGAGACATAGCGATAGTATGGCTAACTAAACTTTTCAACCTTATTTTTCGGTCTAACAAGATGCCCGAAGAATGGAGGCGGAGTACATTAGTGCCAATCCTCAAGAACAAGGGGGATGTTCAAAGTTGCACTAATTACCGTGGAATCAAGTTGATGAGCCATACAATGAAGCTATGGGAGAGAGTCATTGAGCACCGTTTAAGAAGATTGACAAGCGTGACCAAAAATCAATTTGGTTTCATGCCTGGGAGGTCTACCATGGAAGCCATCTTCTTGGTACGACAACTTATGGAGAGATACAGGGAGAAGAAGAAGGATCTTCATATGGTGTTCATTGACTTGGAGAAGGCGTATGATAAGATACCACGGAATGTCATGTGGTGGGCCTTGGAGAAACACAAAGTCCCAACAAAGTACATTACCCTCATTAAGGATATGTATGATAATGTTGTGACAAGTGTTCGAACAACTGATGGCGACACCGATGACTTTCCAATTAAAATAGGACTGCACCAGGGGTCAGCTTTGAGCCCTTATCTCTTTACTTTGGTGATGGATGAGGTCACAGGGGATATACAAGGAGATATCCCATGGTGTATGCTCTTTGCGGATGATGTGGTGCTAATTGACGATAGTCAGGCGGGGGTTAATAGAAAGTTAGAGCTGTGGAGGCGGACTCTAGAATCGAAAGGTTTTAGGCTTAGTAGAACCAAAACTGAGTACATGAGGTGCAGTTTCAGTACTACTGGGCACGAGGAGGAAGAGGTTAGGCTTGATGGACAGGTGATACCTGAGAAAGCCACCTTCCGATATTTGGGGTCTATGCTCCAGAAGGATGGTGATATCGATGAAGATGTGAGTCATCGAATCAAAGCTGGTTGGATGAAGTGGCGCCAAGCTTCTGGCGTCCTCTGTGATAGGAAAGTGCCACAAAAGCTAAAAGGCAAGTTCTATAGGACGGCGATTCGACCTGCGATGTTGTATGGCGCAGAATGTTGGCCGACCAAGAGACGACATATCCAACAGTTAGGTGTAGCGGAGATGCGCATGTTGAGATGGATATGTGGCCACACAAGAAAGGACCGGGTTAGGAATGATGATATACGTGAGAGAGTTGGGGTAGCACCAATTAAAGAGAAGGTTGTCCAACACCGTCTAAGATGGTTTGGTCATATAGAACGTAGGCCTCCGGAAGCGCCATTGCATACCGGACGGATAAAGCGGGTTGAGAATGTTAAGAGGGGTCGTGGTAGGCCAAACTTGACATGGGAGGAGTCTGTTAAGAGAGATCTGAAGGATTGGAATATCACCAAAGAACTAGCCATGGATAGGGCTGCGTGGAAGTTAGGTATCCATGTGCCAGAACCATGACCTGGTTTCGAGATCTTATGGGTTTCAACTCTAGCCTACCCCAACTTGTTTGGGAAAAAAGGCTTTTTTGTTGTTGTTGTTGTAAACTCAGTAGCCCCCAAGTGTCGGGTTAGCTGTCCACAGCTACCTGGGACTAACACTTAGAAAATTTCAGACTTTTCGCGCATGTAGCCCCCAAGTTCCGGGTTAACTTGCCTGCGGTAACCTGGGACTAACACAAAATATTGTATTTTAATAGGAAGACCACGCCAAAGCCGAGGCAGAAATCACCCGGCTCAAGGGCGTTGTTACAGCTGAATCTGAAACCCGGCTGACCCAGGCTGAACAACTGCAAACCCTGGAGAAAAATATCACAGATCTAACCCAAGAACACTCTGATCTCAAGAAAGAACTGGATGAACATGAAGAACACTGGAAGGAGCAAAACGCCAAACTCCAGAAGAAATTGGATGCAGCTACCAAGGAGCTAGCCCGGCTAAAGAAAATGATCACCTCTATGGTTGAATCCTTAGTGGGTAAGCACTACACCTTTGAACTCAAACTGAACTGAACAAGCAGACCCAGTTTTTAAATCTGACTGTTATGCTTTTCCTTACACAGGCCCTCGTGATGGGAACCTCCGCAAAACTGCTGCAGAGAAGATCAAGTGCATGTACACACAGACTCGCCAGCTGTACTTTGGCAGCTGCGAGGTCATCAAAGCTGCAAGGCTGTGAGAGAACCCGCCAAGCACATACACTGAAATCCTTGGGCATCTGTCAACAATGCCACAGTGGATTGATCTGCTGAAAAAATCTGCATGCAGGGCCGGGGTGATGCGAGGTCTTGCTTTGGCAAAGGCCTACCATCCCCAATTAAACCCGGCTCCTCTGAAGGATGGCTTTCCCCAATACAACACTGATGGCAAGGTATTTGACAAGAAGTGCTACTCCCGGGTTGTGAAGCAAACCCAGCATGTTGCCACTGTGATTGCCAGCAAGATGAAGCTCACCACGCTGCAGTTCGGATACACTGAAAACGATGAAGAGATGATGGATGACGAGCCACAACGTATCAATCTCCTGCAAAGCTACAAGGACACCATTGATCCAGCAAAGACTGCTCCCAGTACTCCACTGCACCCAGTTCTGCTACACCAACTATTCCTCCTCCATCAAGGGCCACAGTTGAAGAAGATGATGAAAACTACTTCCAATCACTTCAACAGGTGACCCGGCGCAAGATCAAGGCCAAGGAGACCAAGGAGGCAGGGACTGACCCGGCAGCCGCCAAGGAAGTGACCCGGCTAAAACCACCAAGGAACAACCCTCCAGCTCGCCTCACCGTGACCCGGCTCCTGAAGCCGAGGCCTGAAAAACTTATGCAGACGCTTTTATCTCTGCAAGAAAACAATCTTATTCGGCCCATTGGGCACTTATTGTAATAACCTTAGCACTTTTACACTATGCCTGTGATGGTGTGCCTATGCACCTGATGAAACTTTATGCTACTCTCTGATAAACTTTTGCTTTGAAATATCCTCTTCTGTGGTTTCGATGACCCTTTTGATTTCTTTAACTGTGAGCCGGCTTTCGCATGGATACCCTGTCGCAACCTCTCTGAGAAAAACAGGGTCGAACCAAGTCCCATTGGGCATCATGGTTGATTGAATTTCCAGGCAGCAATCAGGCCATAAAATTGCGAGTCACATCAGCCCAACAGCAAGATAATCAAGAATAAACTAGTGGCATAAAAGCCGGGTCTTGGGATTGCAGCTACAGACCATTGAGGTAAGAGCCCCCAAGACCTGGATCAATGTTTATAAAGTAATGGCTTAACTATGCAACATTACCCCATTGATCCTCATACTGGTGGGACGCACTCTTTGGGCATCCTCAAAGATAAAAGACAACTATTCTCCCATAGTCACTTGTTCAATGCTAAAAAACATAAACAACTGAAATTAAAACTACACCTTCATACTTCTGAATCCAAAATACTGAAGCTAAAACTGCAGCCGGGTCACAAAACATCGAGACCCGGATGACCGCAAAAACCGGGTCTTGGGAAAAAAACTCTAACCCCTCAAGGACGAGCCCCCAAGACCAAGCTTAACATGGAACTATGCAACAGTACTGTCAAACATAAAGTAAAAAAGAAACTGAGAGAACACAAATTTCTGTTCAACCTTCACTTTATTGATAGAAAAGGTTAGGTCAGCAAGCCGCCTCATTAAAAACCTTCCAGCCCCTTAGGTACCCTGGTAAGGAAAAGAGCGCGTCTGAAACCTGCTGCCTGTTACATCGTGCATTACATCTAATATCTTGTTTCTCACTAAGTATAATAGGGCGCAGCTGGGCGATGTTCCACGGCCGCTCGCGCTCCTCTAAGGAAAAAGTAGAGTGAGTTGTGTCGTTCACAGACTCGGATTTTTCTCTAGCGTCCACCAGATAATATGAGCCATTGTGCAATTTCTTGCTGATGATGAAAGGCCCCTCCCATGGAGGAGATAACTTGTGCATCCCTTCCTTGGATTGCGTCCATCGCAGCACTAAGTCACCCTCCTGGAAAGTGCGAGTTTTAACCCGGCGACTGTGATACCGCCTCAAATCTTGCTGATATATTGCTGATCTCTCCAATGCTTGTTCTCTATTCTCCTCTAACAGGTCCACAGAATCCTGCCGGGTCTGCTCGTTTTCTGTTTCAACGTAAGCCGCCATGCGAGGCGAGTCATGAATTATATCACTTGGCAAAACTGCCTCTGCCCCATACACCATAAAGAAAGGGGTCATCTTGGTGGATCTGTTTGGTGTTGTGTTGATTCCCCAAACTACTGATGGCAACTCCTCAACCCACTCCCAGCGGCTCTGATGCACGGGACCCGGAGACGTGGTTTCAAACCTCGAAGCAACTCCTGATTTGCTCGTTCTACTTGTCCATTGGCCTGTGATGAGCAACTGAAGCAACATCTAAACGAATACCCTGGTTTCCGCAGAACTTTGCCATCTCACCAAGGGACATGTTAGTGCCATTGTCTGTGATGATACTATGAGGAAACCCAAACCTGTGTATGATCTGTTTCAAAAACTTAACTGCTGTAGCTGCTTCACAATTTGTGACAGGCATCACCTCAACCCACTTTGTAAACTTGTCAATGGCAACCAAGAGGTGGGTCTTCTTGCAAGGAGACATGCTAAAAGGACCCACCATATCAAGCCCCCAAACTGCAAAGGCCAAGTCAAAGGTATTGTGCGTAACTCCTGAGCCGGCACATGAATTTGCCTTGCATACCTCTGGCAACCATCACATCTGCTTACCAGGCGCTCTGCATCTGCCTGGGCTGTGAGCCAAAAGAAACCGTGTCTGAAAGCTTTTGCTACTAAAGACCTTGTTGAGCATGATGACCACAATCTCCCTCATGAATCTCTTTCAAATTTGCCGGCCTTCCTTTCCAGACACACATCTCTGAAACACTCCCAGACACTTCTCTTATATAACTCGCCATCAATAACCACGTAAGCCTTAGCCCGGCGCACAATTTGCCGGGATAAACTTCCTGCTCTGGCAACTCTCCACGCAAAAGATACGCCAAGTAAGGTTCTGTCCACTCTGGAATTTCATGAGTTGCTGCTACTAACTGCGAATCCGGGTCTTCCTGAGTCGCAAGCTCTTCCACGTCGTGGAGCTTAACTGATGGAGTCCATAGCTCGTCCAAGAAAACATTAGGTGGAACCGGCTCTCTGCGTGAGCCGAGTCTTGATAAAGCATCTGCAGCATCATTTTTCCTGCGATCAATATGATCCACCTGATAGCCTGAGAAAAACCCGGCTACCCTATCCACCTCTCTTCTGTAAGCCGCCATTGTTGCATCCTTTCTATCCCATGTTCCTGAAACTTGCTATGCCACAAGATCTGAATCCCCATAGCACTTGATATGCTTGATGTTCATCTCCTTTGCCATACGCAAGCCATGCACAAGGCCTCATATTCTGCCACATTGTTAGAACAATCAAAGTGAATTTGCAAAACATAACTCAACTTATCCCCTTGGGAGAAGTTAACACAAACCGGCTCCTGAACCTTGTGCTTGCTTAGACCCGTCAAAGTGCATGACCCAAGGCTTGAGACTCGGTGGTGCACTCAACTGCGTCCAATCATTAAGAAAATCAGCCAATGCTTGAGACTTGATAGCTGTGCGAGGCACATAGTCAATGTGGTAGGCCCCATCTCTATTGCCCACTTGGCAATTCTTCCTGTAGCTTCTGAATTTCTGATGATATCTGCTAAGGGTATTGAACTACCACTGTGATTGGATGCTCCTGAAAATATGGTTTCAACTTTCTACTTGCCATGAAAACACCAAACACTAGTTTCTGCCAATGTGGATAGCGTTGCTTTGCTTATGATAACACCTCACTGACATAATAGACCGGCCTCTGAACCGGGTTTTCTTTGCCTTCCTCCTTACGCTCGACCACCACCACAGCACTCACAGCCTGAGGCCCGCAGCGACGTATAACAACATGGGTTCCTTGGGACCCGGGGCCGCCAGAACTGGCGCTTCTGATAATTATTTCTTCAGAGCTTCAAATGCCTCATCTGCCTCCTGATTCCACACAAAGTTGTCTATTTTCTTCAGTAACTTATACAAAGGGATTGCTTTCTCTCCGAGCCGGGATATAAACCGGCTCAGCGCAGCCACACAGCCTGTCAACTTCTGAACATCTGCCAATTCCTCTGGTTTTTTCAAACTTTGGATGGCTCTGATTTTTTCCGGGTTTGCCTCAATTCCACGCTCTGACACAATGAAACCAAGCAACTTTCCCGCTGGAACTCCGAACACGCACTTTGTAGGATTGAGCTTCATCTTGTACTTCCTCAAATTTTTGAACGTTTCTGTAAGGTCACAATGAATGACCCGGCTTTTTCTGACTTGATCACCACATCATCCACATAAGCATGCACATTGCGCCCAATCTGATCGTGAAAACAATTTTGGATGCACCTCTGATAAGTTTCTCCTGCGTTCTTCAACCCAAAAGTCATGGTCTTGTAACAAAAAGCACCAAAGGGGTGATGAACGATGTCTTTTCCCAATCCTGCCTGTTAAGCTTGATCTGATGATAACCTGAGTATGCGTCCAGAAAACACAAGAGCTCGCTGCCTACAACTGCGTCAAATTTGATCGATGCGCGGCAGTGCAAACGGGTCCTTGGACAATGCTTATTGAGACTTGTAAAATCGATGCACATCCTCCACTCATTATTTTTCTTCAGAACCAAAACCGGGTTAGCCAACCACTCTGGGTGAAAAACCTCCATGATAAAGCCGGCTTCCAATAACCGGGCTATCTCCTCTCCTATAGCTTTTCTTTCTGCATTCATTTTTCTCAAACCTTGTTTTACCGGCCTTGCCTTTGGATCAACATGTAAACGGTGCTCAGCGAGTTCAGTCGGAATGCCTGGCATGTCACTAGGTGTCCACGCAAAAACATCCCGATTCTCACGGATGAACTCGATGAGCGCGCTTTCCTATTTATCAGTTAGGCTGGTCCCTATGGCGAACTGCTTGGAGGAATCCCCAGGCACAAAATCCACCATCTTGGTATCTTTTGCTGCTTTAAACTTTGCCCTGTCATCTTCTGTTGTTGGTTTTTTGAGTGCCTTGTTGTCCTGCGGGTCAAGATTAGACCTGTAAGCTTTCAACTCCTCTCTAGCAAGTTTGCTCTGCCAGGGCTGCATCTCCCTCGTCACATTCTGCGCTATTTCTTTGTTACCATGAACTGTGATGATCCCCTTGGGACCCGGTATCTTCAACTGTAAGTACACGTAACACGGCCTTGCCATAAACTTGGCATAAGCCGGCCTTCCGAACAACGTGTGATAAGGACTTGGAAATTTCACCACCTCAAAAGTGAGCCACTCGGACCTAAATTGGATAGACTCGCCAAAAGAACCTCAATGAAATTTTCCCTCTGGTGTAGCTGACTTCCCAGGAACTATACCATGAAACACTGTTGACGTTTCTGTAACTGTGATTCCTTCAGACCCATGCGTATAAATGTCTCCCAATACAAGATATTAATGCTACTACCACCATCCATCAAAACCTTCTTTAGCTCAAAGCCATGAACTTGAGGAGCCACAACTAAAGCAAGCAGACCCGGGTGTTCCACCACCCCGGGTGATCTGCTCTACTCCACGTAATAGATGCTCTGACCATCTCAAATACCTTGGCACCCCTGCAGCCACTGAGTTAACTGCCCTTTTGACTATCTTTCTCTCTCTCTTGGTCGTGCCGCTAGTGTATATATGATATTGACCAAGTTGCCTTGGTTGATTCGAGAATCCACCCTGATTACCTGTATTTTGGTCGGGTCCTGTGTTACCAGTAGGTACCGCATTTGCTCCAGTTAAAGGCCCCCCAGCCGGGTTAGCACTCGGGCCAGGTCCTCCACCTCTGTTTGCTCCTTGCAAAGCTCTCTGAACTTCGTTGTTTTTCCACCTATACAGATATACACACAGGGCCAATGAATGATTGGCGGGTCTGCTGTTCTTACTATGATGGGGACACGGCATCCTAAAGGCTTCCTCAGTGCTCATTGGACATGATCCTTGATAAGTATTTCCACCACTGTAATTCCCATTGTTTCCCTGATAACCCCTGTTTTCCTGATAACCTCTGTTTTCCTGATAATTTCCGTCCATCCTTTGCCTCTGAAACGCGGCATTTGCGTTTGCCACTAGCTCTGAATTTCCCTCCTGATGCCCACGCTTGTGCTGATTCTGATTGCTGTTGTTATTGTTTTCCGGGCCATTGCTGTTCCTTCCTCCATTATTCGCAGTACCTTTTGTCGTGGGTTTGTCACGTCAGGTGTCATGGATGACTTCGTAGGTGTGGGATTACGCGAGTCAAGCGTCTCCGAGCTTGGGATCGTAGGAACAAAGATCAACACAGATTTACCCAGGTTCGGCCCCCTCAATGTGAGGTAAAAGACCTACTTCCTGCCTACCCTAGATTGGTATTGATATGATAATCAAGGTGTTACAATGGAGGCGATCCGATCTGGTACTCGCCGTATGAGCTAGGGTTTAGGGCTTGATAGCTTGACCCCGTCTAAGTCCTGCGAGTCCTCTTTATATACACAGAGGCTCGCTAGGTTACAAAGGAAACTTCCCCCTAAGGAATACGTCCACAGAGGCCTACTCGGAGACTACTTGGTCTTCACGTCCTCCGGGATATGTCTTCTAGATCTTTCCCTTATGGCGGTTAAATACCGGGCTTGCTCCCAAGTGGGCCTTTGTCCGTGCGAGTAAAGTAAGTCGCACTGGGCCGCGGGTTAATCCAGAAAGTATTCCCCCGACATTAGCCCCCAAGATTGGTTAGGACTTTACGGTGAGAATCTTCTGACCTTTGAAATGGTCACTGAGCCACACTGCAAACGTTCTGACCAATCTTCTGACTTATGCGATTCAGAGCTGTGACTTATCTGCGCGACTCATCTCCCCTTCTGGAAATATTCTGTTTCCTTTAATTGCGGACCGTTACTCGTTTTGCGGGCGCAAATTGTGCCGTTGGTTGCGAGCGCAGATTGTGCCGTTAGTTGCGGGTCCCTTCAGTTATAAGCTGCGGCCACCTAGGTCATTATTCACTTGCCCTTGCAATCTCCTCATCCCTAGCCGCGCCGTCTTCTTCCTCAATCCGAGCTTAGTTCCCCAATCCAATCTCCTCTTCGCAATGGCGCCCAAGGCAAAGTCTGACGATAAGCGCAGGATCTCCTGCAACTGGGAAGGATCCTGGGTGATGGAGGAACTCTTGCGGATCTGGCCGAAGCTGGCTTCTTGCCGCCGAAGGAGGACGGCGTCTGGCGGGCGCCAGGCGATGAAATCGAGCCCGCCCCAAGCCCAACGAGCTGGTAATGTTCGTGGAGCACGTGGAGCGTGGATTCACGCCGCCAGGTTCTCCCTTCTTCCGCAATCTGCTGCAACGCCTAGGCCTCGTCTTCACGACAGCGGCCCAACTCAATGCTCCAGGTGAGCAATTTTCATGTGTTGTGCGAGGACTATATTGGCATAGCCCCCAACATCGATCTGTGGCTGGCCTCTTTCACCTGCAACAGCCAACTTGTCTGCAAGGGTGGCGCCTATGTTCAGGTAGGCGCCATCTCTCTTCAACGCCATCGAAACTCTGTTCTTCCCAAGCTGGCCCTGGCAAATCGGCCCAGGTCTTGGCAAAAATCCTTTTTCTACTGCCAAGATACTTCCGGAGGGTGAAACTCGTCTCCCCTCCTGGTCCAACACCCCTTCGTGCCTACCGAGGCACTGAAATCAAAGCCTCGTGACTCGGCCATGCCCTTCATCAATGAGTCGCTGATCAAGTCCGCGCCTTAATAGGTCATGGTCTTACTGGCCTTGATCTTCTCTCTTGCTGGACCAAATGGCGCGTCCAGCCCGTGAGTCCATGACAGCGATCCTTCCTTGAGTGCACAGGCACCTCTGCTGACGTCGATCGCATCAAGGCTGCGGACTGGAGGCCTGAGGATTGGGTGGAATTCATCACCCGCGTGACTGAGGAGAAGACATCTCCTTTGACAAGGTGGGGCTTGCCCCTTTCAGCGTTAACAACAAGCCTTTTGAGGTAACTCCTCTTCTCTGTCTTTTCGTCTTTGTAGTTGAGTCACATTCCTTTCTTAACACTGCAACTTATATCTTCCTGATCCAGGCTGATGAGAATTACTGGTGCTACCTGCGACCGTCACCGGCCGCTGCTCCCAAGCGTGCCACGCGAAAGAAGTTGCTGCCCGCTCTAGAGGGCAGCGAAACTGCTGATATCCCCTCTGTGCCTCTGCGGCCTCAGAGGGTGAAGAGACTGAACTGGACGAGGATGACAGTCCAGTGCCAGCCGCGAGCTCTGTCGCCGCGGCTGGACCAACTCCCCATAGAGCCTCCAAAGGCTATCTCGTGAGGGCCAGAGCTTGATGCTCTGGAGAATCCTGAAGCCACGAAGCGCCGCAAGCCTACTACGGGCGCGATCTCCTTCGCTGCCAGGCGTGTGTACAAACCCACCGCCTCAACTGTAGAAGATATGGGTCCCCATTCTGGTAATTTCTGTTGTCTTGATATCTTGAATGCTTATTCTTTTTCCTCTACTGACATGCAAACTTCTGCTCGTAGATTCTGGGACCCAAGGCCTGTCATCACCGTCAAGTGACGACCTTATGGCCTCTGTGAAGATGGCTCCAGAGTTAGTGACTTTCTTTGCGCTTATAACACTTTTATTTGGTTTATGTGCTTCTTCTTCACACGGTGCCCTTGCTTTTTGCAGAAGTGCGGTTAAATCCGCGACTGAACCTGGAGTCATTTCTGAAACCCTAGTTGAGCCGCGCTTATCACTGCGGCTCATACCGCCATGGTGGAGGGCGTGGCCACCACTGATGACTGGCTGTGGCCTCTGTTCCTGACACAGCTACCCCAGAGGTGGCTCTGGAGGATAGAACGGATCCCCTTACGATCCAAGATGTGGAGAAGGTCAACCCTTCCTCCAAGCTGTAATGGCCAAGGATGCTGATGCGCCAGTGATTGAGTCGCCAGCGGCTGACAGCCAGTGGTCGCTAGTTCTGCGTGCTGAGGTTGCTCCTCCTCCCTTATGAGCCGCTGAGAAGCTATCAGAGGCCATCATTGCCTCAAATGACAAGCAAGCCATGGAGCTCCGCAAGGCGCTGTCTGACCTGTCTGCGGCTTATAAGGTAAACTTTGTCTCCACTTATCTGTCTCTAGCCCCCAAGGATCAAGTTTCATCTTTGACTGTAAAGGGAGACTTGATGCTTCTCTTTAGCTGTTGATATGTACTTACTAACTGATGTACTCTTTGTAGGAGGAACTAAGCTCCATAACAGCCGCCAAACTCGCCTTGGAAAAGCAGTTGGGGGATACTCCTTCTGAACTGGAGGGCTGCGCGAGCTCCTTAGCCAGCGTGACGTTGAGCTGAAGAAGAGGGAAGCCAGGATGGGCGAGCTATCTGATGAAAGCTTCAAATTATCTGAACAAGCCAAAGCCACCGAGCTGCGGCTTAAAATGGTTGAAGAGAAGTTTCAGAGAGGGTCCAGCAGCAGGACCTTCAAATCAGCGCTCAGAAAGACGCCATCGCCGTAGCCAACGAGGACGCAAGGCTCAAGGCTGTTACCATTGGCGAGCTTGAGAAAAAGTAGAAAAAAGTTTCTGATGCCCAAAGCCTTGTCCACGCCAAAGTTTGTATCATGACTCAAGAGTTAACTGGTATGTGTTGCGACTCATATCTGCATCTATTTTCTCTACTATCTTTGCCTGTATATTGTAGAGCTGACGGAGACACGCCTCGATGTAGGTGAAGATGCCGCGTCGCAGCGCGGCAGTACTCAAGAACAGCTGGAGTATATCCGTGAGTTTTCGCGAAAAGCTTGTGATGCCATGAGATCGCTGTCCACCTGTCTTCTGCCAAAAAGCCCGCTCCTGCTAATGCTGAGGGACTTTTGAAGAGACTGCTCAAGGCGCCTCAATATTTTTTGGACTGGAAAGAATCCTCAGCTCTCACCGGGCGGCTCATGTTCTTGCTTTGGCCAAGACATATTATCCTTCTTTTGATGCTGCCAAGGTTGCACAAGGCAGACCCCGAAGAAAGTGGATGGCACCGAGCTGAAGGCCTCAGAATATTCGGCGACTTGGAAGGACATGCGCGGCCATGCGACTGAGCTGGTGGAGGGGATAGATCTTGCGACCTATATGGGCAAGTATAATGCAGATGGAAGCAGATGGGAGAAGTTACCCGCTCCATCATCCAGTGCGGTGATCCCACAGGAGAAGAACCCTTCACCGGGTGTTTCCAGCTCTGCAGCCCCCAAGCCCACGACGGAGAAACCGTCCAGCGAGCCTGCGACTGCTCCTTCTGGCAAGCTTGGTAAGCCGCCTGTTCCTCCTTCCCACAGGCCAAAAGCTACGCACAAATGAAGAAGAGACACAATGGTTTTATGATCTTGGCCCTTAGCGGCCTGTAATAATTGTTAGAATTTATGTGTCATAAGACAATTTTATGGTTGGCTTAAGTACTCTCAGCAGTACATGTTTCGACCAATAGGCTGGTCCTTATGATTTGTCTCTGTTTTTCCTCACTTAGGTCCTTGCGTGGCTCAGTATTTCCCAAGTAAAAAGTGCGTGTTCAGGGTCGAGAGCGGCCATGATAGGCAATCAAACTCGATTGACGCCGCACCCCCAGTACTTTGGCCGCATAGTGCAAGTCACATCCAAGAGAGGTTGAGTATAATCACGATAAATGCCACTTGTTTGGCGATCCCAAGGAATAGGCCGCGCTAAAAAGCTGCCGCGCCCCAAGGAACCAATGATTAAAAAATAAAAGACTCACAACTCAATTGGTAGTTTGAGATGCTTTATTTCAGAATCATTATATGATACATAGGGTCGGTCGCGCCTAGGTGGCGACTAGAAGTGATGCTTGGGTCGGTTGCGCCTAGGTGGCAACCAGAGATGTTACATGGGTCGGTCGCGCCTGAGTGGTGACCAGAAATGGGTCGATCGCACCTAGGTGGCGATCAGAAGTGTTGCATTGGGTCGGTCGCGCCTGAGTGGCGACCAGAAATGGGTCGATCGCGCCTAGGTGGCGATCAGAAGTGTTACATTGGGTCGGTCGCACCTGAGTGGCGACCGGAAATGGGTCGATCGCGCCTAGGTGGCGATCAGAATTGAAGTTTTTAGCCCTGAGTGGCCAGCTTGATGATGTAAACTCTTAATGATTTTGTTGCGGCTGCTGATGGCAACTCGCGATGCCTGGGATGTGTCCTTATTGGCAATGGCTTGTGGCCTTTGACTTCCTTGCCTCCCTTGCGGCCATAATTTGAAGTCGCAAGTCAGGCAGGTGCCTCTTTGCCTTCACGATGTCATCAAAATTCTCCTGCGACTCGCGCACCGGTGCGCTCTCTGCGATGCAAGCTGCTCTGGCCATGGCCTTGTCGCCTTCTTCGCATTCTTGAGCTATTCTTTTGTCGCCATTGATGGTGATGACTCCCCTGGGGCCTGGTATTTTAAGCTTTAGGTACACATAGCACGGCCTAGCCATAAACTTTGCGAATGCTTCTCTGCCAAACAGCGCATGATATGGGCTCTGGAAATCTACAACCTCGAACCAGATATACTCGCTCCTGAAGTTGCTTTGTGTCCCAAAGGCGACCTCCAAGTTGACTCGCCCCAATGGCTGAGCTGATATGCCTGGCACGACACCGTGAATAATTTCTGGATTGGCCTTCTTCGTCTTCAAGAGGCAGCGACTCGTAGTTGATAGATTCTTCTCCTTGGTCCACTGTTACCGTGACTCCTTCTTCTGAGTCGCCATGTTGCGATGGATCCTCTGATTCGCCGCTAATGAAGCCGACGAACACATGGACAGATCCAAAAGGGATGATGTGGCCGGTTTCCAAGTAATCTGCTTCCGGCCCCCAGCTTGAATCGTCAATGAGGGGTGTGCCATTGACCGTGATGATACGGCCAACAACAAGATCTTCAGCTCCCTTCATGGATCCTACGCGGAACGTGACGCTCTTGACCGCAGGCCCCACGGTGGGAGCCAACTGTCGTGGGTTTGTCACGTCAGGTGTCATGGATGACTTCGTAGGTGTGGGATTACGCGAGTCAAGCGTCTCCGAGTTTGGGATCGCGGGAACAAAGATCAACACAGATTTGCCCAGGTTCGGCCCCATCAATGTGAGGTAGAAGACCTACTTCCTGCCTACCCTAGATTGGTATTGATATGATAATCAAGGTGTTACAATGGAGGCGATCCGATCTGGTACTCGCCGTATGAGCTAGGGTTTAGGGCTTGATAGCTTGACTCCGTCTAAGTCCTGCGAGTCCTCTTTATATACACAGAGGCTCGCTAGGTTACAAAGGAAACTTCCCCCATAAGGAATACGTCCACAGAGGCCTACTCGGAGACTACTTGGTCTTCACGTCCTCCGGGATATGTCTTCTAGATCTTTCTCCTTATTTCGGTTAAATACCGGGCTTGCTCCCAATGTGGGCCTTTGTCCATGCGAGTAAAGTAAGTCACATTGGGCCGCGGGTTAATCCAGAAAGTATTCCCCGACACCTTTCCCTTTTTCTTCCTCATTATCATCTTGGGTTTTGTCCGTAGCTGCGTGTCTGTTGCACGCATCCATCAACTCTGCCATAGTAACAGGCTTAACCCGGTGCCCCTCCTTCATACGGCCCAGATTCTGGACCAAGGGAGCGTACTTGCAAGTTTTTTCCATCGATGAAATTGCGTCCTTGGGCTCAATACCAGATGAGGAGTGAAGGATCTCCGTGACCCGGCCCATCCAGTGGCGTGCTGACTCGCCTTTCTTCTCTACACAACGGTCCAGATCCTCAATGGAAAACAAACGCTTGCACGTACCCTTGAAATGCTTGATAAAAACTGCCTTCAACTCATCCCAAGAACTGATAGACTTCTCTGGCAGATTCTTGAACCACAACTTCGCTGCACCATCACTTATCATCAGATACATGTACTTTGCACTAACATTCTCTGTGGCATTGCGTATACACATTGCCATCTCATAACTACTCAACCAGCTCGTCGGGTCCATGCTCGGCTCGTAATTGGAAATCTTGCTTGGCTCCTTGAACTTCTTAGGGAAAGGCTCCGCTCTAATGGTATCTGAAAGGCATTTTGGCCCAGCTAAGGTAGAAGAACTTGCTAAAAAAATATTGTTACCATGCGAACTTGCAGATGCTGCTGGCGCAGGACCCGGTCCTCCCTGTGGCACTCCAGCCGCAGGTATTGCCGGGTTTGCGTTGGCTGCACTTCTTCCCGCTTGTGATCTATTGACGATCTGCTGAGCCACAGAAATTGCAGGGGCGGGTTGGTGCTGCTGGGGCGGGTTTTGCTGCTGTGTCGCGGCAAGCCCGGCCAATGTCGGGTTCTCACCATGGCGACTCTTACTACGATAAGTCGTGGAATGAAGTGCACTTTTCTCCTTTGAATACTGAACTTGCTGAACTACTACGGTACGCAACATGTCAATAGCACGTTGGGCCTCAATCTCTGCTGGCGAGTCTCCCAATGGAATACGATCAAGTGCTAAAGTTGCGGCGTACACGTTATCTGCTGGATTGGAGAAATGACCTGTTGGTGTGTGGAACCTTGGTGTTCTGGGCGGCAGACCCGGATTTCCCCTGGCTCCCCAGCGAGAAGACCCGGCAATGCTGCAGCCGGAACACCAGCTCCTCCTGTTCCTCTATTTGGCTCTGTATTTGTCCTGGCTACTGGAGCTACTTGAGTTATATCGATTGGTTGATTTTCTGGGGTTCTAAACAATACCGCTGGATTTATCCCCAGGGGCCAGCCGGCTCTAATGCCTCCTCCGGTGAGCCCTGGTCGTTGATACGTCCATTTTGCATCACTATTTTATATCATAATTTGTCATTATCTATCCTTATATTTCATATTAATACATGATACTTATGTTATTTTGCCTTATTTTGCATGTTTGATGATTATTGGGAATTATCCTTCCGGAGTCAGGTTTCTGCTGGAAAAAGCGTCGTCAAGTCAGCATATCAGCGGAACTCCAAAAATCACGAAACCAATTCTGGGGTCTTATAATGTCAGATGCCGGAGGCAGCCAAAAGGAGGCAGCCAGGTGGGCCCCACGCCACACCTGGGCGCGGCTGGCCTGTGGGCCGCGCCCAGCTATGGCGTGGCCACCTGGGTCCACCCCCCAGGTTGCCTCTTCGCGTATATCTGCCTCCCGAAAACCTAAGCACGGGGGGTACGTCCACGAAATATTCCGCCGCCTCCACGGGACGGAAACCACCGAGAGAGAAAGAGCTCTCTGGCAGGGAGATCCTGCCGGGGAAATTCCCTCCCGGAGAGGGGAAATCATCGCCATCGTCATCGTCATCACGCTGGACTTCATCGGGATCATCATCACCACCATCCACTGCGCCATCACCATCATCTCCACCGACTCCACATCCATCTTGCTGTAACATCTAGGGCTGTACCTTGTCTAGTTCATTGGGGAGACTCTCCCGGTGTTGATTACTCCTTGTTATTGATGCTATTGAGTTTGTTTGGTGGATTAGTGTTCATGTCCAGATTGTTATTCATTGCCATATCATCTCTGATCATGATCCATATGATGTCTTGTGAGTAGTTTGTAGTTCTTGAGGACATGGGGAAGTCATGTTGTTAGTAGTGAAATAATGCTGCGTTAATATTTAATGGTTTGATATTTAAGTTGTGGTGTCATTCTTCTAGTGGTGTCATGTGAACGTCGACTACATGACACTTCACCTTTATGGGCCTAGGGGAATGCATCGTGTACCTAGCTTGCTAGTTGAGGGGTTGCCGGAGTGACAGAAACCTGAACCCCCGTTAGTAAGATAGTGCACGAGGGAGCGTAGGGTCTCAGAGTTTAAAGCTGTGGTTAGATTTATCTTAATTACTTTTCTGCATTCGCGGATGCTTGCAGGGGGTATAATCACAAGTGCGTATTAGTCCTAGGAAGGGCGGTGCGTTAGCATAGATTCACCCACACAACACTTATCAAAACAATGAAGATTAACCAGTTGCACGAAGCGAAAGCACTTGACGAAATTCCCATGTGTCCTCAGGAACATTTGTCTCTTATAAGTAACACACTCGGCTTGTCCTTTGCACTCAAAAGGATTGGGCCACTCGCTGCATTTGTTGCCGCGCTCGTTTATTTACTTGCACTGTTTTTACCTGCTGTTTCGAATACTACTGAAAACCTGTCTGCTAGCTTTTACAGTGAATTCTTGATCAAAACTACTTGCCAGCACCTTCTGCTCCTCGTTGGGTTCGACACTCTTATTTATCGAAAGTACTGCGATACACCCCCTATACTTGTGGGTCATCAAGACTATTTTCTGGCGCCGTTGCCGGGGAGTGAAGCGCTATTGGTAAGGAAATTATTTACTGTAATGACTGTTATGGAGTCAAATCCATTTGGTTCGCTGTTTGGGAGGACTACTACCACTGCTACGGTAGTAGATGATCCTCCATCTGCTGAGATTGTTCCATTTAAAATACCTACGAAAATTGTTGGACGTATTATGGATAACCGCTATGATGGAACTGTTCATCCTGGTAATCATTTGCTTTATATACATGAACTATGCGGTTTGTTCAAGTGTGCAGGTATTTCGATGGACATTATTAAAAGGAAATTATTTACTCTGTCGCTGGATGGCAGAGCTGCTGAATGGTATAGTCTGCTGAAGAATGGTCCTTCATTGAGCTGGGCTGAAATTGTCCCTCTCTTTTATTACAAGTTTTATCCTCCAAGTGAGATTCATAAGGATCGGAATTCTATATTCACTTTTTGGCCTTATGAGGGAGAAAGTATTGCCCAAGCTTGGGGGAGATTGAAATTATTAATGCTCAAATGCCCTGTTCATGGGATTCCAAGTAATATTGTCATCAATAACTTTTATGCAAGACTTTCCTATCATGATAAAGATTTATTGGACACTTCTTGTTCTTGGTCATTCACTCGTATGAAGGATGAAGATAAATGGGATCTTCTTGATCGTATCCAGGAAAATACTGAAGGATGG
This sequence comes from Poa pratensis, assembly GCA_947311845.1. Lineage (NCBI taxonomy): Eukaryota > Viridiplantae > Streptophyta > Magnoliopsida > Poales > Poaceae > Poa > Poa pratensis. The sequence continues at coordinate 34,634,565 of CAMZMU010000071.1, read as the reverse complement.
GAGAACGACAAAGGTAGGGAGTCAGGTATAAATTATGATTTCGAATGCATTAAATCCTTTATGGAGACTGATAGTTTTCGTAATTTTAATGCTACTTATGGTCTTGATTCTCAAGTTGTTGTTAATTACTTTAAGGCCTTTGCCTCGTATCTCGATATTCCTAGACAAGGTTGGGAAAAGTATCATGAACCTTATGAAGATAATGCTAATTTGCTCTTGCTAAAAATGTTGAAGTTCAAACTGTTGATCGCATTATACCAGAACCCTATATTGAAAAAATACCTTTTCCTGTTAAAGTAAAAGAACACTCTATTTTGGCTAGTGTGGTTAGCAAAAGTGAACGTAAACCTAGGGAACCTGATGAGCAAATTAGTGTAGAACATGAAGTAGCTATGGTTAAGGAACTTGTAACTGAAAATGTAGAAGGAGGTCATATTGTGTTTTGTGAAGAAGCTTCTAACATGGTTACACATCCTAAAAGAGCTCGAAAGCCTAGTGTTCCTGTGCTTTCTGTTAAAATAGGTGAGCATTGTTATTATGGTCTCTGTGATATTGGTGCTAGTTCCAGCGCTATCCCTTATGCTCTCTACAAGGAAATCAGGAAGGAAATTGATCCTTGCGAATTGGAAGATATTGATGTGGTTATTCAGCTTGCTAATAGGGAAACTATCTGTCCAGTTGGCATTGTCAGAGATGTTGAAGTTTTATGTGGTAAGACTAAATACCCTGCTGATTTCTTAGTTCTCGGTTCTGCTGCTAGTGACTCTTGTCCTATTATTTTTGGTAGACCTTTCCTGAATACTTGTGGTGCTATTATTGACTGTCAAAAAGAGAAAAATTTACTAGATTCGATGGAGAGTCTTATGAGTTTAATTTTTCAAAATTTGCTAAGAATCATTATGAACCTGAAATGCCTAATGAGAACTTTCAAGTTGAACAGCTTGCTTCTATTGCTGTTGGTCCTAACAATGCTTTGCAGCAATTTTTGGAAGACCACGAAAGTGAAGTTTTTGCAGAAGAAAGAAGGGAGATTGACGACATCTTTCTGCGTCAACCTCAAATGCTTAGGCATGATTTACCTGTGGAGGACCTGGGAATTGCGCCCCCTCCTAAAGAAGACCCTGTTTTTGATCTTAAGCCTTTACCTGATAATCTTAAGTATGTTCATATTGATGATAAGAAAATATATCCTGTTATTATTAGTTCTAAACTTTCAGGAGATGAAGAAGCAAAATTATTGCAAGTTCTGAAGAAACATAGAGGCGCAATGGGCTATACTCTTGATGATTTAAAAGGGATTTCTCCTGCTATATGTCAGCATGCTATTAATATTGAGCCTGATGCCAAGCCTGTTGTTGAGCATCAACGTCGTTTAATTCCTAAGATGAAGGAAGTGGTAAGAAATGAGGTATTAAAACTTCTTGAAGCAGGTATAATTTATCCTATTGCTGATAGTAGATGGGTTAGTCCTGTTCATTGTGTTCCTAAGAAAGGAGGAATAACTGTTGTGCCTAATGAAAATGATGAGCTTATTCCTCAGAGAGTTGTAGTTGGTTATAGAATGTGCATTGATTTTCGTAAGGTCAATAAGGTTACTAAGAAAGATCATTATCCTTTGCCTTTTATTGATCAGATGTTAGAAAGGTTGTCTAAGAAAACTCATTTTTGTTTCCTTGATGGTTATTCTGGTTTTTCCCAAATAGCTGTTAGAAAGGAAGATCAGGAGAAAACCACTTTTACCTGTCCTTATGGTACTTATGCTTATAGACGTATGCCTTTTGGTTTATGTAATGCTCCTGCTACTTTTCAGAGATGCATGTCTGCTATTTTTCACGGTTTTTGTGAAGAAATTGTGGAAGTCTTCATGGACGATTTCTCCGTCTATGGAACTTCTTTTGATAACTGTTTGCACAATCTTGACAAAGTTTTGCAGAGATGTGAAGAAACCAATCTTGTTCTTAATTGGGAGAAATGCCATTTTATGGTTAATGAAGGCATTGTTCTTGGGCATAAAATTTCTGAAAGAGGTATTGAAGTTGATAGAGCTAAAGTGGAAGCAATTGAGAAAATGCCATGCCCCCGAGATGTGAAAGGTATTCGTAGTGTTCTTGGTCATGCTGGTTTTTATAGAAGGTTTATTAAAGATTTCTCTAAAATTTCAAAGCCACTTACCAATCTTCTTCAAAAGGATGTTCCATTTGTTTTTGATGACGAGTGTAAAGAGGCATTCGAAATTTTGAAGAAGGCTTTAATAACTGCTCCTATTGTTCAACCACCAGACTGGACTTTACCATTTGAAATTATGTGTGATGCTAGTGATTTTGCTGTAGGTGCTGTTTTAGGACAGCGAGTAGATAAAAAGTTAAATGTTATTCATTATGCTAGTAAGACTCTTGATGCAGCTCAAAAGAATTATGCTACTACTGAGAAGGAATTTTTAGCAGTAGTGTTTGCTTGTGATAAGTTTAGACCTTATATTGTTGATTCTAAGGTAACTATTCATACTGATCATGCTGCTATTAAATACCTTATGGATAAGAAGGATGCTAAGCCTAGACTTATTAGATGGGTTCTCCTGTTACAAGAGTTCGATTTGCATATTGTTGATAGAAAAGGTGCTGAAAATCCTGTTGCTGATAATCTGTCTAGATTAGAAAATATAATGCATGATCCTATTCCTGTTGATGACAATTTTCGAAATGAGCAGTTGGCTTCTATAAAGGTAAATTCGAATGATTGTCCCTGGTATGCTGATTATGCTAACTTTATTGTTGCCAAGTATTTGCCTCCAACTTTTACTTATCAGCAAAGGAGGAAATTCTTCTGTGACTTGAGGCATTATTTTTGGGATGACCCACATTTATATAGAGAAGGAGTTGATGGTATTATGAGAAGATGTGTTCCAGAGCATGAGCAGAAGGAAATATTGGATAAATGCCATGGTAGTGCTTATGGAGGACATCACGCCGGAGACAGAACTGCACAAAAGGTTCTACAATCAGGTTTTTATTGGCCTACTCTTTTTAAAGATGCAAGAAAATTTGTTTTGACCTGTGATCAATGTCAGAGAGTTGGGAATATTAGTAGACGTAATGAGATGCCTATGAATTATTCTCTTGTTATTGAACCTTTTGATTGTTGGGGATTTGACTTTATGGGTCCTTTTCCCGCTTCAGATGGTTATACTCATATTCTAGTTGCTGTTGATTATGTTACTAAGTGGGTAGAGGCTATACCAACCTCTAGTGCTGATGGTAAGACTTCCTTAAAAATGCTTAAGGATGTTATTTTCTCGAGGTTTGGTGTGCCTAGATATCTCATGACTGATGGTGGTTCACACTTTATTCATGGTGGTTTTAGAAAAACTCTTGCTAAATATGGTGTCAATCACAGAATTGCTTCACCGTATCATCCTCAAACTAGTGGTCAAGTAGAGTTATCAAATAGAGAAATTAAGTTGATTTTGCAAAAGACTGTCAATAGGTCTAGAAAGAATTGGGCTAGAAAGCTTAATGATGCTTTGTGGGCTTATAGAACAGCATATAAAAATCCTATGGGCATGTCTCCTTATAAAATGGTTTATGGAAAAGCTTGTCATTTACCTCTAGAATTAGAACACAAGGCCTATTGGGCAATCAAAGAGCTTAATAGAGATTTCAAATTAGCTGGTGAGAAAAGGTTGCTAGAGTTAAGCTCTCTAGATGAATGGAGAAGTGAAGCATATGAAAATGCTAAACTTTTCAAAGAGAAAGTTAAGAGATGGCATGACAAGAGAATTTTAAAAAGAGAATTTTGCATAGGTGATAAAGTTTTATTGTATAGGTCTCGTCTCAGATTTTTTGCAGGAAAATTACTCTCAAAATGGGAAGGACCTTACATTGTGGAAGAAGTTTATCGTTCTGGTGCAATAAAAATTAATTCACTTGACGGTGACAAACCTCAAGTTGTTAATGGGCAGAGACTTAAACATTATATTTCTGGAGAATCTTATAATGAAAATGTTGATATTATTCAAATGGTATCTCCGGAGGAATTTATTAAAACTCAGAAACAGGAAACTGCAGAGTCTGATTTGAAGTAGGTATGATTTCGGTAAGAAAAAGTCCGCGTTTTACTTCGAAACTTTTATATTAGTTATATTTATACAATTTTGGAAATATCAAGACGAATAAGTGCCGGAGGAGGTGCCCGAGGGCACCACGCCACAGCAGGCGCGGGCCCCACCTGGGCCGCGCCCAGCTATGGCGTGGTCGCCTCGGAGACCCCCTCCGACTCCGCTTCGCCCTGTGCTTTCCTTTTCACGCGTTATTTTCTGCTATATATTTACCCGGATCTCCCGAGGTCCGTATCTCGTGTTTTCGTCGCGTTTGTTTTCGAGCTGTTTCTGCCAGGGTTGTAGAAGTCTAGAGCACCATGGTCGCCTCCAACAACCCTGACAAGGAGGGCCTGAAGAAAGATCTGAAAGACCAAGATGCTGAGGAGGAGAAGGAGAAGACTGAAGCTGTCGGTGAAGAAGAGGAAGATCCAAGTCCTATTCCCACCGCTACCGTTGCAAGCATCGGAGTGGTGCAGAACAAGCCCAGGGCCAGGCAGGGCGCGAGGATGAGCACTGGTGGGAGAGTTCCTCGTCGCTTCCTAGCTCCAAGAACACTTCCTTCAGATACCAAAAGGCCTTTTCACACTCTCATCCATAAGTATCCCTTTGAAAAAGTTCCAGAATCAGAATTGCCCAGTAGCTGGGATATGGATCGTTCTGACCATGCAGGAAAAGGGAGCTCCAAAGCTGAAGAGAAGTGGGGTAACAACTCCAAAAGCTGGGATTCACCCTCTGACAGGATGATGAACCGCATTGAGCAGAATTCAGAGCTTGTCCGCACCCTCATTGGTAGAGTTGATGAGTTAATGGAGCTTGCCGAGAAGCTCATTAGAGGGGCGCCACCACCATCACCGCCAAGGGAGTAATTCACCATGGGTAACAACACACTCCCAGCTTGTTTCAAGCTTGGGGGGGGGTGTTTTCAGTATCACCATCTTTATCTTTATCTTTTCTTTATATTTTTGCTTAGTACCATGAGTAGAGAAGTTATCATATGAGATAGTTTGCAATGTGGAGTATCACTCCTTAGTTGGTTATCGTTGTATCCGTTGGTGTGAGGTTTATTGTGATGGAATATTAATGAGAAGCTTTATCTTTACTTTCTGCACACTTTATTTTAGCCAGCAAGTCCTTTGTCATATGCTGATCTTGTTACATTAGTATTGGCATCACTTTGGGTGCAGCAAGTAAATTTAGTTGGTTGTGGCAAACTTAGACTGGTCAGTAGTATCAATACTTTTTACACTTAAGTAGAAAAGAGGGAACTGGTTGCAATAACATTATCCCTATTGTTTTCCTCTTTGTTGGCCAATGAGTTTATTATTCTTGAATTAAAGTGTTTTGTGCCCACAAAGTAGATAGCATGGTTGTTCTATTAGATCTATAAGTGTTTGTCTCTCTCAATTCTTGTGCTTGCTACTAAACCTTGCTAGCCTAAAACCTTGTACTGAGAGGAGATACTTCTCGTGCATCCAAAACCCTGAACCAAAGCACTCCATTCGTGTCCACCATAACTACCTATCATGTAGTGTTCGCACTACTCCAAGTACATTTTCTCGTGTGCTACCTTTAACTATTCAAAACTATTATTATATCCCTTTTTGTGTCACTGTTCACCAAGCTCATAAGGACGTGGTAGCAGATGTGTCATCTTCCATGCTAACTGATTTACAAGGATTGGCAGCTTCATCTGCTTCTCCACCTTTTATTTTGCATTAAAAGAGCTGGTTAGTCCACCCTATAAATAAATAAATAAATAAATAGACACTCCTCCACGGTGATTGTTGGTCGGCAACCGAGGATTCGGTCAAGCCATGGTTTGTGGAAAGAAATGGTTGGGAGGAGTGTCATCAATAAGTGCTTGTTACAAGTGCAGTTCTATAAACTCTCGGAACCGCTCTAAAAGTTAATTAGTATGGAAGATGACAAGGATTCTACCACTGATTTGTTGACCAATAGCATACACCTCTCAAAGCAATATTTTTACACTCTCTATGCCTTCGGGAACTAAAAAGCTCTAGCACACGTTTTAATCCCTGCTTCCCTCTGCGAAGGGCCTATCATTTATTTATTGTTGAGTCAGTAAACCTATTCCCTCTATCCCGAGCAAGCACTCGAATTGTTATAGATACAATCATTTATAGTTCATAATATTTCCTATCATGTTTTGTCTACTTTGCTTGAGCACATGAAGTTTTATCTTTGAGAATATGACTTTGACAGTTTTCTTTGGAATGTGAAAGGAACAGTGATGATTGAGCAACTCTATTTCTGCAATATAGCTCTAGTATAAAGACTCTTCTTGAAAGATAAGTTAGAATGTTGATTGTTCTCTGACCAAGAACACAGTTTGCCACATCCAATTGGTTTGCTTAATGTACCTTTATTTGTGGTTGTTCCATTACTTGTTCCAAGTTAAGTAGAATGTGTAGAGACTGCTGTTTAAAATGACTTGTTTAGCTGAGTAAATACTGATGCTTCTTGTCCGTATTCTTTATTATCGACACTTCACTCCATAAACATGTGGACTTGTTTACTGAGCTCAGTTTTCGCTTGGGGACAAGCGAGTCTAAGCTTGGGGGGAGTTGATACGTCCATTTTGCATCACTATTTTATATCATAATTTGTCATTATCTATCCTTATATTTCATATTAATACATGATACTTATGTTATTTTGCCTTATTTTGCATGTTTGATGATTATTGGGAATTATCCTTCCGGAGTCAGGTTTCTGCTGGAAAAAGCGTCGTCAAGTCAGCATATCAGCGGAACTCCAAAAATCACGAAACCAATTCTGGGGGTCTTATAATGTCAGATGCCGGAGGCAGCCAAAAGGAGGCAGCCAGGTGGGCCCCACGCCACACCTGGGCGCGGCTGGCCTGTGGGCCGCGCCCAGCTATGGCGTGGCCACCTGGGTCCACCCCCAGGTTGCCTCTTCGCGTATATCTGCCTCCCGAAAACCTAAGCACGGGGGGTACGTCCACGAAATATTCCGCCGCCTCCACGGGACGGAAACCACCGAGAGAGAAAGAGCTCTCTGGCAGGGAGATCCTGCCGGGGAAATTCCCTCCCGGAGAGGGGAAATCATCGCCATCGTCATCGTCATCACGCTGGACTTCATCGGGATCATCATCACCACCATCCACTGCGCCATCACCATCATCTCCACCGACTCCACATCCATCTTGCTGTAACATCTAGGGCTGTACCTTGTCTAGTTCATTGGGGAGACTCTCCCGGTGTTGATTACTCCTTGTTATTGATGCTATTGAGTTTGTTTGGTGGATTAGTGTTCATGTCCAGATTGTTATTCATTGCCATATCATCTCTGATCATGATCCATATGATGTCTTGTGAGTAGTTTGTAGTTCTTGAGGACATGGGGAAGTCATGTTGTTAGTAGTGAAATAATGCTGCGTTAATATTTAACTAGCTGGTTGGCCCGCGCATTTGCGCGGCTAGTTTTTTATGAAATCTTAGCTTGGGAATTTTTTTGACAGCTTCCTGACCTGAACTCACCTATTTTTTCTGTTTTAATTCAATACTAATTGCATATCATATAATAGACATGCAATATAATGTATTTTTTCAACAGTTAATGATTACTTTTTGTTAACAAAAATTGTCAGATCTTATGCAGGAAAAGTGTTAAAACCATAAGAAGATTTTTAGCTGACCCTGATTTCAATCTAACTAATATATCTAGATGATGACTTTGAGCAGGGAGAATCTATGTGGAGACAAAAAAATGAATTGTGCTAGGATAACATCCTCCTTCACTAATGCATCCTACATTTATCTAAGATAGTTTCTTCGACGCATCCATGGGGTTTTGCACCATTTTGAAACAAAAAAGTGTCATTCACACGTACAACTGAGATCAACAGCTACAAATTAGGCATCCGATTGTAAGATGTTTCCTTGTTCTCCTGAAAGCACTGTGTTTACACAATGGACTAAATTTTTAAGCAAACAAATAAATAATAACATATATTGTGAGAAGTAGATGTAGCATGACATACATGAGTGTCATTCACACGTATAACTGAGATCAACAACTACAAATTGAGCATCCGATTGTAAGATGTTTCCTTGTTCTCCTAAAAGCACTGTGTTTACACAATGGACTAATTTTTTAAGCAAACAAATAAATAATAACATATATTGTCAGAAGTAGATGTAGCATGACATACATGAGTTCTGGCCAGGCATAATACTAAATATCTTCAGTAGCACCTGATAATTTGCACATGTTGATGCATATGCAACTGGGCAGGTCCATGAATGTGCTCCAAGCACGGATAAATGTTGTTCCTATGAAATTAGTCGTGGATGATCCTGTAAAAAAACTTTCATGGTTACAGAATTGCAGTACGTCCCTTTTCTATCCGGCCTCCAAACTTGATATGTACACTGATTTGGCAGTAGTTATGATAATAATGAATTCTTTATCCTGTAAACATTACCGGAAATTGAAGATTTTTATAATATCAGTTGAAAGATTCGCCGACTGTCCAGTCTAAATAGCTAGAATCTCTGTATCTGCTCCTTGTAACAAAACTGCGTAGAGTTCACCTCGAGTCCAAAATGGTTTCGCTCTTCCTCGTTCTCACATGGCAACCTGCCATCTGCCGCATCCTTGACTGATGCAGTTCTCTTCGTATCATAGTGAAATCAAATACGGATGTATTGTTGGGTTAAACATATCATAAAAAAAATTCCATCAGCGTTGTTCATAATAGCATCATTAATACAGGGAAAAAATATTGCACCGATCGAGTAAAAATACTTTGTAAGCTCAACAAAATCTTAAACTGATATATATGTACTTGGAGCAAAACCTGATGCACAGGTGGAATTGGCCGATCTTCAATTATTTTCCTCAGTTCAGAGAGACAAAGATTAGGAAAAGCATACTGCTATCATTTTCTTCGAAATCCAAACTCTCATTAAACTCCACTAATTTCTACAAAGATGATCTAGAGCTTAGCCCATATCAGTCAGAGATAGCACACGTAATGAATAATGTGTGTATATTTGTCAAACTATTCTCATAATTAAGGTGCTAATGAGGAACAACTATTTTAACAACTCAACTTAGACCATGTAAGACAAATATGCATAGTTTCAACTTTCAGCACATCAGCAAAATAATGGACCAAAACCTGTTGCGTGTGACCAACATCTGTGAAGAGAGCCCATGCCTGCAACGTCAGTCCTGAACATGCAGCTAATCTACGATGCCTTCCATCGTCTGTTTGTTCCAGGCCGACGGCCTACTCTCCAATGTCTGCTGTGATGCCTTCCATCGCCTGTTTGTTCCAGGCCGACGGCCTACTCTCCAATGCCTGCTGTGATGCCTTCCATCGTCTGGTTGAGTAGTCCTCCTCCTTAGTGCCTCCTGCGAGTCTAGGACGGGAGATCGCCGCTCTCATCTCATCGGCGTGGTGTGCCTTTTGATCAGTCGGCATCTCGCTGCAATGTCTTGCCGTCAATTTTTGGATGCAATCGAGAGTTGCTGGCGAGCCTTCAATCTGTCACCGGCACCACCCTTTAGTGTCGATTCACTGACATCTCGTGTTGATTTAGAGCTGGGAGTCCAAGCGTGCATATCAGCATTGGGCTATGGATCGGTGTATTTTCAGAGTAGAAGTGTGTGTTGTGGAGTTCGATCAGTCTTCGTTATCTTTTCAGATTTCATTGTTGCATACATGGTTCTACATCCTTGCTAAATCTCCATCGTTGTGTTCAAGAGAAGACATGAATAATTATTACAGGATTAGATTAACAATGACCGCATGTGCATCATGCAGTTATATGAAATTGAATAAAAAATAGTAGAGGACATTAACCGTAACTGAATTAGCAATGGTAGGCTATAAGATTGACGAAGCATCATGGTCTACCTTGCTTCATACATTCATCCTCCTTCACCTAATGCATCCTACATTTATCTAAGATAGTTTTTTGACGCATTCCTGGGGTTTTGCACCATTTTGAAACAAAAAAGTGTCATTCACACATATAACTGAGATCAACAGCTACAAATTGAGCATCCGATTGTAAGATGTTTCCTTGTTCTCCTGAAAGCACTGTGTTTACACAATGGACTAATTTTTAAGCAAACAAATAAATAATAACATATATTGTGAGAAGTAGATGTAGCATGACATACATGAGTGTCATTCACACGTATAACTGAGATCAACAACTACAAATTGAGCATCCGATTGTAAGATGTTTCCTTGTTCTCGTGAAAGCACTATGTTTACACAATGGACTAAATTTTTAAGCAAACAAATAAATAATAACATATATTGTGAGTAGATGTAGCATGACATACATAGTTTTGGCCAGGCATAATACTAAATATCTTCAGTAGCACCTGATAATTTGCACATGTTGATGCATATGCAACTGGACAGGTCCATGAATGTGCTCCAAGCACGGATAAATGTTGTGCCTATGAAATTAGTCGTGGATGATCCTGTAAAAAAAAACTTTCATGGTTACAGAATTGCAGTACGTCCCTTTTCTATCCGCCTCCAAACTTGATATGTACACTGATTTGGCAGTAGTTATGATAATAATGAATCCAGTATCCTCTAAACATTACCGGAAATTGAAGATTTTTATAATATCAGTTGAAAGATTCGCCGACTGTCCAGTCTAAATAGCTAGAATCTATGTATCTGCTCCTTGTAACAAAACTGCGTAGAGTTCACCTCGAGTCCAAAATGGTTTCGCTCTTCCTCGCTTCTCACATGGCGCCCTTCCATCTGCTGCATCCTTCACTGATGCAGTTCTTGGACTTCGTACCAAAGTAGTGAAATCAAATAGGGATGTATTGTTGTGTTAAACACATCATAAAAACAAAATTCCGTCAGCGTTGTTCATAATAGCATCTGTAATACAGGGAAAAAATATGCACTGAGTAAAAATACTTTGTAAGCTCAACAAAATCTTAAACTGATATATATGTACTTGGAGCAAAACCTGATGCACAGGTGGAATTGGCCGATCTTCAATATTTTCCTCAGCTCAGAGAGATAAAGATTAGGAAAAGCATACTGCTATCATTTTCTTCAAAATCCAATCTCTCATTAAGCTCCACTAATTTCTGCAAAGATGATCTAGAGCTTTGCCCATATCAGTCAGAGATAGCACACATAATGAATCAATGTGTGTATATTTGTCAAACTATTCTCATAATTAAGGTGCTAATGAGGAACAAATATTTTAACAACTCAACTTAGACCGTGTAAGACAAATATGCATAGTTTCCAAATAATGGACCAAAACCTGTTGCGTGTGACCAGCATCTGTAAAGAGAGCCCATGCCTGCAACGTCAGTCCCTGAACATGCAGCTAATCTGCGATGCCTTCCATCGTCTGTTTGTTCCAAGCCGATGGCCTACTCTCCAATGCCTGATGTGATGCCTTCCATCGTCTGTTTGTTCCAGGCCGACGGCCTACTCTCCAATGCCTGCTGTGATGCCTTCCATCGTCTAGTTGAGTAGTCCTCCTCCTTAGTGCCTCCTGCGAGTGTAGGACGGGAGATCGCCACTCTCCATCTCATCGGCGTGGCGTGCCTTTTGATCAGCCGGCATCTAGCTGCAATGTCTTGCCGTCAATTTTTGGATGCAATCGAGAGTTGCTGGCAAGCCTTCGATCTGTCACGGGGCACCACCCTGTAGTGTCGATTCACCGACATCTCGTGTTGATTTAGAGCTGGGAGTCCAAGCGTGCATATCAGCATTGGGCTATGGATCGGTGTATTTTCAGAGTAGAAGTGTGTGTTGTGGAGTTGGATCAGTCTCCGTTATCTTTTGAGATTTCATTGTTGCATACATGGTTCTACATCCTTGCTAAATCTCCATCGTTGTGTTCAAGAGAAGACATGAATAATTATTACAGGATTAGATTAACAATGACCGCATGTCCATCATGGAGTTATATGAAATTGAATAAAAATAGTAGAGGAGATAACCGTACCTGAATTAGCAATGGTAGGCTCTAAGATTGATGAAGCATCATGGTCTACCTTGCCTTCATACATTCTCGTAACTGTACAGCATATACCACTGCTATTTTTTCCTTTAATTAAATCTCAATAGATATATTGGCCCATATTAAGATCAGCTCACTAAATGTCACGATCAAACAAAAAGCAAGATGGAAACTATACTGGAACAGATAAATCTGATATTTCCGAGATGCCATCCTTCTTGCTTATGCATACTCTGTTGCCACACGCACAACGTGCCGAGTACTTTCGAGCATGCTGGACTTGCAAGAGCTGGCTGATGTGCACCGCTTGTGATTGATTAATGATTTGCCGGTGACGACTGCTTTCGGCCAAAGCAAAACGTCCAATTAGTAGCAATGCAGAAGCTGGCCTCATTGGTCGATTAATCGATTTGGTGCTCCTGTACGATGCTACCTACATTGTTAATAGATCTTGCTGCAAGATTGATGTGTTGGGACATCCATCAGCTGAACTTGTTAGATTGCCTTTTTCTAGGCCCAGCCAGACGGGAACCAATTTCGGCAGCGGCGGCAGAGGTAATGGTATACCTTCGGTTGGAAGATAACTCAACTAATAATTGTCTACAAAAAGTATTTGCTCTGGTATTCTTTTAGTGTACCGTTGATTCTTGTGATTATGTTAAACCCGTTGTTTCCTCCTTTCCGCTAGCTGCTTAGAAAATTTTGTGCACGACTATCCTGTAAGAAAAAATACATGTATTATTCAAATGTATATGCTATATATATACAGCTCTGGAACTTGTAACTGAAACTTTGGGTCGTAGTCTTTCTGCTTTGCATGTTGATTGCTGGCGTCTATTGTTCTTCACTGCCGACCCCGTTGGTGGCAAAGCAAGCTCTGGAGACAAATTCATGAGATACATACCACTCCTTGACTCCCCTAATATAATATAGTGAGTGCATTGTAAACAAACGATGGACCACCGAAAGAAAAGCTCATGAGGCATTACCTGCTTTGGGCTGTCCGGCTAGGTGCATGTGACATGTCCAATTCCAGCGATCGATCCATGTTGGATGCAAGCAGACTAATGGAGTATGCATGAGGGAGAGACTGAAATCTGATGACGTTCATGTGCATGAGAAGAGTCGAGCGGCTGAGCGCACCGTTAAATACGGCGGAGGCGGCAGCATGCTTGCGATACGGTAGGATGTATCGGAAGACGGCGGCAGCGGCAGCGGCAACGTGCGTTAAGACACGCTAGGGTTTCGGAAGATAGCGGCAGCCGGCGAGACGATACGCGTTGTTAAGCTGTGGATCAAAGTTCGTTTCCTTTTCAAATTGCACGTGCTTGGTGAACCGAGACATCTATGCGTGTACTTTGTAAACTCTGTGGCCTGCCAAAAATCCTTCCGAGAGGTTGTTTCCTGAGTAATACGTGGTTGATATATCTCAGCCGTTCCTACATCTTAGTTTTACCGTGACAAATCTAAACCGTTAATTGTTTGTTGTTTTAATAATATAATAGATGGTTTGATATTTATTGTGGTGTCATTCTTCTAGTGGTGTCATGTGAGCGTCGACTACATGACACTTCACCTTTATGGGCCTAGGAGAATGCATTGTGTACCTAGCTTGCTAGTTGAGGGGTTGCCGGAGTGACAGAAACATGAACCCCCGTTAGTAAGATAGTGCACGAGGGAGCGTAGGGTCTCAGAGTTTAAAGCTGTGGTTAGATTTATCTTAATTACTTTTCTGCATTCGCGGATGCTTGCAGGGGTATAATCACAAGTGCGTATTAGTCCTAGGAAGTGCGGTGCGTTAGCATAGATTCACCCACACAACACTTATCAAAACAATGAAGATTAACCAGTTGCACGAAGCGAAAGCACTTGACGAAATTCCCATGTGTCCTCAGGAACATTTGTCTCTTACAAGCAACACACTCGGCTTGTCCTTTGCACTCAAAAGGATTGGGCCACTCACTGCATTTGTTGCCACGCTCGTTTATTACTTGCACTGTTTTTACCTGCTGTTTCGAATACTACTGAAAACCTGTCTGCTAGCTTTACAGTGAATTGTTGATCAAAACTACTTGTCAGCACCTTCTGCTCCTCGCTGGGTTCGACACTCTTATTTATCGAAAGTACTGCGATACACCCCCTATACTTGTGGGTCATCAGTCATCTCATTGAGACGATTTTCCTCATCCTCTATCTGCTTTCGCCTAACCTCCATATCTTGCCTCTCTGCCATTGTGTCTCTGCGCATCTGCTCCAAAGCCCGGCGTGCTGTATCAAATTCCATAGCTCTAGCCGCCGCATTTTCTGGGTAACCAACCTCGAGAGTGCTGATGGATCTAGGACCAGGCCATTGCTAAACAAGGCCTAGGCACAAGCCGTGTTGTTTCTTTCTTCGCCCTGAGCCCGGTTATTGAGAAACCAAAGTTGTTCCTGAAACGCGCTGTGTCTTCACTTTCCTCTGACACCGAAGCCGGGTCTCCATCAGCTCTTTGACCCGCCAACTCCAGTATTGGTGGCAATTGTTGCTGTTGTTGACCCGGATAAAGGCAGGTGGCATGACAGTTGATGGTGATGTTCCCACGTTGGTAGACGGGCTGTGTAAACTGCCACCCTCCTAACCGGGATTGGGCTGGACTCTTGCTCCTCTTCATCCTCTTCTTCTGCCTCATATCCGAACCGGCCCTCGAACAGGGGCAAGATCGATTCCGAATCTGCATGGTCCACCACATCACCCGGGATTTGAGCCGGGTTTCCGATCGTTCCTCGTGCACGTCCAGGGCGGCTCAACTTCAGCCGTACCAACTGATTCTTCTCCATCAGTTTGAACAATTGTGGTAGCTCCTGACACAGATTCATAGTCTCCATCACTAGCAGATCTAGTTACAACCATACCAACAAAAACATGAAATTGGCCAATTGGAATAACATCACCTGACTCAAGTAGATCTGATTCCGGCCCCCAGCCAGAATCATCAACGATGGGCTCTCCTTGCGAGTTGAGGGTGATCTCGCCGAAAACGAAATTCTCACTCCTTGCATTGCTTCTCCCATGGTGGTGACACCTTTGGACGCGGTTCCCACAGACGGCGCCAACTGTCGTGGGGTAGATAACACGGCATATGCTACCTTGGGGTAGCTTGAATTGATGGGCAAGGCGACTCTAGTGTCTGGGAGATTGTTTAGCATTGCAGGGATAAAGGGTTTACCCAGGTTCGGCCTCTCCATTGGAGATAAAGATCTACTTCCTGCTATCTTATTATTGATCTCAATCTCGATAACCCGGCTACGACAACAGAGCCGGATCTCGATTAGGTTACAAGGTTCACTTGGTTAACGGGTACCAGTGGCGTGCGACGTGCACGCCACTGTTAAGTGTTTACCAATGGCGCGCTAAAGTACACGCCATTGCTAAGTATTACCGGTGGCGCTTAGATGGACACGCCACGGATGAGAGCGCGCCGCCGGGAACTGGAGCCATGGAGGAGCTAGTTCAATCTGAGTCGTCGTCGACCCGAAAGTACATTCATACAAAACAGTCAATTAAACAACGACAACAAATTTCACTAATTTCTTAGATTTGATGTTGAAAATGTTAACAACATCTCAATCAAAATCCTAATAAACGCTTTGAGAAACTTTGATGTTGCTGGACATCGTCGGAGGTGACGTCGACGATCGGCGCTGGAGGGGCGGTGGAGATGGCTGCAGCCTTGAGGAACTTGCATGCCTCTGTGTCGCTGCCTAGTGTGAGTCCAAGGTGATGTAGATGACCGACGCTGGAGGTGGCGGTGGTAGTTGCGACGACTGTGCTACGGAGGCTTCGATTGCTTCTTCCAATTTGTCACACTGCCTGGCGGGATCATGCTCGAAGTTTCTCACTGGCCACTTCCTCCTCTTCTGGCTCGCTAGACATTTCATCGGAGTGCAGCTCGTCTTTGGGAGCGAGCCACTCGACAGTCGGCGAGCGCATGCCGACTAGGAGGAAGAAGCTGCCTTGCTGGGCCGCAAGCTATGCCTTCACCATGTCGTTCCAATAGGGGCGAAACATGGCGTACTTGGGTTCACGCTGCTTTTCCCGAGGCATGGACTGCCACACCATCTTGATGTAGTCAAGCCATGCCTGCCGCCACCGGGAACTCTACGGCGTTTTTTGTCTAGCCGTCCGGCAGCGGAAATCAGCCGCCAGCAGAGCGTTGTGGTAGATGAGGGAGCGTGCCTCTGGGATCGACAGGGCGGCGAGGGCCAGACGCGCCAGAAGGCGGCGTCGTGCGGGAACCCTCACCAGCGGACAAGCTTGCCGCGCAGACGCACACAATTCATCTAGAAGAGTAGGGGAGAAGAACGGTGGGCGGCGAGATCTGGAGAGAGTGGGGAAGAGAAGGTGTGGTTTTTAATGGCGGCCATGGGTGCGCGTATTAACGCCGGGGAGCGGGGTGGGTGGTTGTTGGCATTGAGGGAAGCATGGGAGTCTGTGCCATCGTGGTGCGTGTCGATAGGATGTGGGAATCTGCGTCCTCATGGCGAAGTTTGGTATCTAGTGGCGTGCAGGCTAACACGCACGTAGACGAGGTGTAGACTCGTCAAATCCCATGGTTACGCACCTAGGTTGATATCAGGAAGGAGATTGGTAGCGCTGGTGGTTACTACGGCTGACAAGCAAGGTTTACCCAGGTTCAGGGCCCTCATGTGGAGGTAACACCCCTACGTCCTGCTTGTCTGATTATTGATGGAGGTGAACAATGGTGTTACAAGGATCTCGACGAGATGTCGATCTCACCAAGGCTATGATGGCTAGAGTATTGCGTACCCAGGTCAGCACCCCTCCCAGCCTTTATATAGGAGGCTGGGTCTCGGGATCAACAACCGACTTGGTTTACAAGTAAGGTAAGTTTAAACCGACCCTATCTATGCTTGACTTAAAGCGTACTTCTTCTTGCGGGCCTCGGTCTTGATCTTTAATGGGCCTTCGTGCTTATCTAGCTCCTTATACGTGCACCAGATACCCTTACGGTGGGGCACCCGAAAGGTAGGCCCACGTCAGTAGCCCCCGAGTGCCTGACTGACTCGAAGATTCGGGCAGGGACTCCTCCGTAAGTGCACGTCTTAAACCATCTTACTTGGGTATCTACTCAGCCGAAAAACTTTCGACTGACCATTTTGCCTGTTTTGGTACAGAAATATTCTGGAGCCGACTTTGAGTCGACTGATGCTTAGGACACAGGTTCGCTGCTTTTATGACAGATGTTTAGGGATAATGACATAGTAGGCCTGGTACACTCGACGGATCGGGACCAGTTAACTACTCTTGGGCAAAACCTTACTAGTCTACATCAAGTTCGAGTCCCCAGACTCGAACCTGGAACTGGCTGGTCAGGACCGACTCAAGCTGCGGAGGTCTTACAGAGCCGACCTGCAACATAATTTTGAGGGTACCTAACGCGTCCGCTAGAATTTTCTTCGTACCGTCAGACACAGAAAGTTTCAGGGTTAACGCAGTACGTGCGTGCCCTGGCCCACTTGACGGATCGAAGGGTCTTACCTAGCACCATGCATGCAGCTTCCAAGGGTCAAAGATACATCTTGGGGAGGTTATGATGGATTTGCATTATGCAGTTAACTGAATAGCTAAGTCGAATACTCTTTGACTGAACATGCTATCTTTTTTTTGTCTGATGCCTTGTCGGGTGCGCGACAGCGCTCCCGAGGGAGTAGGCCCATGAAGAGGGAAGCATGACCCGCCATGCAGGAGGCCCGGCCAGGCCAGCTAACATCAGCATGGGCCGGGTTATGTCGCTGGGCCAGTTGGTTTGGCGGTAACCTGGTTCAGGAAGGAAAGGTTCTAGAAGACCAGAGGCGGTTCAGGACTTGGAGGACACGAAGGCCAGAAGAGCTAGAGTAGGACTCCGAGTCTGGATAGACCCGGGCTTACCATGTAAAGAACCAGGAGACCCGGCCGTTTATATAAGCGGGTCCTAGGTCATAGTTAGACAAGCAAGTTTTACCTGAGGGAACTTTACGAGAGAACCATCGAGAGAAACTCACGCTACCAAGTGAACCTTGTAACCTAGATCGAGATCTGGCTCTGTTGTCGTAGCGGGTTATCGAGATCGAGATCAATAATAAGATAGCATGAAGTAGGTCTTTATCTCCAATGGAGAGGCCGAACCTGGGTAAACCCTTTGTCCCTGCAATGCTAAACAATCTCCCAGACACTAGAGTCGCCTTGCCCATCAATTCAAGCTACCCCAAGGTAGCATCTGCCGTGTTATCTACCCCACGACAGTTGGCGCCGTCTGTGGGAACCGCGTCCAAAGGTGTCACCATCATGGGAGAAGCAATGCAAGGTGTGGAGAATTTCGTTTTCGGCGAGATCACCCTCAACTCGCAAGGAGAGCCCATCGTCGACGATTCTGGCTGGGGGCCGGAATCGGATCTACTTGAATCAGGTGATGTTATTCCAATTGGAAAGTTCCATGTTTTGTTGGTATGGTCGCAAATAGATCTGCTAGTGATGGAGACTATGAATCTGTGTCAGGAGCTGCCACAATTGTTCAATCTGATGGAGAAGAATCAGTTGGTACGGCTGAAGTTGAGCCGAGTCTGGACGCACGCGAGGAACGATCGGGAAACCCGGCTCAAATCCCGGGTGACGTGGTGGACCATGCAGATTCAGAATCGATCTTGCCCCTGTTTGAGGGCCGGTTCGGATACGAGGTAGAAGAAGAGGATGAAGAGGAGCAAGAGTCCAGCCCAAGCCCGGTTAGGAGGGTGGCAGTTTACACGCCCCGTCTACCAATGTGGGAGCATCACCATCAACTGTCGTGCCACCTGCTTTTACCCCGGGTAAACAGCAGCAACAATTACCACCAGTACTAGAGTTGGCGGGTCAAAGAGTTGATGGAGATCCGGCTTGGTGTCATCAGAAAGTGACGACACGGCGCGTTTCAGGAACAGCTTTGGTTTTCTCAATAACCGGCTCAGGGCGAGGAAAGAAACAACACGACTGGTACCCAGGCCTTGTTTAACAATGGTTTGGTCCTAGATCCATCAGCACTTACGAGGTTGGTTACCCCAGAAAACGCGCGGCTAGAGCTATGGAGTTGGATACAGCACGCCGGGCTTTGGAGCAGATGCGCAGACACGATGGTAGAGAAGCAAGATATGGAGGTTAGGCGAAAGCAGATAGAATATGAGGAAAATCGTCTCAATGAGATGACCAGGGCTCACCGGAGGAGGCATCAGAGCCGGCTGGCCCCAGGGGAGAATGTCATAAATCCCGCGGTGTTGTTTAGAACCCCAGAAAATCAACCAATCGATATAACTCAAGTAGCTCCAGTAGCCAGGACAAATGCAGAGCCAAATAGAGGAACAGGAGGAGCTGGTGCTGCAGCTGCAGCATTGCCAGGTCTTCTTGCTGGGGGAGCCAGGGGAAATCTGGGTCTGCCGCCCGGAGCACCAAGGTTCCACACGCCAACAGGTCATTTTTTCCAATCCAGCAGACAATGTGTATGCAGCAACTTTAGCACTTGATCGTATTCCATTGGGAGACTCGCCAGCAGAGATTGAAGCTCGGCGGGCCATTGACATGTTGCGTACCGCAGTAGTTCAGCAAGTTCAGTATTCGAAAGAGAAAAGTGCGCTTCATTCCACAACTTATCGTAGTAAGAGTCGCCACGGTGAGAACCCGCCATTGGCCGGGCTTGCCGCGGCACAACAGCAAAACCCGCCCCAGCAGAACCAGAACCAGCACCAACCCGCCCCTGCAATTTCAGTGGCTCAGCAGATTGTCAATAGATCGCGAGCGGGAAGAAGTGCAGCCAATGCAAACCCGGCGGTACCTATGGCTGGAGTACCACAAGGAGTATCGGGTCCCGCGCCAGCAGCGTCTGCAAGCTCGCTGGGCAACAACAATTTTTTAGCAAGTTCTTCTACTTTAGCCGGGCCAAAGTGTCTTTCAGATGCCATTAGAGCGGAGCCTTTTCCTGAAAAGTTTAAGGAGCCAAGCAAGATTGCCAATTATGAGCCGAGCACGGACCCGGCAAGTTGGTTGAGCAGCTATGAGATGGCAATGTGTATACGCAATGCCACGGAGAACGTTTGTGCAAAGTACATGTACTTAATGATGAGTGATGGTGCAGCAAAGTTGTGGTTCAAGAATCTGCCAGAGAAGTCTATCAATTCTTGGGATGAGTTGAAGACAATTTTTATCAAGCACTTTCAGGGTACGTGCAAGCGGTTATTTTCCATTGAAGATCTTGATCGTTGTGTGCAGAGGAAAGGCGAGTCAGTGCGTCACTGGATGGGCTGGGTCACGGAGATCCTGCACTCCTCATCTGGTATTGAGCCCAAGGACGCAATTTCATCGATGGAGAAAACTTGCAAGTACGCTCCCTTCGTCCAGAAGCTAGGTCGCATGAAAGAGGGACACCGGGTTAAGCCTGTTACTATGGCAGAGTTGATGGATGCGTGCAACAGACACGTAGCCACGGACAAGACCCATGATGATAGTGAGGAAGAAAAAGGGAAAGGTACTGCGAATAATGGAGGAAGGAACAACAATGGCTCGGGAACAATAACAACAACAATCAGAATCAGCATAAGCGTGGGCATCAGGAAGGGAATTCAGAGTTAGTGGCAAATGCAAATGCGGGTTTCAGAGGCAAAGGATGGACGGGAATTATCAAGAAAACATAGGTTATCAGGAAAATAGAGGTTACCAGGGAAACAATGGGAATTTCAATGGTGGAAATAGTATCAAGGATCACGTCCAATGAGCACTGAAGAGGCTTTCAGGATGCCGTTGTCCTCGTCATAGTAAGAATGGCAGACCCGCCAATCATTCATTGGCTCAGTGTGTGGACTTGAATAGATGGAAAAATAACAAGATACAGAGGGCACTGCAAGGAGCAGGCAGAGGTGGAGGACCCGGCCAGGTGGTAACCCGGCTGTAGGTCTTTTGACTAGAGCAAACGCTGTACCTACCAATAACGCAGGATCAAGTCAGAATGCAGGAAATCAAGGTGGGTTTTCACAGCAGCCAAAGCAACTTGGCCAGTATCACTATATATACTAGTGGTGTGACCAAGAGAGAGCGAAAGGTAGTTAAAGGGTGGTTAATGCAGTTGCTGCAGGAGTTCCAAGATATTTGAGGTGGTCAGAGCACACGATCACGTGGAGTAGAGCAGATCACCGGATGTTGTTGAGCACCGGGTCTGCTAGCTTTAGTTGTGGCTCCCCAAGTGGATGGCTTTGAGTTAAAGAAAGTGCTGATAGATGGTGGAACTAGTATCAACATCCTATATTGGGAGACATTTTTGCGTATGGGTCTCAAGGTATCACAGCTGCAAAAGACGTCAACAGTTTTTCATGGCATAGTTCCGGGGAAATCAGCCACACCAGAGGGAAAAATTTCGCTGGAAGTTGCTTTTGGTGAATCCATTGACAACTTCAGGTCAGAGTGGCTCACGTTTGAGGTGGTAAAGTTCCAGAGCCCGTATCATGCATTGTTTGGGAGGCCGGCTTATGCCAAGTTCATGGCAAGGCCGTGTATAGTTATCTACAGCTGAAGATACGGGTCCCAAGGGGATCATCAGTTTTGGTAACAAAGAAATAGCGGCAGAATGTGACGAGGGAGATGCAGCCCTGGCAGAGCAAACTTGCGCTAGAGAGGAGTTGAAAGCTTACAGGTCTAATCTTGACCCGCGGAACAACAAGGCACTAAAAAAACCAACAACAGAAGATGACAGGGCAAAGTTTAAAGCGGCAAAAGATACTAAGATGGTGGATTTTGTGCCTGGGGATTCCTCCAAGCAGTTCGCCATAGGGACCAGCCTAACTGACAAATAGGAAAGCGCGCTCATCGAGTTCATCCGTGAGATCGGGATGTTTTTGCATGGACACCTAGTGACATGCAGGCATTCCGACTGAACTCGCTGAGCACCGTTTACATGTTGATCCTAAGGCAAGGCCGGTAAAACAAGGTTTGAGAAAAATGAATGCAGAAGAAAGAGAAAAGCTATAGGAGAGGAAATAGCCCGGTTACTGGAAGCCAGCTTTATCATGGAGGTTTTCCACCCAGAGTGGTTGGCTAACCCGGTTTTGGTTCTGAAGAAAAATAATGAGTGGAGGATGTGCATCGATTTTACTAGTCTCAATAAGCATTGTCCCAAGGACCCGTTTGCACTGCCGCACATCGATCAAATCGTTGACGCAGTCACAGCAGCGAGCTCTTGTGTTTTCTGGACGCGTACTCAGGTTATCATCAGATCAAGCTTAACAGGCAGGATTGGGAAAAGACATCGTTCATCACGCCCTTTGATGCTTTTTGTTACAGGACCATGACTTTTGGGTTGAAGAACGCGGGAGCAACTTATCAGAGGTGCATCCAAAACTGTTTTCACGATCAGATTGGCGCAATGTGCATGCTTATGTGGATGATGTGGTGATCAAGTCATAAAAAACCGGGTCATTCATTGGTGACCTTACAGAAACGTTCAAAAACTTGAGGAAGTATAAGATGAAGCTCAATCCTACAAAGTGCAGTTTGGAGTTCCAGCGGGAAAATTGCTAGGTTTCATTGTGTCAGAGCGTGGAATCGAAGCAAACCCGGAAAAATTAGAGCCATCCAAAGTTTGAAAAAACCAGAGGAATTGGCAGATGTTCAGAAGTTGACAGGTTGTGGGCTGCGCTGAGCCGGTTTATATCCCGGCTCGGAGAGAAAGCAATCCCTTTGTATAAGTTGCTAAAGAAAACAGACAACTTTGTGTGGAATCAGGAGGCAGATGAGGCATTTGAGGCTTTGAAGAAACAATTATCAGAAGCGCCAGTTCTGGCAGCCCCGCGTCCCAAGGAACCCATGTTGTTATACGTCGCTGCCGGGCCTCAGGCTGTGAGTGCTGTGGTAGTGGTCGAGCGTAAGGAGGAAGGCAAAGAAAACCGGTTCAGAGGCCGGTTTATTATGCCAGTGAGGTGTTATCAGAAGCAAAGCAGCGCTATCCGCATGGCAGAAATTAGTGTTTGGTGTTTTCATGGCAAGTAGAAAGTTGAAACCATATTTTCAGGAGCATCCAATCATGGTGCTCAGTTCAATACCCTTAGCAGATATATCAGAAATTCAGAAGCTACAGGAAGAATTGCCAAGTGGGCAATAGAGATGGGGCCGTACCACATTGACTATGTGCCTCGCACATCTATCAAGTCTCAAGCATTGGCTGATTTTCTTAATGATTGGACGCAGTTGAGTGCACCACCCCTTACCCTGGTAGTTTCAAGCCTTGGGTATGCACTTTGAGGGTCTAAACAAGCTAAAGGTTCAGGAGCTAGAGTTGTGTTAACTTCTCCCAAAGGTGACAAGTTGAGCTATGTTCTGTAGATTCACTTTGATTGTTCTAATGTGTGGCAGAATATGAGGCCTTGTTGCATGGTTTGCGTGCGGCAAAGGAGATGAACATCAAGCATATCAATTGTTATGGGATTCAGATCTTGTGGCACAGCAAGTTTCAGGAACATGGGATAGAAAGGATGCAACGATGGTGGCTTACAGAAGAGAAGTGGATAGGGTAGCCGGGTTTTTCTCAGGCTGTCAGGTGGATCATATTGATCGCAGAAAAAATGATGATGCAGATGCTTTATCAAGACTCGGCTCACGCAGGAGCCGGTTCCACCTAATGTTTTCTTGGACGAGCTATGGACTCCATCAGTTAAGCCCCAGGGCGTGGAAGAACTGGCGGGTCAGAAAGACCCGGATTCGCAGTTAGTAGCAGCAACTCATGAAATTCCAGAGTGGACAGAACCTTACTTGGCGTATCTTTTGCATGGAGAGTTGCCAGAACAGGAGCTTATATCCCGGCAAATCATGCGCCGGGTTAAGGCTTACGTGGTTATTGATGGTGAGTTATATAAGGAAGTGTGTCAGAGTGTTTCAGAGATGTTTGTTGGAAAGGAAGGCCAGCAAATTCTAAAAGAGATTTATGAGGGAGATTGTGGTCATCATGCCTCAACAAGATCTTTAGTAGCAAAAGCTTTCAGACACGGTTTCTTTTGGCTCACAGCCAGGCAGATGCAGAGCGCCTGGTAAGCAGATGTGATGGTTGTCAGAGGTACGCAAGGCAAATCCACGTGCCGGCTCAGGAGTTACGCACAATACCTTTGACTTGGCCTTTTGCAGTTTGGGGGCTTGATATGGTGGGTCCTTTTAGCATGTCTCCTTGCAAGAAAACCCACCTCTTGGTTGCCATCGACAAGTTTACAAAGTGGGTTGAGGTGATGCCGGTCACAAATTGTGAAGCAGCTACAGCAGTTAAGTTTTTGAAACAGATTATACACAGGTTTGGGTTTCCTCGTAGTATATCCAGACAATGGCACTAATATGTCCCTTGGTGAGATGGCAAAGTTCCGTGGAAAACCAGGGTATTCATTTAGATGTTGCTTCAGTTGCTCATCCGCAAGCAATGGGCAAGTAGAACGAGCAAATCAAGAGTTGCTTCGAGGTTTGAAACCACGTCTCCGGGTCCCATGCATCAGAGCCGCCGGAGCGTGGGTTGAGGAGTTGCCATCAGTAGTTTGGGGAATCAACACGACACCAACAGATCCACCAAGATGACCCCTTTATTTATGGTGTATGGGGCAGAGGCAGTGTTGCCAAGTGATATAATTCATGACTCGCCTCGCGTGGAGGCTTACGTTGAAGCAGAAAACGAGCAGACCCGGCAGGATTCTGTGGACCTCCTAGAGGAGAATAGAGAACAAGCATTGGAGAGATCAGCAATATATCAGCAAGATTTGAGGCGGTATCATAGTCGCCGGGTTAAAACTCGCACTTTCCAGGAGGGTGACTTAGTGCTGCGATGGACGCAATCCAAGGAAGGGATGCACAAGTTATCTCCTCCATGGAGGGGCCTTTCATCATCAGCAAAAAGTTACACAATGGCTCATATTATCTGGTGGACGCCAGAGAAAAATCTGAGTCTGTGAACGACACAACTCACTCCACTTTTTCCTTAGAGGAGCATGAGCGGCCGTGGAATATCGCCCAGCTGTGCCCCTATTATACTTAGTGAGAAAGCAAGATATCAGATGTAATACACGATGTAACAGGCAGCGGTTTCAGACGCGCTCTTTTCCTTACCAGGGTACCTAAGGGGGCTAGAAGGTTTTTAATGAGGCGGCTTGCTGACCTAACCTTTTTGTATCAATAAAGTAAAGGTTGAACAGAAATTTGTGTTCTCTAGTTTCTTTTTGTTATGTTTGACAGTACTGTTGCATAGTTCCATGTTAAGCTTGGTCTTGGGGGCTGGTCATTGAGGTGACAAAGTTTTCCCAAGACCCGGCTCATACGATTATCCGGGTCTCGAAGTTTGTGACCCGGTAAGAGCAGTTTTTAGCTTTAGTATTTTGGATTCAGTAGCATGCCTGTTTAGTTTAAATATCAGTTGTTTATGTTTTCTGCTATGGAGAAGTGTTATAGTTGTTTTTTATCTTTGAGGACGCCCAGAGAGTGTGTCCCACCAGTATATGGATCAATGGGGTAATGTTGCATAGTTAAGTCATTACTTTATAAACATTGATCCAGGTTTGGGAGCTCTTACCTCAATGGTCTGTAGCTGCAATCCTAAGACCAGCTTTTATGCCACTAGTTTATTCTTGATTATCTTGCTGTTGGGCTGATGTGACTCGCAATTTTATGGCATGATTGCTCGCCCGGAAATTCAATCAACCATGATGCCAATGGGACTTGGTTCGACCCTGTTTTTCTCAGAGAGGTTGCGACAGGGTATCCATGCGAAAGCCGGCTCACAGTTAAAGAAATCAAAAGGGTAATCGAAACACAGAAGAGGCATATTTCAAAGCAAAAGTTATCATAGTAGCATAAAGTTTCATCAGGTGCATAGCACACCATCGCAGGCATAGTGTAAACAGTGCTAAGATTATTACAATAAGTGCCCAATGGGCCGAATAAGATTGTTTTCTTGCAGAGATAATAGCATCTGCATAAGTGTTTCAAGCCTCGGCTTCAGGAGCCGGGTCACGGTGAGGCGAGTTAGAGGGTTGTTCCTTGGTGGTTTTAGCCGGTCATCTTCCTTGGCAGCTGCCGGGTCAGTCTCTGTCTCCTTGGTCTTCTTGGCCTTGATCTTGCGCCGGGTCACCTATTGAAGTGATTGGAAGTAGTTTTCATCATCTTCTTCCACTCTGGCCCTTGATGGCGGAGGAATAGTTGGTGTAGCAGAACTGGGTGCAGCAGAGGTACTTGGAGCAGTTTTGGCTGGATCAATGGAGTCCTTGTAGCTTTGCAGGAGATCGATATGTTGTGGCTCATCATCCATCATCTCTTCATCATTTTCGGTGTATCCGAACTGCAGCGTGGTGAGCTTCATCTTGCTGGCAATCACAGTGGCAACATGCCGGGTTTGCTTCACAACCCGGAGTAGCACTTCTTGTCGAATTCCTTGCCATCTGTGGTGTATTGGGGAAAGCCGTCCTTCAGAGGAGCCGGGTTTAGTTGGGGATGGTAGGCCTTTGCCAAAGCAAGACCTCGCATCACCCCGGCTCTGCATGCATATTTCTTCAGTAGATCAATCCATTGTGGCATTGTTGACAAATGCCCAAAGACTTCAGTGTATGTGCTTGGCGGGTTCTCCAGAGCCTTGCGGCTTTGATGACCTCGCAGCTGCCAAAGTACAGCTGACGAGTCAGCGTGTACATGCACTTGATCTTCTCTGCAGCTGTTTTGCGGAGGTTCCCATCACGAGGCCTGGGTAAGGAAAAGCTTAACGTGTGATTTCAAAGCGGGTCTACTTGATCAGTTTAGTTCGAAGTTCAAAGGTGTAGTGCTTACCCACTAAGGATTCAACCATCAAAGTGATCTTCTTCTTCAGCCAGGCTAGCTCCTTGGTAGCTGCATCCAATTTCTTCTGGAGATTGGCATGTTGCTCCTTCCAGTGTTCATTCATGGTCTCCAGTTCTTTTTTGAGGTCAGGTTTTCCTGGGTTAGATCGGTGATATTTTTCTCAAGGGTTTGCAGTTGTTCAGCCTAGGCCAGCCGGGTTTCAGTTTTAGCTTTAACAACACCCTCGAGCCGAGTGATTTTCTGCCTCGGCGTTGGCGTGATCTTCCTGGTAAGACACAAGAGTTTATGTTAATCCCAGGTTACCGCAGTAAAGTAACCCGGACTTGGGGGCTACATGCGCAAAAAGTTTGAATTTTTTTAACTGTTAGCCAGGTGGCTGTGGACAGCTAACCGGCACTTGGGGGCTACTCAGTTGACGCTAAAATTTTCAATGTAATAAAGAAGTCCCAGGTTGCTGCAGGCACACATCCCGGCACTTGGGGGCTACAGTGTCAAATTTTGTTCTGAAAGATGAGCAGGTTTAGGTGATGATGTTTTCTACCAGAAGAATTCGTATTATAAGCACCAAGCTCATCAACAAGTGATGAACTTAGAGCTTGGGGGCTACTCAGGGTATAGTTATGCAGAAACGTAAAGGCTAAGTGAAGTGTGTACTGGTATCGTTTCTGGATCAGGGAAACAAGTTCAGTGTCCAGATTCTTGTGGTGAGAAAGGCGAGTGAAATATTCTTCGTAGAGAGATGGGACGGACATGGCATCCAGAGCCGGCACATCTGATGAAGGCGCCGGGTTCTTTCCCTTGGTAGGAGATGCGGGTTAGCATCTGGAGCTGGCACCTTGGCAAGAGCCTGGGAGCACTTTGTACTGGAACGTGATGGGTTCCAGTAACTTGTACTTCATCTTCTTTGGTTCCAGAACCTAACCGGGCGAGTGAGTAGCTGGGGAGGACTCTGGCGCAGGATCAACTGAGTTTTTTTGGAGAAGCCACGGGGGTGACATGCTCCATTGGCTCATCTCTGGCCACCGGTTCTTCAGTGTGTGCCTCCATAGGAGAAGGCTCTGTTGTTGCTGGAGGAGGAGACGCTGCTGGAGGAGACTCCGGGTCTTCATCCGCAATGGCTCTGGCACTGGAACAAGATAGTGATTTAGTAAAACAAAAAAGGAGCAGTAAATATGGAGGTATGGAAAAGGGGTGTAGAGTATCTCTAACCCGGCATTGATAGGAAATCCTCGGGTGTGCTAACACCATCCGAGGAGGAATCTGACAAATGAGATGGTTTAGCGACCCGGATCTTGCCAGCTAAAGGGTACTGTTTGCTGGGCGTCTTCTGGATGGATTTGGCCCAGCTGGATAAAGAGCGTTGAGGGATACCTGGGCTTAGGGAAGTTTGGCTTGTAGAAGAAGGCGGGTTCGGCGCCTCTTGTCGCCTCAGCCTCCTTCTCAGCTTCCTTTTCCTGTGTTTGTGCTTGGGTTTGAGATGAGTTCATCATATAAATTGAGAAACGAGAATATGGTACCTTGGCAGTGGTGGCCCGGGTCCTCTTTTGAGTAGGAGGTTCAGCAGTTTGAGGACCCGGCGGTACGTCAGAAGCCGGGTTAGTAGGGCTGGAATAAGAGTTGCCGGGTTATCAGTAGAAGTGTCCTTGTTGGGGACTTCGTTGTTAATCTGTTGGAGGAAGAGCCAGGCTACAGAGTCTAACTCACCTTCTTCTTCGTCATCTTCACTTTCTGTCCCTCTCCATCAGGAGAGGATGTGGGTGTAAAATCCACGCTCCACCACTTGGAGTCCTGAGAAAAAGCAGTTAAAGTAAGTAACATTATATGGAAGAAATTCCGGGTTAAAGTTAGCATAAATGATCAAGGACTGGTTTTTACCGTGGGTGGGCTTGTCGTAGCACTAAATGGGGCAAGCCCGGTCAGTGCAATGGCATCTTTCTTTTTGCCAAGCTAGTCTCTTGGCATTATTCACAATCTGATCATCAATCAGCGTCATCTCAGAATAACGCAAGTTATCTGTGGTTTCGCCAGTGTATGGCAGAACAGCGGGTCCCTGATGCTTAGCGGTTGGATAAACCAACCAATCCAGCACTTGACGAGGTCCGTGCCTTGTGGCCATGGGTGAGTAAGGCTCTGGCCCGGCGAAGTGTGGGCTCGAGCTTAACCCGGTCAGCATCGCAACGTAGCTGTTCATCTTGGTCTCGTATGTCAAGCCGAGTTCCGGAAAGCCGGGTAACGAGCGTCGCCAGACTCGGGTGAGGTGTCCTTGCAGTAAAGTATGTGTTTTGCCACCCCTTGGGATGGCTGGCTAAAAGAAGAGCCAGGAAGTCGCATTCCCTGCGGCGCTGGATGGCAACTCCACCATAAGGGCCCAGTTGGTCCTTGCGTGATGGGTTGCAGTAGCAAAATTCAAGGAAGGGGCCAGGCTTGGAGCCATTTCCAAGTAGTCCTCACAGAACACAACAAAATTGCTGATGTTCAGCATAGAGTTGGGTGCAATATCTTGAGGCGAGAGGCCGTAGTATTTTAAGACCCGCGGAAAAAATAGAGAGCCTGGGGGGCGAAGACCGCGCTGTACATGATCGAGGAAAACAACCACTTCACCTTTTTTGGGCTGGGGCGGATTTCTTCCCCAGCAGCGCGCTAGCTGATCTCTGTTTTGAGAGGAAGCTCGCACAGTTCACGTATTCTTGCAGCATTAGATTTGTAACAGCGGGGGCGGCAGAGCCAGATCCCCCAGCGTGGGAGCTGGGAGGTTTCTTCGCGAGCTTCTTGTGCCACGGGGACCCCCATCCTTCACCTTTTCCTTCACCATGACTGTGGAGCTTCGAGTTTCTTGGCTGCAACAATGGTGATGGGAAACCCTAACTGAAGATGCGGATGTGTGGAGAGGAAAATGCAAAGTAAATCTGGGCGCGATTGAGAGCGGAATCGAGTGCGAAGCAGGATGTGCGGGGAATCGTACCTGTGGATCCTCTCATGGTGATTTTGGAGACTTGATTGGAGATTGGATCTGCGGTTGCTACAGTGCAGGCGCGAGGAGGATGATGAAGATGAATGGAAACGGGAAAGTGGCTGCGTGTCCTGGTCTTCTATTTATAGGCGCAGTGAAAGCCCTAGGGGTGTTGCGGTAAAAAAGTGAAGAGATAAGGATCTTTGACCAAAAGTCAACGACAAACAGAATGAGATAACAGGGATATTGATTGATAAGATCATGATTGAGGACGGATTTACAGTTGAGCGACAATTTTCGCTAAGTGTTGAAAGTGAAACCCGGCGGCGTATGAACCCGGTATATCAGAGCCGGGTTACGTTTTAGGTCGCCAAGAGGGGCTGGCCAAGCTAAGGAGAAAAGAGATGTACTCTAATATTTAATATGTTGTGTGTTATTTTTACGTTTCAGATGATTAACAAGGCTGGCCAGGATTAACAGTTCTGCTCAAGAAGCAAGATTCAAGAATAGAAGCAGAGCATGCCAACCTGGCAACCAGGTTAATCTAGGGGCTACTGATGGGGGGATAATAACCCGGTAGGCCCATGAAGAGGGAAGCATGACCCACCAGGCAGGAGGCCCGGCTAGGCCAGCTAACATCAGCATGGGCCGGGTTATGTCGATGGGCCAGTTGGTTTGGCAGTAACCCGGTTTTAGGAAGGAAAGGTTCTAGAAGACCAGAGGCGGTTCAGGACTTGGAGGACACGAAGGCCAGAAGAGCTAGAGTAGGACTCCGAGCTGGGTAGAACCCGGGCTTACCATGTAAAGAACCAGGAGACCCGCCGTTTATATAAGGGGCTCCTAGGTCATAGTTAGACAAGCAAGTTTACCTGAAGGAACTTTACGAGAGAACCATCGAGAGAAACTCACGCTACCAAGCGAACCTTGTAACCTAGATCGAGATCCGGCTCTGTTGTCGTAGCCGGGTTATCGAGATCGAGATCAATAATAAGATAACAGGAAGTAGGTTTTTATCTCCAATGGAGAGGCCGAACCTGGGTAAACCCTTTGTCCCTGCAATGCTAAACAATCTCCCAGACACTAGAGTCGCCTTGCCTATCAACTCAAGCTACCCCAAGGTAGCATCTACCATGTTATCTACCCCACGACACTCTTTTTAAGATCTTTTGCAGCAGTCGACGAAATTTCGACTCACTCCGATGGAGTTTTATTTAGGACCGGTGTCACTGAACAATCCTTTGCTTGTTTTTCCACTCTCCTAGATAGTGACATCAGGGATGACGTCTTTTGGCGACTGCGCCATCTGATAAACAGTGTCACGCGCTGCGTGATAGATGGGACGTGACATGTGGACCCTGGCCAACAGATTGACCAAGGGCTATTTGGATGGGACTTGACCATCTGGCGCGGTTTTCACGGCGTGCGTGATAATGGATTCCTCTGTTCTCGTGCATAGTGGGCGTAGTGGGCCGGCGACGGTTGCTCTCCACTGCCACCACGTGTGCGGCCAGATATGCCGCGGTGCGTAGAGCCCGATTTCAACGATCAGGATTTGAAGGCTATAATGATAAATAATGCGGCGGCGGGGTCGATTGATTTTACTTGTCATTTGCCTCTGCCGCCGCTTCCTGTTGCACCTTCTTCCTCCTTGCGCTTCTGCTTCACTGCCTCCCAATCTTCCAAGCTTTTGCACTCCTAGCACCATGGCCAAGGAGACAAGAGGAAGAAGGCCGTGCCGATGCCGCCGCCGCCACGGAAGCTGCTCCGACCACCGCAACCACTAGCACCGCGGCCCCGTTGAAGAAGAAGGCCGGTGATTGGACGTGGTCAGATATCGCGGTGGCGAGGCTCGATGGGTACCGGCGGGACGGCCTGCTGCGTCCACCGATGTGCTGCCCACGCGCATTTTCTGGAGATGAGGTAACCCCTCAACCCAAGAAGGGCGAGGCGTCTTGTCGGGGGAATGATTAACCTGCGACTTAAGGCTGCGCTATCATTGATGGGCCACGTGAAAGATGGGCCAATCTCGCATCGCGACTCATAAAGGAAAGTTCCAGAAGGTCGGTGCAAACTTGCCTTGGAAGACAAGAAAGATAATCAGGCTTCGTGTAGAACTCTTGTAACCTGACGAGCCTCTGTGTATATAAAGAGGACTCGCAGGACTTAGAGGGTCAAGCTATCAAGCCCAAACCCTAGCTCATACGGCGAGTACCAGATCGGATCGCCTCCATTGTAACACCTCGATTATCATATCAATACCAATCTAGGGTAGGCAGGAAGTAGGTCTTTTACCTCACATTGAGGGGGCCGAACCTGGGTAAATCTGTGTTGATCTTTGTTCCTGCGATCCCAAGCTCGGAGATGCTTGACTCGCGTAATCCCACACCTACGAAGTCATCTATGACACCTGACGTGACAAACCCACGACAGTTGGCGCCCACCGTGGGGCCTGCGGTCAAGAGCGTCACGTTCCGCGCAGGATCCATGAAGGGAGCTGAAGATCTTGTTGTTGGCCGTATCATCACGGTCAATGGCACACCCCTCATCGACGATTCAAGCTGGGGGCCGGAAGCAGATTACTTGGAGACCGGCCACGTCATCCCGTTTGGATCCATCAACGTCTTCGTTGGCTTCATCGGTGGCAGGTCCATTAGCTCGGTCCAAGAAGGCGATTCAGTAGAAGAAGTCGCCGATGATGGGGAAGAATCCGTGGAAAGCATGGACTCGCAAGAGTTTGGGTCCATTATACCTGCCTTTGAAGAAAGTTGCTGGGGTTACCCACCAGAAATCGCATTATCACCAGATCGAGAGACGGCGCAAGTCGCGGTTTACACGACCGGAGGAGCAGGCGCATCAGGAACTGCTGGAGAAACCGAGGCATCGGCACCCCCAAGCAACCCACTTCTTGTCCCCGTGTCAGCCACGAACGCCGCCCTCCGTGCAACAGAAATTGAGGCCGCCAGGGCCGAGCTCCTGTATGAGGTTCGAAGGATGGAAGAAGAGCGCCGCAGGCTCGATCAGATAAACCAAGGAATCCAACAGGAGCGGCAGAGAGTAGCCGCGCTGGCTGCGACTCAACGACAGGTTGACCCGCAAACACAACTGCGCGCGACTCAACCAACAGTGGAAATCCCGCTCACTCCAGCCGCGGGAACGGGAATCCAGACGACTGCGGAAGGAAGGGTACCAACAAATCAAGAGACCCAGCAACAACCAAGGAGGTTTCACACCCCGCAGGGCCATTACCAGAACCCTGTCGATAA
This sequence comes from Poa pratensis, assembly GCA_947311845.1. NCBI lineage: Eukaryota > Viridiplantae > Streptophyta > Magnoliopsida > Poales > Poaceae > Poa > Poa pratensis. The sequence goes on along the minus strand of CAMZMU010000071.1, from coordinate 34,601,399 downwards.
TATGTATGCTGCGGCTAATATCTTGACTCAGATGGTACCAACAGGCGATGACCCGGTCAATGCTGAGGCGCGCGCGCGATTCAGATGCTAAGTACGGCAGTCCTGCAACAAGCCAATAGGGCGGAAGCCGAAGCACAGCTGCCCCTCGTACCAGCCAATCACAGGATTGCAGCAGAAAGAAGCGTCCAAAGCAGGCCACCAGAGAACGTATCAGGAGTCGCACAGAGGCAGCAGGAGCAAGTCGCAGAAGCGCAGGCGAATATGCCAGTGGTGCAAACGCGGCCCGCAGATAACCCCGGGCGCGCCCACAGCCCTGTCCTCGCGACTCAAGGGACCGGCGTGTTTCACTGAAAGGATCAGATCGGAACCTTTTCCTGAAGATTTCAAAGGGCCACGCAAGGTGGCAAACTACAACGCCAGCATGGATCCAACCACCTGGCTGAACAATTACGAGATGGGGATGAGCATTTTGAACGCCTCAGAGGAAATATGTGCAAGGTACCTCAACATGATGCTAGAAGGTGCAGCGCACATATGGCTGCAAAATTTGCCTCCCAACTCTATAAATACTTGGGAGGAACTGAAGGATGCCTTCGTTAAGAACTTCCAAGGAACTTGCAAACGACTCTGCAATATAGAAGATCTAGAGCGTTGTGTCCAGAAGGAAGGCGAGTCAAGTCGCCATTGGATGAAAAGGGTGGCAGAAATAATACACTCCTCAGATAATATACCACCAAGCTCAGCCGTCCTGGTGATGGAGAAAAACTGCAAGTTTGAGCCGCTGATTCATAAGCTGGGTCGCATGAAGGATAAAGTCAAGAGCCTCAGCGAGGTGATGGCTGCGGCTAACAAATATGCCGGCTCAGATAAAACCAGAGACGCGTCAGACGGAGAAGAAGAGGAGGTTGCTGCCAAAGGAAAGAAAAACTCCAACAAGCCCCAGCAGCAAACAAGCCACAACAACGCGAATCAAAACAAACGCAAAAACGAAGATGGTCACTCAGGGCTCGTCGCCAATACGCGTGGAGGATTCAGAGGCCAGCGTGGAAGGGGGATCGCAAGAAGTTTTTAACCGGCCATGCGACCTTCATGCGACAGGTGATGGACGGCCAGCGGACCATACCAAGGCGCAATGCCACTATTACAAGAAGTGGAAAGAAGAGAGCCAACACAACGGGGGGAATTCCCATGAAGGAAACCCTAGTGCGGCTCATAACACAAATATTGGGCAGCACGGCGCGAGTAACCCCAGGCAAACGGGGCAGTATCACACAATAGTTATCGATACCTCCAAAAGGAAGAGAAATTGAGCCGCAGAAGTCAGCAGGTGAACGCCGTGATACCAGCAACACCCAATTGGTTAAGGTGGTCAGAATACGCAGTAACCTGGAGTCGCGACGATCACCCGCCACAAGTACGGGAACCTGGCAAGTTGGCGCTGGTTGTGGCACCGTACGTTGCAGGATACAAGCTGACCAAAGTGCTTATGGATGGAGGAAGCAGCATTAATATCTTGTACTACGATACGTTCCAGCGTCTAGGACTCAAGGATTCCAGCCTGCAGCCCACGTCAACAGTATTTCACGGCATTGTCCCAGGAAGGTCCGCACGGCCAGCGGGGAAAATAACCCTAGGGGTAACTTTTGGGACAGAAGAGAACTTTAGAAGCGAATTCCTATGCTTCGAAGTGGTAAAATTCCAAAGCCCATATCACGCCTTGTTTGGAAGAACGGCCTTTGCTAAGTTTATGGCCAGGCCATGCTACGTGTACCTACAGTTGAAGATACCAGGACCAAAAGGGGTCATCACAGTGTACGGAGATAGAGAAAAAGCGATAGAATGTGAAAAGGGAGATGCGGCCTTCGCAGAATCCGCCTGTGCCGCGGAAGAGCTAAAAGGTTATAAGTCGCAGGTGGACCCAAACGACATGAGTGTAGTTACCACGCCATCTGCCGAGCCACCAATGAAATTCAAAGCGGCCCAGGACACTAAGCAGATAAATCTTGTTCCTGGCGACTCATCCAAGCAAACCAGCATTGGAGCACACATGGAAGAAGAGCAGGAGAAGGCCCTCGTCGCTTTTCTCCAGGAAAATAAGGACATCTTCGCATGGAAGCCGTCAGATATGCCAGGGGTACCAAGAGAATTAGCAGAACATAGCCTCAAAGTGAACCCTGCGGCTAAACCAGTGAAGCAGCCACTACGGCGTTTCCACGATGATAGGAGAAAGGCAATAGGAGAGGAAATAGCTCGCTTGCTGGCTGCAGGATTCATCACGGAGGTATACCATCCGGAATGGGTGGCAAACCCAGTGTTGGTTATGAAAAAGAACGGTACGTGGCGAATGTGCGTTGATTACACCAGTCTTAACAAAGCTTGTCCAAAGGATCCATTTGCTTTGCCGCGAATCGACCAAGTGATTGATTCAACTGCTGGGTGCGAGCTGTTATGCTTTTTGGACGCCTATTCAGGCTACCATCAAATCAAGATGAAGAGGGAGGACCAAGAAAAGACGTCCTTCATCACACCCTTTGGAGCTTTTTGTTATGTCAGCATGCCCTTTGGGTTGAAGAACGCAGGTGCGACTTACCAAAGATGCATTCAGAATTGTCTACATGAGCAAATAGGTCGCAACGTTCACGCCTACGTGGATGATATTGTGGTTAAGTCGCAAGTTAGCCAGGATCTTATTAGTGATCTGGCAGAGACATTCACAAATCTCAGAAAATACAACATGAAGCTCAACCCCACAAAGTGCGTCTTTGGAGTACCAGCAGGAAAGCTATTGGGATTCATAGTATCAGAAAGAGGCATTGAGGCCAACCCTGACAAGATAAAGGCGTGATGGATCTCCAAAAACCAGAAAAGATAAAAGATGTGCAGCGACTTACCGGATGCGTAGCAGCTTTGAGTCGCTTTATATCAAGATTGGGAGAGAAAGCACTACCTTTGTACAGACTGTTGAAAAAATCAGACACCTTCGTTTGGGACGCAGAGGCCGACGAAGCTCTGACAGCCTTGAAACATCAATTGACAAATGCTCCAGTTCTGGCGGCTCCAAAGGATAAAGAGCCCATGCTACTATACATAGCGGCAAATTCCCGTGCTGTGAGCGCTGTCATGGTTGTGGAGAGACAAGAACCCGGAAAGGAATACCCTGTCCAGAGACCAGTATATTACGTGAGCGAAGTCCTCACAGCTTCCAAACAGCGTTACCCACAGTGGCAGAAGTTGGTGTTTGGAGTGTTCATGGCGAGTCGCAAGCTGAAGCACTACTTCCAAGAACATCCAATAACTGTGGTTAGTTCAGCACCGTTGGCAGATATCATCCGTAATCGAGAAGCTACTGGAAGAGTCGCTAAGTGGGCGATCGAGTTGGGACCACATCACATCAGCTACGAGCCGCGCACATCAATTAAGTCGCAAGCCCTTGCAGATTTTATTAACGATTGGACAGAAATCCAAGTCGCTCCTAGCATGGCAGAAACCAAATACTGGACCATGCATTTTGATGGGTCAAGACAGTTGCAAGGCTCGGGGGCTGGAGTTGTTCTAACATCTCCCAAGGGAGACAAGCTGCGGTATGTGCTACAGATACACTTCAACTGCACAAATAACGTGGCGGAGTACGAGGCACTGCTTCATGGTCTACGTATAGCAAAGGAGATGAACATCAGTCGCATACGCTGTTTTGGCGATTCAGACTTGGTGGCACAGCAGGTCTCTGGAACGTGGGACAGCAAGGATGCGAACATGGCTGCATATAGAAGAGAGGTGGACAGAATTGCTGGACATTTCACTGGATACCAAGTTGAACATATTGATCGGAGACAAAACGAAGCTGCAGATGCCCTGTCTCGGCTTGGATCCAACAGACAGTCAGTCCCACCCAATGTTTTCCTGGATGAACTGCACAATCCATCAGTCAAACCTCCAGCAGAGATTGACATTGCAGAGCCAGAGGACGATTCAACTTTAGTCGCAGCCCTGCATGAACAGCCAGGATGGACAGAGCCATACATGGCATATTTAAGTCGCGGAGTGCTGCCAGACGATGAGATTGAGGCGCGCAAAATCATACGACGATCAAAGGCCTATACAATCATCAACAACGAATTATACAAGCGCAGCGTGTCAGGAGCATTCCAAAGATGTGTCTCACCAGAAGAGGGACGAAAAATCTTGCACGAAATTCATTCAGGCGATTGTGGCCATCATGCTTCGTCAAGATCTTTGGTGGCAAAGGCGTTCCGACATGGATTCTTCTGGTTAACAGCATTAGCAGATGCAGAGCAAATTGTCAGAGTGTGACGGATGTCAAAGATACGCTAGGCAAGATCATATGCCAGCTCAAGCACTTCGCACAATACCCATCACATGGCCTTTTGCCGTATGGGGTTTTGACATGGTAGGGCCCTTCAGACGGTCTTCAAACGGAAAAACTCACCTCTGGTCATGGTGGACAAATTCACAAAGTGGATAGAAGCAGAACCTGTGGGAGATTGCGAGGCTGAAACAGCAGTCAAGTTCTTGAAGAAGGTCATATTCCGCTTGGGTACCCCCATAGTATCATTACAGACAATGGGAGCAACACCTCTGAAGGGGCTACACAGATATTTTGCGCAGACAATGGGATAAGATTGGACCTCACGTCAGTAGCACACCCGCAGAGCAATGGACAAGCTGAGCGAGCTAACCAGGAAATTCTCCATGGAATTAAGCCGCGCCTTATTGAAAAGGTCGAAGCATCTCCAGGATGTTGGGTGGAAGAATTGCCAGCAGTACTGTGGAGCTTAAGAACAACCCCTAACAGATCCACAGGATTTACACCATATTTCATGGTCTATGGAGCAGAAGCAGTCATGCCCAGCGACATCATACATGATTCACCAAGAGTTGCGGCTTACATCGAGACAGATAATGAGATAGCTCGGCAAGACTCGGTGGACACATTAGAAGAGGTTAGAGACTTGGCAGCATCAAGGTCAGCGGTATATCAACAAGACTTGCGACGCTATCATGCCAGACGCATCAAAACCCGCACCTTTCAAGAAGGCGACCTAGTACTGCGACTTAAACAAGATCACAAGGGAATGCATAAGCTGTCCTCTCCATGGGAAGGACCCTACATCATCAGCAAGAAGCTAAACAATGGGTCGTACTATCTGCTGGATGTAAGGGAAGAAAGCAGCGAACGCCATGATTTCGAGGATCGTCTCGAGGCACCTCGCCCTTGGAACGTCGCACACCTGCGACCGTACTATACATAAGAAAAGGCTAATTAGAGCCAAGCATCATCCTTTCCAGCTTTATAGCTGAGTATCATCACAGCCACTCAGGGCTAGAACTTCAACTTTGGTCGCCACCTAGGCGCGACCTATGCAACATCTGATCGCCACCCAGGCGCGATCGACCCTTGTATCAGAAACCGGCTGCCACCTAGGCGCGGCCGTAAACTTTGTATCATTCTGGTCGCCACCTAGGCGCGACCGACCCCATGTATCACCATGGATCGCCACCTACGCGCGATCCAACCCTATGTATAACACTCGGTTGCCACCAAGGCGCGACCTTATGTGTCATCATAATCAAAGCTTATCATAGCTTAGCCTATCATGGCAATATCATTATGTTTCTTGGGGTCTTTGTTACCCTGAAACAGCCAATTTATTGGCAATTATCAAATTTACCTTAAGTTGGATTGCTACTCGCATTATGTGGCCAAAGTACTGGGGTGTGGCGTCAATCGAGCTTGATTGCCTATCATGGCCGCTCTCGACCCTGAACACACATGTTCCTAGGAAATACTGAGTCGCGCGAGTGCCCACTTAAGGATTCAGATGGCCTAACTAGAGGTCGATGTACTGCTTATAGTACGGCAACACCAATTACAATTACTTGTATCTTAACAATTGTTTTATTCATGATATCAAGTTACAGGTGATGACCTTCAGAATTCTCTGAGAAGAATTGAGATGATTACCACGTTACATCCTCTCAATCCTTGGGGGCTACATCATATTATCATCAAAAATTTGAAGATGGATCGTCATCAAGTTCTGAAGCTATCAGGCTACTCTAACAAAGAAGCTCACGAAGTCAGATGATCTTCCAGGTGCGAGTCAAGGCCAATCCTGCACAATTATAAGTCGCGAAATAAGGAAAAGCGCGGCCTAAACATTCAAGATCAAGAAATACTATGAAGTTCAGGCCACGCTTGGGGGCTAATGTCGGGGGAATGATTAACCCGCGACTTAAGGCTGCGCTATCATTGTTGGGCCACGTGAAAGATGGGCCAATCTCGCATCGCGACTCGATAAAGGAAAGTTCCAGAAGGTCGGTGCAAACTTGCCTTGGAAGACAAGAAAGATAATCAGGCTTCGTGTAGAACTCTTGTAACCTGACGAGCCTCTGTGTATATAAAGAGGACTCGCAGGACTTAGAGAGGGTCAAGCTATCAAGCCCAAAACCCTAGCTCATACGGCGAGTACCAGATCGGATCGCCTCCATTGTAACACCTCGATTATCATATCAATACCAATCTAGGGTAGGCAGGAAGTAGGTCTTTTACCTCACATTGAGGGGGCCGAACCTGGGTAAATCTGTGTTGATCTTTGTTCCTGCGATCCCAAGCTCGGAGATGCTTGACTCGCGTAATCCCACACCTACGAAGTCATCTATGACACCTGACGTGACAAACCCACGACACGTCTGCTTCCACGATTTCGTGGTTAGGGGACTGTCCTTCCCCATCCATGATTTCTTGCATGCACTGATGTACGCATACAAAGTGCAATTTCATGATCTCACTCCCAATTCGATCATGCACATTGTTGTTTTTGTCGTACTCTGTGAGTGCTTTTTGGGGGTGCACCCACATTGGGGTCTTTGGAAGAAGATCTTCAATGTGAAGAGGAATGCTGGCTTTGCTGGGGTCTATCCTGTTGGAGGCTTCAACATCCAAGCTCGCAAGGAAGTCGAGTATTTCGACATCCGGCAGGTCGAGTCCGCACAGAACTGGCGCAAGAAGTGGTTCTACTTCACCACCCAGCAAGAGGGACTGCCCGATTTTGATGCTCGCACGCCGTTGGTGAAGACTCGAGCGTGGCTGCACCATACTTCCGCTATAGAGGAAGCTGAAGCCAAGCCTTTGATGGAAAAAAATCGAGAAGCTGATGAAGACCACGGGTCACGTAGTCAGCGGCCTGCATTTGATCTCGACTTTCATCAAGAGGGATGTGCAGCCTCTGCGGGCGCGGGTGCACCCGATGTGGCAGTTCCAGGGCGTGCAGGACCCGACACGCCTGACGACAGAGCCTTTGCCAGCGAAGAAGGAGGTGGAGACCCGGGTTCGTTCAATCACCAAGTTGACAAGGAACGACCCGTGCCCACTCGACTGTCCAGTGGCTGCCTATGACAGCGAGCACCCGTTGCCTGAGGTAGGGCAGATTTGCCTTGTCTGCCTTTTGTCTTTACATGTCTTCACTCGAATGACATTTTTTGTATTGTGCCTACAGGGTCACCCTTCTTTTGTTTGCTTGCCTCCACTGCTCGAGGATGGAGAGAATTCGGAGGTGGAGGTGCTAGGGGCTGAACTTGAGGGCGACGAGATTTCCCTCGCCTCCGCGCACACCCGAAGAAGCAGAGGACTCAGAGCAGGAGGAGGAAGAGGGCCATGAGCGGTCTCGCAAGAAAGGTCGACTGAGGAAAGCCACTTCCACTGCTTCCAGCCAGCAGTTTGAGCACCAACCCGAGCTTGATGACGATGATTCGAGCTCATCGTCTCCTATGGCGAGGGATCTCGTAGCTGTGACTCCCTTCGCATGGCGCCTCCCGAAAGCGCGCCTGGGTTTGGTACGCTGCTCGACGTCCACAGCCTTGTTGACGACGACGATGATGTCAGGTACGCTTTCTTTTCCTGACTGCTACACTTTTATCTGTCATAACACTGTTGCCTTTGATGATTTTGTTTTGCCTAGGTTTTTGTGTTTCAGCCCTGAGAGGGATGACGGCCCACCGAATGTTATTCTTTCGAGTGCGCCGGAGGTGACTCCTTTGGTGACTGAGGAAGTGGTGCGGACCGAGCCGCACCCGACAGCCGATGCGAGCGCCCTCCGAATCCTCCGGAGTTCACACCTTCTGCCTCGGGCACAGCTTCACCTCTGCACCGTGACCATGTAAGTCCATGTTTGTGCTCGAAATTTTATCGGGTGCGCGTCAGCGCTCCCGATGGGAGTAGCCTCGAGGCTATAGGCAACTAGCATAGTTGGCTATAGGCTCAAAGAAACTTTGTCGCTTTCTGTTTTTGTTGTTTGCTAAGTTCTCCTTTTTGGGCAGCCCTTCTTCCGCTCTATGGTCGAATCAGCCACTGCCTATGTGCGAATGGAGCCGGAGCGAGACCAGCTTCAAGGGAAGATGGAGGAGACTGCCCGTAAGTGTCCATTTTTGTTAGTTTTGACGTCTTTTGCACTTTGAAGCGAATCGTGCCGTTTTTGTAGGTGAGCACCAGGCCGCTCTGAAACGCGTGCAAGAGCTCAAAAAGGAGCTTAAGGCCCAGCACGAAGACGCCGAGCGAAGGGTAAAGCAGGCGAAAGAGTCTGAAGACCTTCAGGCGGCGCGGCTTCGCGCAATTGCGGACGTAGTCAAAGGTAAAATGTGTGCTTGTCCTTTCATGAAAATGAGGGGTGGTTGACGTGTTTGCTGATCGAGTGTATGTGCATCCACTAGGTGCTCTGGACGTGGAACCTGCTCCCGAAGCAGGGGACAACTCACTCAAAAGTGATGTTAGCGCTTTTGATCTGATGTGCGCCTGAGCCAGTCCAAAGGTGCCCTTGCCGCCGTCTACCAGAGCATCTTTCCTCAAGGCGCTCCCCCTTCATCGACTGATGAGCTGATCAAGCTCCTTGGCCCTGGATCATCAACTTTGGCGGACTTCGCGCGCGCCCAAACGGTATGTGGCTCGGAGTCCGCCTTTATGCTGATGCAGATGCACGGGGTTGTCGCTGACTTCGAGAAGATAGTGGCCGGCTTCCCGAAGAAAGCCAAGATGTTGACACTTCCCTGGGTGTCATCAAAGAGCGATCTGCCCAGCTGGGAAAGGACATGATTGCTATGATGGAGAAGTGGACTGCCAATGTTGCTGAGCGTGCAGCCCGCTCTGCTAGGGCTAGATCTGAATCGGCGTCATAGGATGTAGCACCGGACGCCACTTTTGCCTTTTATGCTTGTAATGAACTTGAGTCCCTGTCATTTAATATGAAGCTGCCTTTTGCGACTTAGCTATTTTCGACTATTCTCGTGGGGTTGCAGCCCCCGAGTATATTTTGGCTGTTCCCTTTGTATATGGAGGCCTCTCATCTTTTGCCTCTTTGTTTTTGGGCAACGTGGGACGGCGATGATGCCTGGTGCTTCTTCTTCAACGAATGCACCTCCTCGGCCTGCCACTCGCAGTAAGAACGATGAGAAAATCATGGAGTGGATGAAGAATCGAATCGTGAAGCTGGAGGCCGATCTCAAAGCTGTACAGGATGAGTTGAATGCGTTGAAGTCGAGGTCGTCTCCTTCCACTGAGCGGGAAGCATTTTTGCTTGCTGAATTGGAGAATGTGAATCATCAATTAGAGTGTAAGTTCACCCCTTGCAATATTCGAGTCTGCTATGATGTGTTTTTCTGATAACTTGGGTTGCGTTTCTGTAGGCGCCTACTTCGACCAACCGGCAGAGGAGGTTCGTGTGCGCGATCGGCTGGATGGTTATGCCAGCAGCTCACAGTACTCCACCCACCCCTTTTGGTCAGATAGGGATAAGGGTTATGTACTGGCAAAACTCTTGGACCGTTCTTGGCACGCAGCTATTGTGTTGGAGACCTGCCGGCGAGCTCTGACTCGAGTGCATCGGAGATTGTTCCCCTTAAATGAGAAACCACAAAGCTTAGCCGAACTATTGAACAGGTTCCGCCAGGGCAAAGCGATCAAAAAGTTTGTTCGAGAGCAACTTATCGGTGGGGCCAACGTTGCACTCACCTTCATTCGGTCTCACTACCCGGACTTCAACTTCAAGAAAATTGCCGCAGGGCCACCACCTGTGCCTGGTGGCGGCCCTGTGCCCATGCAATAACATTATGAGGCAACTCGCGTGGACGCACTAGTAATAGTGCACAAGGTTTTGAAGGAAGAGAAGAACTGGGTGGAGCCGAAGGAAGAACCAACCGAATAGTGTGTGTTGTAATGTATAGTTGTGCTTTGCTGAGGTGTCGTATATACACGTGAAGGAAACTTCTTTGTTTGTATAGAGGACGAGCTTCAAGCGCTCGAATGTTTACTGTAAATTTGCCACACGACGCAGCCCCGAGCCCTTGGGCGAGGTGTGGGTTTGACCATGTTGATGAATTCATTTAGCTTAGCTTCCGAGCCATCGGGTGCCACTGAGTTTTTATGATTTGCGCATAAGTCGGCCCCGAGCCTTCGAGTGCGTTTTAAGTGCTACGACACAGCCCACGAGTCTTCGAGCGCTGGCGTTTTTGTGTTAATTTCCGAAATTCTTATTTGACTTAGCCCCGAGTCTTTGAGCGTAGCTAAAATAGATTGCTTTTTGAATTATTGCACGAAGCAGCCCCGAGTGTTCGGGTGCGGCCAAAGTTTACGTGGTATGTTATGCAGAGAGAGAATGAATGAGAGGAACATTGGTTTTTATTCCACTTTTGTGAGTTAAGCTGCAGGCCGCCTTACTAAAAACCTTCCAGCCCCCTTAGGTACCTGATAAGGAAAAGAGCGCGTCTGAAACCTACAGCTATCCGACATATCGCCTATTACATTTGATGACTGAGCGGTCTAAGCATAGAAACGGCGTAGTTGCGCAACGTTCCACGGATTATGAGAGGGTTCTCCCGTCTTCGCGTGCTTCAATCGATAAGCTCCACCATCGATGACCCCCATGACGATGAAGGGTCCCTCCCATGGAGAGGCAAGCTTGGGCACCTTCTTCTGCTTCAGGCGAAGGACCAGGTCTCCCACCATGAAGGACCGAGTGCGCAGTCGACGGCTATGATAGTTGCGGAGGCTCTGCTGATAGACAGCTGTACGAGCGAGGGCGATGTCGCGGGCCTCGTCCAATGTGTTGACGCCGTCTTCGCGTGCCTCGTCTGCATTGTCCTCTTCGTATGCGGTGACCCTGGGTGCATCGAACCAAAGATCGAACGGCGAGCCCGTTTGCCTTCTCCACTTGGCTGTTCGACTGCGGATGCATCACCGATGCGTAGTTGAGTTTGATTCCTTGGTCCTTACAGAAGTCCTGAAACTCTTCCGCCGTGAAGTTGGTGCCGTTGTCAGTAATGATGCTATGAGGAACCCCAAAGCGGTATATGATTGACTTGATAAAGTTGACCGCAGTGGAGGCAGTCGAGCTTGTGATGGGGACCGCTTCGATCCACTTGGTGAACTTGTCGACTGCCACCAGGAGGTGAGTGTGTCCGCCACGAGAGGATTTCTTGAGTGGCCCAACCATGTCGAGTCCCCATTGGGCAAAAGGCCATGCCAACGGGATGGTCTTTAGTTCTGACGCAGTTGCGTGTGGCTTAGTTGCAAATTTCTGATAGCCAATGCACTTTTCGACGATGTCTTCTGCGTCCCTGAGTGTCGTGGGCCAGTAGAACCCTGCTCGGAAGGCTTTGGAGACGAGAGCTCGACTGCTTTCATGATGTCCGTAGGTCCCTGCGTGTATGTCTCGAAGGATGGCCTCGCCATCTTCGTGTGCTATACACCTCTGGAGGATCCCCGAGATGCTATGCTTGTACAGTTCACCATTGATTATGGTGTATGCTTTTGCGCATCTGGCGACACGTCGTGCCTCTGTTACATCTTCTGGGAGCACGCCGTTCTTCAAAAATGCCAGGAATCGATGTGTCCATGTTGGCTCGATGAGAAAGACTTCGACTGGTGGATCGTCGATATTGGGTGCAGTGTTTTGGGCTACAGCTGGGGCCGTCGAAGTCGTCGACTCCGCCTTTTGCTTTGTTTTGATTGAACGATGCTCGATTTTCTTGAGGAAAACGCCGGGTGGTACTTGTGCCTTTGTGGAGCCGATATTGGCGAGCATATCTGCCTCTTCATTGCTTTCGCGCCCAATATGGCGCAGCTCGCACCCATCGATACTGCCCTCCATGATGTTGTACAGGTCACGGTTGGCGATCATGTTATCTGCTATAGCATCGCAGGCCTTCATAGTTTGCTGCACCACTAGGTTCGAGTCAGCGTAGATCATGAGTCGGGTGCAGCCGCATGCTTTTGCCATCCGCATGCCATGTAGCAAAGCTTCGTACTCTGCCTCATTGTTTGAGGGTGTGGGGAAGTCCATCTGTAGGACATAGCGGAGTTTGTCGCCTTTTGGTGATATGAGTACGACGCTTGTGCCTGTACCCTCATGCTTTTTCGACCCATCGAAGTACATTGTCCAAGAGTTGGACAAATCTGGAATGTCGGGTAACTGGGCTTCAATCCACTCAGTGGTGAAGTCAGGGAGAGCTTGTGCCTTGATTGCCTTCGGGTGCTCATACCGGATTTCTCGGGGTCCCAACTCGATGACCCACTTGGCGACTCTCCCAGTTGCATCGGGATTTGTGAGGATATCTCACATCGCCGCCGAGCTGACCACGGTGATGGGGTGCTCAGCGAAGTAGTGTGCCTCCTTTCGTGAAGACATGAACACAGTGTAGGCTAGCTTCTGATAATGCGGGTACCGCTGTTTTGATATTGAGAGGACCTCGCTAAGGTAATAGACGGATTTTTGTATGCCATGAGGATATCCTTCTTCCATGCGCTCAACCACCAGTACAGTGCTGACCACCCGATTAGTTGCAGAGACGTACAAGAACAGTGGCTCGCGCTCCTGGGGTGCCACCAGGATTGGAGGGCCTGTCAGCACCCTTTTGAGATCATCGAAGGATGCTTGTGCTTCGGGTGTCCACTCGAACTTGTCTGATTTCTTCATCAGCTGGTAGAACGGGAGTGCCTTTTCACCTAATTTGCTGATGAAACGGCTGAGTGCCGCGACTCGACCAACCAGTTTTTGGATCACACGAAGCTTGGTTGGTGGTGGCATGGTGAGGATGGCTTGTAGCTTTTCTGGGTTCGCCTCGATGCCTCGTGCCGAAACAAGGTAACCCAGGAGTTGTCCGGCCGGCACGCCGAAGACACACTTCTTAGGATTGAGCTTGATTTTGTAGTGCTTCAGGTTGGCAAAAGTTTCGCGCAGGTCCTCGAGGAGTGTCGACTCCTTTTTTGTTTTGATGACGATGTCGTCGACGTAGACTTGGACGTTGCGTCCGATTTGCTTCCTGAGACAGTTTTGCATCATGCGCTGGTACGTAGCACCCGCGTTCTTGAGCCCGAAGGGCATAGTTGTGTAGCAGTAAACGCCGTAAGGGGTGATGAAGGCAGTCTTGTCTTCATCTTCTTCTCTCATCCTTATCTGGTTATAGCCTGAGTAGGCATCCAGGAAGGATAAGCGCTCGCATCCCGCCGTTGAGTCGACGATCTGGTCGATACGTGGCAGGGGGAAGTGGTCCTTGGGACAACATTTGTTGAGGGAGGTGAAGTCGACGCACATGCGAAGGACGGTCGAATTCTTTTTTGGCACCAGTACAGGGTTGGCGACCCAGTCTGATTTCTTGATCTCCCGAATAAATTTTGCGTCGAGTAGTCTGTCGACTTATTCTCCAATAGCTGTACGTTTCGGTTCAGAGAACCGACGTATTGTTTGCTTTACGGGTCTTGCATCTGGAAAGAGTTGAAGAGAGTGCTCGGCGAATTCCCTGGGAATACCTGGCATGTCAGCTGGACACCAGGCAAAGATTTCCCAGTTCTCACGGAGGAATTCGACAAGCGCGCCTTCCTATGTGGGTGTTAAGCTTGATGACACGTTGACCGTCTTCGCCGAGTCCGTTGGGTGAACCTGGTGTGACTTTGTGTCTTTTTTGCGCTGAAAGCGGCGTCAGGTGCCTGCTTCTTTGTTTGAGGAAATATTGTGCGATCATTGGTGAGGGAGATCTCCTGGAGTTGCTCCTGCATCCCAAACACTTGGAGATTTTGCTGAATTCTCTATCGCAGCTGTCAGAGCGCTGGAAGTTTCCTTTGACGGTGATGATTCCCTTGGGGCCTGTCATCTTTATCATCAGGTATACATAGTGCGGGATCGCATGAACCGAGCGAACGTCGGGCGCCCAAGGATTGCGTGATATTGTGACTTCCAGTCGACAACCTCGAAGTCAATCTTCTCCGATCGAAAATTACCTGGCTCACAGAAAACGACTGGGAGTTGCAACGTCCCGAGTGGTAGGACTGCTTTGCCTGGGACTATGCCATGGAAAGTGGTGTCGGATTTCGGGAGGTTCTCTACTGACTGATTCATCTCGCGGAGTGTGTCCACAAATATTATGTTGATTCCGCTTCCTCCGTCCATGAAGACCTTGGACAAGGCGTAGCCACCGATCTGGGCGTCGAGTACTAGGGCCGCGTGCCCTGGCCGCGCCACCGCTGGGGGATGGTCCTCACGGGAGAACGTTATGCTTGTTTCGGACCTCTTTAAGTATTCGGGTACCGCTGGAGGTGCCATGACAGCCATATTGACTTGTCGAGTGATCAGCTTCTGCTCCCTGTTGGTTGGCCGTCCCTTCTGGATCATGTTCATCTGTGCCTTGAGCTTCTAGGTGAGCTTGATGGTGCACTGCGCCTACCATGTGCGCGCTTTGACCTACTAGTGGAGCAGGAGGAGGAGGAGGTGGTGCAGAGGCACCTCCTTTTGCCGCTGTGCCTTGAGTTGTTTGCAGGCGTTTTTGTACACGTTTGTTAACCTGGTGAATTTTCTACAATCTTTTACCAGGTGACTCGAATGGAGCTTGCCATCTTGGCCTTTGAACATGTGGAACATGCACTCCTCCTCAAGCTCCTGATCACCCGAACCTTCGGGTGAGTCATCACGACGCTTGCGCCACTCCTATTTGCGGTACCCATCTCTGCGTGCCCATAGTCGCGGCGATCATCCTGGCGACTCCTGCCACGATCATCTTGACGGCCTGCGCTGCGGCTGCGATCGTCACGGGTGTCGGCGTAGCCAGCCGCCACATGTTTGACTCCGTCTGGGTCGTCGTAGCGGTGAGATTTGCGTTTGCGTCTTCCGCGGCCGTCTCTTCTGTCCCAACTGCCATGGTTGCTGTTACCACGTGGTGACTCGTGGTGCTCCCGCACCAAGTCTTCACCGTCTGCCCACTCGTTGGCTACTTTCATGAGTTGTGCTATGGATGTTGGCTTTTCGCGTCCCAACGCTTCCCGGAAGTCATGCCTGGCGGCTCCTGTGATGAACTCGTCAATTGCCCTGTCCTCCGATACTACACCCACAGAGTTGCGCATCGTTGTCCATCGTCAATCATTGTCCATCGATGAATGTGACAGCATGAGCTGGATGTACTGCATTGCAGTTGTGGTGGAGCCTCGCTGACAGGAGACTGTTGTCCTGTAATCTTCCAGCCAGGATGAGGGTTCCTGCCTGCCGTCGAACTTGGGTGTTTCAGACGTAAGCCTGAATCTTTTGGTCATCTTTGTCTCGCGGATGCGTCGAGTGAAGCATAGCGCCCCACAAGGCTCCCACTCTTCGCCAGAGTAAGAGTTGCTACTGCGAGATCGCGTGGATCTTCTGCTTCTGCCCCTGCTGACTCGATGTTGTGTCATGACGTCACGGCGATCACCACTCGGCTCGCCATGTTGAGTCTCGTGTCTATCGTGTCCTGACCGGTCTCGGTCGCCGTGAGTTGTGACTGCGTGGTCACGGTTCTCTCTTGTTTGCAACTCGCGTCGCGGGCTAGCTTCACGATGGGAACGGCTTCCTCTGGGGTGCTCATCAACTGTGGCTAGGTCTCCGCCCGCCATGTGGAGTGACCTGATTTGCTGGCGATGCAGGGCCACGTTCGGGTCGTTGTCTGGAGGTTGTATCACTTTTAGGTACGTAGCCACCGACATGAGGGCTCCTTGTGCTGTTTTGGGGATGGGAATCCCTTCTTCGTCATGTGTCATGAACGACAAGCCGAGATTGCGGGTCAGCGCTGCTCTCTCGTTTTCTGTCAGGTGTGCCAGCCTAGATCGCGAACGGCGATTCGTCCCTCCAGAGGAATTGACAGTCGACAATGTTGCGCGTCGCGCACTCGACGTGCTAGCAGCCTTCCTGCGCTCGTCGAGGGTTGCCTGCAAGTTCTTCAACCTTAAATTCTCCTGCCAGAAGATGTATTTGTGCGCCGCGAGTTCTTCGGGTGTTGAGTCCTCATGCATCATGGTGCATTCATGTATGGCTTTGATTGCTTTGATCACCTGCTCTTTAGTGATGACGATCGTACTGCCGCCTGGCATGGTGGCTGTCATCGGATAGTTCCTGACGTCAGGCGACTGGCCCCGCTCGCCGATGATTCAGGTGCTCTGCCATCCTGGTTCTCTATCTGCACCATGCAGATCTGGCGAGGGGCGTCACGCGAAATTTTGCCTTTTTCGCCGTTGCTGCGATTGTTGAGGAAGGCTTCGGTGGTGTTGAAGTAGAAGTCGATCATGGCGCGGCGCTCGCAGTCGTTGTCGATGTGGACGGACTCGAGATCCATCGCGTCGTCGTCCGACGCAGTTTCCTTTACAGATGAAGGTGTGGTCGATGGAGATGCGGGTGCCGATGGTGGCGTAGCAGGTAGTATGTCCATCAGAGATAGCATCTCTCAGGGTGTTGGCGATGGCACCGGAGTAGATGCAAGCGTGGCCATCAATGACATCATCTCCGAGAGCGTCGGCGACCTCGGTGGAGTTGATGCAGACGAAGTAGCCGATTTTGCGGGTGACGATGAAGCCGTTGGAGCAGGTTGAGTCGACGGAGATTGATGCGAGTTCGCCGTGCCGAACGTCCCTGATTGGTTAGCAGTAATGTTTGAAGGACCAAAGGGTACGTTCTCACCTGATTGCAGATCTGAGTTTGCAGGTTGTGGCTCCGTCGAGTGCGGGTCGTAGTCGAAGGAACCGAAACAAATCGGTCCTGTGATGGTTATCGGCGAGATGCCATTTGCTGATGAAGATGGGGCTGGCGAAACCGTGGATCCAGCGCCACTCGTTCCCACAGACGGCGCCAATTGACGAGGTGTAGACTCGTCAAATCCCATGGTTAAGCACCTAGGGTTGATATTAGGAAGGAGATTGGTAGCGCTGGCGGTTACTACGGCTGACAAGCAAGGTTTACCCAGGTTCAGGGCCCTCATGTGGAGGTAACACCCCTACGTCCTGCTTGTCTGATTATTGATGGAGGTGAACAATGGTGTTACAAGGATCTCGGCGAGATGTCGATCTCACCAAGGCTATGATGGCCAGAGTATTACGTACCCAGGTCAGCGCCCCTCCCAGCCTTTATATAGGAAGCTGGGTCTCGGGGATCAACAACCGACTTGGTTTACAAGTAAGGTAAGTTTAAACCGACCCTATCTATGCTTGACTTGAAGCGTACTTCTTCTTGAGGGCCTCGGTCTTGATCTTTAATGTGCCTTCGTGCTTATCTGGCTCCTTATACGTGCACCAGGTACCCTTACGGTGGGGCACCCGAAAGGTAGGCCCACGTCACACGCCACAGGTACACTACCACACGCAAGGACCCTGTGGCGTGTTGGCTGAACACGCTACCGATGCAACATGCTTAGTGGCGTGCCAAGAACTTGACACGCAACCGACAATTTTTCACCCTGTGGGAACGCGGGGCCCACATATACTAGTGGCGTGGCGTCCCAGTTTGCACGCCGCTGGTACACGAATAACAGTGGCGCATGTGAAACTAGCACGCCACTGTTATTATCAATGGTGTGTTAAATAAAAACGCCACTAGTAGCATGTCTAATCTAAGGGTTTTATTAGTTATGGTTGCACACTCCTCAACATCCCAAAGCCTATGCCTCCTTCTGAAACCGCCCGACAGCATCGCTCCAAACCCACCAAGTTATCGCTGGAAAAGGCCGCCTGACCTTTCGCTTCGAGCCATGGAGCACCGATCCTGGCAACAGACAACAGGATCGGGACCAGAGACAACTAAGTCACGTGTATAGGATAGGAGGCCTAGGGGCCACGTCAAGGCTGAAGAGAATGGAGATATGATCCGAGCATGTCCATCGATTACAGTGTGGCAAGACCAAAAAGAATAGGAGCTCCACGATGACGACGTAAAGAGGTAGCGACGCCAATCACCGTCGTCGCCGAGGCAAAGATTGTCAAGGGTTTTCACCTGGAGCACCGATGTGGGGGAGGTACCACATGGAGGGTCATGACACCCACATGCATGGCTGCCGCTGGCGCCGAAGTGCTTGGCTTACGCCCAAAAAACCTCCACGGCATAGCAGGACCAACGGACCCGGCGCCGCCAATAGGCCAAACCCTCGAGACGTGATCTGGGTGACACCACTGCCGAAGCACCGCTAACACGAGGACTGTCCGCCACCCACTCTTCACCATCAACCTTGCCAAAGAGACGCCATCACCACCGCAATAGGCGCGCGGACCGCCTTCCATGGCCTCTGCCTAGGCATCCAATGTCTCGCACCCACGAGGCGGAAGACACCACCACGACGAGCGCAATGGTACGGATAGGGAGGCCTACGCCAGATCCAGACCCACTTGGTCTAGATCCACCTGGCACGTAGAGGACAACGGACGCCAAGGCACCTGCACGGGGCAGCCTTGCAACCACCAGAACAGGGTCTGCGGGCCCGAATCGGATGCCCCATCAACGCAGTAGCCAAGGTTGGGCTCCTGCTGCACCATCGTCGAGAACCGCCCACGTAGAAGACAAGGCCCAACTGCACTAGATCAGATGTCGATTGGCACAAAACTAGGCCACGAGACCCGCCACCATGACGCGCCTCCGTTAGTCGCCAGCGACGCGCTACCAGCACCGCGCCACACCACTGCCACACTCCCTCGTATGGACCTTCGTTGCCTTGCATGCAGAGTCCACGGGAGCCATGACCTCTGGTGTGCACCGCTCTAGTCAACAGTAGTGCCACCTAGTGCACCCTTCTCCTTGGGTCAGCCGCCACAAACTACTTGCTCAACTTGTTGCAAATATAGCAGCTAGTTTGATGCACTGGTCATTCTTGTGTGCTGGCGACTCTGGAAGAATAGGAACGCTTGGGTCTTCAACAACACGAGGGAGCAGTTCAGGCCAGAGCTGCTGGTCCCCAAAAGCATTGAAGAATTCAAGCTTTGCGTAGAGAACAGGAGGGGTGTCACCGGAGCCTTTTTTGATGACGCGAGAGAGTAGGTTTTAGCCTTTTTTGGAGTGCGTTCGAATGTTCTCTCTGCCTAATCGTTTGTGATTAGGTAGAATTATGTATTCTATGTCTGACTTCTATAAAAATAAGGTATGCCCTTGGCATACTCTCAAAAAACGAATATAGCAGCTAGCCCGCAGGTCATGCCGAGGTCTCCCACACACAACCCCAATAGTACAGGATGTGGAGATAATATTTTTCCAACCGGGCTATCCCATTTCCATTAATTTCTCAACAGAAATACAGAGTTTGATCCAAACTATGTGGAGATAATATGATGTACCAGCCCCACGCATGCTTTTTGCACGTAGACCCTGCAGCTTCAACGATGCAAGAAATCTTCAACAAAAGGAGAGGGAAATACATTATGATGGGGAAGCCGTCTGTCGCCATCTAAGAGAGGATGAGGGGACCGTGACAGAAATTAGAAGGCATCATAGGGGGTGACGATAGAGTATAACAGTAACCCAGTGTCAGTCGTGGGCTGGGGACCCCCCGAATTTGATCATCCATGGCGTACAACCGTTAACAGTCGTCCCGACAAGTAGAATAAGGCTACGACCAACCAACAAGGTCAGGTCCAAACTAATAACCATAGGGTAAAACCCGCCCCTCGGGTTTTCCATGTTATGACCAAGCATGCCTTCACCTTGGGATGCTGCACTAGGACCATGAGACAAGGCAAGCCAGTCATTTGTTCCGGACGATAGCACGGGAGCATAGGCGTCCCTGACGATGTTCACAGAACAAAGCACGTGATGCAAGCATGGCGTCAACAGACTAGTCCATATAGTCGAGTAGGCTAGGGGCCTGTAGCTCTGTCACACCCTAGTTATGAGTCTAGCGGGGTAGCCACCCGTGCGGATATAAATAGGCCTTCTCCCCCAAGGAGAAGGCAAGCTCACAATTATTTAGCTTTAAAACACACATATTGTCGTGAGTTTGTCACGTCAGATGTCATGGATAACTTCGTAGGTGTGGGATTACGCGAGTCAAACGTCTCCGAGCTATGGATCGCAGGGCACGAGGAAGACAATGTTTTTTACCCAGGTTCGGCCCCTCAATGTGAGGTAAAGACCTACGTCCTGCCTATCCTAGATTGGTATTGATATGAATATGGTGTTACAATGGAGGTGGTCCGATCTCGGTATTCGCCGTATGATCTGGGGTTTTCAGAACTTGTCTGTCTAGTCCTGCGAGTCCTCTTTATATATCCAGAGGCTCGCTAGGTTACAAAGGAATTACTTGGAGAGTTCTTTACCTTCCAAGTTAAGCCATCTTGGATCTTCTGGATTCTTCTTACACCGTGCTGCAACTCTTCGTGTCGGCCCACCTCAGTACAAGCCCATTAATAATAAGCCGCATTACACTTGTGAGCCGCAGGTTAATCTATTTATCATAACCCCGACATTAGCCCCCAAGCTTCCGGGTGATTCGTTGAATCAGGCGGAAAATTCTGTCTTTGATGATGATCTTGCGAGCTTGCGATTGTAGAGCTTGGTGACTCGCTGATGTTGAGCCGCGAGCATTGCGGCTTCTTGAGCCGCTGATGTGGAAGCGATGAGTCGCAAGTGTTGCGGCTTCTTGAGCCGCTGATGTAGAAGCGACGAGTTGCTAGCTTTGCGGCTTATTTAGCCGCTGATGTAGTATCACAAGCCATTGAACACTTATGTCTTGGTCGCATTGAAGCTGCACAATTGCGGTAAGTTCTCCACTGAAATTATATAAGATGTCAGTGGAGCCTTTGGTGAAAACCACCTTGTCCTGTTAGATGCAAGACTGAGCCGAAATCATAAGAATAATAACTTATGAGTATCAAGATATATCAGCCAAATGTGTATAAGGTGCTGAGTCATAGACATCGAAGCATAAAAAGACCATAAGCATAAATAAGCTGGTCAATCATTAGAATAATAATATGTCATGTTATCATGACGAGCCATCTGAACACATGTTGAAACATGGCAGCTCAAGGGCATATAGCCACAACCTGTATTTCAAGATTTCCGAGTCGCTTATTTGACTCGCAAATGGATACATATTTCTCATGTGCTGCAAAAAATGAAATCTGCATATAAACATGGTATATGAGTATAATAAAGACCGCCAGATATGGTGGATGTATAGCCCCCGAGGGCCGGGTTGCATGCTTGATCATGCTGCTCGGGACTCAAAAATATCACAAGTTGGACAAAAATTTAATTGTCCTAGCCCCCAGGCATTAAGCAGGCATGATTTCATTATCCTGCTTCATGGCATATCGTTGCAATTTGATCCTGCAACAGATTGAGCAAATATTTTGCCGCAAGAAAATAATGATACTTGGAGTAGGGCAGAGCCGCATATAAACTCCAAACTGTGAAATATTAGTTGAGATGCTAGGATAAAAGATAATCCCTGTCAATATTCTAGATATAAATTAAGAAATCATCCTTAAAAATTCCACTTGATGTGGCTGAAATTAAATAAATGATGGTGGCTTGTACAGCCGATATCAGGAATGATCATCCCAATCCGAAAAAAATCTGGTTATGCCAGTTCAAACTCAATTGGCTGATTTATATGTTCCTGAAATTCAAAGGGCAAAGCCCCAAGGAAGCAATGATGATAACTTGATGATAATATGTTAGCCTTGGTGGCTGGTAATAATTATAATAAAAAGTTAGTACTCCGCATAATAGCATATGGTACCCTGCATGATAGCATAGTATAATCTGCATGATAAATGATATTTTGCATGATAGCAAATGGTATGTCGCATGATTGCAAATGTTATTTTGCATGATAGCAAATGGTTGCATGATAGCAAATTGTTGCGTGATAGCAACTGGTAAGATGCATGATAGCATATTGTACGATGCATGATAGCATATGGTACTTTGACTTAGTATTTCCCTATTCTAATGTGTGTTCAGGGTCGAGAACGGCCATGATAGGCAGCCATGATAGGCATTCAGACTCGATTGACGCCACACGCGGGTACTTTAGTCCTTCTGAATTATCTCTATTACCGTTAAGTAGGTCTTCGCGCGGCTCAATATTTCCCGGGAATGTGTGTTCGGGGTCGAGAATGGCCATGATAGGCATCAAACTCATGAATGACGCCACACCCCAGTACTTTGGCCACATAATGCAAAGATACTTCTAACTTAAGGTACCGTTAAGTAGGTCTGCGCGCGGCTCAGTATTTCCCAGGTGTAAACGCGTGTTCAGGGTCGTTGAGAACGGCCATGATAGGAAGCCATGATAGGCATCAGTCTCATGAATGACGCCGCGCCCCAGTACTTTGGCCGCATAGTGCGAGATACTTCTGACTTAAGGCGAAAATAACCAGAATTATTGCTTTTATCGGCTGCAATAGCCGTGACGAGCTCTAATTAGCTTTGATGATAACCAGCTCTGATTAGCTGTAGATGTGGTACAGCGAGTCACCTGTTTTAACTCAAATATTGATAAGATAATGATTCATTAATGACTCATAAACTGATGTAATGATGAGCTGTTTGCGACTCATAAAATGATATGGGGGTAAATCGCTATGCGACTCATAAATTGATATGACAATAAGTCGATGATGATTAATAAAATGATATGATCATGAAATTATATAACGATCAGTCATAAATTGATATAATGATAAGTCACAGAATGACAAATGAATCGCCAAATATCAATGCTTGAACATGTAGTGGTGATCTTGATATTCAATGCAAGCTGTAAATAACTAGAGTTTGATAAATGTAATGCGAGTTATGAAGAACTCTGATTTGATAAATGCATTGCGGGTTGTAAGAAACCCGGCTTTGAGAACTGGATATGACTAAATCTCAAAAACTGATATGAATTAAAGTCCGCGACATAATATAATTTAAATTGCAAAGACATTAATAAAAGGCATAATAACCTAGATACGCAGCCCCCGAGATAAACTCGAAGGTGAATTTAAACTTATTGATGAAAGTAAAAGGCTGCGAAAGTTGAGTATAATAGCGACTTAGCTTATTTTTAATCTCCTGGTGTTAACGACGCGGTATGATCCACGGACAGTCGGCTCATTAAGCCATTGAGTCGCCGCGACATGCAGCAATAATTGTTGAAGTCAACGATGATAATGTTGATCGTTGAAGTCGCATGGTGATCCTTGAGTCGCACGCTTTTGAAGCCGCGTGCTGATGAATTGAGGGGCATGCTGATGAGGTCGCATGTTGTTTGAGTCGCATGCTGATTGAATGGAGCTGAGCACATCTTCCAAAAAAAATTATTTTCTTTCCACGTAATGTTGAGCAGCTCGCGTACCATTTAGAGGTCCTTTTTTATTTTCCCGTACGTGATTGCAATGCCATGCAGCTAGCGACTCCAACTTCCTTTACTGATTATTATTCTCGGTCCGTGTGCGAGTTAAATAACTGGCACTAGCTTTGGCTTGTCTTGACAAACAATTTTCTTTTGCCCAACGTGCCTGATAATGTTACGAGTAGCCCACGACCGTGCTGAAGAATGTTTAGGCACTGGAGTCGCCAGAGTTTGATAAAGTCTTTGCTGCAGGCGATAAAGCGTGCCGAATTGAATGATCCAGCAGTTTGCGATTCGATCGCCGGACGAAGTAACTTGGCTGCCGATGAGCTGGAAGTCTCCACTTTTGATGCTGATGCCTTGGCTTATTTGACTTTCCTCCAGCCGTGCGCGAGTCAAAGTAGTATGAGCTGGTACCGACTTGAGCTCGTACGTAGTCCTTTCCTTGGCCATTGCTTTAGGCTTTTTCTTTTCCATCGTAGGAAACATCAATGCGGGGTGGCCACCAAGTCCTGATCCGATGCGAATTATGCTTGCTGATTTGATCCGCCTATGCTTGTGTTGCTTCGAGTCGGCAATTCGGGATCCCAGCTCTTGTTGTATTCCTGATAGTATTGGATGTGAGTCGCACACGGAAAGGTGCTGAACAACTTGGATTTTGGTAACCGCACGCGAGGACGATGTCGATGTCGAGCCCCCGGGTGCTAGTACGACAAGTCGCTGATGTTGGAAATATCGCCAGCGGAGAATTTGCAAACTCGCCTGAATACAAAACTCGCTGCAGTGCGTGAGTTGCTGACGGTGATCTAACCGTTGGTATTGTCTCAAATTTCTTGGAGGGCTTCGGGATTGTGTTCCGCACGTTTTCACCGGAGGGATCTTCGAATTGATGTCCGAGTCGACCTCGATAATTATTTTCCCAAAGTCGCGCGGAGTTCTGTCAGATTTCGACAGGGTTTCATTGTTTGAGTCGGCCAGGGAGATCCAGCCGTTGGAATCTGATGCCCTTTCGACAGTAGTTAGGAAACTCAATTGCGCATCTTTCCACCGAAGGGATCGTCGAGATGAGTTTCGAGCCGCCGCCGGTGATATCCGCCATACGGGCGTTGCTGCTGTCCTGTAACCCGCGCGTGAGGGGCGTCGTCAAAGTTGAGCCGCGAATCGCGCGGTCGAATTTCACCACGCTTTCTACTCGAGCTTGAGGTAGATCTTGATGTAGATGTAGATACCGCCGAATCGTTTAGACCGGCGCGACGTTGAAGTCGCCGAGCTTGAATCGACGACGAGATCCTCCGTCCCTGGCACAGATCCAGCGCGGAACATGATGCTCTTGACCGTAGGCACCACGGTGGGCGCCAACTATCGTGGGTTTGTCATGTCAGATGTCATGGATGACTTCGTAGGTGTGGGATTATGCGAGTCGAACGTCTCCGAGCTATGGATCGCAGGGCACGAGGAAGATAATGTTTTTTACCCAGGTTCGGCCCCTCAATGTGAGGTAAAGACTACGTCATGCATATCCTAGATTGGTATTGATATGAATATGGTGTTACAATGGAGGCGATCCGATCTCGGTATTCGCCGTATGATCTGGGGTTTTCAGAACTTGTCTGTCTAGTCCTGTGAGTCCTCTTTATATATCCAGAGGCTCGCTAGGTTATAAAGGAATTACTTGGAGACTACTTTTCTTGCCTTCCAAGTTAAGCCATCTTGGATCTTCTGGATTCTTCGTACACCGTGCTGCGACTCTTCGTGTTGGCCCACCTCAGTACAAGCCCATTAATAATAAGCCGCATTACACTTGTGAGCCGCAGGTTAATCTATTTATCATAACCCCGACACATATCGCAAGAGCTCTCCTGGAGCTTCAGTTCGTCCTCTCCATCAAGGACCTCCAACGCAGATGCAATCACACACCACAATAGTAGGGTCTTTACCGATGATCTATCCGTCGAGAACTTGCTCATATTTTTGTGTCCACGTGTGTTCACCATCAGGATGTTCGCCTCATAATGACCAACAAACATATTTACTGTTCAATATACCGCGACATTTGGCGCAACATCTTTGCATCTCCAATGGGTCTCTCTGTCACCACCGTAGAGGGCCACCACACTGTGCTGGGTTCAGCCCCGAGCATTGAGCATCTCTGCATGGTCCCATCACCCCGACAAAAGCTTACGTTCCGGGAGCTTGGAGTTCGTCGCCGACCAGCTTGGTGCCCTCCGCCTCAACGACTTCCTTCTCTCATTCCAGCCGGACGCAACACCACTATCCCCGCAAAGTTCCCCCATAAAAGCTTATGACCTGTCAGAGGTCACCCTGTTCCTCAGCCGCCTTTTGCTTACAACACTATCGTCCCCGGGAGGCTAACACGCTAGAGGCTGGTGGACAAGCTCTAAGTAGTTATACACGTTGCAGGCACTCCACAAGGAGAAATCTTGTGGCTTGCAGAACTTGTGTGATGGAAAGCTAAAACCAATGTAGGGGCCCCACTAGATTCTATTCGCAACCTCCACTATGAGATACTGGCCTAGGGCTTAATAGGATTGATAGGATACTCATAACAAGTTACAACTTTTTTCTGGAATCTCATCTGAAAAGAACTCCGAGGTTAAGCGTGCTTGGCCCAGAGCAATTTAAGGATGGGTGACCAACCGGGAAGTTCTTCCTGGGTACTCACGAGTGAGGACAAAGTGCGAAAAAAGACTATTATTGATCTGTGAGGCCAGTCTAGAAATCTTAGGGAGCTGCCAGGGGTGACAATCCTGACTCGGTGTTGGGCCGGGTGTTACATCCACTGACATATGACACAATTAGAGCTGACTGGATACACATGATCATCATTCACATGGACACACAATTAATTATGGTGGATGCTATGAGTCTTAACTTCTATGACGCGTCTTAGATTAGGATCTTCAAATTTTCAGAATAGCTTCACAGACATGTAAGAGGATGCACAACAATAAACTTCACGCTAACCATGCTAAATTAGTACAGTGCTATAATGATAATACTAGCCTCCGACACACCCAAGCCTAGATTTTTTTCAGTTATTATAATTTAAACCCCCTCCCCCCTAAAAGCATTCGCTCACCCTTGATATCCTTACAGGTGAATCCCTCCTCCAACTCTCACACGCCCAATTCAACCATCCTACATGTATGCAAACGTTCATCTGTGCTTATGGCGCTTCCACCTAAGCCCAATGCAACTCCTAGCCCCACATATCAGTGCCGGTGTGTAGGTCTTGTTAATGATATTTAGTATTGAGGGTGATTACTTATCACAGTACATACCGCTAATTTAAATGTCCTGGAAGAAATAGAAAATGATTGCAGTGATATATTACCATAATAGATCGAATATCCTTTTTAGTATGCATTCTAAATTAACTTTTGGCATCTGTAAATATATCCAATGAACAGGGAGGATGATCTTGAGGACGTTGTGGGCTTTGACAAAGATGTGAAAACAATTCAATACATGTTACTTCGTGAAGATGAACCTAAGCCAATGTTCATATCCATATTTGGGGAAAGTGGTGCCGGAAAGCAAAAGTTTGCACATGATCTTCATCAAAAAGTTCATGATCAGTTTTATTATTCAATCGAGCTTGTGGTCCCAGAAGAATGTAGCATGTATGATCTTCTCCGACTCGTCCACAAGAACATAAAAGAAAACCACCAGATAATAGTGAAAGGTTGCACAAAAGAAAAGAAAATGATGAAAAAGGAGGAGAAGAATTAGAACAAGAAGATGCAAAAGAAAGGGAAGAAAAAAGAGAAGATGGTGAAGAAGAATATGGAGAAGGAGAAGAAAAATATGGAGAAGTAGAAGGAGAAGGGGAAAAAGAAGAAGGAGGAGGAGGAGGAGGAGGAGGAAAAGAAATAGAAGAACATGGAGAAGAGGGGGATGAAGAATATGGAGAAGGAGAAGAAGAATATGGAGAAGATGATGAAGAAGAAAATGATGGAGATGGAGATGGAGAAGGAGAAGAAGAAGAAGAAGAAGAAGAAGAAGAAGAAGAAGAAGAAGAAGAAGAAGAAGAAGAAGAAGAAGAAGACATACAAGTACAAGGAGGAGGAGGAGAAGAAGAAGGAGCAGGAGGAGGAGGAAAAGAAATAGAAGAAGATGGAGAAGAAGGAGATGAGGAATACGGAGAAGGAGAAGAAGGAGATGAAGAATACGGAGAAGGAGATGAAGAATATGGAGAAGATGGTGATGAAGAAAATGATGGAGATGTAGAAGGAGATGAAGAATATGAGGAAGATGATGAAGAAGAAAATGATGGAGAAGAAGAAGAAGAAGAAGAAGAAGAAGAAGAAGAAGAAGAAGAAGAAGAAGAAGAAGAGAGATGATGATGATGATGATGATGATGATGATGATGATGATGATGAACAAGAAATAGAAGAAGATGGAGAAGAAGGAGATGAAGAATACAGAAAAATAGATGAAGAATATGGATAAGATGTCGAAGAAGAAGAAGAAGAAGAAGAAGACACTGTCATTATCACTGGCAAGATACATCGCTTGCTGGCCAAAAGGAAGTACCTGATAATTATTTCTGGCATATCCTCAAAAACCATGCTCAATTATGTGAGAGCAAGCCTTCCAGATGATACTAGTGGCAGAGTTCTGCTGATATTGGACACAGAGAGCGAAGAAGTAGCATGGCATGGTAATACCCTGAACAATGACGGGTTTAATGGAATCCACCTTGTCAACCGTTTGGACCAAAAAAGAAGTGGACAGCTATTCCGTTCAAGGGCCTTCAGGAAAAAACTGCCGGGCGGAAAGAAAAATATAAGCAAGTACAATAAACTTGTCTACGATATTACACGGGGTCATCCTCTAGCAATAGTAATTCCAGCCGCACTTCTTCGATTCAAGGAGATGCCGCTGCAATGGGATGTGGTACTGGAACAGCTTGTGCTTGATGCGGGAATGGAAGAAGAAGAAAAGGACGGTGAAGGAGACCACATCACCGGTGCGAAGCAGCGGATGTACCCTGCATGGGGAGCTAACGCCTCAACAATCACGGCTGTCGAGAGGATCTTCTGGGCAAGTTTCGAAGACCTCCCCAATGACCTCAAGTCATGCTTCCTCTACTTTGCCATTATCCTAAAGAATGCAAGTATTGATGCCAAACTGATTGTTCGGATGTGGATTGATGAGGGCTTCATCAAGCCTCAGAAGGGGAAGACCATGGAGGAGCTGGGTGATGGTTACCTCAAAGAATTGGCAGTCAGATACCTGATTGAGATAAAAAAACAAGAACACCATGGGCGGGATTAAGAAAGTTGGGCTCCACAAAAGCCTACACAGTTTCCTGCAGTCGGAGGCTCCCGAGGCTGGGTTTATTGAGGTTCATGACACACATGGTGTCTTTGTGCCACCATCCGTGCGCAGACTCTGTTTTCACATCAACAGGGGCAGATACAACACATTCAACAACAAGTCTCCTAAGCTGTGTTCCTTCATATGCATCAGCATGACGGACGACAAGCACATCAAAGATATCATCAGTGCGAACACGGATTGTTATAACCTCAAATTTCTGCTCAGGTCCAAGTTCCTTCGCTTAATCTCCATAAGTGGACCAAGTATTAAGTTGCCAGATAAGATTGGTGACATGATGCATTTGCGGCATCTAAGAGTTAGTAGCAAATACCTAAACACAGCTCCCGCCCAGCATCGAGAGACTGTTCAACCTGCAGACGCTGGACATAAGGAACACCGGAGTCGAAAAGGTTGAACCAGGCTTCTGGAAGATAGTAACACTCCGGCATGTGCTAGCAGAGAAGCTCACGCTTCCAGAAAAACTTGAGAAAGAACTAGGCGA
Organism: Poa pratensis; assembly: GCA_947311845.1. Classification (NCBI taxonomy): domain Eukaryota; kingdom Viridiplantae; phylum Streptophyta; class Magnoliopsida; order Poales; family Poaceae; genus Poa; species Poa pratensis. The sequence continues at coordinate 34,571,935 of CAMZMU010000071.1, read as the reverse complement.
GCTGCAAGCACTGCATGGTGTAAAGCCTGCCGGAAAATGGAACCAAGAGGATTGTCCGCTGAACAAGATGACCAAACTTCGGTCACTCAAGTTGCACGGGATCGAAGGTGCTGAACACGGGGCTGCACTGGAGAGTGCTCTGGTAAACATGCGTCTCCTTGGCCGCTTGAAGCTGCAAGGTAATGATATTCCTTTGTGCCTTTTCACAGCACCTAGCCAGGGCCGGCCCTGGAGGGGGTCTGGAGGGGCAGCCTCCCCAGGCCCAAGAATTATGGGGGCCCCCGCAGGTATATGTACACTAGGCATGTATATGGCATGTAGAAAAAATAAAAGGCAAATAGCCCATTCCGTTGCTACGAGCTAGTTATTGGGCCGACTGGACCTTTGTGTCTCCGCTGTCTCCGCTCGTTTCCGTGAGAGAAAAGGAAGCAATCGATAGGCCTAACTCGCGATCGGCAAGGACACGTCTCGATTTGCTCGATCAATCGAAAACCAGGAGATCTCTCGTCGCCTCTCCCTCTCGTGTCTTGGTCGTCTCTCGTCTCGCCTGCTGCGGCGCCGCACGCCCGCACCCGCGCCTGAGCGCACGCTGCGCACCTCACTGATTGGTTCCATATTTCTGATCGTCCGAGCGCCGCGCCGCCGCACCCAGGTACATGGATTGATTAATTTTGATATTCTTTAGTTTTCTAGTATAGGTGATTTATGCCCTATTTTTTATTAATATTTCTTTATTTTCTGTGTTATGATAAGTCTTCATCCGTTGCTCCAAAATGGAAAAGGAGAAAAGAGGAACAATAATTGATAAATTCGTAGAGGATCTCTTCACTAATTTTTGAAGAGTAACTTGAGCACTTCCGGAAATGCTGACGAGTTGGGTCTAGTTGTTGCGGGGGAATAAAGTAATGTTAATCTTGAAGATGCTATGTAGGAGACAATGTTGACATTAACGCGGATGATAACAATGTAAGTGACCATGAGCACGTATTTAATTCATCTTCTATAATATCTGCTACTATTGATGAGAAACCGGTTCATGTGAATGTTTATGACCGGACAAATTAGGCTAGTCTTGATAAGAAAGCAAGTGACACATTAGTTGAGATGGGGCTTATTAGAGAAGATTATATTACTTTTCTTTTAAATGCCAAGGCAAGACATTTTTCGTATGCCCATTAATCTAAAAACAATGATGACAATGATGAACACAGAGGTATGTGATAAAAAATGGTTAGTTTATTCAAAATAGGTTGACAAAGTGTTTTGTTTTCCCGGATTTTCCACGTAAAAAAATTGTGTCTCTCTTCTCTTGTTTGCTATCTATTTTGCTAAAACATATTTATATTTACTTTATTATACTAAGGGGCCCAAAATTTTAGCTTCGCCCCGGGCCCCTGAAGTCTCAGGACCGGTCCTGCACCTAGCGTTGGATCCCTTGAGAAGATAACTCTCAATGGGACCGTCAAATGGCCCGAGGTTGAGAAAGCACTGAATGTTCGCGTGGTCCAACCGAATCTCACTCTGCTCAGACTGAAGAGTTATAGTGTGGTTCCCGTGCCACAATACATCAGAGCTGAGCTGCGGGAGATACTGAGGGAAGAATAGGGCCATATTCTGCAGTCTCGATGTGCAGACTTCCCTTGCCAGTCCGACCAATTGTATTAGTGTCATCACACAAACTAGCAGAAAGAGCTGCGGCAAAACTGAATGGTAAGCAGCATCAAGGTGAAGGAAGCTACGGTATGATTTGTTGTTGTCTTTCTTTTTCTATCCCCAGTTGTGTTTAATTCGTGAAAAATTTGTTATTTTGTTTTGTACTCCCTCCGTTCGGAAAAGGATGTCACAAAAATGGTCTATCTATAGTTCATTTTTGTGACATCCTTTTCCGAACGGAGGGAGTAATAAACTATGACAGTGGCCCGTGCACACGCAGGCAACATCTTTTGCGTTTTGGACATGCTTATGAATATAATTATTTTCATAATTTAATGTTTTATCTTAATTTAAGCATCTTATGATCATATTAGTTGAGAAAGATTGCGAAACTTGAGTATTTTTATATGCATAATTCCGTACCAAAACGAAAGGGAAGAGATTGTTGAATCCAAACAATATGAACCATGTGTCTTATTATGATTACATGCACTGAGTTCTTACTTGGACCTTATACTCATGGGGAATCACGAAGCAATATCAAAAATCGCTTGCATTATCTAGATTCCACCATAACCTACAATGGGCTTAATGGTATATATGAATGTCGTTCATCATCTTCGAGGAAGGATGACATTACAAAGAGGAGTAGAGTGCTTTGACCTAATATGGAAATTAGTCAGCTCGATTATTGCTCAGCAAGACTGGAAGAAACGCGCAGAAAAACCTCTCGGTCCAGGAATTTATCTGTTGGTAGCTGTTTTATGACATCCATAGTGTGAATTTACAATCATGAAGCAACATCAGTACATTAATCTAGATAGCAATACAATATGCAGGTCAACGAGCAGATTGTTGTGACCGCATCTGTCTTGTTTCACTGTGATGCTTTTGAGAAGAAACGTTACCCTGGCTTTCACGCTATTGGTCGGCACCTTAAGAAAATTTCTGGCATTGATTGTGAGAATTGGGACGTTCTGAAACTCGCGACAGCTTTTAATATCATATGCAGCCGTGAAATAGGTGATTCTGATGAGGTAAACCATGCATATTATGCAAATGGGTTGTCAGCTGTTCCGCTGTTCATTTCATGCTACAGTTTTCACCACTTATGTAATGGGCTGACCGAGCCTTGTCACTTGCAGTTGCAGATGTTTTCAAAAGACGTGCGAACAAAGTTGCTGGACGATGCAGATAAATACGAATACAAGGTAGATAAGTTAGTGTGCATGCTGCACTACGTGCAGCTAGTAGACAACTGTCAAATCAAGACTTGTCACAAAGATATGTTGGCCGTATTGGCAAAGAAAGCTAAAGAAGCGCATGAAGCTGAGCTAGCTGAGGTCCCATGAGCTGAAGAAGACTGTAAATGAACCTCCTGCAGCTAAATACTCTAGTTAGGTTTGTCACTAAAAATAACTGTAAGCTTATGGGGTACGCGCGTAGCTTAATGCGGCTTCTTTGTAGTGCTGAGCGTTGTGATCTTGGTTGGCGCATCTTCCGTGCAGCTAATGCTATGCACAACGTCGCATCTTTCTTTCTTTTTTTGCTCAGTTATGGTTGACTTGATCAGTGACCATCAACTATGCATATTTTGCTTAACCGTCCAAGTTGAGATTAGTGTTAGCATTGATACATGATGGTATCCAGCGCCACCTCCCCTTGCACCTCTCTCCATGGCATAAAGTGGTCAAGCTGGCATGAACTCAATTGCCAAAGGGACATGACCGCTCACACGGTACGGTAAGCCTTATTAACTTGATTTTTCTCAGCATAAGCGCAGCCGCGCAGGCCATCGAAACATCGGATATCAGCAGTATAATAGACAACTGGGTTTTTTTTCTTCAAGCTACAGATGGTGCAACGTATGTTACAAACAGACTAATAGTCTAGTAGTATAACACAAGGAGATAGTTACATTTCACAACCAAACAAACATCTAGAGCAGCTCTCTTGCAGTGTAGCAGCCAAACAGAGAGATCACGGACAAATTTGCATCTACATTAACCAAAAATCATGTACATTATTCAGGCTACAAAACCTCATTTCGACACACAAAACGTTATCGCTAGACAACGAACCAAGAAACAATAGCCAACCAAAATTTCCAATTGTTTGTCTATCATCAAGGTATGAAAGGGCTCTCTCCCTCTTTCTTTCCCTATCGAGCCCAGCTTTATCATACAACTAAAGCACAATCTGCTATCAAAAGATAAAACCACCAACACTAATTATGTTGGTATCAGCACCCAAAAATCTACATAAGGGCCTGTGGTGTTTATGCAGCAATTGGTTGAACAAGACCTGCACCCGAGGTAGTGATGTCTCCGGCAGCATTTTTTCATCCTTGATAAGTACTTATCCACCGCCGCAGCAGCTTCCCGTCCCTCGGTGATGGCCCAAACAACCAGAGATTGCCCACGTCTGCAGTCCCCAGCGGCAAAGACACCGTCCACACTGGTCGCAAAGTGTCCAAATTGGCTTTGAAGTTTGACCGGTTGTCCTGCTCTAAACCCAATTTCTCAGGGATAGTCTGCATAGAAATAAACAGTGAGTTGGTTGTCGAACATTCATCATGAAATTAAACAGAGGCATCTGAGTCTTGCATAACTAACCGCTTCAGGGCCCAGGAATCCCATGGCAAGGAGGACAAGGTCTGCCTCAATGATCTCTTCTGATCCTTCAATCTCCTTGAGCTGGAATCTTCCATCTACTTTCTCCCACTTCACGCACCACCTCAAGAGCCTTCAGTTGTCCATTTTCGTCACCAATGAAACGCTTGGTCAGGACTTCATAAGTTCTTGGATCCTTCCCAAACTTGGTTGAGGCTTCCTGGTGCCCATAGTCCACACGGAAGACACGTGGCCACTGCAGGCAATAGAAATGCTAATATAAGAACTTATCTGGAGCAGGAAATGTATGGCAATTCACAAGTGTAAGGCAGTATTCCATTTTTTTTTGCAAATGGACCTTATTTTAGCAGTACTGACTCATTAATACTGACATATTTACCTGCGGCCAGGGATTGTCAGCAGCTCTCTTGCTTGGTGGTTTGGTAAGAAGCTCCAGATTTACAACGTTACTGCAACCATGCCTAACAGATGTACCTATGCAATCTGTGCCTGTGTCTCCACCACCAATAACCACCACCTTTTTCCCCTTGGCAGAGATGTATCTGCCATCCTCCAAGTTGCTGTCAAGCAAGCTCTTGGTGTTTGCATGCAGAAATTCCATAGCAAAATGAACTCCTGATAGCTCACGGCCAGGAATAGTGAGATCCCTGTTCAAGGATATCCCCATAATGTTAGCATCAAAAAGACATCCATAAGAAAGCGAAAAAAATATATGTATGAGAAAGCACAACTGGAGCCAGGGCATTCCGTCCTTTTGAGAAAAATGAGAAAGTGCAATTGCTCAAACTTTCAAAGTTCTGAGGTCCATGCTTATTTAAGTTAATGCTAGTGAACTTATGCAAGGTAAGATAAAAAATCCTTATTTTAACATCTCCATGTAGATACCTTGGTTTTGTAGCTCCACAAGCCAGGATAACTGCATTGTTCTCAGAACGGAGACGTTCAATTGATAAAAGGATCACTCCCACATGAGCATTCACCACAAATGTAATACCCTCTTCGGCCATTAAATTTACACGCGCTGAACAACACCAATCTTGTCTGTCTTCATGTTTGGTACACCATACATCATCAGACCTCCTATACGATCTGAACGTTCAAACACAGTTACGAAATGGCCCATTTTATTTAGTTGATCCGCGGCAGCCAAACCAGCTGGGCCACTGCCAACTATGGCGATTTTCTTTCTGCAAGGAACAGTTTACTTTCAGCAAGTGTAACTCAAATGTAACCTATTAAATGCAAAAACATTTAAATACGGAAAGCATGAAATTAATTTAATGGTAAAAAATAAATACCCAGTTCTTTGAAGTGGTGGTCGTGGTACCATCCATCCTTCTTCAAAACCCTTGTCTATAATTGCGCATTCTATGCTTTTGATGGATACTGGGTTCTCAATAATGCCAAGAACACAAGACCCTTCACAGGGAGCAGGGCACACTCGTCCAGTAAATTCTGGGAAGTTATTTGTCTCGAGTAAACGATCCAGTGCTTCTCGCCATCTATTCTGGTGGACTAGCTCATTGAACTCTGGGATCTTGTTTCCAAGAGGACAGCCAGCACCTGAGCTTTCCTGTACAAAGAATCATGAAGTATTAGCATCCAATGGATCGGAACACTAGTCAAATTTCATATATAGTCCCACGCAAAGGTATTACCACAGAAGGCATATGACTAAAAGCTAGGGCTAGGTATATCAAGTCTGGAATAAAAACATATACAACAAGCTAGTGGTGATTTGAACAATGTGATCAACGAGCCTCTTTTCCTTGATAAAAAATGTTTTAGTTATTATCCTTGAGCTCGAAAGCTGAATAGCTAAACATATCAATCCTTAACCTCACGATAAATCCAACCACAGTTCATGATGATAAATAAACATTAAGATAACAAGTGTGTCACCTTTCCAACCGGGCTTCTTTACCCCTTTCCATTTAAAGATAAACGGAAATACAAACAGTTCATCGAGTGTCGTACAAACTGAAAGTAAAAGCACACCATGGGGCAAAAACCTGACGACACCAACACACCTACAGGATATTCATCTAAACACACCAGGTTTCAAAACACAAAACACAACCAGAACAAGGCAACCAGACAAGACCAGCGTCAAGTGTGCGTCACCTGATGACAGAACGGAGTGCCACAGTCCATACAACGAGCAGACTGCGTATTTAGTAGCGGCCCTGGAACTGATTCAATGGCAACCTCATTCCAATCTTTAACACGTTCATTGGGATCACGGTACGAAACACCCTCCCGCTCGTATGATATAAAACCTCGGTACTTTTTGGCGTTGGCAACACGTGTTGGTCGGTTGGTTGACTGCTCCGTTTTATTTTCTGCATAAAGTTTTATCTAATTAGAGAAAAAGTTTACAGTAGTTATATCATTGCAATTTATGACGGATAAACTTGTACAAATGGAGAACACTTATCAATGTAAATATTAGAAGAAAAAATGAATTATGCAGTAGAATTATCATTTAAATCATATATTACCTTAGTTGTCACAGAAACACCATTTGGCACCTTGGGTTCCCTTGTGTGCCTAGATGCAGCTTTTTCTGCCTTCATTTCTTCCAGAACCCTCTTGTAATCCCTTGGATATACTTTTACAAATTTTGGAGAAGACTGTCAAATTTGGAAAGAATATCTTTAGCCAGCACACTCTCTGTGTGAAGTCGATGTTGCTCTATCAACATTCTCAATGTGGTAATATCTTCCTCTTCCTCCACATGATATAGATCAACTAACTCATGGTTGCAGCGAGCACTAAATGTCCCATCAACGTCATAAACATAAGCAATGCCTCCACTCATGCCAGCAGCAAAGTTTCTTCCTGTTTTACCAAGGATAACTACAGTACCTCCTGTCATGTACTCGCATCCATGATCACCAATTCCTTCAACCACTGTCCGAGCACCTGAATTGCGAACACAAAACCTTTCTGCTGCCATTCCATTAAAATATGCTTCTCCCTTGGTAGCACCATACAAAGCCACATTACCAATGACAATATTGTCTTCTGCGCTAAATGTACTGTTCCTAGGTGGGTACACAACAACTTTTCCACCAGATAACCCCTTGCCAACATAATCATTGCTGTCTCCTTCAAGCTCAAGGGTGATTCCAGGACAAAGAAAAGCACCAAAACTCTGTCCAGCACTTCCAGTGAGTTTCACATGAATGGTTCCAGGTTCTAATCCCTTCATGTGATAACGTTTTGTGACCTCATGGCTAAGCGTAGTGCCTACTGCCCGATTAGTGTTCTTGATCGGAGTCTCAATGAAAACTTTAACTTCCTTCTCAAGTGCTGCCCTTGATAAAGCTATAAGTTTATTATCCAAAGCCATGTCAAGGCCATGATCTTGCTTTTCAACACAGTACTGAGCAGCCCCAGGACGGATCTCTGAAGCTGGTTTTAATATCAATGAGAGATCAATGTTCTCCAGTTTCTCATTGCTCTTCACTACTTCTGGATCAACTTCAAGCATATCAGAGCGTCCAACCATTTCATTAATGCTGCGCAGACCAAGATGAGCCATGATTTCTCTTAGTTCCTCAGCAAGCATGAAGAAAAAGTTAATGACATGCTCTGGTTCTCCAGCAAACTTTTCACGAAGCACTGGATCTTGAGTAGCTATACCAACAGGACAAGTGTTGGTATGACATTTCCGCATCATAATGCATCCCAGTGTGATCAATGGAGCAGTGCTGAAACCAAATTCCTCTGCACCAAGTAAGCATGCAACAGCAACATCTCTACCAGTTTTTAACTGACCATCTGTTTGTAGAACAGCTCTACCACGAAGTCCATTTGCCACTAAAGTTTGATGTGTCTCGGCCAATCCAAGTTCCCATGGAAGTCCAGCATTCTTAATACCTGTCCATCTTGATGCTCCAGTGCCTCCATCATGGCCAGAAATAAGAACATGGTCTGCATGACCTTTTACAACACCACTAGCAACAACTCCTACACCGGCCTCAGAGACTAGCTTGACGCTGATTCGAGCCGAGGGTTTGAATTCTACAGAGAAGAGACAGGCATCAGCAGACAATATTTCCAGAATGCACACATGCATACGTGCAAGTTTAATTGTAAAATCATGGGTCATATATCAAGTGATTCTAACTTCCCAGGCGAGTTGGGCAATTAGAGTGTTGAGCCAACCTAATTTAGAGTAACGATTAACAACCTTACAATAATAAACATAGATTGTTTAGCTATAGGAAACAGCATCACAGTAATGTACCTTCAGATCGTGGATAAGTTGTGCAAGATCCTCGATAGAATAATATCATGGTGAGGAGGTGGACTAATGAGCCCTACACCAGCTGTAGAATGTCTTGTAACCGCAATGTCACCAATAACCTTGTGACCAGGAAGTTCACCACCTTCACCAGGCTTGGCACCCTGTATATATAAGTTGTAATAGAAGAGTAAATGTCTACCACATAACATATCAGATACAGATGATTTCTATATACTGAACATTCTAATGATTGAGTAGTGCACAACAATGGCAATACCTGAGCCATTTTTATCTGCAGCTCATCTGCATTAGTCAGGTAATAGCTGGAAACTCCAAAACGTCCACTGGCAACTTGCTTGATTGCACTTCGTTTTGGATTCATCGAACCATCAGGAAGAGGTTCCATACGAGAAGGCTGCTCCCCTCCCTCACCTTCAAATATACTAGAATTAGTACATTCATATATACATATAGAAGATGGGTAAAATGAGGTCGATTTAACTGTATAGGGAGCAAATACTAAGATGTGTGTTGGAAAAGATACAAATAGCAGTTGATTTAACTGTATAGGGAGCAAATATAAAATAAAAAATTTAAAGGTGTCCAAATAGGAAAAGGATGCTGCATATAGGCCCTTTGCAGGTATGTATTCTAAGCAGAAGAAAAATGTTGATCTTCCGATTAATTGGGATAATTTGTTGTGGAAAGCACATCTGATGCCAACAGCAAGATGAAAAGCTTAGCGCATTAACTAAAGTACAAGTTTCTCAACAAAGTGTAAATATAAGACAGTATGGTTTCCATTGATAGCATCAAAGCAAATAGTAGGTTGATTAGTACACAGCAAAGGCATGTCTAAATAGCTAAACTGTCGAAATAGTACAAACGTAGGCATCAGACTAATGTAACAACAATAGGAAAATTTGTCATGCAACAAGGCTCCAAGGCTGATGTGCAAAAAAATTATGTAACAGCAAATTAAGGCATGACCATACCTGTATTAGATTTCCCTCCAAGTTGTTCATGGCCACAGCAAGGGCAGTATGGGCCTCCAATGAAATAGAGCCATAACTCATCGCTCCAGTACAAAAGCGTTTCACGATCTCACTAGCAGGTTCAACCTCATCCACAGAAATCTTGTTAGCGGTATCTTTAAATTTCAGCATACCACGTAGATTGCACTCCTTGTTGAGCTCCTGAATTCGCTTAGAATATTCTTTGTATGCTGCCGGCTGTTTACTTTAGCTGCTTCTTGTAATTTTGCCATTGCAAGAGGATCATTTAGGTGGACTTCCCCATTTTTCCTCCAGTAATCCCCTGGGTTGGGAAGGGCCTTTGCGTCTGCACTGCCAGGTGGAGGTGCTCTTGATGGGAATGCCAACTCATGAAGACGGAGAGCATCTCGTGCAAGCATTTCAAATGTTGCACCCTGAATTCTGCTCGGTGTACCTTCGAAACACTTGCGAATCACTTCAGAAGAAAGTCCGAGAGCTTCAAAAATCTGTGCGCCTTTGTATGATGCAAGGGTGGATATTCCCATCTTTGCAAGAACTTTCATCATTCCATAGATGGAAGCATAAAAATATTTTTTCACAAGTTCCTCCTTTGAGTCAGTGGGAGGAATCTTCCCATCAGTCTGCAAGCACCAAATTGCTTCGACAGCCAAGTAAGGGCATATAGCATCTGCACCAAACCCGACAAGCGTGCAGAAATGGTGCACTTCACGAGGTTCAGCGGACTCAACCAATAATCCTACCGTGTCCTCTCAAGATTTGCAACAAGGTGTTGATGTACTGCACCAACTGCTAAGAGAGAACTAACAGCAACACGGTTGGAAGAAAACCCTGCATCAAGAAAATACATTACATTCATAATGAAAAAAATTGCATCAAGTTAATATACATTCTATCTATGATCAAGATGACAAAGTAAGAATGTCCTTCAGACAACACTTTGCACTGGAAACAATGGCTGTAAATTAACAAAATTATGAATATATTCAAGTTACTATATGGTGACGAATACACCTGACCGATCTGCTAGCAGTTTTATTAAGTTTTGACTAGTGACATCAAACTAGATTGGTCCAAGTATAAAGTTTAAATTACTGTATAAAGAATATCACTGACCTCTGTCTGACAGAACCAAAATTTTGTATCCCTCCGTATAGCTCCCGGCTTCAGCACAAATTCTATCCAAAGTTTCTTCCAATCCCTTCCTTCCAATTCTTAGGATAAGTTATGTCAAGAACCTTGCTGCGCCAACCGCGGTAGTTCATCTTCTTAATGGACTCCATTTCATCAATCGACACCAAAGGACCTTTAAGTGCAAGGCGGTTGCATTGCTTTTCGGTTATTTCTAACAAGTCTCCTTCTGGCCCAATCATACACTCCATGGATGTAACAATCTTCTCCCTAATTGGATCAATTGGCGGGTTTGTTACTTGTGCGAACATCTGTTTGAAGTACTCAAAAGTCAGCTTCTCTCGGTTTGACATCACTGCTAGGGGTGCATCGTTTCCCATTGATCCAAGAGCTTCTACTCCATCTTTAGCCATTGGAAGCAGCAACATTTCTAGGGCTTCCACTGTGTATCTGGAGTTAACCGTTTGGATAGTTAGCCAGCATAAAATGAAACAGCAGTGATAATCAACAATGTTGAACCCTTACTTACCCAAAGGCCTTCAGTGGGGTCACAATTCCATTGATGCCTGTGCATTCCTTGTTCTCATTTTTTTGCTACACAAAATTGTAACAGAAGGCAAAATCTCTATGTTAATTATGGTTGAGCAAGACATCATCAACATCAGTCAAAATTATAGCCCAATAAAATCTATGAGTTGAAGCATGTAAAGTACTTACTGTAAATGAACCAGAAATGCTTGGAGCAACTCTGTCAGTTTCTGGGACAGATTCTACAATGTCTTTGAGGTACATCTTTTGTCTCTTGAGCCATTCCCATAAGGGTAAGCTTTCGAGTACTGTGCCTTAAGTGCTTCATCATCCACTACTGTGTGATTCTCAAAGTCAACCAGTAGCATCATTCCAGGGTTAAGTCTACCCTTTCTCAGGACATCTTCGGCAGGAATATCCACGACACCAACTTCACTACCCATGACTACACGTCCACTGTGGGTCACGTAAAATCGACCAGGCCTCAGGCCATTGCGGTCGTCGAGGTAGCTCCAAGGTAACGGCCATCAGTAACTACATGAAACCCAAGTTAGCTCAAGTAATCCATCAGGAGTATGATCAGAAAAGGAGATGAGTTAAGAAAATTACAAGATATTAGAGCAGGTCCATCCCAAGGCTCCATTAGGGCTGACAAGAACTCGTAGAGGGCTCTCTTCTCAGGTTCCATGTTTACATCATTCTGCCACGCCTCAGGAATCATCATCATTACAGCTTCTGGCAGGCTTCTTCCACCTCGGATAAGGAGCTCAAGAACACCATCGAATGCACCTACAATTTACATGCTTTTCACTTAATAACTCAAAAAGGATGAGGCAAAATTTCTTGACAAGTGAAAATCCATACAGCATATTGCACTGCAGACCTGAATCTGAAGAGGTGGCATCTACAATTGGAAGAATTTTTGACATTTCTTCCTTGGATAGGCCAAGCTTCTCACACTTTATGAGACCCTCACGAGCTTTCATCCTGCCATATATGCAATGGGAATCATAAATCCAAACAGCAAAGGCAATGGAGATGGTTGCATCTAAGATATACCAGAGGTAAAAGGTTTCACAAGATTACCAATTCTTGTTCCCTTTGAGGGTATTGATCTCTCCATTGTGGCCTAAGACTCGCATTGGCTGTGCACGGTCCCAGCTGGGGAAGGTGTTGGTGGAGAAGCGGGAATGGACCTGTTACAATATTATGACTTTTAGAAATCACATCATAATCATCGTTTGCACGCCTACAATTTAAAACAACTATTCCTAATGAAGAACAGATGCTATAAAAAGGCGTCAGTTGCATATAATTTCATGCAAAACAGTTGGGAGCCCTATGCTACCTCAAACCAAACACAATTTCTTCGGTCACATCCTGAAGAGTCGGCAAGCAGTCGGCCATACCAGAACTGCAGCTGGACTCTGCAACATGGTTATCGGATATCAACTAATAGAGATTTCTAGTTACTTCACTTAAAGGCATCACGAACCAGGACTGAAATAGCGTACGGATAGCACTGACTGTAAGACAATTCAAATTTGTGATGCCTGCACAGGAGCGAGTCTTCTTACAACTGGCTTGCTATTATCGATTCCCGTCCGCTGACTACGACCATGACTTTGGGTGTAAGAGTATCAAGGTTTTGTATTTACCAGAGCCATGTAACTGGTGAAGTTTTCGTGACCTATATCTGCATAGTAGTACCCCTTAAGCTGAGACGGCATAAGCTGGCCTTTGTAAACAATTGTCCTGGAAAACCACAGCAAAGAATATTTATTAAGAATTGCTCAAATGAATACAGAAAAAATGGAATGTCCAGGATTCTTTTCCCAGTCCCTATTACTATTATTTTTTCTGTTGATGCTAACATGCCATTACAGTGAATGAAGAACTTAATTGGGACTCCCTGATCTTTTTCAGCCATTCAACTTTCATTAAATTTGTAGTGAAATTAAATTCAGAAGAAGTAAGCACCTTGAAGATAGGGAGCACATGTAGAAATCTCTCTTTCCTCCACGCTTAAGATTCAGAGCGGCTCGGATAGACACAATTGAGAGCCTCCTCAGGATATACAACTGTGATAATTCATGGAAAATAGTTGAGAAGAAAGCTCATTGTAACATCCCAAAATTATAATAAGTATTATTATTCCAAAAATGTGGGCCAACAAAAACTTTTGTTGTATTATGTGTGTTGATTGTATATTGTTGTTTGTGATGTTGTTTGCTCTAATTAGGAACTTGAAGAAAAACAAAGAAATGGAATAAAAAGTTGAAACAATAAAATCATGTGACAAGTGTCACACAATTTCTCAAGTGAGGAATTAAATTTCTTCCAAACAAAATTTGGAGTGATAATATGAGCACTCCCATTTTATTCCTACAACTTTTTCCTCTCCAAATATTAATTTCAAAAACCTAAATTTAAATTCCATTTCTTTCTTTATCTTATTCAAATCAAGAAATGTGCTATGTTGCACTTGTCAAATAAATAATTAAACAGCACCACAAATCTTGATAAACATATGTGAAGCAAATTATGAAAATAAATTTCAGAAATTGGAAATTATTTTTAGTTCAAACATTTCGTCGAACACATGGTGAGCATCACCATGTTCTTCCCCAATCCGAGATCAATTCGATCGAATTCGATCGGAATTCGTCGAATTTCTGCAACCATTTGCTCCCTCTCACCTCACCGCACTCGATGGAGCCGAAGAAAACGGTGCACATTGACCAGGACCGACACGACCAGGGGACAGGAGCTCGCGCCCATGCCGCCATGGTCGCCACTGTGGAAGAAGGAGGTGCCGACGCCGTGGTGGCCTAGCGCCGTGCCCCCCTCCCTCTCCCTTGCTCATCTGCTCCCTTGGACACGAAAACACCGGCACGACAGCGCCCACTCGCGCGCATAGCACGCGCCCGTGCTCGCCGTGCGCCATGGCCGACCCGGGGACACCGCTGTCGACCTCGGCGCTCCACTGCACCCCTCGCCGTGTGGCCGCGTCCAGCCACTCCACAGCTCACCTGCGGCCCCCTAGACAACCTCAGCCGAGCTCTCCCACCCCTGGACCGCGCGTGAACGGCGACCACCATGGACCGAGCTCCAAGCTTAAATAGAGCACCCGAGCCTCACTTCCTCTCCACTCCGCACCACTCTCTCCCCCTTGCTCCACCCTCACTCGTGCACCGCCAGGAGGGCGAGCCCGCAGTCGCAGCCCTCGCTGCCTTGGTCGACCGCGGCCAAGTGCTGCCGGAGGAGCAGGTGGGTGTCGACCACGGCCGTGCCGTGCTGCTGCTCCCTCTCTCCTTCTGAACCCCCTACGCTGTTGCTCGAGCTCACCGCACTCACACGCACCTTTTTCCCCTCTGTTTCGTGCACAGAATCGCCGCCAGGACCTCGCCGGAGTTTCGGGAAGTGCCCGTGGAAGCGGAGCTGCAAGTGCGACTTCTCCAGCAAGCTTCCCCAGGCCGCCGCGACAGTTCTGCATCACCTACACGTCCTCCCAAGCCCCTAGGTGAGCGAATCGCAGGCCTCGCCGTCGCCGGAGCCATGGCGCCGCCCGTTTTAGGTCGTCGCCGATGGTGGCCTTTCTCAGCCGTTGGATCTTCTATCCACGGTGCCGTAACGCTTCGTTTAGTTGTGACGCTGACAGGCGGACCCCACTGTCAGTGTTTTAAACATTTTAGCGCGCGCGAGATATTTCTGCTGAGTCACTGATGAGTGGACCCCACCCGTCAGGATCCTCAACATTATCCAGAACAGAAAGCTTTTCTAATTTAATTTCTCTAGAAATTTCAGTACTGGACTGAACTTTGAAATTCAATATCTCGAGATTTATAAGTCCAAATAAATCAAATAAAAATGTTCTGGAAAGCTTATGAAATTGTTTAACCAACCCAAGTGGTTTCATTTCATTTAGATAAATAATAAATGTGTATTATTAAAAGTGCCACAGAAGGTTTAAAACCTAAACTTGTTTGTTTCTGATAATCTATTAACCCAAATAATTCCAAACCAATTTTGTTAGCTTGGTACTGTGATCTATTAGCTTCCCTAATTTTGGTAGAATTAATTATGCAATGATAATTGTTTAGTATAAAGTTAAATTTAGCAAACCCATCTGCACTAAAACAATTATAGTTAATTATTGGTTAATCCAAATGAATTAGGACCAATTTTGTTGGATCGCATTTAGTCATTGTTAGTTACCCCAAAAAGGATTTAATTTTAGGATCAACAGAACTTAAGTTGTAGCTAAAACTTGATTATTAAGTTTCTGGATAAAAACAATTGTGTAGTGAGTTTGGTAATTCCAATTAATCCAAATCCAATTGTGTTGTCTTCTACACATCAGTAGCTCTCTGTATAATTTTAGTTTGTATTTTTGTGACCAACAGAACTTGAGTTATACAATTAAACATGTTCAACTAGTTTCTGCCATATTCAAGACATAAATAAATAATAGTTAATTCAATTAAATTGAAACCAAATTGTGTTGCTTGATGTGTGCAGTGGCTATTTATAGCATTTAAGGTTGTAATGTTGTGATGTTTGATTGAGTAGTATAGTGATTGTTTGTATTGATTGTTTATTAATTAGACGAGAGCGTTGTCGAAATTATCGAGGAAGGGGAATTTGTTAAACCCGAAGATCAAGACCAAGGTCACTTTGTCGAGCAAGGCAAGCTACTCTCTGAGCTTGCACCCCAAATATATACATCTATTTTGATAACATGATTTACTCTTAAGGCAATGAATTTTAAAACCTTTTCAAAAAGCATATGAAAAACTATTTTGCCACCGATGTAGATATATAAGATAGTTTATATAAAATTATAGGATGGGAAAAATAAATATGGTTTACTCAAAACTCCTTTGAAATTACTTGTATGAAGGTGGAATGCCGAGATGTCGGTGTTGAATTGAAGAAATGGAGAATGGTGATGTTTATGAAAAATGCAAAGTGTGTCCTAGTACTATGACGACCAATCTTACCCTGTGCGACCACATTTACCCACATATGGGAAAGGGCTTAGTCATATAATTTGCACATATTAGTATGGGATGCCTCAACAACGGAGATGACTCCGTTCCATGAGGGGATGGTTCGGTGACCTACCCTGACCCGGGTCCTCGCACATGTGGAGAAGGATGGTCCTCGCACATGTGGTGGATAGAAGGATGTCCCCTATACACCGCCGGGAAGAACTATGAGTCCTCACACTTAGATTCCGACGGGCTGGGTTAAGTGTTGATGGAAAGTGTCATAGCGGCAGGGTTCTATACTAGCATGAGCAAAGGACAGGCTAGGGTCGGTGACTCAACTTCGCATACACCTTGTATGGCGGGACGTGGCTGGCACGATGAGTTACCGGATGAGTGTGGGAAAAGCGTGCTACCTCTGCAGAGTGTAAAACTATTCGAATAGCCGAGTCCTCGGTAATGGACAGTTGGAAGGTTGTCCTAAGACCATGTGCAAGTTTTTGAAAGACTTGAGTTTTAAAAAGAAAATGAAATGGAGAAGGTTTTATACAACCATACCAGCGGATCGGTATGAGGTTGTTGGAGGCAAATGGATCATGACGGGCTATGGTCGGAAAAAGGAGGAGTTTTGGAGAAACAGATAAAATGGCGATTTTATTTAAAGATAGTTATAAAACTCTTCTTACCTTTTTCAATAAAGATATAGAGATGTTTTAAATAAATAAAAGTCTGAAATTAGAAATAAGACTAGCGCATGTTCAAGTTGGGGTAGTTTGTGAGTACAATCAAATGTACTCATATTGGTTTCGTCCCTGACTATTGTCTTAGCCAGATTTCGAGGAGCACTACGCTGAGGAGGAATATGGCGACTTCTATGCGAACTAGGGATCTCCATAAGTCAGCTGCCTGTCGGGTCGTTGTTAGGACTATGTAAGACTTGGTCTAAATGACCATATGTGTAAGACTTTTATTCGGTATTGTAATGGATGTAAACTATGGTACTCAGTTCGGATTATGTGCAACGACAGACTGATCACGGGATCGTTGTGTTAAGCATAATCGGGTATCTCGGACAGCTAGTCCGGGGTCCCCACACTCATCACTGTGTTTCAAAAAAAATAAACTTGTAAACTTGTGGATAACCTGCTGTTCGAAATCGCTCTTCGCGATTGAACTCTTGGTGAGGAAAACCTGCTGAATCGCAGGCTCGGTATCGACTGCAGATTCACCGAGGTCTGAATTGTCAGTGGGAACCTGACGCCACCCAAGAATTGAATGTCCCAGTGACTCTGCAACCTGCATGAGTAGAAACCACCCAAGACATGAGGTTATGATCAGTTTCACGCTATGCACTGTCTAAATTGTTTTTATACAACAACCCACCAACCTTTTCAAACTCAGCTTTGCCCCGCTCGCGACGCTTCTCGTCAGTTGGCAGAAAGACCATTCCAACAGCATACTCGCCTGGTGGTGGTAACTCAAAGCCGGCATCCTTTGTCACCTGGAGGAATACAAGAGCAACACCAAAGATGAATAACTGTGTAACTCTGCTTGAAATTTTCACCGAGAAATAACGCTCACCTCTCTGAAGAATTTATGTGGCAAAGCTACGAGGATGCCAGCACCATCACCGGTGTTCTTCTCACAGCCGCAGGCACCGCGGTGAGCCATCCTCTCGAGCATATGAATGGCATCGGTGACCTGGAGAGCAAACGAAAGCAGAATTAAAATCCCCAAACGTGGTGTGTACTGAAGAGATAAACTGCGGTGGTGTCCTTAGTCGATAGAACTCACAGTCGCCCGGTTGTCATCGCCAGACAGCTCGGCAACGAAGCCCACGCCGCACGCGTCACGCTCGAACGCGGGGTCATATAGCCCAATGCTGCTCTCTGGAAGCTTCGACAGCGGCCTGACCGGCTCGGCATCGCGCGCCACCGCCCGAGGTGGCCGCGCCGCCACGCGTTCCTCGGTGCGCTGTGCGCCAGCGACGAAACCGCTTTCCAAAGACATGGCTCCGTGCGCCTGCCTGGTGGAACGGCATGGCGCCGACGCAGAGTGGCTGCGCCGGGCCCTGCGGCCACCGCCCGGTGGCGCCGCGTGCTTCAAGCCTATCCCTTGCGCCGTGGACATGGCTGCCACGCCCGGCCTGTTACCTGTCATGCAACAATCATACGACGAGCAGAGCATTAGATGGTTGTTGTAGTCGACAGGAAGACAACACAAATCTATACGCGAACAAAAAATTACAAACTGTAAAGAGAAGAATTTTTTAAAGAAAAAAGAATAGAAAGCTCAAAGCTGTCTTCTTTCGCACATGTCACCACCAACCAAACGCAAAGGAGAAAGGACTGAGATCCAGTGCGCCACTCTGCAATGGAACAGCGCGGTCGAACAGGAGCGAGAAATAATCAGCAGACCACACGCGGCAGCTACCGGAAGAGACAGACACACGCCGGCCAAAGCGACGAACAGATCTACCAACCCCGCACGGCGGCGCAGATTCCTCCGCCGCCGCCTCTGAAGATTCAGAGACCGCACGCACGCGCGGTGCGGGGAGCAGAATCGAAACAGCAGCAGATCGAATGATAAAAATAAGGGCGAGAAGGACACGGCAACCGCGCCGCACCTACTGCTGCGCGCGCACGGAAGGGGCCGCCACCAGGCTGCTCCGTATCTATCTATCTATCTATCAATCCACGCCCTATATGGAATCCCGTTGGGGCAAAAGCTGGGAGGAGGGCGCAAGACGGAGGGGGTACCTCTCGCTCTTATAGGCTAGCTCTCTCCGCCGCCTCCTCCTGGAGATGGGACCGAGGCCGTAACCGATCTTCGCAAGTCTCGCCCGATTCGGCCCGTCCCACGGGCCCTCGACGGCCTCGCCGGGGGTGAGGGCGGAGGAGGGCGTGCGGGTTGACGATGAGAACAAACGCGCCGACTGCTCTCTCGCTTGACCTCTCCTCCGAGTATTGGGGCGTTTAAGGCGGCGCGGCCCTGCATTTATAGAGCCGAGCCGAGACGAGACCGGGGAGGCTAGAGCTCGCCGTGCCTCTGCCTGCCAACCCCCTCCTCGTCCCCACATACCACCCTCCACTATGGTTTCGCCCCGGTGTTCCGCTCCGATTTGTTTTGGTTTTACCTCTGATAAAATATAAAATATAAAATAAAAATAATCCGAACATTGCCAACTGACGGTATCTCCGTGGTGTTTGTTTACGTACACGTCCCCGGAGAAAACAACAACTCCGACTCACGTCCAAACTAAACGAGCTTTGGAGGCTTGGAGCTTTGAAGGATGTGGTTGTTGTAATTCCTTGGATCTCCGAGAGCAGGGAGAATCTTTTGACGACGAATTTAAAACCGGAAACAAGTTCGTTTCTGTCCCCTGCCCTGCTCGCTCGGGTCCAAACGAGCGGGTGCACGGCGATTCGGGCCGCCACGCTCCACGACGAACAGGGGAGAGCCGCCCGCGGTAAAGATCGCGCTGGCGCGGAGAGCCTCCGCCGCTATGGCTGTCGTTTCATTTATCTACTTTATTTATTTATCTTTAACGATTTTATTTATCACCTTTATCTGGTAACTGAATATCTATTGCTGGATTTGTATTTACCCTAGTACCCAAATCCTGCCGTATTAATTGGTCCGATTTTTATACGTACATGTCGATCTCGTCGAGGGAAGCCGCGCGATGCGGCCTAGCCAAGCAGGCAGGGCGGACCAACGTGTCGGACCAGGTAGGTGCTTTCTGGGGAAAGCTTTTCCTGCACGTGTGTTCGTTGCCACGATGGATTCCTGCAAAACAATGCTACTATGTACTGTACCCATCAGTCTTGCCGTTCTAGATTTTCAGTATATTTATTCTTTACAATTAAATCAACTGATTTATTGGTCATCAACAAGAGTGCAAAGAATTCTAAAAGTAATAACAAGAGCTTTGTTGTGATAGACAGATGGGAAGTCGTCGTGTTAAGAGTCCGAAGGACCAACGCAACAGAGCAGTAACCATCCTCAATGATGACAACCGTACATCGGAAGAGACGAACCTATAACCACACAAACGAACACGGAAACGGACCAGATCCCAGAAGATTCACCGGACACACAACTCCAAACGTCATGCAGTTGATCTGACGGGAGGAGGAAAAACCGAAGTTGGATCCGGTGGGAGGCAATATGGATAACCTGCAAAAAATTAGTAGGACTGGCATTGTTAAAAACCATAATTATATAAATTTAGGTTCTATTGTTTCTTGCAGCGAAAAATGTAAGGATGTAGGTACGAGAAAAGGCATATGTTGTACAGTATCATGAAAAAAACTATGTGTGAAAAGTAAAATATATGTCCGCATGACATATATTTTTATAAAATGTAAATGCACACATAGTACACTGACATGTGTACGTGCGTAAAAAAATCAGTTTCCTGGTTGAGATTGAGAACATGACATACATTTTGTTGTCGATTTGAATATCCTGACTGCACTAGTGCATTATTATACACATCATAAGTATATAAATAAAAAGATATGGACAATATGATTACATGGGAATACAACATCTTGTTTGTTAGATAAATATTTAAACCCGCGTGTATCTTTGCCTCGAAAAGGTATGGTGAAAGTCAACTAGTCTTAAACGCTTAGTTAATTTGCAACATGAGGAGGTATGCTCTATTGTGTGGTCATTTGTGCTAGCTGGACATTGCCAATTAAACTAACCATAAATCTGGTTATAATATGCGGCAACGTGCCATGACATGGAACCGAGATAAACTTTTGTCGCTAACAAACATAACAAACATTGTTTCTGGCATCGTGACAAGGTATCCTGAGAAACCAATGGCAAATGGTTTTAGTACTCCTGGCACATCAATAAAGATTTGGAACCAGTACGTCAACCATGATAACTACAGCCAGTATACCATTGGATTAATTATCTTTTGGAAATAATAATTAAAGATTATGTGAGCTATGGCGATGAGCACTAGCATCTATGGTAGGACAGAAACAATGTTGTAGCACATACTATAGTAATATATGTTAAACTAAATAGTTTTTGTTTACTCGTCCAACGTAAATATAGGGATGTACAGTACAAGCCATCGTCACACATACTATGGCTTCCTCGCTCCAACCCACGGCCCAGTACGTACCAAGGAAATGGATATCGATATAAAAAAATCTCGGATGGGATCAGGGTTGCCGGTAACCACGGTTACCGGATGAAATTTTCAGACAAAATATAAATATTAAAATTGAAACGTAAAAAAGAAATTAAAAACATATTTCAAGAGGAAGAATCTGGCCCAAATTAAAACAGATTGGAATTTTGGTAAACTCGTTCACCGGGGACCGAGAATTCAACCGCGGTATTTCAACCGGCAACCAAACCCTGGTACATACCAACCCGGCCTAGAAGATCGAAACATTCTCGGCAAAACAATCGTGAGCCAAATACAGATATTTCTTGCATGAGCGAAGGTTGAGGAAGCAAATTCTAGCACTTCCTTCTGATAGTGTATTACATGCTAGCACTACTATCTTTCAGACTTTTCTTCCTTCTCTTCAAATATGTATTTTATCTCGGAGGAGGAAAATATGAACGATACATGCATCTTGCTTTGATAAGCAAGCAATAATGCCCTATTGTTTGCTCGAATTATTGATCCTCGCCGCAGTGTTCAACGACAGAATATTAAACATAAAAGGTCGAAGAAAAGTTTCCTCATGGGACCGTGGACATGAAGGCCTACCAACCTGAGCGTATTCATAACATGGAGTGTACTGCCACAGCGCCATTGTGGTTGCATATCTTGTTTACTATTAAATGGGAGTTCAACGTACGTTCGTACCCCTTCCGTTTTCCCCGTCCGTTTTCTGCCTCCCCGATCTATCTCTGTGGCCGTCCAATCGCCTCTTCAACGTATCCACACCGTTCGATCTTTCTGTACGAGAAAATTACACCGGAGTGCCACCGCTTAGAGCATCTCCAGTCGGGGCGCCCAAACGGCCGCCCAAACGCCTTTGGGGCGTGCCGGACACAAAATCGCGCCCACTCGCGGCGCCCAAACGCGAATTCGGTCCGGCGCGGCCCAGTTTTGTGTCCGGCACGCCCAGCCCACGCCCTCAACTTGGGGAGGCTTGGGGTGGCCCCGGACAGAAGGAAACGCACGCCTCCGACGCGCGGGCCACGCCTGGCAGTGACACGGCCACGCCCCGCCGTGGTCAAAGGCGTCGTCAAAGGCGCGTGCCGCGTGGCGACTCCTCGTTTTCACGGCCGGCGGGCGGCCAGTGAGCCGTCGCGTCCTCTGCTCGCCGGAGTGAATGTGGCGCGCCTTTTCGAGGCGAGCGGCGTTAATGCCACCGCTCTCCGGCGGCAATAAAAGGCCGTCGCCCCCGCGTTCACTCGCCACACTCGCCCTCGCCGTGAAGGAGGAGGTGAAGGAGGAGGAGGAGGAGGAGGACCCCTACTACGCCTCCAGGCGCCGCTACCGGGGCCAGTAGATTAGGTTAAGTTTTTTTAATTTCATTCGAATCTGTAAAATTTCCTAAAATTTGAATGAAAATCGCCGAAGTTTAAGTTTACAAAAAAATATTTGGGCGTCGCGAGTGGGGAGCGAGGACGCCCAAATGGGCAAGGTAGTCCGGACGGCGCCCAAAGGGCCTGTCCGGACGGCCTTTGGGCGCCCATTTGGGTGTCGCGAGTGGAGATGCTCTTAGTGGCTCGAAGCGGTACGAAACGCCTATCTCTCAGGCCTCCCCTTTCCCGACCAATTTCATCACCAACCTAGCTGTTCTCAACTCCACCCCCGCCGCCTTTCGATTCACGCCGGCCGCCAGCGATTCAAGGCCCCCGGCGACCGAATTGAGTGAGGCCGCCAGCGATTCAAGGCCTCCGACGACCTACGGCACACACGCGCACCCCACGATCCCCTTTGTTCTCTCTCTTCTAAGCAACGATGACCTAAGGCACGCGTGCGCCCCCACAATCCCGCGGCCAATCGCCCCACTCCCGAGCTCTCTCCATCCCTCCGTCCTCCCGCCGCCCCCGCCGCCTCGAGCAGCAGATGCGGCTGGAGATCCCCACTTACGGGAGGCGCCGAGCAAGAAAGTCTCCTGCGCAACCTGAGACACAGGTGGCGGAGAGGGCCACGGGCTCACGGCCGAGGTCGCTACTGCTGCTAGAGACCACCATAGGGGGTACCGCGCCTCGGCCCTGACACCCGGCTCGCCTTCCGGTCGCCGACAATGAAGGTCACAAGAAGGCGCCGGCGCAAGAGGAGGTGGGATCTACGCTCCTCCGCCAATTCGATTCGCTTCGATTTCGATTTCCGCTGGTCGTTGGCGTTTTCTTGTTGTGGGCGCAGCAGCAACGCGGCATGGTCGCGAACTCATCCCACGAGAGCGCACATCTCCAGGTTTGTGACCTCTTTTTCTTTCTTCCTTTGTCGTCATCAATCTCGTGGCATCTGGTCCTTCCTAGATTGATTAGCTATAACAGTTCTTGGTCGGAAATTGGAAGTACGGCACTATTGTCTAACACTGTTCCTCTCCTCATTCACTCAGCTGAATTGGGATTTTTTTTTCAAAACGAACAGCAGATCGAGGAGTTCACAGCCCGGCTGGAGACCTGGTAGCACCAACGACAGTCTCAACCAGATGCAGCCGAGCAAGTTAATGACGAATTCAACCTGAACCTGGAGTCGAGCAGGTTTTTTATTTTACTCGATGGCAACATCAACAAGTTAGTTCTTACCGACGAACAAGCGGGAGAAGAAATTGTTGGTTTGTTGCTGATGCAATGTACTGAACAAATTCTTTCCTATTTTTAGATTGAGCTGGGACAAGCCAGAAATTGGCCAGAGGGTTCAGGATCAGTTTTTCTGCTCTATAGTCGATTATGTTTTATCCTAAAGTCATTGTCTACTTGCTCTATAATTTGACAACCACCTTAATAATTAAGGAGCAGCTAAAAAATCTCAAGCACACTAGCCACAATCTTTTAAAGTTCAGAACAGAGGTGCATACTAAGCATAGATGGTTCAATGAAAATGCATCAAATTTCAGTTTTCTTTAGTTTGGCCCGTGCAGTTGACTGTCATTGAGAAGTATATTTTATTAGTAGATGTACTTGCCATCTCGGATGTTTTTTATATTTTGAAATTGTTTGTAAACCATGAAGGAGACTTAATTGTTTGCAAAACATGGTTAAGACTTATTTTGCAATAGGTAGTGTGAAAGTTCACATGAGATGCATTGTAATGTAGCTTGTTCTTCATCCAATCGTTGACATAATTCTTTATTTTTCATGTGTCTATGTAGAACTCCTAGAAGGTCATTTCTACCTTTAAAAAGTCCATTTCAATATGTAGACATAATAATATGCAGATTAGCCAATTCAGTGATCTATATGCAGAAATTTTCTCGGTTCTCTTTAAATCATGCAGAATATCAAGAGTAGATGACACACTGGCCACATCATCCAGTAACCATGTTAATCATAATAAACCATGGACGGTTGCTGATCGATACTGAAAGAATGCTAGAGTAATAAGTAACATCCTCGAGTAATATGATGGTATTTAGATTTTGACGAAACTAAACATGGCCAGCACAAAATGCATACTCTTGTTGATTGCACTATTTTAAAGTGTTGAAATTTCTCAGGTCTGCATTTATTTTTCAGTGTACCTATGAAACTTTGTGGGAACTTGAGTATTACGAGTATATCGTGTTTGTAGGTAATCTCTTAGTACTCAAGCTCACTTCTAGGTGAGGAAGGCTGGTATCACGTCGAGACGAGGATGGTCAGACCTGGTGTTATCTGGTCATTATTGACTGAATCCCCTGAGTGCCTCAAGCTAGACGCTTGGGAGGCCATCAGGCGGCACATTGCAGTGTCGTGGTGCTGGAGCCGCCTCCGCCATGGCGTGTCGGCCTCTTGAGTGTCTGCACGATGGGAGCACAATCAGCGGAGCGGGTGGTCGAAGCAACATGCACATGTGTCCCTGGCAACGATGACCAGACTGCTTGTGAGGTGAGGTTGTTTAATCGAGGTTGGGACCTGTAATCATGGTAGATAGTTTCAGAGCTTTTTAAATGGTTTCGGTAGAAGGGAACACCTAGGAGGCTAGGAAGAAGGTCTTTTCTTACCTGTCAAGCAAAGAAATTGGGGATGATTTTCTCTGAAAAATAGATATGTAAGATCTATACTTAAACTCTTATATACTAAAAGTGCCTTTTTATAAAACTTACTCTCGAGAGACCATACACCATGATTTACCTATGCAGAATTTATATCTTAATATTTTTGAAATGACATTGTTGAATTTTTTTGAGAGATAGCTATGTGTCTTATGCTTTCCATTCATAGTTGCCAATTTCATGTACTATTAGTTTGGTCATGTAGATTGCACATAGGTCGTACTGTCGCCGTGTATGGGCCAGCTCAGGAAGTGGCTAAGACCTATTTTCTCTGTGATATGGTAAACTTGGCAAAAGATAACCCCTACCTGAACCCACATACGAGAAAAGTAAGGGTCGGTCGACAACCGTTGGCCTCTTTTGTTCAACGCAGTCATTGACAACTTGAACTTAAGAGAGATAACGATGGTGGGGAGACAGTTCACTTGGGCTAATTCCCTACCTGAACCCACATACGAGAAACTAGACCGTGTACTGATGGATTCTGAATGGGAAGATAGGTTCCCATTGGTGTCGGTACGGGCTCTAGAACGTATTGAGGGTTTGTCGGACCATGCTCCCATTCTTTTGACCACTGGAGTGCCTAGAGTGCAGTGTAACCACGGTTCAAGTTTGAGCTTGGTTGGTTACACCGCGAGGGATTCCATGAGATGGTTAAAAGAATTTGGAATTACCGGTAGCGGGTGATACGCCTATCCAGCGGTGGAATAACAAGATACGTGCTCTACGTACTCACCTCGTCGGTTGGGCTCGTCATACTACCGGTTTACTTAAAAAAGAAAAAGTACGACTTACCTCGATAATCGATGCTCTAGAAGCATTAGCAGAAGTTCGGTTACTGTCCGCGCAAGAAATTGAGCTAAAGAGCCAATCTAATGCACAGATAGCGAAACTACTGCGTGAGGAGGAGCTAAAATGGTATCAACGTTCCAAGGCCCAATTCATTCTAGAAGGAGACTCGAATACTCGCTATTTCCATAGTATTGCCAATGGCAGACACAGGAAAAAGCGTATTCATTCTCTGGTCCAGGATGAAGGAACGATTGAGGGCCATGAACAGCTAAAGTCGTACATTACAAATTACTATAAAGGCCTGTTCGGTGCTCCAGAGGAAGGAAATTTCTCCTTGGATGAGTCCCGAACAGCGGACATTCCCCAGGTTTCAGAAGAGGAAAATAGCCTTCTTACTAAACCCTATTCAGAGGAGGAAGTGAGAATGGCGGTTTTCCAAATGAAACATAATTCAGCTCCTGGTCCTGATGGCTTCCCAGCCGAGTTTTATCAGAACTTTTGGGATGTTATCAAGGCCGATTTGCTCCAATTGTTCGCTGTCTTCACAAAGGACAATTAGAGTTGTTTCGTCTCAATTTTGGTGAAATAATTTTGCTACCTAAGGTTAACGAGGCAGAAAGGATCCAACAGTTTAGACCTATATGCCTACTTAACGTTAGTTTTAAAATATTCACCAAAGCGGCGACGATTCGACTGAACACTGTGGCAGATCATGTGGTTCGTCCGTCTCAGACGGCTTTTATGAAAGGTCGCAACATCCTTGATGGAGTCGCGGTCCTACATGAAACGGTCCATGAACTACATAGGAAAAAGCTGAACGGGGTAATTCTTAAAATTGACTTTGAGAAAGCTTATGACAAAGTTAAGTGGTCTTTCATCCAGCAGACCCTAAGAATGAAAGGCTTTTCTTCAGAGTGGCGCGCGTTAATTAATTCCTTTGTTTCCGGAGGAAGTGTAGCCATCAAGGTCAATGATGACACTGGCAAATACTTCCAAACGAAAAAAGGCCTCAGACAGGGTGACCCGCTTTCCCCAATACTATTTAATATAGTGGCGGATATGTTGGCTATCTTGATTGAACGCGCTAAAACTGAGGGTCAAATTGAAGGAGTGATTCCCCATCTTGTTGATGGTGGATTATCGATTCTTCAATATGCCGACGATACAATTCTTTTTATGGAGCATGATATCGAAAAAGCTCGTAACCTAAGTTGATTTTGTCAGCTTTCGAGCAACTTTCGGGTCTTAAGATAAATTTCCATAAAAGTGAATTGTTTTGCTTTGGCGAGGCCCAAGAGAACGCCGCCTTGTATGCTGAGCTTTTTGGCTGTGAGCAAGGACAATTTCCTATCAACTATTTGGGCATTCCGATTCACTATCGGAGACTTACAAATGCTGAATGGAAAAGGGTGGAGGAAAGGCTTCAATTACGTTTAAATAGCTGGAAAGGCAAACTCCTATCCTGGGTGGAAGATTGGTTCTCATAAACTCGGTACTAACAAACATGGTACTGTATATGATTTCATTCTTCCAACTGCCTAAAGGGGTCTTAAAACGATTGGATTATTTCCGATCTAGATTCTTTTGGCAAGGGGATAGTGAGAAGAAAAAATATCGACTGACTAAATGGAGTGTGGTTTGCTGCCCTAAAGACCAAGGAGGGCTCGGAGTTCATGACCTTGAGGTCAAGAACAGAGCGCTGCTAGGTAAATGGCTATTTAAACTTCTTTCTGAAGATGGAGTTTGGCAAACCCTCCTTAGGAGAAAATATGTCGGAGATCAAGCTGTTTCCCAGGTTCTTTGGAAACCTGGTGATTCACACTTCTGGGCTGGCCTCATGGCTACAAAGAAGTTCTTTTTTCCACATGGCTCTTTCTCAATTAGGGATGGATCGGAAATTCGCTTCTGGGAGGATATTTGGCTTGGCCAATCTACCTCAAAGAACAATATCCGGCTCTATATTCTATTGTTCGAAACAAAAGTGACACGATCGCGAAGGTGTTGGGTACTTCCCACCAAATGTTTCGTTCAGAAGAGTTTACTTGGAACAAGACAAGCATCTTGGAATGCTTTGCTCATCCGATTGGATTCAATCCAATTATCGGAAGGTCCAGATAAGTTTCAATGGAATCTGACGAAGAACGGCAAATTCTCGGTTGATTCTATGTATAGAGCGCTTATCTACCCGAAATTCCAGTCGATAGTGCTTATAATAACAAACTTTGGAAGATGAAGATACCACTAAAAACTAAAGTGTTTGCGTGGTATTTACGTCGAGGAGTAATTCTCACCAAAGATAACCTTGCCAAACGCAATTGGCACGGAAGTAAAAAGTGTGTTTTCTGTCAACACGACGAGACCATTACGCACTTATTCTTTCAGTGCGAGTTCGCTAGGTCTATATGGTCAGCCATCCAGATAGGTTCTACCTTACACCCACCAGATCCGTTGCTAACATTTTTGGCAATTGGCTAAATGGAGTGGATCCTAGGTTCAAACTATTCAGTAGGGTGGGAGCGATTGCTGTTATTTGGTCGCTATGGCTATGTAGAAATGACAAGGTTTTTAATGATAAAAATTCTTCTCTTATGCAGGTTATATACCGGTGCACAGCGACGCTACGAGCATGGTCATCCCTGCAGCGTGTGGAGCACCGAGACTTATTTTTGGAGGTGGCGTCGAGACTGGAGGCTGCGGCCAGGGAGTTATTTTCCCGGCATGGGTGGCAACATAGACTCCGGATAGACCTACCAGCCTAGGCGGATCTACAATTTCTCATTTTGATATGTAATTCGCCTTTTTATCTTTTGCTGACCGACTTGAGTGATGGTGAACTGGCGGCTGTGTGCATCTTAGTTATGCAGAGGCCGGGTGTAATGCTTAAACCTTTTAAGTAATAAAAGCTCTTTATCTAAAAAAGATCGTACTATTAGTTAGGTCATGTGTAGATTGCACTGAAATGGATCTTGCAATTAGATCTTTTTTAGCTGCTTGCAATCAGATCCAAAGGACTAACGAAGCTGGAGCTGTCAATTTGATAAAAGCCGATACAACTGCAAATTAGGCTTCAAAATTTTGAGATGCATATGGCCATGGAAGTCCACTCATATTTTGAGAAAGTTGTTTATTTAGTATTCATTGGCTCCTTTGTGTTTTCTACTCATTGAATATTTATAGGACTCAAAAGTTTTAAGTTTTATACACTAGCTGTGCCGATGTGTTATGTGAGGTAGTAGAATGCTAATTTGTGCCTTTCCATATTTTGAGAAAGCTATTTATTTAGTATTTGCTGTCGACACAAACTACATGCTCTAACTTGTATGACTTTAAGAGAAAAAAGGTATAATACTATGATGGATGGGGTATAAAAATCACTTCTTTTGTTACCAACATCTTCATGGTCTAATTGATTCAGAGAAGAACAAACACATTTCAGGTTTGTAACTACCACTTTGTTGTGGTACTAATTTTTATTTACAAATGTCAGCAGATTGTTCTTATCTGGTATGAGGTTGGGTATTGAAACAGTGATTGCACATATTGAGAACTGCGTTTATGAAATTCCTTATTGGTAGTGGGTATATGAAATATCTTATTGGAACTGAATATTCAGATGATATGTTGTAAATCTGTGATGATTGCAGGGAAGAGGTGGAGGGGGCGAAACTTGGCCAGATGAGCACTGGATTCATGTCCGTTGAATGGGGCCATTTACTGTTTAAATAACCATAGTTGACACAACTTAGTTAAGGATTTAGCTATTTTTTGTTGGAGAAATGCTCGATTTGCATGGGTTAATCTGATGGCTTAAATATTTCTTGGTTGTTATTCAACATTATAATTGTTATTTATATGCATGGTCTTTCAGATGAAATGGTGGAAATCTGTGTCGAAAGCATGATCCTTGATTGATATATTTTTTTCTACTTTGTGTAAGCAATTTAATTTGATTGAATCAAGTATTGTCTGTTTTTGCTTAAGTTTGGTTTTGGTAACACAAAATTACTGTACATGGTAAATAGACTCTGCATACAAGGAAACACGATTTGGTGTTGTTATTTCTATGGGTAGAACAAACGGGCAAGTTAGGTGCATTTTTATTCAGTTTAAAACGACTTTTCTTTAACTTAGCAGTGGACATTGACTTAGAAAAGGCGCACATTAGTCTTGTGTTAAGCAGTCCGGTACATTTTGAGAGAGAGAGACTGCACGAAATAGAATAACAATTTGATTGATATACTTCTTTTACGCACACGATGTCGAATTATGTGGCTATATTTAATATATATGTGAATATTCACATGCATTCATGTTTACAAGTATGACATATGTTAACGGCAAATAAAAATATCAGAAGCCGTAGCAACGCACGGGCATTCAACTAGTGTTTCTACAATTCTGACAAAACCGTCCACTGTTCGATTGGCCCTTGAGCATTGAGTAGAGCCAGGGGCTCGGGGCTTCGACCTTGTGTCGCCATAGCCGGGGAACATGCAAGCACTGCCAGGGAAAATTTTATGCATGGTGGGGTCCTAGGGTGGCCCAGTGTCCACATGGCATACGTGAGTACTCTGGGAAAGCGGGCAAGCGTTCGTAGTACGCTGCGGAGTTGACCAGGGAAGCAGTGTAGGTGTATGCGCACAGTAGGATTGGGGAATGCGCACACACGTGACTCCCCTCCTGCCTTGCCTGGCCCATTTTTCGTCTTGATTTACTCACCAAGTTTTGTCCTCGGACCACTCTTGCTTTGGACCACCCGGTCCCTGCACACCACACTCTCACTCTGATGAAAATGCTAGAGGAACCAGCCAAATACTCCCTCCTGGCCAAAATTTGTGGCGTATAAAAATATAGTTTTTGATCTTATAATCATTTGCAATTTTTTTAAAAACAGCCGATTTTCATTCAAACTAGACACATTAAAACGAAATTTAAATTAAACTAAAAATTTAAAGGCCAACAGCAAGTACGACGGGGGCAGCCTTGTCGCCGAGCATGCGCATCTCTGCCTTGCCTTCGAGCATCCTCCGATGAGGCTCCGTCGCTGGTGCGCGCGTGCACGCACGAACACGTCTCTTGTGGCGGCTCACACTCTACGCCATGCGACACCTCCTCTGTGGCCTCCACCCCCGTCCTCTCCTATAGCTAGGTTGCTCCCGCCTCCGCCTCCTCGTTGTTGTTTTCGTCGTCCGACGACGCACAACATGGGTGAGAGTAGCCCACGAGGTTGCTAGGCGGCGAGGCATTATGGAGACGACGAAAACTGAGCATCTTATATCCAGAGGATTGGGCGGGAAACGGTGGCGCGGGCAAGAATTGGATGGATAAGGACGTGACTCGTCGGTTTAATGGCAGCTGTTTCTGGTCGTTATTTTGCCATCGCTGAATAACTAAAGCGTTCAACGCCTTGAAGAACTCGTACATATTAGAACTGCAGGTGGCCGACGCTTAATGCATGGACTAACTTACTAAATTAAGTGTTCGAGTAAGAAGTTTTTGTTTGAGGGAGTCCGAGTAACAAGCTAGCACTGTATATAGCCTAAGGGCCTCTTTGGATTGAAGGATTTTCATAGGAATATTGGAGGATTTCAATCCATATGATTTTTTCCTAAGAAATCTCTTTGGATCAAAGGAATGACATTTCCAAAATTCCCAAGGATTGCATTCCTACGACCCTATCCCATAGGAATTTCAACATCCACTGTAACCTCTTTTTTACACTCATTGTATAGAAAACAATGACCAATAGCCTTTTGACGGTTAATATTCTCTCGCAACCCAGACTTCGATCCTCCATATTTGGGAGAGACATTCAGCTATTCTTGTAGAGCTAGAAGAACAGCGAGAATCATCTAGCTCATCATCATCATTGCATGCGACAATGACGTCCTCTTCCATTATTTAAAGAAACTTTAACTCATCATCGCTCCTCATAATCTATTATTCAAACAACAATGAAGAACAAAATTACAAACTATTGTCATGTTTGTTGAGGGCAAAGAATTTACAATGAAATTACCTATTGGGAAAAGAGCCAAACACATTACGTGCGGGAAGGCAGGATTCTCTACAAAGCCTTGTAGAACTGCTCTGATAGTATAACCCCCAGTAAGTAATGTATGGGAATTATGGGAAGAAAATTTACATGAGATTAGGCCTAAAAACTCCTATACTTCCCTAGTTTCATGTGGTACAGCATCCCTTTGGTATAAGTTAAATATTTTATTTTATCAACGTGTTGATTCAATATGCATAGCACTGAACCTTTTTTTAATTCTCCTTTTGTCCTTTTTAAGGCTATCTTTGTCCTTTTGGAATCATTCTGATCAAAGAGTGGTATAATAGGCCAACTTTTCTTTCTCCAGCAATAAACATATAGACACCTTTTTTTGCCATTCACATTTCACAGGCTCACAGCACGATGCACATACAACCATATATATTCGAGATTTTTCTTTCAAAACTTACACGTGTCCACGTTTAGAGTAAACTTATTCACCTACCTGAATTAGCTTCTTTCATACGAAATCTTTCAGTTACCGTGTTCACATCTACCAATCTCAGATATCACCAGGACAGCTTGTCCTACTCGTTACTACTGATCAGTGATTACTCATGTCACTAAATGCGTGTTTCACCAAATTGGACTACACATGGTTCCTAAAAAAACTATAGGATTAATTTTCATCATTGCAACAACCTGGCTAGTTGCTTACCTGGCCGCCTTCGAATCATGTATTCGGTACTTTGCAGCTCACAGGCCGTGTATATTTCCCAAGCCTAATTGGTTATTTGACAAGACTTTGACATTCAAATTGAGTGGAGCCAGGAGAGACTGCAACCGCAAGGTATCCCACCAACCGCGGACAGGCAGAACAATGATACTCATCTTCTTCACGACAATTGGATGGCATAGGCATATCAATACCCAGCCACAAGCTTATTACTTATGCGTCCCAAACAAAATTACCGTCTCCCAAAAAAAGGGTAGGCTCCATTTTGTTAAAACCACAATATTCAAAAATAAATATTTGAGTTCGATGAATAATTCAGTTTCTTGGAATAGGAGAAAAGAGGTTAAGACCAAAATTTTCAATACAACATTTTTTTTTACAGTTTTGGAGGAATACTTCAGTTTTGAAACTACATTATTGATTGCATCCAAACACCTCAAAATATTTAATATTTTGGTTCTTTTTCGAAACCATGGTATTCTCAGAATACTTCAAAAATAGTTTAATGCAAACGGACCCTTAGGCCACTACTAGCACGTGTACAACTACTATAAGACAGTGTTGCAAAATTATCGAGGTTATATACTTTTTACCATTTAGGCATATTACCAATAAAATTAAGAGTTCAAATAAAAAAATGTGAAAAGTCAGACACACTCTTTATTTCAGAGACATAGGAGTAGTTTTGTAATTAGGCATATAGTAATTTGGTTTGTAACCATGTGGAGGAATGTGCACACCAACTACAACATCAGATCGTTGTGATCGGTGGTTATTTGGTCGCTTTTAAACTTTAAAGTATAGTTTTGTTAAAGTTTTTGCTAAATAATGTCACCTAGCTACCAACAATCAGCAAGATACCACATCATTGTCAATATTTGCTAGAATCATCGCTCCAGTCACAAACTTATTGGACCAATTATTTGTGGAATTTTTTTAACACGTTTAATAAATCTTGCCACGTCTGATCACTTAGTTGTAACACAGTGATAAATTTTACTGTGCTTCGTTGTTTTGTGAGTAAAATGGTTAAATCCACTTATTCGGACCACACGGAAGTTCATCGGACAAACGAGTTAGATGCATGACATTGCTCCTACCGCATATCAGATAAAATTCTAAGCATATCAGATAAAATTCTAGCAAATGCGGGTCTAACTTGTCCACCTAGTTAGCTACGACGTAATCCTGGCATGTGATCATACCATGTTTTTTTTGCGGATAACACCCCAGATCTATTAGCCAACACAGTGCATACAACACACCCCGAAGAAACCAGAAATTACAACTGGGTCCCTAGGATCCCAACCCTCATCCTCCACCGACGCGGAAGGGGAACGCGCCGCCGCATCGCCGGTCCGGCACCCTCCCGGTGCCGGCGCAGACCTTGACGCCGCAGACGATCTCTTCGCGAACGGGAAGTTGCCCTTCTCAGCCATGGCGAGCTCGCACGACGGAGAGGAGAGAAGTTGGAGCAGCAGCACCACGAGGGCAACGCCTACCTCGCTGGCCGGCTCGGAAGACGACGACCTGGAGCCGGTGGAAGCATGTGATCATACCATGTTAGTTTGGACAGAATGGTTAAATATGGCAAAAATCATCACAATGTCACAACTAGGGGTAAAGTATGTATATAGCATGTCATAAAAATTATGTATATATTTTAACAAGATAAACGTTGACACACAACAACAATGAGAACTCCGAAAGTGATTTCCATGCCTACAAGATTCACTTGAAACCACACTCATTCTTTGTAAAGGGCAATGCATTAGTCTCAAAATGATATCAGTTACAGCCGGCCTCCGCAACATAATATCAATAGGTAGTATAGACATTAAATGCACACACTAAATTATTCAAAATAGACCCACCAATGCGATCAACAGCTCGCAAGTTGCAACCGAGCAAGATACAACAGCCACCAATGCAACAGACAACGAAAAAAGTTATCCAACAACGACGCCACAATCAGATGATAGCTTTTCACCCTCCGGAACAAGGTTGGGACACGTAGATCGTGTAAGACCGCTATTTATCCAGGGATGCGCCACCGGGAACTACTGAAGTCATGCACAATGGCAGCCCCGTGTGCCAACAGCGTAGCGAGTGTGCGCGGTGGATCTGACCGTGTGATTTGGTCCACCATACTCATCTCCTCCTCGGCCGCTCCCACCTCATTCATATTGGTCTATCTCTCCAAATAACTTTGGACGGAAAAGGTGCACTCATGCAAATACATGGATTGTTCTCACATGAGCTAAAACGAGAAAATGAATGATCTAAGGATGACTCCAACGGGCCGACGCATCGAGTCCGCGTCGGTCCGTTCCAGTCCGTTTTTGCGAAAACCAGGGCCCAACGGGGCGACGCAAACGGACCACGGTCCGGTTTTCTGTCCGGTGACCCATTGTTGGCCCAAATTTGGGTCACCGATGCGTCGGGCGCGGACGCGCGGCGGACTGGAAACGCGTCCGCGCGCCCACGCGGTCGGTCCTCCCTGCTCCCACCTGTCAGTGACAGGGCGCCGGTCAGCCTACCCCTGGCCCAGTCCTTTTTAATGCCAGGGGATAGGGACGGCCAGCCCCCACCCACTCCACTGCCCCACTCCGCTCCCTCACCGGCGACCAAACCCTAGCCACCAAACCCTAGCCCGCAATCCTCGCCGGCGACGCAATGCCGCTCCGGTGGCCCGGATTCGGCAAGGCTAAGAACGATGCCGAGGCGGGCTCGTCGTCTGGCCGCCGCCTCCGCACGCCAACCCCGACGCCGCCATCTTCCCCGGAGCCGGAGGCCCCCGCCGCCTCCGAGCTCGCGCCACCGGGCGCGCAGATCGCACGCCGCGACCGCGTGTACGTGCGGCGCGAGAACTGCGAATGGTACTGGGAGCACGTGTGCCCGCTGCCATGGCCAGATGTCAAGCTCTGCGAGGGTTGGCATCTGAACCCGCAGCGGATCCCGGTGCCGCCTATGCCCACGAGCCGGCGCGCCCGCGATCTGGAGGTCGACCGCCGCCGCCGCCGCCTCCTGGCGTCCCTCTGCGCCGACCTCGCCTACGCTGCGTCGTCCCCAAACTGGGACACGTGGTTCAGCGGCGAGCACAGCCTACGGCGTTAGGCTTGCTACACGTGGGCGCCGACGCCGCCGCCGGCTAGCCACTGGGACCTGCCGCCGCACATGTGGCGCCGGGATGCGCCGCCAGTGCCGCGGTCCACGCCGCGGTCCATGAGGATTGGCTCGCCGCCGCCGCCTCCTCCCGTGAAGATGGAGGTAGAAGACGAGCTCGCCGCCGCCCTCGAGGCCTCCAAGCACACCATCGTCGAGGACGAGGAGAAGCGGTGGGTGAAGATCCTCGAGGCCGTCGCCCGCGAGAAGGAGGAGGCCCTGCAGGCGCAGCAGGCCGCGGTCCTCGAGGAGCCGCAGCAATGGTGGCAGGTCCCCATGGACGTGGACCTTCCACCGGCGCCACCCCATCCAGCCGGCCTGCTAGGGCAGAGCTGGACCTTCAACGGCGGTAGCTGGGAGGTCCCGGAGCAGGACGCGAAGCAGCCGCCGACGCCGCTGGCCGCCGTCCCACAGCGACAAGGCCTCCCGGCGCACCTCTACCAGGAGCCGCCGTACTACATCCTCGACGACGACGAGGACTAGTTGCCCGCGAAGGGCAGTTTTTATTTTTTTTGTTTTTAAAAAATATATGTAAAATGGCCGTTTATGCCCCACCCCCTTATATATAAATGAAAATGGCCCATATATGGCCTTTTAACAAAACAAAAATGTTGAGGGCGGACTCGATGCGTCGCCCCGTTGGGCGCACTGCTAGAAAATGGCCGGACATGGAGCGGACGCGCGTCCGTTTGCCGACCCAAACGAACCAAACGCGGACCAAACGCGCGTCCGTTTGAGTCGCCCCGCTGGAGTCATCCTAAGGGTGTGTTTGGTTGATTCCAAAAAACCTCTCGCCAAACATGGTCCATGCCAGGTTCCAATGTTCATTTGGAAGGTGCTAGCCAGTAGGTGGAGGAAAGCAACGCCCGGAGAAAATGCCTCCCCGACCCCATAACCAAAAGAGATGCGCACTTGAGCACTTCGTTGTTTCGAATCCATATACGAATCGATGCTTCGGTCTTCGTCTTAATCACATTGGGTAAAAAAAAAAAAAGAACGTGAGCTATTCTCGACACATCACACAAAACACAAGGCGCCCCCCAGCCCCCTAGGAAAAAAGAAGAAGAGAGGTGGCACTTAGAGAAAAGAACTTGGATGGCTAACTGAAATTGAGAGATCGTTTTCTCGTTGTGGTAGGACTTTATTCAGTCTTTGGCTTGCAAGTCTAGATCTTGTCCAGGGAAAACTTTAGGCTTTACCAGTGGCGGACCCTGGGCAAACTCAAAGCCCGGGCAAACAGTGCATTTGAAGGTATAAAATGATTTTTTTAGACAATATACTGTACAAATATCATACAATTACTCTACACATCTGGCCGGAAGCCCGGGCGAGCGCCGGGGAGTAGGGCGCTGGGTCCGCCGATGGGCTTTACAATGCTCTGATGTTGGCGCATATGATCCCCACTTAGCACTTGAAAATGCACCATGGCATCCCGCCCTCTCCAAGTCATGATTCCCGAATGCACTCGTAAGAAATCAAGGGGCTCGGTTTTCTGTAGGGATGTTGGCGGACGTCCACTCCGCGTCAAAATCTGTCCGCCTCGTTTCAAATTAGACCCTGCCGTCACGTGATTAGACGCTGATTAGAGAAACTCTGAGCTTTGACTCATACTGGCGGACTGTCCGCCCGGCCTGTTGGACCGTCCGCCAACATGCCTAGTTTTCTGATGACCCCACTGGTTGGTGTAAAGACCACTCTATGTCTCCAAACCCTAATAATTCACAAGCATATGTCAATTTTGGAATTGTTCAACTGGAATAGCAAGATTCCAAGTGGATATTTAAAAGTGAGCTTACTGTAACACTTGTACGGCGCCTATTTTGCTGGTTGGTCAAATTGATCTGGTAAGATGGATTTATCAGCTGTTACGACGTGCACCTCAGTTCAGCTGTTTGTTGATAAGTAAGTCGGCCTCGCTACAGTAGGTGATAAGTGATAAGGGAACTGCACTGGTTGCTCTATCATTTCTTCTCCGGTGTGAAACAGCAACCCCACCGAAGGAACCTTCGGATCGACTACAGTAGCAATAAGGGAACGCCTTTCGGTTGCAGGCCACCTGAACTAGATTCATGATAGATACGCGCGTCAGCCATTAATAGCTTAGAGATTCTCTCTAGAATGCTTCGAGTTGAGATCAGCGGCGGCGACCTAACTTGGTGGACAATTTTTGGGCATCGATCGACACAAAGAAGAGCTGGACTTTGCTTGTCCCGCATGTACTCTATTGCTTTGTTTCTTTGGTTTCCTGCCCAGATATTCTTAATTACCTGCCATGCCTTGATTACAATGATTACATTTTACAATGGTATGCACGACTCTCTCGCCCATGTCGCTTTTTTTCGTTTATCTTTCTTTCTGCTTAAGCTAGCCAAGCAACACAAGCTGCAAAGTCATACCAATGGACGGCTGGTTTGGTATATATACTACTCCATATGGTAATAGTATGTGGCCGCAGTACCAGATTGCTAGGTTAAGGAAAAAAGAAACTGGTTTCATCAGAGTGTCTTTGTTGGAAGAAACAAGGGGAGAGTGCATCTTGTAAGATTCAGACATCTTATTATTTGTCCACTAACCAGCTGAGGCAAAACGGCTGTGTAAACTTTACTATAGTCGTTCTCAAACTGCGGAAGAGTCTTTAGCCGAAAGTATATACATCTTGCTTTGCTTTGTCAACTAAATTGTTGATTATACAGATGATTCTCCAAGAAGATTCTATCTTAGATGAGTATGTAAGATACGATATTCTCTCGCTTTTGTTTATAGCTCAGGCGACCTCTTCGTCCTTTGGAGGCAGCAAAGGTCCAACCAGCAGCAATACATACATAAATAATTAATAAACAGTAAATCAACAAAATGTATACAAACCATCAGATCTCATGACGTCGATAATAGCACCCAGAAGGCCAGAACGATTTGACTGGGAAAGAAAAGAAAAGAGGCGAAAAAGGAAAAGACAGCCCATGAGCTCACGACTACCCCATGTCTGGCGTCAGCACTACAAACAATACTATCATGCAATGCAAATGCAGTCCACTTTCCCTCTCTATCTGCCCCCTTTTCCTAATGAGCAAGCAAACAAGTCCACATTCTCCTGGTGCTCTGCTTTCATTATTGTTCCTTCTTGCCCCATGTAGGAGTAGAAGATCCGAGATAATCAATCGAGTAACTGAAAACCGCCAATCATGCATACATACAACGGATCCTGCAGCTGGGTTTCGAGCTCAGCTGGCTGCCCGGACCCACATGTTCAACGTCTAAATATGCTTGCACTATGCAGGTGCAGAGAGGAGCTCACATCAATACTACCCCATGTCGGCGTCAGCACTACAAACAATACTAACGAAGGACAAGTCAGAGTTTATCATGCAATGCAAATGCAGTCCACTTTCCCTCTCTGTCTATCTGCTTTTCCTAATGAGCAAGCAAACAAGTCCACATTCTCCTGGTGATCTGCTTTCATTATTGTTCCTTCTTGCCCTATGTAGAAGTAGAAGATCCGAGATAATCAATCGAGTAACTGAAAACCGCCAATCATGGATGCATACATACAACGGATCCTGCAGCTGGGTTTCGAGCTCAGCTGGCTGCCCGGACCCACATGTACAACGTCTAAATATGCTTGCACTTTGCAGGAGTAGAGAGAAGCTCACATCACATGCATGATGACATACTAGGAAATTGGGAGGCTAGGCCTTGTTTGATTCATAGGATAGGAAAATTAAAGGAATATGAAATATGGAGGATTGGTATGGCCTCTCCACTTAAATTCTACGGGAATGAAAAACATGGGAATAAGCACAGGTGGGTGTTTGATGGCACCGTAGGAAATGAAAGGAAAAAATAATGAGTCATTAGCTTAGTACAGAGAACATGGAAATCAAGGACATGATTTGCATGGCAATAAATGAAAAGGGGGCAGTAGCAGATCATGTGCATGGCAAAGGGAGCGCTGACAGGTGTGATTTACCTCTAAACGCGAGCAGCCATCGTTTTCTTTCGGCGCAGGAATTTTTCCAAGAGCTCCCAGCTAATGGAAAGTTTCCTACGAATCTGACTAGGGAAAGTACCACAGGAAAAGATCCCACGGGATCAAATCCTTCAAATCAAAAAGCTGCTAAAGGAATAATTTTGTAGGATCAAAATCGTGTGAAAATCCTACAGGATTCCTACCAATCAAACGTGCCCTAAGTTTTTCTTTGAATAACAAAATGGGAAGGCAAAGTTGATGTTGCCTTGCCATTTTTCTACTGGAAGAGCCATTGCTAGGCTACATGCGCATGCACGATGGATCCATCCAGCATCGAGCTCCTCTTTTTCTTTTGTATTGTTCTTTCTGCGTCCACGTCGTCGGCTTGCCTCGTCGCATCAAGATCGGTGCGTTTATGTCTTGTCACACCACGGGACAAGAAGTTTTCCAGGCAGGAAGTCGCTTATGGAGCGAGAAGAAATCATGGCTTCTGCTGCCTTCCGTCAGTGTCGTGTGATCATGAACCAGGGCAGCACACAGGAATGATCCCAGGCCGTGTGCTGCAGCAAGCAATTACGGTGTGCTAGGTGAAGCTGAAAGAGGAGGCAGAAGTGTTGAGAAGGACGCTTTGTCTGTCTGTCGCCACAGGGATCTGTTGGTAAGAAAAAGAAGTTGATTTCGGCTGCACGAGACGAGAGCATTTGCGGGGGATAAAAGGTGGGCCGATGGATTTTGACACCACGAGCGCGACTGTGAGAGGAACGGATTTATCACCCTTCAATCCGTTCTCGTGCAGCCGATGGATGGGGGATAATATTATCATAATAAGACTGGAGGGCTGAGCGACCCATGCCAGTGCCAAAGGGCGCTGCCCGGCTACTGGCGTTCGCGTCCCCTCGTCGCGCGCGCCGTCCGATCCGTGTGTGCTTTGTTTCTTCCCGACCCACTCGCCGTCGCGCCACATTAGAAAACACGGTGGCTAGCCAGATCGGATGACTGGTGCGGCGTAGGCGTCGTAGCAACAGAAGCTAGCAGTGAGCCTGGACGGCGGCCATGAGACCAGAGCCAGATTAGTACAGTACTAGCAAACATACCCGTGCGTTGCAACGGGTTCAAAATAAATCAAAAGACTTTTAAAGTGCCGTCCTCTGTCTAAATAGCATTAGTCGTCTCATTATAAGAATACCATCTCTCTCTTGATGAGTTTATTACGCAATAAGAAAAGTGGACCGTCATAGCTCTAACAAAACACAGAACATCCAATGGCCTATGTTAAGCATGAATAACGAACAACATCAGGTAACATTGTCATGTCAAATATTGAGTGTAATATGCTGAGCATACATGAATTGTACCGAAATAGGCCGCCGCAAAATTTCATCAATGAAGGGAATTATTGCTCCATCGACTATATCTTCATATTCTCTTTGTGATTAGAGACTATCCTACATGCATGATCAATATTTTTTGTCTAAGTCGAAAAAATCTTTGTTTAAAAATGTTCAAATGGATATCTCACAAATACGGGCACAAACCAAAATTAATATGGTATATGAAACATAAGTTAATTGATACCTAGTTATTTCCTTAAAATAGGCACGTTTTTCTTGAGTTTTAAGACGGTCGTATCCGTCATTCGATTAGATAGAATAGAATGTTATTTACAGAGTTTAAGACTAGGAAAAATCCCTTTAAGACAAACAAAATTATGAGTCTCCCGGATCGTGCGTGTGGGCGAAAACCCGTCGCGCCACCTCTTCCCACACCAAAGCCGCCACCTTCGTAGGCGAGCTCGTCACATTGCGGAAGGTTCTTCTGTTCCTCTTCTTCCAAGCCGTCCTCCGAGATTTGGGTGGAATGCCCGCAAGTGTCCGCCAAGTCAGCAGTCTTCTCCGATCGACGACACGCTGGCACTCCATCCTAGCAAATGCACGGTGCATCGATCCTGAAGGGCACAGCCAAAGCCCACAGATAGAGATAGGCACGCTAAGATTTTTAAAGAAATAAATATGCATGTCCATAGAAATATATACGCTAAAGACACATCTTGTGAAACAGAGTATATAGATCGTAAATCATAGCGACAGAACAAAAAGAAAGAGAAGAAATTTAGAAACATCAAGCAAGAGAAAATACTAACATTGTTGCCTCCCGCTGGCGAAGGCGGCGTCTAGGTCAGAGACACTGCAACAGCCTAGCGCTAAAACAGGTCCGACGGCGGCAACGCGGGCACGCCCGTAGCTTCCATGACGTTGTGGTCTATATCCATAATCCATGACTGCGAGCATAGTTGGCACCTGATACGGGCATGGCTCGGCAGTAGGCATCAACCTGGACTGGTCTGATCTGGTCATCTGCGTATAGCCGAATTATAGCCTAATCTCAACATAAATAAAATCCATCACAAAGTACAGGCACTGAGTGTTTCAGAGCATCAGACTTCTTCCACCGAAATCAACCTGTCGCCCACTTATGTTCAGAACCATAGTAAATGAAATAGAGCAATGAATCAATAGCATGAACCATGAAAAATAATCACGCACGCATGTGCAGTAGCAAATCAGGAAAAGAATCGAGAAGTGGAGGAACGCAAAGCATCAACACGCCAAGCTCTCCGAGCAGTCGGGCATCGCCTGTGCGATTATATTATCTAATAAAATACCGTTAACTTGAGTGCAGCACTCAACGGCCCGTGTTCCGGCAAAGTTGGTAGAACGGCTAGACTGCCGCAATGTCGAGATCGAGCACAGACGGAACTTCAGCACTTGTCCAGCTCCAATCCCTCCTCATCCTCGTATTGGCCATGGCAAGCCGATGGTGGCGTGCCCTCCTCGAGCAGCCCGACATCTTCATCTCCCGCTCCAATCTCTGCTCGTCCTTGTTTTCGTCGCAGTAGTCGTAGCACTCGTTCTCGTCTTCGTAGTCTTGATCGCTGGTCATGGCGAGTCGCCGACGGTGTGGCCTCCTCGAGCAGCCCGACGTCGTCCTTGTCCGGCTCCAATCCTCCTCGTCATCGTCTTCGTCCTAGAAGTCGTAGCACTCTCGTTGTCGCTGGCCATGGCGAGAGCCTCCGGCCGGGTGTTTGATCGATCACACGTGGCGGCTATTTGAGGACAGTATCGATCGCGTTCTAGCCGAACTCTGTTGCCGTGTCTCGCCATCAACTACGATGGTTAGTTTGAGGATTGTATTGATCGAGCTCAAGCCGGACTCTGATTGGTTTTGTTTCTTTTAGCGATCTTTTTCTATCGAGCGTGCGTGCGACGTACCATACCACGGTCGATTAGATAGTAGAGATAGAGATTTCTTTCACCTACCAAACCAGCAACGGCACAAGTTATCCACACCTTTGCCACTTTGCATGATTTATAAGTTTTTCAAGGGCTCCGTATGAAGCACAGGCTGCACAGCTCATCAGGTTCACAAAGTTTTAATGTTGTCAGCGCTGG
The DNA here is from genome assembly GCA_947311845.1 of Poa pratensis. Taxonomy (NCBI): domain Eukaryota; kingdom Viridiplantae; phylum Streptophyta; class Magnoliopsida; order Poales; family Poaceae; genus Poa; species Poa pratensis. Next base: position 34,528,424 of record CAMZMU010000071.1, on the reverse strand, counting down.
TTCCCTCCAGAAAAAAAAAAGTTGGCACTGCGACAGAAAGTGAGGAGTCGTTAGGCTGAAGAGTTTTGAGGCATTGGGCTGGAGAGTGGGTGGCTTTGATTTACTCGGCCTCTATAAGGCTAGTCCAATACAGCCCGAACATGGGCCAGACTAGGAAGAAACCGTCATATATTTCCAGGACCGCCGAGCCTCTCTTTCCCCGGCCATATCAGATCGCATCTTGTTCCCCCATCGAAACAGACTCGCGCGACCTCACCCAGCCGTTCTTCTCCCGAGTCCGACCGCGAAATCCCAAAAACCCTAGCCGAGCCTGCCTCCCCAGTCCCCACCCAAGCGTTTTTCTTTTTTCTTTCCCTGCCTTCCAACCCGAGCGAGCGGGGCTAGGGTTCCTCACCGCCCCAGCCGCCGCACCACCCCGTCACCCCAGCCGCTCCCCGCCGCCGGAGCTCCGACGCGACCGTTCCCCGCCGTCCTGGACACCGCCGTTCCGGTTCGCCGTCGTCCTCCACGCTCACGTTCCCGTCCGCGTCCGAGCTCGTCGTGCTCGACCGGCCTACCTTGCCGCCGCCGCCAGAGCTCCGACGGAACCGTTCCCCGCCGTCGCCGGAGCTCGTCCTCGCCTTCCCCTGCCGGCGCCCGGCCGTCCCCGCCCCGCCGCCGCTGGAGCTCATCCTCGCCTACCTCGACCGATCTCGCGGCCAATTTCATAATCTACAGTCTTACAGCTAGCTGGTTTGCCAAATACCTCCACTCAGAAAAGCAGCTTCTCCTGGACAGCAGCTTTTCTGCACAGCCCCACAGCCAGCCCAAACAAAAGGGCCCTCAGCCGCGCGGCGGGATCTGTTGGTACCAGACGGTGGGCCAGCTGCCGTGGTGCCCTAGCTGAAGCGGCGGCCATGGCGTCGTCGGTGCTGGAGGCCACGCGGGCGGCGCACGAGGACCTGGAGCGGCTAGAGCGCCTGGCCGTGCGCGAGCTGCAGCGCGACCCCGCCAACGCGCGCGACCGCCTCTTCCAGTCCCACCGCGTCCGCGACATCATCGACGTCATCGTCACCACTTCCGACAAGCTCGTAAGCACTTCCTCCCTCTCTTTCTATCTAGGTTTCGCGCTTGGTTTAGTGATTCTAGCTTTGTAGAGTCATGCCTGACCTGGTGCCGACAGAGATTGGCGGTGTAGCATCTCTGCTGTCTATAGTTAGCTTTGGTTTAAAGCAGGGCCATGAGCCCATGAGGCCTTTAAAAAATAGCCAGTTCGGTTTCGCTCAATACTTGCGGTATCCAGTGTCCGGTGAATTGAGTGCCTTGTGATGGCCTGCAGTAGCGCTGGACTTGGAGATCCACTCGTTATGGTTTCGCGTTGTTCCACTCGTGCTAATTCTGTGGAAATCAGAATTCGAGCTTGGCAGATGATTTTCCACTTTTTCTTTTTGCTAAAATAAGCTCTAGAGTGATAAAATATTTGGATGGTGAACAGCTTGTATTTTCGTGCTGCTGTTTCCTCCTTTCAGTTGTGAGTGAAGTTTTTGGGAACTTATGAAGTGATTTTTCTTTTGTGACTATTATCTAGGTGGAAATCTATGAAGACAAGGACGGTGCTAGGAAGCAAGAGATCTCCAGCGATTTGACTGCTCCGGTGCAAGATGACCTCTTCCACAAGTTCTATGATAGGCTCAAAGATGTAAGTGATCAATTCTAGCTAGCATGACTTCTGATAATGCATTGCATGGTTTATCTTAGACATATCATTGAATCAGAACAGTAGTGATTGGCGGATCGGTAGCCAAGAACTAGATGCTGCTGTCCATCTAGATACTGAAAAAAATTCCATGCTAAGCACTAGATGCTACGGTCCATCTACTGACAAAAATATTCCATGCTATTGTCCTTTAGTGGCTAGTGCTTATTAGTAAATTTGACTCTGGACTTTCATGCCCAAATTTGGATGATAGGGAATCATATCATTTCATAAGTATCTACATTTTCCTTACCTATAATTTTTAAGCCTAAAACGGCAAAATAATATCAGTAGGGCAAGTTTTCTAGTGATCCTTGGGAATGTAACTACGTACATAGTGGTGACTTTTCAAGTTACTTTACACAATGTTGATCCTGCACTTCATCCCAACCATGATCCTCTAGTGGATGCAAATTAAAAGTCAGTTTTGTCGGAGAACATGCAATGTACTCTTTCTTCATTTGTCGTGTTTTTTCTCTTATTAAACTTTGGCACATGCTTGCAGATCCGTGACTCCCATAGGCGGAATCACTCCGCTCGTTTTGTCAGTGAAACTGACGATCATGAAGAGCTACTAAAGAAGGAACCAAATATTGAATTTTCTGGCGAGGTACTCTCTAAGTACAATTTTTTGCCTTGTAATCCTCCCTTAGATGATATGTGCACTGTTTTATCCAAGTCATATGTGGTTACTCTGATACTTGCATACAGTTATCTTCATGTACATTCAGTACATATGCAGATTTCCTGTGGTATATGTACCTATGTTTATGTATTCCGTTTAGTAGTCAAATGCATGGAAACCTTATCTTTCTGTTTTCATCTGAAATTATCTATCTAGTCCTTCTTCGTGCTTCCATAAGTGTCCAAGTTAGGTAAATCATCAATGAAGTCTGGGTGCTAAAAACTTTGCAGAGTCCACTAGTGCCCCTGTGTTTCCTTCTTACTTCAGTAGTCTTGAACTCGAGGGTATCTCCATTGTGATACGTGTACTTTAATTTCTGCAGGGTTGTTTGATTCCTCTTGTAGGATCATGGTGCTATGCATGGTAAGATTTAGGTTAATGACAAGATGCTATGATGGAGCATGATAACTTGAGAATCATTTTCTGTACCATTCTTGCTAAGATTCACGTTATCGTGTATTGTTAATCCTTCCAGATCCACATTGCATGTTCACCCATTGGTGTTGTTGATATTTTATATGCTGTCTTATTGCAGTTACTTTCAGTTGTGCTAATTATATTTTTGCATTTTGATAGGAAGCATTTGGTCGGTACCTGGATTTGCATGAGCTCTACAATGAGTTCATAAATTCCAAGTTTGGGTCGCTCATGGAATACTCGGCATATGTTGGCACTTTTTCTCAGACCGAGAAGATCACACAGAGTCTAAAAGCTACCAGGTATGCTATCGGCATTTTCTCTAATACCTAGGACATGTCTCCTCGCACGAGTTTCTCTTAAATGTCACATCATCTTAGATATATTTTCTTCGTTTTCTGTTGGTGGTGGTTAGGACTAAAGTGGTCACTTCTTGACCAAACTTAACAAACAAACCGGTCAGTCCGGTTTGACCAGTATTCAGTACGGTGGGTAAGAAACACTACTATGTGGGTGCTGTCTGCTGTGTTATTTTGGTAAAAATGAGTGTAAATCGAAAAATCTCTCTCTAATGACCGTGACCCTGTCAAAAACCAGTGACAACGCTGAAAACGTCATGACACAGAGTAACCCTTGCCCTGATCACTCGGTTTTCTGGTTCCTTGTGTCGGGGATTTGAGTCCTCTCCTGTGGCAATTTCAAAGTTAATATGAACTGGAATGGGTAAACGCAGAGATGAGAAGTGTAGACCAGCAAGAAATATGATGGTTCACCTACCCTGGTGCCTCCTCTCTGGTATTGTTAGAGCTTCTGGATTAAGGGTGTAACTGTCCCTAGTGGGAGCTTGAGGGTGGAAGAGCACTTGATGGTAGGCAATCGCCGGGGCAACATGAAGCATGAGAAGAGAGGGCACGACTAGTCTTTATTGACACGACTAGTCTTTATTGACAACTTGAGATCTAATTATTGGACATTCCAACTCCATGCAAATGGAAAGGAAATCCTAACATGACTCTAATCGTAACCTCATACGAACCTACTACCTATCTAGGATGGCCCAGGTATCAGTCTAGACTTGATTTATACTACCTTAGGATGACCCTCTCCTGTTCTGCCTCCAACTACTGATACACTCAGAGCTATTGGCTGGGTCGCGTGACTGCTGATAAGCATTACCGCATCACATTGTATGAAGAGGTGGCGTGGTATATGCGGTTGGAGGTTGAAGCAAGCACAGATGATGTACTAGGCCGGGCTGGAGCTTGAGGTGCAAGGGTGACGCGGGCCATCGTGGTGAACGCCATGGACACTATTCACACAATTTAGTTTGGAGTGAGGCGGTGGGTGCGATATAATTGTGGGGTTGTAGTAAGATATGTAAGAAAGTACACATGATTAGCCAAAATTTAATCATTTAACATATCCAACATTTGTTCGATCTCGTACATTTTTTGCTAGGTATCATACATTTATGTAAATATTGTTTATCTTCCTGCTTGTTTTCTTTGGCAGGCAATACAAAGACTACTTGGAGCATATTTTGGAATATCTGACATACTTTCTGCGTCGCACAGAGCCATTGCAAGATATGCAGAAGATTTTTACAAAGGTTGATTTCTTGTACATTGTAGTATATTGTCTTCCTTCTGTGTTCCCACCTGCTTTATGTGCTGACATACTCACTTAAGACCCTGTTGTGTACTTGCAAGCAATCATGATGTCTAACTTCTATTTCTACTTTTGGAGCTGCTTGTGGTGGGGTTGACAATAAAATTTTAACAGAACTACTCTCACTGTTATGTCTACTTTTGGAGCTGCTTGTGGTGGGGTTTTCAATAAAATTTAAACATAGAACTACTGCATCCGCATATAGGTCAACACTTCAGCATGATAAGTAACAACTAACAAGCAAATCGTATCTACACCTGCGCAGTTGGAAAATGAGTTTGAAGAACAGTGGGCCAATGGAGAAGTACCTGGATGGGAGAATAAGGGCATAGAAAAAGAATTTGTCCTGCAAGAGTCTGAAGTAGACCTTGATTACTATAGCTCTGTTGAAGAACTTGCAGAGCTTGGTCCGGAAAAGTTGAAAGAGGTTTGATCTTGTAAATAGTATTATTAGTGAGCAATTCTATCTAATTTCATCCTTCGCTTGGCTTTCTATTTATTTATTTACACTTTTGTCAGGCTTTAGCTGCTCGTGGACTGAAAGCTGGTGGCACTGTTCAACAGCGTGCAGAGCGACTTTTCTTGCTGAAGGTTACCATTAAACGCTATTGCTATCCTTGCTGACATTTCTTATGGCTATTTGTCAGTTCTAATTTGCTGTCGATCATATTTTGCAGCATACACCATTGGAACAATTGGACCGTAAGCATTTTGCGAAAGGTGCACGTAGTTCTGTCTCAAATGTGCCTTCTAATGGCAACAATTCCAAGGATGATTTGAAGAAGAAAATTGCTTTGATCGAAGTAAAGATGAGGCGCCTGTGTGAGATTCTTGATGAGGTCAGCTGTTCTTTCTTATTTGGTTGTAATAACATGTGCAATCAAATTTTCTTAAACCATTTCAGCAATCGAAAGTTAGACATGATCATGCCTGTTTTAGTGAGGATTGGCCTTGTCCCAGGTTAAGTTTCTTTGGTATTTTTATGATTTGCTGTGAAGTAGTTGCTTTTGATCATTTGCCCAAGCTGTTTTGACTGTTTCAAATGCCCCAAAATGGAGCTGACATCTAATGATTTTCCCTAGGAGGGGTTTTCCACATATGAACTTACAATTTGAACCTTCATTCAGAAAACTCTCTCTCTCTCTCTCTCTCTGAAGAAAAACCCTTTGTGAAATCATCAAAGACAGCTCAACTTTGGTGCATTTTTAATGCAGTCAGACCAACACGGGCAAATGATCGAAGTCATACCAACTTTGGGGCAAATCTTAAAAACCCACAGTATAAATACCAACTTTGGGACAAATCTTAAAAACCCAACACGGTGAATCAAAAGTTCCATCTGCACTAGCACTACAAGACAGCTAGATTAGAAGCCAGTATTCCGATGTGTTATGAATGTTCTTATAACTTTGTGTCTATTTTGAATTGGCCCTCAGGTTTTAATAGATTTTATGTTTATCTTCCGTGCAGGTCATTGTAAGAACAAAGGAAAATGCGGAGAAGAAACTGACTTTGACCTATGAAGAAATGGAAGCAGAACGAGAAGAGGTACTTAGCTTCCACCCTGATCAGCAAGTAATCTTATGTTCCGTTTAGAATTTTTCTTCTGAACTATTGTCTTCTGTATTTTTTATAGGAGGAAGTACAAGTTGATAGTGAAAGTGATGACGAAGACCAACAAATCTACAACCCTCTCAAGTTACCCATGGGTTGGGACGGGAAACCTATCCCCTATTGGCTCTATAAGCTTCATGGTCTTGGTCAGGTAACCACTAGCCAGTCTTGTCATTAACTTCTTAATTCATTGTCTTTTATCCCTTCACTTTTTTTTGTCTTCATTTACAGCCCATGGCTCATCTGAATGTTTATTGAATATTTTAAGTCATTTTACTAAATATTGGCTCTAGATGTCTGGTTAGATGCCAGAACATACCACACCTAAGTTAGACTAGTAGTTTGACTTCGCTAGGCTAGTTTTTGGTTCATTGCCAGACTTGTGACATGTCATACTGTATTAGCCTTCTAACCCCACATTTCATTTTCACAATTCTAGCCAAACATTGCATAAAGTGCGACCATTATTTTGTTAGCCACAACTAGGGTGGCAATGTGTGGTAGCAAACAAATATGCCCATATTATTGTACCAACTACTGATCTGGCTCAGTGTTTACTGGGTGCCAATATTTGCTAATTACACATGCCCTGCAATTTAAGGATGTCGACCAACAACTGATCTTTTTTTTTGAACATAATCTTTATCGCCTTCTCTATTATATTGTCATTATTTATAGTTACTAAATGTTATGTCACCAAAATAAATGCTAAATTTAATGTTTGCTAGCATGTTTTGCCTTCGAGTATTAGACTGAATTTGAACATCAATGACATCCTCACTATTATTTGCCCAGACATCACAAGTATATTTGGTACTAGAGCACTCATGTTTTAACTGCAACAATTTGTCATCAGGAATTCAAGTGCGAGATATGTGGCAACCACAGTTACTGGGGCCGAAGGGCTTATGAGCGTCATTTCAAGGAGTGGCGCCACCAGCATGGGATGCGATGCCTTGGTATTCCTAATACCAAGAACTTCAATGAAATCACATCCATCGAGGTATACCACCATCTTCTTTCCTCTTTTGTCTAGGTTGATACTATTCTTGCTTACAGTATGATTCTTTAAAAGGATGTTTGCAAATTGTTCTTCTGGGTTCAGGTTCATGTACATTGTGGTTAAATTTCTTTGAAATGAATAGTCATGCATTTTTCTTGCTTCACTTTTTACAAACTTCATAATGTTCGATTAAACAGTGATGTGAACTGAAGTTGAGTATAACTGTCCATGGGGAGGAAGTTGGTTCAACTATTTTATGAAGGTGGTAACGGAGGAAATCAACATGCAAAAAAAAGCCAAGTAGATCATTTAGTTTGGTTTATTTTTTCTATTTAGTTTTCAAAATACACACCTTTGACAAACACAACCCATAAAAAATATATGGCGTATTTTGGTTCGTCACATGGATCATGAAACCAAGATATTACCAGAGGGAAATAAGCATGCTGTTAATGCCCTGGAGTGGGAAATAAAGTTATCAAGTGTTAGTGCTGAAGAGAGAAAGAAGATAAATGAGGGGAAAAGAGAGAAAAGTTTCACTAAATTTCCACGCAAGCCTTACAACGGTAGATAAGAACCGCAAGTTATAAGGCTTAAAAATTTAATAATTTATCTGATAAACCTGTTTTATGTTGGCTTTCTTGCTGTTTAGTCGATTTAGTTGTAAACCAGATTTATCTTGGGTTTCCTTTCGCTTTATCTTAGGTTTCCTTTTGCTTTACTTTAATTTTCTTGTTCAGTTGATTTATTTGCTTGTTGGGTTGCATATGTAAACTAACGCCTTCCATAGTTTGCTCTGTCAATATTGACATGGAATATGCAAATTTATCATTTATGTTTGGTCATTTGTTTTTCCATGGAGTGCTTTGACATCTCTGATCCATGTTTGGCAGGAGGCGAAAGGCCTCTGGGAGAGAATACAATCAAAGCAAGGGCTGAACAAGTGGCGGCCAGACTTGGAAGAAGAGTACGAGGACACGGATGGCAACATCTACAACAAAAAGACTTACACTGACCTGCAGCGCCAAGGCCTGATATAGAATTGTAGCTGTGGTCCTGGTGCACTGCTGAGGCTTGCTAAAATGGTCGGTCTGCTGTTCTGTTGAAATCTGTTTTGACTTTCCCGGTCCTTGTAACCTTGTATTGACATACATTATCTGTACAAGATGGTACTTCGAACGACACTGTCTCCTGGCCTCGTTGTCTACTGTGCTCTAGCTGTCTCTTTTACCCAACTTTGTGTTTTGTTCGGGCAAAGTTCTCATCTGTTTTGCGTTCAGAATCAACTTGGAGAAATTCTCTTCTTGACGGATGACTCATGTGGATGGACCGATATTCAGTTGATTTGTCTGTGTGCGGGTAAGATGGCCGCTCAGCATGGTGTAGGGTTTTTAAATTTTCCGTGATTTCCGCTCTAGGAAGAAGCGTGAACCTGCAAACTAGGCAGATGAAAACATAAATCTTGATAATAAACATAAACTATGTTCCAAATTATAAGTTTTTTAGTTTTTTTATTCATACGTATTTAGACATTAAAAAGTAAAAAAAAACTTATATTTAGGAACAGAGGGAGTATAACTAAATATAAAATATAAGCTTCCATTCAATTAGTAATATCGAGTATTACTTTATTTTTTGTGATGATAAGTGCAGAATATGTTATTAAAAACTTCCATTCAATTATGAACTATGGCATTTTGGTGAGGACATCCTTTATGTGCGAAACTATTTGAATTAAACCCTCAACTTTTTTAAACGTTTTACCTGAATTCAACCCTGTGCTCGAAAATGTTTGTAGTTTGTGCATATTGAAAAAATCTGAAAAAGAATCATCAACGTAGAGAATGCTATGAAACGATAAATAGTTAGGCCTCTTTTCTTTTTTCCTACATGCTGTCAGAGAATGCTATGAAATGATAATCTACAAAATTCAACGGAAGTTACTATCACACATTTCCCGCAAAGAAATGGATAAATAGGTATGCCCCTGTTTTTTTTTCACATTGCCTACTTGTCCACAACAATCCCCACATGTCAGTTTTTCACATTGATTTTACAAAGCTGACAAAGAGGGCCAATTTTCTCCCACGTGCTGTAGCTTCCTCTCGATCTCAGAAACAAATAATTCTTTGAAAAAAAAAGGCCAAAGCACAGAACACAGAAATCGAGACAACTATAACACTGTTCTCTAGAGTTTTAACCTACAAACAATTCCTGAGATCAAACAATTTACTCCCGCTTAGCCTTTGGTCCCACCTGACGGCATGGATGAACCAACACATGGATGCACAAAAGCCAGCAGGGAAGATGGACCAGAAATATGTAAAGATATGTGGCGCTACTCCATTCCCACAAGAACTCCATGGACTCCCAGAAATCTCCAATGTCTACTGTCCAGGACCCCTTGGAAAGCCCTTTCATAATCAACAATGTGGCTGGAGGGAAACCAAAGATGGCAAGAAATATATTTGAAGCCAACAATACTGTCCGTGGGAGGAAATTCATGCCAAGCTGCGCTTTCACCGGCCGACAAAACAGACACATTGGGATCACAATCAGGGAACCAAGCTGAGCAGTAGCGAAATTTATTATTGACATCAGCCCCAGCCCTATTGAGATGGAAGTGATCATGGTGGCCTTTAGAAGTTTCCATTCAACACCAGCAGAGTATGGTGAACCAAACATCGCGTACAGGACGATCAACACGATAATGGAGAGCACCACCCAAATCACTGCACTCTGTATTGGTGTACCATCGGCAATTTGACTAATATAGTATGGTAGTAATGAAACAATCACAGCCCAGATTTGGATAACAAGCAATACTCTTGCAGACTGAAGCCATTTCCATGATCCACCCTCAATTTGCAGAATATCAGCACTACCCTTCATATTAGGGCCATTCATTGATTTTCCCTCACTTTTACCTCCATCAGCAAGAGCAGCAGCAACTATTGGGAGGGGTACCACAAGCAGTGCAAAAGGAATCATATACACACCAACCGAAATGAACTTGCTTGGAGCTGTAAGGAAATATAGGAAAAAAGATTGATGGAACTTCTCAAGCAAGTTATTCACAGATCGTACCACTCCTTCAATTAACCTGAACCAAAAGCAGCATGTAAAAAATACATCAGGCGAAATCAGCAGAAACTATGTTTTAAGAATGTGCTTTATACATAGTAGAGAAGGCATCTTTGCTGAAAATGAAAGTGAAGCTTTTCAACACGATAACTTATTAACAGCATAAGATCCTCAGAAGCAAACCTAGTCTTAATATCCATAGCAAATTGTTACAACTACCAGGGGCAAGTTATTTGTCTCTGATACCCAAGAATATTGACCTTAAACATTTGTCTAACTAAAATATTCAGCATGTCAATAATTACAACATGGAAATCACCCAATAAGAACTGACCTTCCACCCCTTACAAGGAATGAAGATTTAGCATTCTCATTTCTGAGATAAAATGTTGGTGAAAATTCTAAAGAAACTGCATCAACTTGGTAGTCACGGAACGCGCCATGAGAGCCGGTGGGAACTCCAAGAGCCTACTTTAGCAAATGGCAACAAGAAGTGATTAGTACAGTTGACTGTTGTTTAAGATAAAATGGAGACAACACCATTTGATTACCTGGTTATAAATAGAGCTAGCAAGGTTTGCGGTGCCCTCCACATAATCAGGGGCTGCAATATCAAGCTTCCAGTCCGGATTTATTTTTCTCAACAAACTCCCAAGAGTTTGAATTACTTCAGCAATAACCCTAAGCCATGCAGAAGTCAATAAAGAGCTAATCCTCTCAATGTTCACACGAAAACCTTGTCTATGGACAGCTAAATAGTGCACCACATTTAGGAGGTCCAAGTTTGGCATTTGGCCATTAGATGCCTCTGCATACATTGTTACACTATCTCTATCACCATAGTTCCTAGTTTCCCCAACTTTAAATATGAGAGCAGCGGCCATCGTTCCAGCACGTTTGAAGTCCGTAAATTCAGCCCTTGCTGCAATACCATCAGATTCATGTGTAACACCGGCCACAAATGTAGGATTATGGTATTGGTTTAACCATGCAGATACGGCAGTGTATTCTCCAAATTGTGAGTCCGCGGATAACCACACAATATCCTTTGACAGCCATGCAGCTCGGCTTAAGAGGGAGAAGACAGAGAAACCAAGTGCGAGTGATAATACTTCATTTGCCTGAACTCTATGAGAATTATAAGGAGTAACCAATACTATTGCTTCTTTTCCATCACCCCTAGGAGCTCGTATAATGCCAACGGTATTTGTTCCAGAGTTCGTGTAGGTGCCATTGGGATGTGCTGCCCAATCGTTTGTCATGGAAGTGAAGAACTTCAGAGGATGAAAATGCTTGCTATGAGGGAGGAATTCATGGTAACACACTTCCGCACCCAACTCTTTCATTTGTTGCACAATGAATTTTGGCATTCCCCTGTGACATTTGCAATATTAAACACAGATAAAAGCACTATTTACTCTTCGACATCCCGGCATAATGTACTGTTCCTTCACTTAGCGAAAATCATTTATCAACATTACTCGCTGTGCACATTATCACCATCAGAAAATGGCATTAACTTTACTTCAGTTTACCTAACATATGGCAAAAGTGGTTCTCTGTGTATGTTTGCAAGCATTACTCTTTAAAAATGAACTTTAAAATATAGAGTTGCATGGATACCTACCTTATATGCTTATACGAGAATTACTACTATAAGTGTTGGGAGTAAGCATTACAGATTTCATCACAGCAAACACTTCAACAGCAGATTTGAAATATATAAGAATATTTGTACAAGCAAGGAGTTTATGTAGAGTAACATACATTCCATCTCTTGATTCCCCAGCTGCAGCTTCAATTCCTTTGATGAATTTGTTAGCTTCTGTGACATCTTCGGTGGAAAACAACGGATTTGCAGAGCCTAATTCATAAAGTTCCAAATCAAATTAAGTTTCATCTTTAAATAGACATACGGTAATTGCATACGTGAACTGATAAATGGCCACTAGCACAATAAGATGAACTATAGGCATTTTTATAACCGTAGTGGATATGGATAGTTCGCCTTCGCTATTAAATCGTAACCATCCAAACCACCGCGGTATATCATACTCAACTCTCTAACCTGCTAAGGTATTCGCCCCACTAGAAATTTACAGAGATCCAAATAACCGCAGTAAGAACAAAAGAAGATGGCGTACCAGGTATCAGAGCATTCTCCGAGAGGTATGTGTTCTTTGCAAGTGCCGGGAGGAAAAGGAGTGCGACAATGCCCGCGGAACAGCACAACGCACTGGCCCCCAAAATGGTGAATAATGTGTCAGGGGAACAAGAAAATGACGGGTTAAACTTGGTGCTAAAGACGGAGAGGAGAGCGAACCTGAAGAGGATGTGGTGAGAAGCGAGTAATCTCCCAAGGCGGACGATGAGGCGCGGCTTCGGCTGCGTATCTTCCTTAGCTGACGGCTCCATGGCTGTAGTCTAGTCTAGGTCTTGCCTGGGACGTGCAGATCCTTATCTGATCTCGCCGCGCGGGATGGGATCTCCCATCAACTGACACAGTGGCGTGCTTGATTTCGTCTTGGAAGATGAGAGGTGGGGATCGGGCACTGAGTGGTGGCGGAAGGAGCAGCAGGAGTCAGTGCTGGGCAGTCGGCACCGCCGGCCGGCGCGCCGAGTGGCTGATAAGCGAAGCAACTCCTGGCGAGAGGAGCTAGACAGGAAGGTTCGCGGTCCGAGAAGGCGCGCGCGCCTAGAAGGAGGCACAGCACGGGAGGAGGCCAGGCCGAGCTGCGAGCGGGCGCGCGCGGCTGCTCGGACGGGGGTGACGGCGGCGAGTGGTCGGTTTCAGTGGGGATGGAGATCGCGGCGTGGGGTTGAAGGCCTGGACAAGGCCTCCGAAGATGTCAGACCAAAAGCCGTTGTGTTGTGTTTTTTTTTTTTGATGGCAACTGCTGTGTTGTGTGATGCGGGGAGCTCCTATATGACGCTCGTAGCTTCCGCTACGGCGAGGCCTCGCGTGGAAAATACTGGTGGGCTGAGGCCCATGACGCACGTGCATGCTCGCTCCTTGCGTTAATTTTTTTCATTACGCTTTTCTCGTTGGTACAGAAAAAAAGTCCGGTATATTAATTTGAAAATTTCTGAAATAAAAATGTTTCGAAATTTTGAAAATGGGCTTAAATTTTAAAAATTCACAAATATTGAAAAAATGCTGTGAATTTTAGAAATGTTCATGGGTTGAAAAAATATTCAATGTTTTCTAAAAACATGATCACGAATTTGAATACATATTTGTGGATTTGAAAAATGTTCAAATTTTCAAATAAAAATCATGAAATCGAAAACATGTTCATGAATGTTAAAAAATATGTTCATGAATCTAAATAAACATTTGTTGATTTAAATCATGTTTCATGATTAAAAAATGTTCATGATATTCATGGACTTAAAAAATATTCATGAATTCAAAATGGATCAAGAATCTGAATTTTTAAGAAAATATGAAAATAATCATGAATTTAAAAATTAACAAAAAACGACCCAAAATAAAAACCTAGTAAAAATTGACCAAAAGATTCTAGAATCTTCCCTCAACCAGAAAAAACCAAAATCCAGAGATCGTCTATTGGGTCGGCCCGCTTGGGAGAAATAGGCTTGAGGGGATACGCATACTGAGTGTCAAATAGGATTCACCTGTGATGCGTTCTCCAAAGAAATGCAACAACGTTCGCTAGACTGAAAAACATGTTTTTTAGCAAGCCTAACTGTTGTGTTGTGTGATGCGTCCTCCAAAGAAATGCAACAACATTCGATAGATGAAAATCATGATTTATTTCTTTTTTTTGGAGGCCCCAACTACCATCTTGCTAAACACAATTTGAAGCTATACAAGGCAAAGTAGACCAATAAGGCATATCATGTTTGCGATCCTTATTGAGAGGAGCGATTTGGCTCCCGAGCACAGATGGACTCGAAATCTCGACCATGCATGTGACGTTGGGATTCGGTACAAGTAGGTTGACCGCATGTGCCAGCTCGCGGTAAAATCCGTGTTGGGCGCGGTGAATATGGACCACCCAGGTCGGCTGTGGGTCCCGCTTATGACGCCAGTACCGTTTTGCCGTTGTGGTCCGACGGAACGATGGAATTTCTTGTAGCTTGGGGACAGCCGGACAGGACTCTCTACCACGAATCTTGCCGGTTCCACCCTCCGCCGCATAGCCGCTCCGCATCAACCCCATGCTCCACCTCGGGAAGGAATGACGATTGTATAAACCGTGCAGCTGGCTGGGTGTTGGGAACTTCTGATGCTTGGGGGATTGACGATGGGGCGGACGACGCCAGATCGACCTCGGCGACGTGCTCGGTGTGACGGCCGCCGCCGTTCGCGCGCGGCCAGCGCGTGCCCGACATGTCTCCGCCGCCGCCCGAGAGCGGCCAGCGCGTCCAACATCCATGCGCGTGTCCGTCATGCTGGCGGCCGCCATGCCCACGGCCAGGTACTCCAGATCCGTTCTTGATTTGTTTGTTGTCAGCCTCTCTCTTGTTTTTCTCTGAATCCTTCCTCAACATGGAAATGTGTTGATGCAGATTATTTTGTGTGTGTAGATTTCCTTAAGCAGATCCGTTCTTGATTCTTTTTCTGACAGCCTCTAGTTTTTTTTTCTGGATCCGTTCCTCAACATGCACATGTATTGATGCAGATATTTTGTGTGTACCTGTAAGCATATCCTAATTATTTTGCTTCATGCAGACGTGTTTTTAATTTGTGCACAGATCTTAATTGTTTTGTATTGTGCCTAAAATTTAACACAGTTCTGTAAAAAATGATCTAATCTATTTTGCGAATTTTCCGCTTCAAGGTGTTGATGGTCCAGATCCTAAAATGAGCATTCAAATTGATTTTGTGTTCATATGATCAGATCCAAAAGATGTTTCCATGAGTATCTGCTAGATATGAATTACGAATTTGCTATGTCTCAGTCGACTGAGACCAAACATTCGTCTCAGTCGCGTTCCCGTCCGTCCGATCGTTGTTGCTCCGCGATTGGTGCGTCATCCTACTTTTGGCCTTTTTCCTCTGACGTTGATTTTGATGGGCTTTGTTTTGTGGCAGGCCAGCGCGGCTAGCGGGGATGGGCCGGGTCAGCACGGGACGTTTTTTTGGCTGGATGGCTAGCGGGCTGACGGGACCGAGAGACTATGGTCCCATGCGCAATGTTTTTTTGTGTAAATCATTATTTGTTTTTTTTGAAGCGCGGCTTTTTTGTTTTCTTTTTTGTTTTGTAATTTATGTTTTTTTGTGGTTCTTCGTGTATTTTTGTTGGGCCTTTTTTTCTTTTTTTTGAACCATGGATGCGATTGAGTTTTTTCTCGATATTTTTTTGAATGAGTTTCAATCCATTAGTGCAAGTGAGTATTTTCTTGATATATGGGAGCGAGTTTCAAAAATGGCGTGCAACTGAATATCTTAGCGAGTTTCAACCATCCCTGCAACCAACGCTTTTTTGTCGTGATATGGGGCAGCTAGTTTGCAACTAAGCTCGAAATTTGAGCGTTTTTTGTTAGTGCAACCCTAGCTGCTACTATGCTTTTTGCTAGTTTCAACCGTGCTTGTAATTGAAGGTTTCTTGATATTCTGGTCAGTTTTCATCTGCACTTGAGACTGATTGTTTTTTCTCGATATAGGTGGGGGCCAGTTGCAGCTGAGATTGCAACTGAGATTTTTATTTTTATTTTTTGTGTTTTTTGCTTTATTTATTTATTTTATCCTATTATTAATTCTTCTTTGTTTTTTAGGATGCCCATTTTTTCAATTGCGATTGCAACTGAGCCCAGTTTCAAACATGCTTGCAACAAGTCCTTAGTTTCAAATAGTCCCAAATTTCAACTGCGCTTGCAACTGACTATTTTTTCTCGATATAGGTGGGGCCAGCTGCAGCTGAGATTTTGCAATTGAGATTTTTTTTTGTTTTTTCCTTTATTTATTTTATTTTTATTATTAATTCTTTTTTGTTATTTTTGGATGACCAGTTTCATCTGCGTTTGCAACTGAGCCCAGTTTCAAATACGCTTGCAACTAGTCCTCAGTTTCAAATGCGCTCGCAACTGGCTTTTTTCTCTCGATATATTTTTTCGGATTTGCTATGTCTCAGTCGACTGAGACGAATGTTACGTCTCAGTCACGTCCGCGGCCATTGGATTGGGATTGCTTGGCGATTCGTGCTGGGTGTGCTTTCGGCCTGTTTTTGGAAGCCCAGTTTCAACCGCAATTGCAACTGAGCCCAGCTTCGACCGCGCTTGCAACTGGATGTTTTTTCTCGAGATGGGTGGGGCCAGCTGCAACTGAGCTTGCAACTTAGATTTTTTTCTTTATTTTGTTTTTTTCCTTTATTATTTTTAGTTATTATTGTTTTTTGTTTTTTGAAAGCCCAATTTCAACCGCGATTGCAACTGAGCCTAGTTTCAACCGCGCTTGCAACTGAGATTCTATTACTATTTTTTCCTTTTATTATTTTTAATTATTATTTGTTCTTTGTTTTTTGGAAGCCCAGTTTCAACTGCGATTGCAACTGAGCCCAGTTTCAACTGCGATTGCAACTAGGTGGGGCAGTTTCAACTGCGCTTACAACCGAGTGTTTTTTCTCGAGATAGGCGGGGCCAGCTGCAACTGAGCTTGTAACTGAGATTTTTTTTCTTTATTTTGTTTTTTCCTTTATTATTTTAGTTATTATTGGTTTTTATTTTTTGGAAGCCCAGTTTTCAACCGCAATTGCAATTGAGTCTAGCTTCAACCGCGCTTGCAACTGGGTGTTTTTCTCGAGATAGGCGGGGCCAGCTGTAACTGAGCTTACAACTGAGATTTTTTTCTTTATTTTGTTTTTTCCTTTATTGTTTCTAGTTAAGAGACCAGTTTCAACCGCGCTTGCAACTGAGATTTTATTACTATTTTTTCCTTTTATTATTTTTAATTATTATTTGTTCTTTGTTTTTTGGAAGTCCAGTTCACACTGTGATTGCACCTGAGCCCAGTTTCAACTGCGATTGCAACTAGGTGGGGCCGTTTTCAACTGCGCTTGCAACTGAGTGTTTTTTCTCGAGATAGGTGGGGCCAGCTGCAACTGAGATTTTTTTCTTCATTTTCTTTTTTGCTTCATTATTTTTAATTATTATCTTGTTATTTTATCTTTATTAATTTTATTTATTATTTATTTGTTTTTTATGGAAGCTAGTCGCAACTGTGCTTGCAATTGAGTTTTTTTTTTTGAGAGAGGCCAGTTGCAACTGCATTCGCAGCTGAGTTTTTTTTTTCCTGAGAGAGTCCAGTCGCAACTGAGTTTTTTATTGTTATTTTATCCTTATTAATTTCATGTATTATTTATTTTGTTTTTTGGGAGCTAGTCGCAACTATGCTCGCAACTGGGTTTTTTTCCTAACACTGGACAGTTTCAACCACACTCGCAACTGAGTTTTTTTGTTCCGACATAGGCCAGTTTCAACTGCATTCGCAATTGAGTTTTTTTCTGAGAGAGTCCAGTTGCAACTGCACTTGGAACTGAGTTTTTTATTGTTATTTTATCCTTATTAATTTCATGTATTATTTATTTTGTTTTTTGGGAGCTAGCCGCAACTGTGCTCGCAACTGGGTTTTTTTCCTAACACTGGACAGTTTCAACCACACTCGCAACTGAGTTTTTTTTGTTCCGACATTGGCCAGTTTCAACTGCATTCGCAATTGAGTTTTTTTCTGAGAGAGTCCAGTTGCAACTGCACTTGGAACTGAGTTTTTTATTATTATTTTATTTTATCTGTATTAATTTTATGTATTATTTATTTTGTTTTTTGGGAACTAGTCGCAACTGTGCTCGCAACTGAGTTTTTTTCCTAAGACTGGACAGTTTCAACCGCAGTTGCAACTGAGTTTTTTTTTCCGACATAGGCCAGTTTCAACTGCATTCGCAATTGAGTTTTTTTTTCTGAGAGAGTCCTGTTGCAACTGCACTTGCAATTGAGTTTATTATTATTATTTTGTTATTTTATCCTTATTAATTTTATGTATTATTTATTTTGTTTTTTGGGAGCTAGTCGCAACTGTGCTCACAACTGGGTTTTTTCTGAAGACTGGACAGTTTCAACCGCACTCGCAACTGAGTTTATTTTCCGACATAGGCCAGTTTCAACTGCATTTCGCAATTGAGTTTTAAAACATTCATATTTTGAAAATCACATTCATATCCGTATTCATATTTTTTAATGTTCATTTATGTTTAAATGTGAATTTTTTCAAATTTGAAAATTGTTTAAATATGAGCAAGAAATTGTTAAAATTATTCACATGTGAAATTTGTTCACATGTGAAAACGCTCATTTTTTTTGTAAATCGGTCAGATTGAAAATTTATTCAGATTTGAAATTTGGTTACATTTTAAAAACGTTCATATTTTGAAATTATTCAGATTTGATTCATGTTCGTTCGGATTCTGAATGTACCACGAACTGGTTGACAGCTCAGTGGTTGACCCTGTTTGGTCCACCTTGTAGAGCCAGGTTCGAAACCCAGGCGAAGCAATTCTGTTGATATATTCTTTTGATTTTTCCGGCGCGGCAGTTGGGCCGGCCCAACTTCAGGAAAAAAAATCGAGCTGAATACAAGACGAGCCCAAACAAACGAGCTCAAAACAAGACAGAACGGCCCAGCAAGGAAGGGAGCACCGAAGCGGGCTGAATTTGTCCAACAGATAAAATGGTGACGGTCACCTGGCTGAGACGAAAGTTACGTCTCAGTCAGCTGATACGTAGACACACCCTATGAATTAATGGTGTTCATCCTAAATGGAACATTTCTTAACAGTGAATGATTCACCTTTTTGTATATGATTCCAGACAACAAAGTTTGGTTTTACATGCTCGTTCCGGAATCGAATATGTGTTCCAGATTACAGTGGATTTTGTCAACCTTCTTTTCTCCCTGATGCCACGATGCGGCGTGGATGCAAAGTTTGGTTCCAGATTACAAAGTTTGGTTTTAATCACGTTCGGCGTGGATGCCACGATGCCCTGATGCTCGTCATCCTCTGGGAAGCCAACAGCGGGGGTGACGACCGCATGAGCCGCGACGGGGCCGAGCTGATCTTGGGATGGCACGACGGCCGCAGGAGGCTAGGAGCAGCGACGTGCTCGGCCTGCTGCCTCTCAAGAAGAGCAGGCTACTCCTAACACTCGAAGAATTGTAAATGCCTGCCTGCATGGAAAATTAATTCATCACACCGGATCGACGGATCACACCAGATCGACGGGCTTGAATGAAATTAGGAGAGATGGCAAGGGGATACACGGAATAGGTGGCACCTGTAGAAGCGATTCCCCGGCTTAGTTTGGTTTCAGATTACGAAAGTGAGGCTGTGGACAAAGATGGGGATGAGATCTGTGTGCGCTTTCGGAACGGGTGCGGAGGTTGAAGACGAGTTGGGGAACGGCCCATTCCGTTCTCTTCCATCTGTCCAGGGAGGTCAGAACAATTAATGACT
This sequence comes from Poa pratensis, assembly GCA_947311845.1. NCBI lineage: Eukaryota > Viridiplantae > Streptophyta > Magnoliopsida > Poales > Poaceae > Poa > Poa pratensis. The sequence continues at coordinate 34,508,745 of CAMZMU010000071.1, read as the reverse complement.
GCATGCCCGTGGGCCACTGGCCTGGTTTTACTACGGTAAAAGTTGGCTAGAGGGAACCGTGGGAACATATCCCAATGTAAACGTAGGAACGTGATTTCGGGTGCATCTGAGCTCGGGCTCCAAAATAGATTTCCGATCCTTATTGGTCTACTTTGAATGATATACCATCTTGCTAGCAAATAGCACACTAGCTCCCCTAAAAAAATAAACCGCCTTGTCCAATAAAAACAGTAAAAACATACGAAGCCTCCTTTGATTCAAAGGAATACCATAAGAATTTTGAAAGATTTCAATTCTTACAAATTTTTTCTATGTGTGTCATTTGATTTGTAGGATTGAATCCTTAGAAATTTTTCCCATAGGATTGCATGGCACCATAGTTTGAAGGAAATTTCCATCCACTTAAAACCTCATGTTACAATTTCTTTGCTGATCCTGCGATTCAAACACTCCTTGATGAAAATTTCTGTAAGATTTAAATCTTGTAGGATTCAACGGAACATGACAGTCTAATTATATGCTTTTTCTATTCCTACGTTTTGAGAATCCTACGAATCAAAGAGGCTCTGAATCTTGGAGATGAGCGTTTGAGGCAAAGGTCTTGCCACTATAGTCATCCGCAACATATGTATGCAGCTCTCTACTCAAGTCCATAGACGGCAGAATGTATCCGTGGTTACCCAGGTTGACAATGTGATGAAGATGGAAGAAGCGGCAAAAATAAGACGGGAGACGTTCTGGAGAAAAGGATCGCAAATAAAGCAAGAAAACTGGCGGTTGGAGTTACATGAGTAGATAGGATCTGGTCTTTGTAATTTCCTTCTTGTTTTTCTTGCTCTCTTAATTTCCTTTCCCTAGTCTGTCTCGTCGAGACTCTGTTTACGCTGTTACTGGTGGTTGCTGTGGTTTTCCTGGTGGTTGACGCGTTGTGGATGTAAAACTCTGTGGCTGTGGTTTCATTAATGAAATCGGGGCGGAGCCCTCTTATCTAAAAAGTCCGTAGACGGATCAAGCTTTCATGGCAGAGCGCCGGAGCGAACTTCATACCTCGTAGTTGTTCTCCTAGGTAGTAAATGGTCTGCAACGCCCTTGTCTTAGGGTCGTAGTACCCTAACGCCCTTCCCATGCTGAGAAGTATCCTGACGTCTATGGGATCAACAGCCAAGAGCGTAGTCTCATTTGAAGAGTACATCTATTGATACTCTCGGAGCTCGATGCGGTACAAAATTGACCACAAACCACCCTTCAACGTCCAAACATCGATGGCATTTGCTCTCCTGTCCGAGCTCAAGATGCAGATGTTACCTTGTAACTCGACGATAGACGTGTTCTGGTCGCTGTTGCATGGAGGCCCTGGCAATACCTCGAATTCTCGTGTGCCAACATCGAGCGCCACTAGTTCACACCTTGCTGCCGATGACTTCGCTCCAAGTTTAGGATCTACCATCCAGTAGATTTTTCCATCGGCATAGGAGGGCTGCATGTCAGCCACTGGCCTTGGTGGAGGGCTGATAGAAAGCCACGATGTGCTATCTGTGTGTTTGACGTAACACTCCAGTTGGTAATCTCGAGAACTCTTGTCATAGCAGACAAGACGTACTAGTACGTGCTTGTTCGTCCGTAAATCATACCCCAATCCTATCCTGCCAGCGGAAAGGGAAGAATTGCCTTTTTCATAGCCCTTAACTCCTTCGTCTGGAAATAGTATATACCTGGAATACTCCCTGCTAAGGTTGCAAAGGTAGTCGATGCAGCAAGAGCCCTCCATGTAGCTGGCGAGTACAAGGCCGTGGCAAGGCTTACTGCTTACAACACACTATCCTAGAACTCCTGTTGGGATGCAAGAACGGCATCATCTCGTGTTGCTCCCTTTCGCAAGATTCCAGAGGGTAGAACACGTTCAAGAATGGATGAACAAGCCTGATCTGGAGGCTCTTGCCTAAGTTTGCGTGGACTGCGTGCATCTGTGTGAATCGATCGGTCTTGATCACCGCCTGCCATTCTTTGAACACGCACATCGAAACCACCACGGACTGCGCCGGCATCCACTTGAGGACATCTGACCATGCCTTTCTCATCTGCTGGAGAAAATGATCTGCTTGCTCGTGCGGGCCTACAGGCACGAGGCTCTCCTCCAGCAAGCCAATGGTACCGGAGGGAATTGTGGGGCCACCAGCCGTGGTTTCCGCCGGCGAGACCAGCATCTCCGGAACGCCGCCACTGTTGTTTTTGGTGTGTCGAATATTATGTACGAGTAGGGTTACATGGACTTGGTGTTGTAGTAGATGTGGATAGGGTACGTGTAGTGTTCTAGTTAAACACGTTGTATCCTAGGGCCTCCCATATAATGAGGAGGCACCACATGTTGTAATCCATGATGACGACGACTAGATAGCAATTGGCACGCAGGGGGAGCCGGCGACTTGTGCCGGCACCTAGGACGGCCGGTGTTGCGGTATATTGGGGAGGAGCGCCCGTAGTCATGCCCCGCAGATGTAGGCGAGTTCGCCGAACTGCGTTACCAAACATCGTGCCTCGGTGTCGTCTTTGATCTTGCATGGCGCCATTATCGTAACAGCCACCTTGAAGGTCAAACGCCAACACACCTTCTTCCGTGGCGAAGATGATCTTATTTCTGTTGCCCGTGCGGTAAATTTGGAGCGGAGAGACCCAGTGTAACCGTACAAATCAAGTTCGGACTTAGTAGTCTGTGGCAGCAGGACACGATAGAGCTTCTCCCATTGCCCCCCTGCCTCGTGGCACGTCAGCCGCCAGATGCAGTATGGGTCGACGTCGCTACGAGGCCGACGATCATTAAAAACGCATAGGCACAAGCATCCGTCGAGTACCGTCAGCTTGATTCGACCATCGCCGTCCTGTTCCGCCGGGGGCACTGTCAGCGAACCAAAGGTCTCGCCACCGACGTCGAAGGTGACGATGTTGCTAGTGCCACATTGTTGAATATGTTGGAGAAAGTGTAGGTATCCATCGCAGAACATGGCGGCGGGTGATCGCACGGCGGCGCACGAGGGAGGCTTTTGAGCGACCGCTCTCCAGTGCGCCGACACGTCGAGCGTGAAGACCTCGCAGCATGGCGTGGAGTGGTAGGAGAAGAAGAGCCGCACCACCTTGTGCTGGTGGCTGGGCTGTAGGCTGTAGCCGAGGCCGTAGGACACGCCGCTGCGCCAGTCACTGTATTCGCTGTCTGGGAGAAGCTGGAGCTCGCCGGTGCTCGGGTTGCAGACGTAGAGGTCGTTGTGGGGGTATCGGATTTCCAAGACGAGGCCAGGGCCAGGTGAGGATCTGGGCTAGCCGGTGTCAGAAGAAGAGTTTGGGCACAAGCTTATGATTATTGGCCTGGCGGAGGTGGAGGTCAACGAAGGGAGCGGACGTGAGCGTGGCAGCCCAGGAGCACGACAAGCAACGGAAGCGGCGGACCGATTTGGCCGGCAGCCGGGAGAAGATCTCCACGAGGATATCTTCGGGTACCGTCGTCATCGACCCAAGTGTCGTGGAGGTGACATGGCTGTTCTTGCTCCGCTTGATCCTCGTTCTCGTCGCCGGAGTCTGCGGCATGGCGTCCCTGGAGCGTTTCATGTCGCTGGTGTCTCTCGTGTTGTTTGCTATCATTCACGGGACCCTGTCATGCGTTCATATAGGCTGGTGGCCTGTATAAACCGAGTCGATCTCGGGAACCGACCTTTTTTTAGGGGCTCCAGGAACGCAATATCGCCGGGAGCTCGTGTAGGACGCCTACGGTGCGTCGGCCCAATTAAGGCATGTATAATGGAAAAGTGCTTAGAGATGTTTAAGAAAATAAACCGGCTTTTGTCTAATTATTGGTGCTTAGTCATACCAGAAAGATGCTTAACTAGGCAACTCCCCTATAGAACTAAGCACCAATGCTTAACAAAAAGTCTGATTTATTTTTGTAAGCACCTCTCTAAGCAATCCCATTGTACATGGCCTTACAATTTCCGTTTGCTCAACATCCAACAAGTCGCTCACCCAGCTCTGGCTTGTTTTTCTAAAACAATTATGTTTTCCTCTTAATTTTAAATTTTCGTTGTAATAACAAAATGTCCACTAATTTAAAATAATGTCAAATATTTCACGAACTAAAAAATAGTTAAGGAATAAAAAATGTTCACAAATTCAAAAAAATATTAGCAAAACTAATAGGGATGAATTTAAAAAATAATTAATTTGAAAATTGTTCAAGAATTTAAAATTTTAAAAATATTAAAAAAATGTATGTGCATATAAAAAATATTCATGGATTTGAAAGATGTTCATGTTTTTTTTAAAAAAATCCGTAGATTTGAAAAAATGTTCATTAATTTATAAAATGTCCGCGTGTTTGATAGCTGTTCATAAATTGAAAACTGCCCATGAATTTTAAAAAAAGGAAAAGAATGGGTAAAGGTAAAAAGGAAAAAAAAGAACACCTATAGGACACAAATTCGAAGAGTTGGCTTCGCCACTGGTCATGTGGGTTAGGGGCGTCGTGTACCCTCACAAAAGAGTGTTGCGGTGGGTCTGGGAAGGTGCCATCGGAGTCACGGTCCTCTATAGGACCCGCATCGGGTGAGGGACCACCCGGAGCTGTCCTTGCTTGGCTCGCCTTTTTGGCGCCGCATGTTGGGCGAGGTGGCGTGCCTCCTCTAGGTGGAGGTCTCCTACATGGAGCAGTGCGCTCCTATTTGGGCGTCTGGATGCCTCCGTCCTACACGTAATCTCCAATGAATCATTCTCTGACGCCACATACAGTGGCATGGCATGTGTCAACGTACCAGCCGCTTAGTTGGGCGCAGGCTACATCGACCTAAAGTAACTTAGGTCCCATCGTAGTTTGTACCCGGGCATGTAGTACCATATCAGCCTATCCACACAACAGCGACAGCCATCTGCAACCCGACCTTATCCCCTCCTCGTCTACAGGAAGAGAAGGCGATTTTTGGAGTCCTCCGTCGATCCACCGCGTCCGCGCCGCTGAGGCGTGGGATTCCCCTCCTTCGCCGGCCGCTTCGGCGGCGGGAGGGTGGGGGATCCCCGCCTCCGGCCTGTACATACGGTAGGGTAGGGTGGAGCTTCTGCCGGCGGCGTCCAGGAGGAGTTGGTGCTGCTGGTGGGTGGTTTGGTGTCGGCGTGTTCTTCTCCGGCGGTGGAGCTCCTCGGGGCTCGTCGCCGACGCGCTCGACTTGTAGGCGTTCGAGGCCCGGCGTGGTGCTCGATCTTGCCTGTCTTCCGTCGGATCCGCGTAGGCGGCGGATCCGGTGGTGGAATCGCAGATCCAGGCGACGTTGGCGGATCCAGCCGGCGTCGGTGACGAAGATGGCTTCGGCAAGGAGGTGTTGCTGGAGGAGGAGGGTGCTCGCCGTGTTCTTTTACCGGCACAAGTTCCGCCGCTGTGCGGCGGACGGGCTATGCGGCGACTTTCTTCGAAGGAGGTGCCCTCAGGCGGTGGCTAGAAGGAGGTTGGTCGTCTTCGTCCTTGACGCCGGTGGAGTTGCTGATGGTTGCTGCAGTTCTGCTTCCTCTACGTAGTTTTCCTGCTATGTACTTTGTATGTGGTTATCGGTTGAATATACGTAGAAAAATCAAAAAAAAAAGCCTATCTATAAGGCCAAGACACGCTCCTAAATAAACCCACGGGTTGATCATTCCATGCAGCTACACACTCAGATACCACTACTCGTTCTCTCCCCCGAATCTGTATGCATGCTTGTGTGATTGACTCTGTTAGCCCATCTGATCATGATCATAAGTCTTACCTACGTACAAATTTACTAGGTACGAAACACTGACACCTTGGCAAGACGAACTCCGAAGCGGTCCAATCCAAAACATAATCACTTCGTGCGTTTGGGAAGGCTCCCACCGTTTGACCTTTTTCCCTATCACGGTGAGTACATGGGTTATGTAACATGTTTAGGATTTGCGAGTTTCTTTAGTTTTGTTAGCATGACTTAAGGGGTTGGCTTCGACAAACATCCTATTTTCTATGTATGCCTGACAAACCTTTTTTCGTATATTTTTCAGGATTTCTTAATTAGTTTTTCAAAAAAAAATATGAAAACAAATGTGGCACAACTCAATTTCCTCCGTTTCCCCTCCATTTTCATCGCTAATTCGTCCCGTGTTCTTTACAGAGAAAAACGAGAATTCAGAAGTTTGTTGAAAATAGTTTTGCATTTTATTTGGAAAGTGCTAGGCATCCTCCCTACAGCCGCCTTCAGAGTCGTCAGATTCACTTAGGATGTGTTTTGTTTTTTCCATTCCACCTCATTTCAGTGTAATGGAACCGTGACGTTCTTATGTTTGGTGGAGGCAAAAATATGGAATGGAACACCAACAAATTAAGCTAAACAATTAATTAATTAGTTAATTATTTAGAGTCTAAACTTGATTTTATTACTCTAAACTTAATTAAGCAAATTAAGCAAAAAAAACTTCTTCCCCTAAAAAAAAAGAAAAAGCAAAAGAAAAATCCTTGCTCCGGCCGGTCACCACCGCGCCTTACTCCGCTCCGGCGGCCGCCGAGCCTTGCTCCACCCCGGATGCCGAGCCTTGCTCCACCTCCGCAGACCGCCTCCCCGCCCGCGTTGACCACGGCCATGCCCGCGCCACCGACGCCGCCTCCGGATTCGTCAACGCCGACGGATCAGGAGGACGACGGATCAGGCACTTGAGCGTCGTCGCGACGGTGCCGAGCGAGCTGGACCCATTCGGGCCGGAGGCCGACGCGGACCTGTCGGAGCCGGGCCGAGGCGCCGGCGTCGGCGCGGCGGGTGCTGCTGCGTGTGCATGGTGTGGGCCGACGTGCGTGGCCGAGCGTGCTGGCCGCCGCCGCGCCTGGTGTCTAGCCGCCGTGCTGGCCGCGACGCCGCCGTGCCTGGCCGCCGCCACACCATCCGTCCGTCGCGCTGGCCGCCGGCGCGCCTCCTTGCCGTGGTCGCCTGCTGGCCGCCGCCATGCGGTCGCATCTGAGAGGTGAGGACGTGAGGGAGAGATTAGGATAGCTTTTTTTTTTGCCCTTGCTAATCAGGCCCCGTTCCACCTCATTCGACCAAATTGGTGGAATCTGTGTATTCCGGATCTAAGGGTATATTCCCTTTGGAGGAACCACTCAATTTCATTCCACTCCAAAAACAAACACAAGAATCGGTCACAGGGGTGGAACGGTTCCATTCCATTCCACATCATCCAAAAACAAAACACATCCTTAAGTGAAACAATCTCGCGCGTCCGATCTATGTAGCAAAAACGTTTCACGTGTAGCACTTTGTATCTGTGTATGCAACATCGCATATAGCAAAGAAATTTCACAAATGCTACGTCCAATCTATGTAGCAAAAAAGTCAAACACAATTTTTTTTTTGTCGCATGTAGCACTGTATGTAGCAAAAAAATATCAGATTCGTAAAGCTTGGCGACGTGTAGCAAAACGAATGTAACACTTTAAACATAGTCATGTAGCAAAAACCAACAACATATCCAACATATCCCAAATTGGTTTTAGCAAATCGATGAATACAACGTCACTTTTGCAGAAATCATGTAGCACTTTGCTCATGCTTATACAATAAAAACGAGTCACACATGTAGCAAAACTGCACATCTCATGCAACATCAACAAACCCCAAAACTGACCTCTCTATCCGATTCGAGCTCTCCGGCTCTCCGCCCATGGAATCCGCCACTCCAGAGGTATGTAGAAGTTAGATCGAGCGAATCCTTGTCTAATCCAGCCGCGGGCACGTAGATAGCTCGCGATTTGAAGCTCCCTCCATGGCATCCATGGCGTGGGCGCCGAACCGGTCAGCCTCCTGAGGAAAAACGGCAGTGGCCGGCGCTGACAGCGCCCGGAGGGGGAGGCAGACCTAAGGAGCTCGCCGAGCATGGTTCCATGGTGAGCTTGCTCTTCTTAGGTTGACGGCGCGTCAGGAGTCGCCGTCCATGGCGTCGTCGCCGGCCGGGGGCAGTGGGCGCTGCCTGGAGGAGCAGCAGCCGTCGCTGGCCAAGGGCTGTTAGCGGCGGCACACGATGCGGAGGAGCATCATCCGTTTGCGGGCCAGCGGCAGCGGGGAGTCGTGCATATTGAAGGCCTGCAGGCTGCAGGGGACGGGGTCGCGCGACGTGCGCGTCTTCTGACCCGACTGTAGCTACAGCCGGGTGTCAGTTAGCATTTTCCATTTTATTTGGCTTTGGAAAGCGACCGTCCGCGTGCCGCGCTGCACGCACTGCATCGAGAGGCCGGCTGCACTCCGCGCCCAATCCTGAAAAATCCCCTCCGCTCCTCCACCCCAAAATCTTGCACACTCTCCCCGCACGTCAGTCCAGCCTCGTCTCGTCTCGTCTGCTCGGGACCAGGAGAGATGACGCCGCTCCACGCTGCCCCGCCGCCGCTCTCGGCGTCGGCGGCGGTCTCCTCATCCGCGCCGCCTCTCCTCCTCGCCAAACCTTACCATTCCAAGACCGCGGCTTCTTGCTCGCTCACCGTGACCGCCGCCACTCCATCAAGAAAAGGTTCGGCCCGCTCCCGCCCAAAATGAATAAATATATTTTTCTTCACATGATACGATTGCACAGCAGTGTGTTCTGCGGAATCCGTCGGCTGTGTTTGCTCGCTCTGGTTTCTTTAGTGCCGTGTTGCCACTTTCCACTGTTGGTTTTTTAATCGTTTCTTGTTCCGTCTCGTCCCGTTCCTGCGCAACATCCGGGAAGAGGATAAGAACGGCGGTGGAGGCGATTATTTTGTGCCCTTTTCTCTCTTTTGGTCAATACGGAGTTAGTCTTTTGCGGATCGATTTCGTTCGCCATTTGCTAGTTCGATCATTCAGGTTCTTGAAACTGTATGGATGGTAATATTTCTTCACAGCGGAAGGCGGTTGCTCGTCAACTGCTTACCAAATGGACAATATATCTCCTGCCATTTCAGCTGACACAATCAATTTCTTGTTTCTTGATGCCAGCTTTCCTCGCATGCCCGGATCACAGCCCGGCGGCCGCGCCGCCGCGCGCCGGGCGGTCGCTGACGCCGCCGCGCTCCGCCCCCGCGTCGTCCCCAGCGCTCGTCTCGGCCGTGCAGGACCTGTACGAGTTCATGTGCAGCGGCCCGCTGGTGGACAGGATCGGCTACACCCGGGAGAAGATTGGCGAGACAATCGACCGGTGGCTCTGGTGCGGGTCGCAGGTGAGCCGGCTGTTCCGCCTCAACGAGCTCCGGCTGTCCGACGCCGAGAAGGCGAGGATATACCACTTCTACATACCCGTCTTCCTCTGGTGCGAGGACCAGGTCGCCGAGCACAGGTCCAAGTACAAAGAGGGGGACGAGATCCCACCATTAGTGGTATGCATTTGATCAATTCCGGTTCTTTTTAATTTTTATCTTTTTTTTTTCGAAACGTCGGCAGGAGCGCTGCCCAATCATATAGAAGGAGAAAAAAAGTAACAATTTACAGAATAGTTTCACAGCAGCCAGATCAGCCAAGATCATCATCTACCACCCTGACAAAAGCTAAAGCCCTAGCCGCCGAGGCACTTCTAATCAGTAAATTAGTTCGTACTGTATAACTTCGTCCTCAAGTGCCGAGAGCATCCAAAAGATCTCATGGCATGTTCCTGCTAGCTGGACAGAGAACAGATTCTAATGCATTATGCCGGATGCTTCTGCATTTGCCTTTAGCAAATTAAATATTACCGAAAGCATATGCTGTCCAATGTTCAACATGACCATGAAACCGCATTTTGTGTGGTTGATGAATCAAGATTACCACAAATTGAGATAACTTGACCAAAATGACACCTGAATATATATCAAGCTGCATGAATGAACAGCTTTAGGCACTTCAGTTCATTCAAATTGCGTAAATGGATCACCTTAGCAAAACTAATATCATCAGAAGCATATGCTGTCCAATATTCATGACCATGAAAAACGATTCTTCTGTGGTCCATAAATCAAGAGTACCACAAATTTATATAACTTGACCAAAATGAGATGATTTATGAGGTTACATGAATGAATAGCTTCAGTTCATGAATGGATCATATTTTTTTATTGTAGATTGGGGTCAGCGCTCCCCAAGGCAGTGGGAAGACAACTCTTGTTTTCGCACTTGATTATCTATTTCGAGTTTCTGGTAGGTGAGTCGTTCTCATCATGTTGATTACCTTGTGTTTTGTTTTTCTTTATGAATGAAATTTGACAGCCCAACTATTGCGTGCCTCAGGAATTCTGCCACATTGTCTATCGATGACTTCTATTTGACCGCAGCAGAACAGGCATGAATATTCAAATACGGATAGATTAAATTCTGCATTTTTTTAACTGAATATCAGTTAAATGATCGACAAAAACATTTTATTTGTAGGGTAAATTGAGGGAAACACATGCTGGAAATGCTCTTCTAGAGGTACAAGAATACCCCAGTGGCCCAGTCTACTACACTGTGTTTTAGACTTTTAGTAAGTGCTGTTCAACATGAACTGAGAGTACCTTACTAAAACTTTACAGTTTCGTGGAAATGCCGGAAGCCACGATCTACCATTCTCAGTTGAAACACTTGAGTCACTGACCAAACTAACAAAGGAAGGTACCGGCCAAAACTATATCTTCTTTGAATCCTTTGTGTTTCTATTCCGTGGCCATTTGCGCCTAGGTCTATCATTCTTTCGCTTTTTTGGATATTTATTCAGGAGCTGCATACTAGATTTTATTTTGACGAAATGTGGCATAGATTCATCGATGAAAAATATATTGTTACTGAAATTACAGTTATTTCCTACTAAATTTAGGTATGAAGATGAAGGTTCCGCGGTATGACAAGGTAAAGGGTTGCAGTTATCTTCCTGTACCTGATGTTTTTATTTGAGTAGCTGCATGATACACCTCAGATGTCCATGTAGTCTGCTTTTGGTGGAAGAGGTGACCGGGCTGATCCTTCAACATGGCCAGAGGTTGAAGGGCCCACAGAGGTAATCTCATGTTTAACTGAAAAACACTTTGAGTTGAGATATATATATGGTCCTCAATTTTTTTTTGACTTTATGGTCCTCAACTTTTGTTTGTTGCTTCATGCTGTAGGTTGTTCTCTTTGAAGGATGGATGCTTGGATTTAAACCTCTTCCAAATGAAGTTGTAACAGAAGTGGATCCTCAGGTGAGTTTGTTGGACTATTACATTATTTTATTTGTTTTCTTTTACTTTAATATGACTTGAACTTTTTTTCTTCTTCAGCTTGAGGTGGTTAATAAGAACCTCGGTGCATACTATGACGCATGGGACAGATTCATCGAATCATGGATTGTCATAAAAATTAAGGAACCTAACTGTGTATTTCAGTGGAGACTTCAGGTTATTATTAGATTTATCCGACTAGTGGCCTCACAGTATGCACAAGAAACCATCAATTGGAATTTATGATGCTGCTATTTTATCTGCAGGCAGAGGTAGCTATGAGAGCTGATGGTAAAGCAGGAATGTCTGATGAGGAGGTGTGTTTCTCATATAGTTAATTCGTTCATTCTAACGACCTTCCTTCCAAGTTGGATCATTTGTTAGCGCCCTACTAATTTTCAAGGAAAGTAGAGTGCTTTAGCTTTGTGATCCTAAATTGCCCTAACAAAGCTTGTCACCAAATAGGAAGAGCTCTTTGTGAGTTCTCAGCTGTGAATTGTGACCAAACTGGAAAGTGTGTCTTTAAAATCGGGACGGTCACCTGTAGGCATGTAGGCGGACGTCTGTTCTGATTAATTTATTTGTCCGTCACGTTCCATATTTAACAGATTCGCTTAACAATTCGCTTAGATGATCGCTGATCATCAACTAGCAGCAGTGTCTGGCGGACGTCCGCCCTGTCCGTCGGACCGTCCGTCGACATGCCTAGTCACCTGCAAAAAAAGAAAAAGAATCAAGACTGTCAAAAGTCAGTCTTCCGAATAAAAAGGACTCCATCTAAACAAATAAGAATAAAAAAACAGTTTAGCAAATAAATACAAGGATGCAAATTCAAACGTACTTACCAGACAATACCATAACTCTGCACCATAGTTGGGCAATAACTTAACTGCTATTAAATCGGATTGACTTATGCACTTTCTTCAGTAAACTGGCAATTTCGTCGAAGTTCATCCCTGAATCATGTGTTCATTTATCCCTTGATTAACTTGAGATGCCTTAACTTGACTGTTCTTTCCATTGCTGTTGACCGTGGTGAAATCTGGCAATTGTTGCAGGTCATGGATTTTGTATCACGCTACCTACCAGCATACCATGCGTATTTGCCCACACTATATAAAGAGGGGCCAAATGGTGCGAAGAAAGACCATCTGCTGGTCATTGACATAGACGAAGAGAGGACTCCTATCTCTGGTAGTTGAGTCCTAAATGTACATTCTGAAATGGATATCTTGACTCAGTGGTTGAGCTTGGCATTTCTGATCTCTCCTAGACCACATATGCCAAGCACACATCACCGACCTATAAGAGACCACATATGCCAAGCAAGCATTACCGACCTCTTGTTTCTTATCGCTTAAATAAATCATAAATGTGTAAATTTGATGTATATGAAATTTTGCTATATATTTAAAGAGATGTATTCCCATTTTCCTTTGTCACCAGCTCTACTTTATTTTGTCGAATTCACATTTTGCAAAAATTTCTATATGTGTTTTGCGTGCATCATTGAAGGTCCCTTTTACGCATCTCACAATATATGCATTCGGTGATGTAGTTTGAACCTTGAGAGCCGGCTGACAAATGGGAACCCGATTATGTTGATAAAATTCACACGATGTCAACATTTAGGTCTATTTTTGTTTTTGCCACTCTTAATACATGGTCGTAAAAGTGCGTTCGTTCTTTTGAGTTATTACCAACTTCAGATTATCATTGTCAGCCTCTTTTCAAGTGACCCTGTATGTGAGTGGGGCACCTTCAGATGTTTGTATTCCAAACTTTCTGTTTTTTTTTGCGGGTAAAACCTAGAGTTTTATTCAGCTGAAATAAAGTTACAATCGGCCATTACAAGATCTGAAATAAAATTTGGCTCTTGATGCACCCAGCACAAAGAGGGTTTCTTTTCCTGTAAGTAGCTTCGGAAATTGGAAAACAAAGATAGTGCTTAGTTTCAGATTCTAAAGGAAGAATACCTTTAGAAACAGATTATCTCTCGATGTTTTGTCAGAGCTAATGGATGTTGGGATATAGTAAACCAGATTCTGGGAGGACCCATGGTGTGGTCAAGAGCTTTTGTTTTTTAGGCTTGCCAGACTTTATAACCCCAGTTTCAGAAAGAACATTACTGTGGCCAAAGTTATTTAGTCTACAGGGCAATGCCTACAGTTGGGCTTGTGGGGAGATCTAGCTCTGACAACAATCTGCATCAACACTCAACTCAGTGCTGAAACTGACAGATTATATTGGACACCAAATAACAAAGATTTACTGTTAGTAACCACGCATGATTCCCTGCAAATTAGGATGCACAAGAGTATTATTTACCATATTTGTGAAGCTTTTTTTTTTAGATTCCCATTTTGTTAAGCTAGGTGTCTAGCTGGGACACTTAAAAGTCTGTTCTATGTTTGAGGATTAAGTATCCTAATCCAAATGTAGATTCCACTAACAACCTCCGTCGTAGTCTAGGTGGTTAGGATACTCGGCTCTCACCCGAGAGACCCGGGTTCAAGTCCCGGCGACGGAATATTTTTAGTTCTTCTACTCAACTCCTTTAGGCCTTGTTTACTTCAAAGGTATTTTAGGGGATGAGAAGAGTGGGGATTGAAGGTTCTCTACAATACATTACCATGGACTAAAAAATTTGTTTTAGGCAAAATTGAGATGGTTGGTAGGGGATATTTAGGGATTATCCCCTAAAATATACTAGAAGTAAACAGACTAGTGGGGATTTTCCGGGAAAAATCCCCTCCCATCACCTAAAATACACTGGAAGTAAACATGGCCTTAATCCCGCTGGTTTTCACCGTACCAGCTGCAGCGACGAGAACCAGGACAACATGGTCTCCTCCGCTTGAAGGTTTGTTATCCATGTGTGTCGATGCAGCTCTTTTCCCGTCAGAGAGACGCATAGGGTGGGGAGCTGTGCTTCGTGATCATAATGGCAAGGTTATACTTTCATGCTCTCAAGGTCTGAAGGAGTATCCCGTTCCTGAACTTGCCGAAGGTATGGCTATCTCTGTTTAAAATAGCGGGCTATTGTGTTTAGCGCCGGTGATTTCGGAAGCTAGGAAAGGCTATAGCCGGGCTATAGCGCGGCTAAGCTCTTATAGCCGTTTTGCTAAATAATGGAAAGAAGCAATATTTGTGCATCATATATTTGTATATGTATCAATAATTCACAGATGCCATGGCCGCCGCCCCTCTTGGTTCTATTTTCGAGAGAGAGGAGAGAGAACAAGAAGAATTTAGGGCTAGGGTTGACATTTCGGTCCTCAAATTGTGTCGATCGGGGAAAATTTGGCCTAAGCGGGACAAATTTTGATCCAAACTTTTTGGATCCCTGAACAGGAATATATCGGCTAAGGAGTTAAATGGGGCTAAATTCATTTAGTCGGGCTATTAGCGGCCATTACCCTTTTAGCCTACAAAAACTTTATCTATAGCGCGGACTCTCTCTCTCGAGAGGCTATAGCCGGGTGATAGCCGATTATTTAAAACAAAGTGGCTATTCGTCGCGCTCTGACGGTCCTCCGCGATCAAGGCGTTTGCCGCTGTACCGTGGAGTCCGATTGCAATCAAGCGGATTCTCTCTCCGGTCCAAGACAGGTCTCATGTGGGCTCAGTCATTCGAGACATCAAGGTTCTGGCGGCTGAGTTTGACCTCAGTTGAGCATTCATAGCAAATAATTGATAGCGTGACTCTCTATTGTATTCACGCTAGGGGCCTTTTTTTTTTTTGAAAACTAAATATTACCATTACTTAAACGAGCCCAGCAACCCAGAACTTCACAAGTAAGAACATCACCAATTATATGGCAGCACTTCTTCTATCTCTACTACTAATAAAAGAGCAAACATATTCTTTCCTAGGCGCACCCCATCTAGCGTACACAGACCCACCTCCACAAATCACAGCCACACGATCAGCCCCACGTCAATAGATCTAACCATCACCTCCACTAAGAAAACCCACCGCTGGGTGCGCTTAGCAATTTTCGCGGCGGACGAAAACTCTGCCAAAGGGCGAAACGTTACGCATCTGAGTCCCGCCTCACGATCTAAAAAAACCCAGGAAAAGGAACGCAAGTTACGGCAAAATTACAGGACCTGCCTGAGAAGCAGTTCAAACTAACACTATGCGCTACGCAGAAATTGTGGGATCAGGTTGATCTGCTTCATCGGTGATCACCGTCGCCGTCCAGAGACGGCTGACGGATAGCACGGCGACACCGTCGCGGCCAGACAAGATCCTGCGCCATCAAGGCCGACGACGCCCGCACCGTCCTCCGCCATCCTTCGCCGTTGCGGCCTGACGACGGTCAGGCCGCCCGCGCCGACGCTCGCCTCGAGAACACAGGTCCAGTCTCTTCTGAATATCCTTCTTCAGAGTTGCTGCCCACACGTCTTGCGCCATCGCCGCCTGCGCATCTGACGCCGATGAACTCCTCGGCAACTCAGGTGCATGCTCTGTAATTTATCAAGAACGAACATGTTAGGTACGCCCAGAATAAATTGTGTGGCCTTCAGACCATGATTACACACAAAACACACGGTTGACAGTTCAACAGGCCTAGCATATCTGTTTTAGTACCATCAGGAAAGTGAAATCGTATCCTCTGTACCTAATAAATCATGGTGCATGACTTCTCAATCTGGGTATAGCATGGTGCATTATCATTTGTTTGAGCTACAGTCTATAGTTCAGAACAAATCATTTTGCATGACTTTCCAGTCTGGGTACAGCACACTGCATTGCCATTTGTTTATTGCACATTTTATAGTTCACAAACCTTCTAAGCAATTCAGCTTTCTTCTGAATATCCTTCTTCAGAGTTGCCGCCCACACGTCTTGCGCCATGGCCGCCTGCGCATCTGACGCCGATGAACTCCTCGGCAACTCAGGTGCATGCTCTGTAATTTATCAAGAACGAACATGTTAGGTACGCCCAGAATAAATTGTGTGGCCTTCAGACCATGATTACACACAAAACACACGGTTGACAGTTCAACAGGCCTAGCATATCTGTTTTAGTACCATCAGGAAAGTGAAATCGTATCCTCTGTACCTAATAAATCATGGTGCATGACTTCTCAATCAGCTGGGTATAGCATGGTGCATTATCATTTGTTTGAGCTACAGTCTATAGTTCAGAACAAATCATTTTGCATGACTTTCCAGTCTGGGTATAGCACACTGCATTGCCATTTGTTTATTGCACATTTTATAGTTCACAAACCTGCTAAGCAATTCAGCTTTCTTTGCACAAAAGCGTTTACATTATGTAATGTTTTATTTACCAATTGCTAAGCAAATGAAAAATTGAGTTGAACCCGATAGGAATTTCAGATTTCTCGATTAGGGGTCAGGCTGATGGCTGATTATTACATCCTACAAAATTGAGCTACACATGAATTCTATTTCAGGAAAAAGCTACTGTCTTCACTAGCACAAAATTGAACTGCACTACACTTAACCATTATTTCCAGGAATTGCTAAAAAGGACCAAGGGCGTTAGTAGGCTTGGCCTTTATTCAGAGTAGTAACACCACTACTAAAGCATATATATATTCAGATTTCAATAAGTATCGCAACAATCCACTGCAAATTAACAAAGGAATTTGTGCTAAGAAGTTAACTGAACCTGGTATAAACTAAGTCGTTATTCCACTGAAAATCTCAGCCAATCAGTTCAATATCCAAGCAGCTGTGATGAAAAAAGTCAAATGTAAACATTCAGTAAGTAAAGAAAGGAGAAAAAATCATGTGGAGAATCATGTGAACTGGTTTGGCGAAGCTCAAAGTTGCAGCTTTACACATTATCCATTTAAATGAACTATAACAGAATCATGTTCGTGTTTGGGAAACTAAGATGAGCAGTAAGGCCTACATGTGCTGAAATGAATTCACATGTACAGGAGTTAAACCATACTAATTCCTAGAGGATCAATGGCACTGAAATAACACAACCTATTTAGAAATACCACATATACAGGAGGTAAACCATTGACATCATTGTTTGCTTGCTCTATAAACCATATGTGCATGAGGTAAACCATACACATCATTGTCTTGCTTTATACAATCTGTACATACAACCAGGAACCTACACCACATAAATAGTAGTGGAAGAAATAAACTGTAAAGATAAATAGAGGGTAATATCAGTTTTAACCAGAGCATGCCAATCGTTCAGTTTAGCAGGAGGTGCAACGCACGTCATGACTAATATACACCAGTGTCACATTCATTATTTGTCTACTAGCTATTTGTAGTTTTTTCATAGGTATGTGCATGTAATTTAAAGCAATGCTATTTAAACTATAGTGAAAATTTCATTATTTTTTTGCGTAGAGCAGCTTACATGCTCCGCGGAAAGAACAGAAAAAAATTGGCAACATTTTTTTTTGTTGTCAGAAAGCAGCTTACCGCATCAAAGAGATGCATACTGGCTTGATTTAATTGGATAAACGTCCACTACAGAAAATATGGTGACAACCAACTGCATAAATTAGAAACCGGATTAGCCACAGGAAGTGGTAAGTGCCAACCCAGAATTGAACAATCCCAACAAATACTGAATTAGAGTTGAACCATGTACAGCTTACTAAACTGGAGCAATACACATATTATGTAACATAAGTTGTAATGATTACAATCAGAGAGGGGAGATTCAACGGAGGAATGAGCTAGCAGTTGGATGAACAGTCTGAATCTGAACTCAAGACACGCGCATCCAAGGGGCTAGCTGATGCACAACCCTCAACCGGAGGCCAGGCACTGCAGACAAACAGACGTACACATCGAGACAGAAAGAGATGAAAGGAGGCTGGGCTCACCAAGGCGCACAGGTACATGACGGACAAACTTGACGACCAGGAGGCCTGTGCGCTGCTCTCTTCGGGGATGGTCGGGCGTCGATGAGGGGTTGCCGTTGCCGAGGAGGTGCTGTCTCGCCTACTGCCTGCTAGGTTTGTTCGCCGGGGCTGGCGAAAAGATTGTTAGGTGGGGTTGCCGAAGAGGTGCCCCTGCTCCTTGCCGAGAAGCCTGCTACATTTGGTCGTCAGGGCCGGCGAGGAGCCTGCTAGGTTGGGTCGCTGGGGGCCGGCGAGGAGCAGTTGGGTCGATGGGGGTAGGCGACGAGCTGAGCCAGGCTCTTTCAGGTACCGGAGCCGGCGACAAAGAAGCAACGGAGAGATCAAGCCGCCGGCGTGGAGACAGGGGTGGGGTCGGAGACATGAACTTGACTTGAGAGAGAGTGGGGAGAAAGAAGAGCAGAAGTGAGAGGGATTGGGGGTCCTCGTGGGGGCGGTGGGGAGTAGCCGTGTAGGTGAGAGAGTGAGAGTAGAGTGTGGGGCTTGATCTCTCGGTTGCTTCACGAGAGATATTTTCTCCGGCACTCCTACACAGATATATGATATTTATTATTTGTTGTATCATATCTCTAAACTAACTGATTGCTACTTTATTCTAAGTTCATATGACAAATTATTGATCGCACAGAAAGATGGGTCTTCTGAATAATATAAATAATGGATAATTGTTACTTAGAACTTGTTTTCAAACTATCTCTTCAAACGGGTGTTGTACTGTATGATTTATCATAAACGCTAACTATTACTTTGTGCTCTCAAAATTTTAAGTAATGCAACATGTGTGGATTATATGTTGTTCACACGTAATTTAGAGACGTGTAGGAACTGTATTTTAGAGACTATATTAGAGACGTGCGTGCACGTGCAAAGCTACTAGTACCTAATAATAAAGGAAGGATGGCTTCTTGTGGTACGTCATTTTTTCTTCCAATTTTACCCTCCCACCAAGTCTCATATTACCATTGATGTCACCGTTAAGTCAAAATAACTCTTCGCACTGACAAAAAAAAATCCCCTCCCTCGGCCTCCGCTCCCGATGGACGAAACACGCACAACGCCGCAACTCGATTCTCGCTGTTGAGGAACTTAATTCTGACACCGATCTAGACCACCCTCAGCTGAGCCACGTAGCCGCCGGCCGCCGCCACTCTGCCCTCCACATACCTCTCTTCCCTGGTTTCTCCTTCCCCAAGACGCCCCTCTACCGGCCCTGCTCGTGCCTTCCACCGATGCCGTAGGTGATGCAGCCCAGAGTGCGGGGTACCGTCCCTGGAGCTATCTGGCAAGAGGAGAAGAACCGTACGAGAGCACAACAGCATATGGGAGGAGGGCAGACGGACGTCGAGCCGGGCCTTGCGCCAGAACTCGAGCGGGGCCTCCTCAACCGTCGTCGCCTGACCCCGACCTTCCGTAGCCGTTTCCCTGAGCTTGGCCACGCCTTGATCGACAGGAAGCGGCCATATCACCTCAGCGAAGCGGCAGCGAGACCTGGGAAGAACGTATGACGGCGACTCCGCTGACGAGAAGCTGGACCCTCTTGCGCAGCGCACTGGTCGGCATGGCCGTGCGGGGCAGTTGCTCGCTCCTGAACTTCTCCAGCGGCAGCATGCCGAAGCTGGCGCCGCCTCCCACGCCGCGCACGACCTGGAGCGCGTACATCCGGTCATGGCCGTGCAGCGCCCCCACACCGTGGCCCTGCGGCATTCGCATCAACCAACAAATACGTCAGAGACGGACGGGGAACATCGCAACTCTACGGCGGGTCAATCCCAGCGCGATTCAGTTCAAGGAAGTGCCTTGGTGAACATCATCGAGGGCATCGAAATCCCAGCTCTGCGCACAAATCTAGACCAAAATCAACAAATTAGAGCCAGCCACCGCACCTTATCCATACCCCACCTTGGTGCCCTGCTGCTACTAGGGGAGATATTGGAGGGCAGCCATCCACCATCCCAGGACAGGCCAGACTGTGGCCGCTGCATCGTTGTGCGCATCGAGCACAACCTCTTCCTCTCTGTTCTCTCATCATATGCACAGTTCTGCGTTGCGTTTGTTTCGCGTCACAGGCACCATTAGGGGTATGACCACCTTGGCCTAGCCCTCTTCCTCTCTGTTATCTATGTCTCATTCTTTGTTCTATAATTCAGTTGATGTTTAGGTAGAACAAACACGTTGGGATGAGCAGTGCAATTGCACAACAAAAATAAGTGAGTTAATTGCGCTGGAGGTCACACATCTCGTCGTGTACGTGCATTTTGGTTACACATCTGGAAAACGTAAAAAACGGGTCACACAACTGAACAAACGTGTGCACATTGGTCACAAACGGGAAGCGTCATCCCGTTTTGGACTGGACATTTTCAGAAAACCCCCTAGCTCAATATTACAGGGATTAAGTTAAAAAATTCTACACCTGACGGGTGGGGCCCACTCGTCAGGGTCATCTTCTCTGGCTAGCCGTGAGCAGGGGCGCCGGCGCAGCCGGGGCGAGCAAGGGCGCGGCGTGGCCGGCGGCGCCCGGCCGGCGCTCGGCCGCGAGCAGGGGGGCAGGGGGCGGGGCGAGCAAGGGCGCCCGACACCCTCGCAACTTCGGCGACCCTCGCCGGCGCCGGAATCTGACCGGCGACAAGAAATTTCATGAAATCGTGTCTGTACTTGCGTGCTGCTCCTGCTGGTTGCCCGTGGCCCCGTGCGTGGGTACTGCTGCTTGCTGCTCCGAGCCTGCTGCTCCTGCTGGCTGCCCGTTCGTGCGTACTGCTCGTGCTGGCTGTTGCGTGCGTGTTTGCGCCGCCGAGCACGACGGCCAGTGCCGCCAGCGTTCCTTTGCCGGATGGAGATTCAAATTTGCAGTACATGCGTGTGTATGCGCATGTGTGCTGCCGTCATGCCGCGTGTGTGCCGCCGCCTTGCCGTGCGTGCGTGCCAAGAGCCTAAACCGTCCACTCCGTCGCCGTCCGCTCCAATCAAGAGCACGAGGCGCCAAGAGCCTCCAGGTTCAGAAAATTCTCACCGCCGACTCGTCCTAGAGCTTCCGGTGCAACGAATTGGACTGAGCTGTCCCGAATCGCCGGCCCCAGTTCATCTTCTCCGCCTCCGGCCGGATCCCACCGTCGTCGATTGCACCGAAAGGCAAGGCGCTAGGTCCGCCGCACGGCGCTGCACCAGGACGGCGCACGGAGGCAGCGCTCGGGCGCGAGCAGGGGCCGCCCAGGGCGGCGCACGGCGGGGGCGGCGCGAGCAGGAGGGCGCGGTGGGGGCGGCGGCGGCGGCGCTCGGCAGGGGACGACGGCGCGCGTTGAGGAGAGGAGACAGCGTTGACCATTCTTTTTTAATTTTCTTTTCTTTTTTCTGGGACAGGTGGCCCATGTCTAATTGCAATATGGCCCTGCTATTATTATTGGAGGGGGTTTTCTGAAAAGTATCAGTCCAAAACGGGATGACGTGGCCCGTTTGTGACCAAAGTGCACGCAATTGTTGAGATGTGTGACAAAAAAATCCCGTTATCCAGATGTGTGACCAAAGTGCACATCGACGACGAGATGTGTGACCCCCGGGGCAATTAACTCAAAATAAGTACACAGGGGCAATTTTTTCGAATGAGAATTAGAGAGTGCATTGAAATGTCGGTTCAGCTTTTTTTAGAAAGCTTTCAAAGGGGACATATAGCGAGATAAATTTGCCTCTTTTCTTCACCTTTAATGTCTCCAGGTTCAAAGTGTTGAGAGTGCGCACCATGTGTGGCAGTACGATGCAAATTTGCGGCCAATTGACCGCGACGTGCTGTCAAGAGGGGAGCATGTTTCTCCTGCACGGCGGTGCCGACATTCTGCAAGGCGGGCAACATCGCGCCAGATACTCCATTTTAGTTTTCTATTTGAGGATATCGATATTGGCATTATGCATCTTCCTACTTCATGGGCCGAAATGTGCCCAACTGGAAATGCTTTAAAAAATCAATGCATAGGTTTTTTCATAGTAATACCATCAATGGTGACATACTGCATAACACTCATGTGAAGGATGAAGGACAAATTTAACGTAATATTACTTTGCATTTTATCATCGCATCCAATGTCATTTTACCAGGCTGGGTTCCCCGCCGTGTCAACATGAATTTAGTCTGTCACCTCTCATATTTTTCTCTCCCGTTGCAACGCACGTGCACATTTGATAGTAAAAAATAATGCATGTAAACCATCCGTACCAGGAGCTTTGGTATCTCCAATTGAGAATAAAGCTTTCTTTACCTCTTCAGCAGTATATGGTTTTGTCAAAGCATTATTCATCTCTACTGTAACCTTTGGTGCTACCTTTGCAATCAACTCCGGATCTGGTTCATCAACTTCAGAATAGGCCAGCAAAATAATCAGAAATAAAAGGATTAAGGTATGCAACTCCTTCTACCCAAATTCCATTACTATGCTTCAGCTTTTTTATAAGGTTTCGCCACCTCCTATAAGAATCAAAATTCTGGAAATAGGATGTGTTCTTATCACCAAACCAGAGCCAATTAATTCTGCTCCGTTGAGCCCAATGCATCTCCTCCATCTCCAAAAGGTTTTCAATTTCCTGTGACAACTCCTTTTGTCGTGCAATATTCTCGGCAGACAGTGTGTCCCTCACCACATTTTCGAGCTGTTTTTGTGTTTGCCGCAAGTTATTTTTTGTCCGCTTAAGAATAGATATGTCCCACTTATGGAGTTGATCATGTACATGAGCTAATCTTCCCGCCAAGATGTATTATGAATTGATGGGCCCGAAAGCTCCCATGCCCCTTCCACAACATACCTGCAATTTTTCTCCTTCAGCCATCGGGCCTCAAACTGAAGGATCGGTGGGCCTAGCTGGTGGGCCTCTGCTGGTTCATCCACACACATAAGAATTGGCCTATGATCCGA
Source organism: Poa pratensis (assembly GCA_947311845.1). Taxonomy (NCBI): domain Eukaryota; kingdom Viridiplantae; phylum Streptophyta; class Magnoliopsida; order Poales; family Poaceae; genus Poa; species Poa pratensis. The sequence continues at coordinate 34,485,786 of CAMZMU010000071.1, read as the reverse complement.
TCTATAATAATCAAGATGAAGTAAATTTGATTCAGGAAAATTTGAAAGCCAAGCTTCATTTGTTAGAGCTATATCTAGCCTTTCTCTGATATCCCCTCTATGCCAAGTAAACTTGTCACCAATGTAGCCTACATCAGAGAGTTGACAGTCATCAATAGCATTACAGAATGCTTGCATACACTGAGCCCGTCTCAGTCTGCCACCCTCTTTTTCAAAAGGGTATAATATACCATTAAGGTCTCCCACTACCAACCATGGCATGTCACTGGTCTGACTCAAATCTCCCAGTCTCTGCCAAGTAAGATGCTTATTCTCCCATCTCGGTTCTCCGTACATACCAGTGAACCTCAACACACTTCCCTCGCCAGTTCCTACCATCATATCAATGAAATTTGGTGTACTATCTCTAACAAACAACACTACTTCCTTCCTCAAAAATACTAGGACAACGCCACTTCTGCCTCACTGCAAACCACCTCCTTGAAATACATTCGCAACTTTCTTCTTAACATTTCTGCCAGAAACCAATCCAAATGTGTCTCTAACAGAAATACAATATCAGGGCTTCTACGGTTAATGACATCCAGAAGAGCCTTGATTGCCACAGCCTTTTGAGACCATGACATTTCCAACTTAGCATCCTCACTGCGCATGTCACGCATCGAAACGAGGACACCAGGGATGCTAGGCACCTCCTAGTTGTTCGATAGTGGGCGCGAGGTGCTCCGAAATCGGTTCCTGAGCTCAAGCACAAGCACACAAAGATTTACCCAGGTTCAGGCCGCGTAGCACCCTACGTCCTGCTTGTCTGGCTGTATTGCGGTGGTGTAACATCCCAAATTTATAATAAGCTGTATTAATTAAAAATGTGGGCCAACAAAAACTTTTGTTGCGTTATATGTGTTGATTGCTCCTTGTTGCTTGTGTTGATTATGCTCTGATTAAAAACTTGGAAACACAAAAACAAAAGTTGAAACAATAAAACAAATGTGACATGTGTCACACAATTTCTCCAAGAGAGAAATTAAATTTTCTTTCACCCAAACTTCAGTGGAGTGGTAATGTAATCACTCTCACTTTATCCTTATAACTTTTCTCTCTCAAATAAATAATTCCAAACGCCTAAATTTAAATTCAAATTCTTTATTTATCTTCTTTAAACCATGAAATGTACTATGTTGCAACTGCAAAATAAATTCCAAAACAGAACTACAAATCTTTAGAAATCTATAAGAAGCAAATTATGAAAATGATTTGCAGAAATTTGAAATTTATTTTGGTTCAGGAATTTCATCGAACACCTTGTAGGCAGCACTGTGTTCATCCCTTATCCGAATCAAATTCAACCAAATTCGAGCAAAATTCGTCGAACCTTCCACTCCACCTGCTCCCTCTTACCCCACTCACCTCCCCCACTAGCCAGAGCATGCTGGAAACGTGCCAATTGACCACGGTGAGTCGTGGCCATGGGCATGAGCTTGCGCCCATGCCGCCCGCGGCCACCACTGTGGAGGAAGACGGTGGCGACGCTATGGTGGCCCAGCACCGTGCTCTTCCACTCCCTCTCGCCCCTCCGCACCTGCTGGACTAGATAAGATCGCACCACAAGCTCTCCACACATGTGCGCCTTGATCGCGCCCGTGCTCGCCGTGCGCCGTACCCGAGCGAGGTCATCGCTGACGAACTCCGGCCTCCACTGCACCACTCGTCACCGCGGTACCTCACAACCACTCCCCAGCTCCCCTGCGGCCCCCAGGACATAGTGGCAGCGCCTTGGAGGTCATCCCTGACGATCGCATTCCGTCGAGCGCCGTTCGAGCGCCCACGGCCGTCATCCACCCCGAACTCGCTGTGCTCGTCTCCACGCGCTCATTCTCACCTCACTGACCCCTAACGCCGTCCCTCGACGTACCCGCACAGCCCAGCCCGCCAATGGCGAGCTCTCCCACCTTCTGGACCACGTATGCACCGTGACCACCATGGACCGAAGCTCGGCCTTATAAGCTCACCCAGCCATTGCATTCTCTCCACACTCCACCACTGCCTCTCCCTTGCCCCACACTCTCTCATGCACCACCAGGAGGGCGAGCACGTAGTCGCAGCCCTCGCTGCCTTGGTCGAGCACGGCCAAGTGCTGCCGGAGTCGAAGGTGGACGTCGACCACGGCCGTGCCGTGCCTCTTCTCTTTTCTCTTCTCTCTGGCCTGCACTTTCTCTTCAATCACCACCGCACTCTGATGTCTACGTGTGCTTCTATTCTTGTAGACAGTATTGGGCCTCCAAGAGCAGAGGTTTGTAGAACAGCAGCAAGTTTCCCTTAAGTGAATCACCCAAGGTTTATCGAACTCAGGGAGATAGAGGTCAAAGATATCCCTCTCAAGCAACCCTGCAATTAAGATACAAGAAGTCTCTTGTGTCCCCAACACACCCAATACACTTGTCAGATGTATAGGTGCACTAGTTCGGCGAAGAGATAGTGAAATACAAGTGATATGGATGATTATAAGTAGTAACTGTAATCTGAAATAAAGATGGCAGCAAGCAAACATGTAGTAGAACTTGTTATAAACGGTGTTTCAATGCTTAGAAACAAGGCCTAGGGATCATACTTTCACTAGTGGACACTCTCAACAATGATCTCATAACTGAATAAGTAAAAGCTACTCTTAAACACTCTCTTGTTGGATAACAAACACCATTCATTGTGTATGGCTACAAAAGCACACCTCAAGCCAGAGTAAACAAGCGCCACAATGTCATAAAGGAATCACACACGGTGCACACACTGTCACCTTTACACCGTGGAGAGTACCGGAGTTCATATTAAAGTAACCTCTAGAGTGCATAATAGATAAAGAGTAACATCTACATATTCAACTAGATTAGCACAACTGAACACAAGTAAATACTACTCGTGATTATTCTCCTTCTTAATGAAGCAAGAGTACTATGCGTAGGGCTGCAAAAGTACACCTCAAAGTCTGAGTAAATAAACACCACAATTCCCAAGAATAAGCCATGATAAATGTCTAAATTATTCATAGTCACACAAGTACCCACACTGTCACCTTGATACCGTGTTGTCACAATGACTCCAGAAACTAGACAAAATCACTTGAGTAGCATAAACATTATTAATGCATTCAGCGATACTAGCAATACACATGATTACATAAAGATCACACCATCGGAGAGAGAGATGAACCACATAGCTACCGGTAGAGCCCTTAGCCTCGGGGGAGAACTACTCCCTCCTCATCATGGGAGTCAGCAGCGGCGATGAAGATGGCGGTGGATTCAATGGAGATGACTCCGGGGGCAATTCCCCGTCCCGGCAGCGTGCCGGAACAGAGACTTCTGTCCCCCGAAACTTGTCGTCGATGGCGGCGGCGCTGCGGAACTCTTCGTGGAAATTGGCTTGGTATTTTAGGGTTTTCGCATCTGAGGCAATATATAGGCGAAGGGGCGGCGTCGGTGGAGTCCCGAGGGGGCCAAACCATAGGCTGGCGCGGCAGGAGGTGGGGTCGCGCCGCCAGGTGGTTTGGCCGCCTCCTGGCTCCTCTTCATCTCTCCTTCGGACTTCGTGTACGTGTTGGAAAAATAGGGACGTGGCCTTTTGTTTCGTGCAATTCCGAGAATATTCGCAGAAGTACTTTTCTGGAACCAAAAATAGCAGAAAACAGGGAACTGGCACTGTGTCATCTTGTTAATAGGTTAGTCCCAGAAAATGCATAAAAGTGATATGAAGTGTATATTAACCATGTAGCAATTGGTATAATATAAGCAAGGAACATCAGAAATTATGGATACGTTGGAGACGTATCACACTCACACGCTCCTGTTTCCCCTCTGTATCGTGCACAGGAGCATCGCCAGGACCTCGCCGGAGTTGGGACGCGTCTGCGGAAGTGGAGCTGCTCGCCGTCGACGATTCGAGCCGTCCCAGGAAGCGTGACTCCTCCAGCGAGCTTCCCCAGGCCACCGCGACCCTTCTGCATCATCCACGCCCTCTCCCGAGCCCCTAGGTGAGCGAATCCAGCACCTCGCCGTCGCTGGCACGGCGGCGCCGCCCATTTTTGGTCATCGCCGATCGTGGCCGCCGTGGGCCGTTGGATCTTGGATCCACGGTGTCGTACCGCTTCACGTAGATGAGACATTGACAGGCGGGCTCCATTGTCAGTGTTTTAAACATTTCTCCGCTCGGGAGACTTTTCTCCGTTGAGTCACTGACGGGTAGGCCCCACCCGTCAGGATTCTCAACATTATCCAGTAGATCGATTTAATTCGAATTTAAATTCTCTCTAAAACCAGTACTGGATCCAACTTTGAAATTCAATATCTCGAGATTTATAAGTCCAAATAAATTGAATCAAAATTATCTGGATAGCTTATGAAATTGTTTAACCAACCCAAGTGGTTTCATCCTGTTTAGATTAATAATTAATGTGTAGTATTAAAAAATGCCACAGAAGGTTTAAAACCTAAACTTGTTTGTTTCTGATGATCTATTAACCTAAATAATTCCAATCTAATTTTGTTAGCTTGGTACTGTGATATCTTAGCTTCCCTAATTTTGGTAGAATTAATTAAGCAATACTAATTGTTTGGCATTAGATTAAAATTAGCAAACCCTTCTGTACTGTAACAATTATATGTTTTTAATGCTTAACCCAAATAAGTTAGGACCAATTTTGTTAGATCACATTTAATCAGTGTTAGTTACCCATAAAAGAATTTAATTTTGTGATCAACATAACTTAGTTAGTAGCTAAAACTGGATTAAAAAGCTTTTGTAATAAAACAATTGTATAGGAAATTTGGTAACCCAAATTAATCCAAAACCAATTGTGTTGTCTTCTAGATATCAGTAGCTCTCTGTAGAATTTTAGTTTGTATTTTTGTGACCAATAAAACTTGAGTTATGCATTTAAACATGTACGACTAGTTTCTGCCATATTTAAGTCACATTTAAATAATGGTAAATTCAATTAGTTTGAACCCAAATTGTTTGCCTTGTGTGTGTGCAGTAGCTTTTTGTTGAGTTTAAGATTTGTAATGTTGTGATGTTGGTTGAGTAGTGTAGTGATAGTTTGTATTGCTTGTTTGACGTTTAGACGAGATCGTTGCCGGGACTTGCGAGGAGGGAGAGTACTTCGAACAACATGAGCAAGACCCCGGGAACTTTGCTGAGCAAGGCAAGCTACTTCTCTGAGCTTGCATCTATGTACATTTACTTTGTACACATGATTTATTCCTAAGGAGCAATGACTTGAAAATCTTTTCACAAGTATATGAAAAACTATTTTGCCACCATATGTAGAAGTATAAGTTAGTATATCAAATTATAGGATGAGAAAAAATATTGTTTATTCAAAACTCCTTTGAAAATGCTGGTATGGATATGGAATGCCGAGATATCGGTGTGGAAGTGAAGAAATGGAGTATGGTGATGTTTGTGAAAAATGCACATTGTGTCCTAGTACTATGACGACCAACCTTACCCTGTGCGACCACATTTACCCCCATATGGGACGGGGCTTAGTCATGTAATTTGCTCATATTAGTATGGGAGACCTCATCGACGGAGATGACTCCGTTATGCATGAGGGGATGGTTCGGTGACCTACCCCTGACCTAGGTCCTCTAAATCGAGAAAGAGGATAGAAGACACCACCTTTGGGTCGCCGGGCAAAACTATGAGTCCTCACACTTAGGTTCCGAAGGGCTGGACTGAGTGTCGATGGAAAATGTCATATGGGCAGGGTCCTGTACTAGCATGAGCAAATGAGAGGCTATGGTCGGTGACTCAACTTCGCATACACCTTGTATGGCGGGACGTGGCTGACACGATGAGTTGCCGGATGGATGTGGGAAAAGCGTGCTACCTCTGCAGAGGGTAAAACTATTCGAATAGCCGAGTCCTCGATAATGGACAGTTGGAAGGCTGTCCTAAGGCCATGTGCAAGTTTTTGTAAAGTTTTTGAGTTTCAAAAAGAAAATAAAGTGGAGAATGTTTTATACAACTACACCAAAGGATCGGTATGAGGTTGTTGGAAATAAAGGACCATGAAGGGCTATGGTCGTAAAAAGGAGGAATTTTGGTGAAATAATTTTGATGGTAGTTTTGATGGAGAAAAGCGAGAAAATTCTTCTTACCCCTTTTTCAATAAAGATATGGAGATGTTTTCAATAAATAAAAAGTCTTATTAAATAAAAGTAAAACTAGTGCATGCTTATGTTGGGGTAGTTTGCGTTTACAATTCCAATTGTACTCATATTGGTTTCGTCTCTGGCTATTGTCTTAGCCAGATCTCGAGGAGCACTATGCTGAAGAGGAGTATGGCGACTACTATGCGAACTAGGGATCTCCATAAGTCAGCTGCCTGTCGGGTTATCGTTACGATGTGCTTGTCTACTACGCCGTAGATTCCGCTAAATAATATGGTTTGGCCCATGAAGACACCTATGTAAGACTTTGTCTAAATGACCGTATGTGTAAGACTTTTATTCGGTATTGTAATGGATGTAAACTTCGGTATTCAGTTTGGATTATGTACAACGACAGACTGATCACGGGATCGTTGTGTTAAGCATAATCGGGTATTTCGGACAGCTAGTCCGGGGTCCCCACAGGTGGTGGTCGATTACAAGGTGGAGCTTCGAAGGCCTACACTACTCTCGTAAGCTAAGGAAGAACAAGCCCAGGAGGTTCCTGGGGATTCGTTCTTCCAGCCTCCGAGTCTAGGTGGAATGCCAACGATGGTGACAATGAGCTTGGGTTTTGCCTTCTCCGATGTGTCTTCCAAATGACCAAAGACCTCTTTTTATAGATTTAAGGGGTTACCACAGGTGGCCAAGCTTCATGTGCGCCACCGAGGCGTGGCACACGTCGTGCCCAAGTCGAGGTGGCGCTTGTTGGCTGCCTTCGTGGCAGTGCAGCGCCGCGCTGTCCTCCATGTCGTCCGCCCCACCGGAATAGAGGAGACGGCGAGTCTTGTCTTGTCAAGGGTCCGGTCATCGCGTCGGGCTCCTCGCTTGCGCCGGGTGGACGGTGCGTGAAGTCTCGTCAATGTCTCGCCTGCGCCGGATAGTCGGTGCATGCTGTCTGTCTATGATGCCAGCCGGGCTTGTCGTGATCGCGAAGCAATCTCATCCGGGGCTGAGGCGCAGGAAGCGCCCGCCACGTTGCTGGTCCCCGCTTTCCCGTTATGACCGCGTCCTCCCCAAGGCGGGCCCCAGGGTACGGAATCCAATGTGTTCCCGTATCCTACTCCCCGGGAGTCTTCTGATGACAGCGCTCGTCTATAGCTTGGTTGTTCATTCCCGACGTAGCGGCCCGGGTTCATGCGCCCGGGTCATGGGGAACCCCTGTTTCCCGAACGCCGACAGCGCCCGGTCAACCTCCGGATCAGAGGTCGCTAATATAGAGTTGTTGGTGCTGTCATCATCTTTCCTTGACCGTTTCTGTACCTGAACTTTCCCAGGAGTCTCAGTCGGATCAGAACCATGTTCACTTTTCCCTCCATCAAACTGTCCAACTAAATTTGCTACCCGATCCCCATGTAGAATAGGGACAATTGCATTTTTTCGGCAATTCCATCAAAGTTCAGACGTTTCCTGCTAAAAGACTCATGGTCCTGCATGTCAGCGTCATAAAATTCAGACCGATCTTCCCCTCCATTGTACCATCTATGTTGGTTGTCCTTGTTCATACCCTCATATGTATTTCCAAATCGTCCCCAGCCTCTTCCCATGAAGGGCGCACGTCCAGCTCCAGCATTCCGATCATTACCCGGCCACGGCCAGAGCCACGACCTCCTCCTGCTAGGATGAAATCACCCCATTTAAGTTTTGATATGTCACGCACTCCATCAGCACACTCTTCATGCCAATGGCCAATGAGTCCACAAAAACCACAAAACGTGGGCAACTTCTCATACTGCACCTGGTACCATTCTTTCTTTTTGTCCTTCGTCATCGAAACACTAGTAGAAAAAAGCTTATCTGTGACGCACATAATGTGCTTATCTGTGGCGCACGGACGTGCATCACTATGTTCGTGCCACTGATAAGGGTTATCTGTGGCGCACAACCCGTGCGCTACAGGTAACCAGACTTACCTGTGGCGCACCGGCCCCGGCCCGTGCGCCACAGATAGATTATTCTGTGCGCCACTGATAAGTTATGTGGAATAAAATAAAATAAAAACTAATCTAATTTCCTACGCCCAATGTGCCACAGATAGCTTATTCAGTGCGCCACTGATAAGTTATGTGGAAATAAAAAAACTAATCTAATTTCCTACGCGCACACGGAAAGGTCACACAGAGCTAGCACGGTCTCCGCCTCCTGTAGCCACTGCATCCTGCGGATACTGCGCTCACCGTGGCCGGGAATCAAATCCCCGTGGTTGGTCGTCGTCCAAGCCGCCGTGGACGGGAGGGGTAGGACGCCATGGACGGGTCGAGGCGAGGTCGAGGCAGCCGCCCGCCTAGAGCGCGACTCTGCGTCGCGGAAGCTCGCCGTGACCATCCTGGGAAACCGGACCAGGCAGTTGGTCGCCGTCTTCCTCGGCCAGCAGCTACGCGGGGAGGCCGAGGAAGACGATCATGGGGCGGAGAAGGCCGGCCAGGGCGGCGAGCGAGAGAGGTCAAGCATGGTGGCGGTGCGGCTTTGGAGAGGCGGACGTCGTGGTCCTTAAGGCCGGCGCCGGCTGTGGGTGGAAGGATGGGGCGGGCTGCCGAGCTGCGATGGTGGGAAAGGAGGGCGAGAGGGCGGGCGGGCGGGAGGGCGAGCTGCGGTGGTGGGAGGGAGGGCGAGCTATGGGCGAGCTGCAGTGGTGGTGGGAGGAGAGAGAAAGGGGATCTGGGCCAGTGTTCTTGCGTGCGTATACTGTAAGGAGAAAGAGATGAAGGGAAAGTAGGAGGTGCGATCGATGGAAGGGAGAGTGGAAGGAAGGGAGAGATACGCGAGCACTACCGGCAATTAATTTGTTAACGCATGCGATTAAAAAAATAGTGACGGTGCGGTTGGTGAATAAAGGAAAGATATTATTTATCTGTGGCCCACCGAAACAGCGTGCGCCACAGCTATTCTTTCAAAAAATCTGGCGCAAAATTACCTGTGGCGCACACCACTTCTGTGCGCCACAGGTATTCTCTCTCCTGTTTTCAAAAAAACTGGCGTCAAATTACCTGTGGCGCACCACTCTCATGTGCGCCACAGGTACTCTCTCTCCTATTTCTTACCTGTGGCGCACACCAGCACCGTGCGTCACAGGTAATCTCTCTCCTCCTTTTTTACCTGTGGCGCACATGTTTACCTGTGCGCCACAGATAATCTCTCTCCTCGCGCGAAAAATTTGTGGGGTCTGGGGGAACTTACGTGTGGCGCACCAGGTTTTCTATGCGCCACAGGTAAAAAATTACCTGTGGTGCACAGAAGTGGTGTGCACCACAGGTAAGTTCCCCAGGCCACTCCAAAGCAGGAGAGAGACTATCTGTGGCGCACAGACAAATCTGTGCACCACAGATAACATTTCACCTATAACCTTTTTTCTACTAGTGAAAACCAACTGGTAGTTTAATCTGGCTATTTTTTTAATAATACATTTTTTATATTAATTTTGATTAATATTACGCAAATCCAAACATTTACAGAAATAATACAGCCTCGTCTTGGGCTAAGCCGATAAGAACCTATCAGCCTAGGCGTAGCCGATTAGGCCTTATCGGCCTTGGAGAAGCCGAGCAGGTGGCATGGCGGGTGCATGGCTATCGCCCTCAATGGGGAATAAACTGGAAAGTGAGCGACGTAGTACAACACACATGTAAAATTGACTATATCCCTCAAGATCATCGTAACATTTCGTCGATGCTTATAGCTCGGTTGCTTTACTTGGAGATAGTTCAGGGCAAAGCGATGGAAGTGAAGGCTATTGAGCATAAGGTGTTTACCAGGTTTAAATACAATTTTTTTATGGGAAAGCTTGGAGGGCTAAGCATAGGGCACTTGAGATCAGATTTGGTTCGTTTCTGGACTCAGTTGTTCGGCTCCTCTAGACATTGCAGGCCCGTAATCCAGTCACCTATGTTGACATCAAACACTTCTGGATGCCAGAGTTTCCGACTGTCAAGGTGCTGCATCGTGTGTTCTTCTCTTTCGGTGTATGCATCGAAGCTTTCAGTCATTGTCGACCAGTCATCTGTGTTGATGGAACTTTTCTTACTGGCAAGTATAGGGGACAGATCTTGACCGCCATTGGTCAGGATGGCAACAATCAGATCGTGCCACTCGCATTTACTTTTGTGGAGAGCGAGAACACTGATAGTTGGACGTGGTTCTTCAGGTAGCTTAAAATAGCAGTTGTGCAAGATAAGCCGAATGTGTGCACCCTTCATGACCGGCATCCTGGTATACTGAACGCCATCAAGACACTCACAAACCCTGGGCCTGAGGAACAAACGCCATGGCTAGACCTGCAGAGTTGTTGGTGCATGCGCCATCTGGGGGCCAATTTTTTCTCACAATTCTGAAATAAGGATCTGATGAATCTATTCAAAAAACTTTGCAAGCAGAACCAGTTATGGAAGTACACTTATATACGTGGTAAGCTTGATGAGTTCACTAACAATCATGTTAGGCAGAGGAGAGCTGCCCGAGCTGTAGCAGTAGAAGCACATGTACAACTTGTTGCTGCACAGGCAGCAACATGTCCTGCACCCGCGGAAGACGAACCTGTTGGGCTCTGTGACTTGCCAGGATTTGACCCACCAGGTGTGAGGAGAAAGGTTGGAAGATAGATTAAAAACTCCGAGCAGTGGATAGAGCACGAGGCTCTAGAAAGGTGGTCTTTGTTGCACGACACTCATGGAGCTCGGTACGGCGTCATGACTACCAACCTCGCTGAAACATACAACTTTGTCCTGAGAGGAAATAGGGCCTTGCCACTTACAGCCATTGTGGAGGGTATTTTTCAGGGCACAGTGAAGTATTTAAGAGATAGACCCCAAAAAGCCCATTTACATATCGTGAACAACCCAAACACACCTTACTATGAAAATATTATGAAGTACATGGATGAGAAGATGGCAAAAGCTCGGAATCACGCTGTGCAGGCCATAGGAAATCAAGAAAGGAGAATTGAGATGTGCTTACTATATGACAAATTTGGTTGTGGAAATCAGATCAGAACGCATGAGGTGAGAATTGGAAATGAAGCCAGGCCAACGTGTGAGTGCACATGCAACAAACCAAAATTGCTTCATCTGCCTTGCTCCCATGTACTGGCTGCTTGTGGGCAGCTAGGGATGGCAGCAATCTCATTCGTGTCCCCATATTTTTTGAAAGAGTCAGTTCTTAATACCTGGACCGGTGAGATGGTGGGATTTCGAGCTATGGGTAATTTCAACACGGTTGACCCTACTGAAAGGCAGTATATCTCCGACCCAAGGCTACTGCATACTGGTAGAGGTCGACGGCAGTGCAAGCGTATCCGAAATGATATGGATGAATCTGAAGCCGGAGGCCCGACAGTGCAATGTTTTCTGTGCAACCATTTTGGTCACAGGGACACTGCTTGTACAAGATCCGGGAATGCGGGAGCTGCTCCACGTGGCCGAGGCAGCCGAGGACGAAGAGGGAGAGGAAGAAACTAGGATATGTGTGGAACGATGTTTTAAATTTAGACTATGTTTTTATCAGTAATAAGTGTGGAACCATGTTTTAAATTTGTACTATGTTTTTAATCTGTAATAAGTGTGGAACAATGTTTCAAATGTAGACTATGTTTTTATCTGTAATAAGTGTGGAACCATGTTTTAAATTTGTACTATGTTTTTACTCTGTAATATGTGTGGAACAATGTTTTCATTTTAAATTGTGTGCGCATCAATGTGTTAAATTTGTACTAAGTTTCTAATTTGTATTGCAGAAATGGAACAAGTATACTTGATTAATCCGGACGTGGATAATACCCATCGAGCTAAGGTATTGCAGTCACTCGCGGACCGAGGGAATACTAGCAGATACACCCTGGTTGGGTTGAGAGGTACGTGTTGAATTTATTTGTCCGTGCGATATATATGATTACACATTTATATTTGTTTTCTGGACATGCAGGTTGAAGTGGGCTGGGTTTTTACCTTTCGCGCGTCTAGTTGAGGCCACTCGTGAATCTCCACGCATGACGATAGACAACTGTCTGCTAACTTGCTTAGTGCCCACCGCGTCATTCCACGCAGCAGCCGTAGCCGACGCCCCAGCAGGACCGACAGCACCCGCGTCCTCGTCTGACACCGCAGCTGTCGCCCATGCCACCCTCTCCTGACCAGGCTGGAGGCTCGTCCTGGCAGCAGCAGAGTCCCATGACGGGCTACGTGCTTCGTCCACCACCCCAGCCAAAGGGTAAGTATCTTGTTATCTTTTATTTCCCATATCAATTGGCTACGACTACATACTTACATGTTTTTCAATGTTATATTGCATACAGGAGCCTACGGATATCGTCCGTCTATGTCCGGTCAGCAGTCGTCTGGATCCGCGTGGGGGAGTGATCAGGAAGGTGGGGACACCCATGAGGCATACACACAGCTGGGCAATTGGATGGGTATGTACAACACTCCTCCACCCTACCCCACACAGGAGACACAATATGCTGATGACGGGTCCCTGATTCCGGCACGTGACGTTCGGCCACCGCACCGGTTAGGGTGGACGAAGCCTAACCCACCACCTCCGCGTCGTGGCAGACGTCGTGGCTGACACTTCACTCTATGAGTTGAGACTTGTATATCTATCTATGTACCAGACTTATTTATATCCATGTTGAGACTTGTCTATCTATCTATGTACTAGACTTATTTATAGCTTTGTTGCTACTACTCTGTTTCGATTAATGGTGATGATGGGTGACTACTATTCGCATTGATATTAAACAAACCTTGCAAATTACATTGACAACATAAATTTAAGATACAATGCAACTCAACAAACATCGGTACTACCAACACTACACAAAGTCATCTCCCGTCGATGCAGCCTCCTGCGTCAGCCGCAGCACCCTTGTCCTTCGACGACGCAGCACTCTTCCCCTTCGACGATGCTTCACTCTTGACCTTCGACGACGCAGGACCCTTGCCCTTCGACGACGCAGCACCCTTGCCCTTCGCCGCCGCCGCTGCAGCTTTCTTGCTCGCTTCACTCGGCATGAAGATATCATCTTCATCCTCGCTCTCCTCGACCCATGAATAAGGATTTCTTTCAGCCCAGCTCAAATGTGATTCACTCCTATATGTTGGCTTCTTCTTCAGCCACCTAGCATGCAACCTGAGAAGTTCTTCCCGTATTTCCCTCCAAGTCCTCGATGGCCACCCATGTCTATATAGCATCGCTGATAACTCACCGAGATGAGGTGGATAACTAATAATATCCTCGAATGGCACTACCTTATTGTCTACCTTGAAATCGGCCGCATAACTCAAAAGGCGTACGGACATTTGTGGATGGAAACTACGATCTGAAGGAAAGCTAGACATGTTCGAGTGAGTGGACTCGAATGCTTACCAACCTCAGTGAGAAGGGGTTCTTATAGGCCGAGATGAGAAGAATTGGCGGGAGAAACAGGCGGGAGATATGATGGCGGGAAAAAAAGGGCGGGAACGAATTTGGCAGGAGAAACAGGCGGGAGAGAAAATGGCGGGAAAAAAGGGCGGGAACGGATTGGCGATAAATAAGGCGGGAATGAATTTGGCGGGATCGGGTGGTGGCGGGAGAAAAAATGGTGAAAAAATCCGTTTTAGCAAAAAAATACTGGCGCCATGCAGCAGTCGGCCCAGCAGCAGCCGACTGGGCCTGGTCGGCTGCGCCACGGCCGAGCAGGTCCAGTCGGCCCAGTACTGGCCGACAGGGTCCAGTCGGCTTTGGCAAGGCCGATAGGGTCCTCGTCTGCATGCAGTCGTCGGCCGACAGCCTAATCGGCCCAGGCGAGGCCGATAGGGTCCTTTCGGCTTAGGCGAAGACGAGGCTGTATTATTTATGCAAATGTTTGGATTTGCGTAATATTAATCAAAATTAATAAAAAAATGTATTATTAAAACAATTAGCTTTAATCTGAGCATCTCAATCTCTCCCATAGCTCTGCACATCCCCTTGATGATTGGTGAAATTGTCAGGAAGTTTGAGCACTCGCGCCGAGACTTTGATCTTATCCAGCACAACCGATCTAGGGTTTATAAACCCATCATATTCCTCCATTATCACGGCTTGATTCCTAAAAAACCACGGCCCAAAGAGCATCGACTTGTTCCAATCTCCCAGACATGCAAATTGAACCGTAAAAAGATTGTCCTCAATCTTTCGCCATGCCACCTCCTTCGCGGGATACCACGCCGATCGCATATCAGCGTATAAGGCACTAGGGCTAAACCCTCTCGATGTATGCACTTTAGCGATTGCCAACCACTTTGCCTTCACAGGTGGTTCTTAGATCTCATCTTCCCACACGAACCCTGCATCTTCCTCGTCCTCAAGGTTCAGCCGACCCAGAAGTTGCTCCACCGGATCCTTGCTCGTACCGCTTGACTCTCCTTTCTCGGCTGCCATGACTCCCCAAGGGAGGATGGATCGATCAGGGACAAGAAAGACTCTCGACAGTCACAGCCGTCGGAGGACAGGTAAACCCTAGGTTTTCCGCTAGGGGATTTAATATATTACGGAATAAACCGTTAGTGTGTGCATTATTATCTCATTATGTGTGCACAACTGCAAGTGAAACTTCTGCTCTGTCCTATTATTTCATATTGATAAAATCCAAAGAACATAGTTGGTCTGATAAATTAGAACATTTTAGACTTCAAAAGATTTGTTAGAAATCACCTGTTCAAGCATTTATTTCCTAATTCGATAAAATCTTATCTGTAGGGAACAAATTACTAATCTGCATTCGTAATTTGGATAGTAGGTATCGATCTTTTTCTACCCTTTCTAGTGCGGTTGTTGGGGAAATTACTTTGCATCATTAGAGTCATTTTTACTTTATTTACTTAAAAAAAAGGAAAATAGAGCTGCAGCTGATGAGAGTTCGCTGACAGTGGGCCACGCCCGCGTCGGTGAGAGAGTCTCTAGTCCTTTCTTCCTCCCAAGTCTCGGACGCCAACAGACAGGGCCATCGCAGTCCTCTGTTACCTGCTGCAGTCTCTGAATTCGAAATCACAGGATAGCTCTCGTCTTCTCCATCCACCCGTGTTCGTCTCCTGCTCTACTACCACCCCGCGCGGGCTTGGGCTTGGGCGAGTCCGTAGCCCCGTACCTCGTCGGTAGCGGAAATGGCGAACCCCCTCGCGGGGCTGCAGGACCACCTCAAGCACGCGCGCGACTACGCGCTGGAGGGCCTGTACGACACCTCCATCATCTTCTTCGACGGTGCCCTCGCGCAGATCAACAAGTGAGTACCCCCACCCCCACCCCCACCCCACCCGGTCTTCCCCCTGGATGGATCAGGCGTAATTTTGAGAAATCAACTTAGATGTGTAAATCGCGAGGTCAGACCAGTTAGGATCTTCGGATTTGTCCGGTGAGGATCCGTTTGATTGCTTCCATGTAGTGGGTTCTAGTCATTCTGCTCTGAGTGAGAATTCTCACTGTTGTTATGTTGTTACTGTCGTCATTATCTAGGGTTGAGAAAATCAGCTTCTGTGTTCACCGTTCTGCCTTCATGTGGCTCTGATTAGGTAATCCTGTTTTGGTGTAAATTTAGGAAACTTTTGGTTCGGTAGCTTTGGCTTGGTTTGTTTTTAAATTTCAAATTGTTGAAAGCTTTGCAGTAGCTGATGTTTATGATTTGGGTGCTTCAGAATATCAAGCGATGCATGTAGAACCATGATTGTCTCCTCCCTGTAGTGTGCGTGTGTTGAGATCACCCCTCGCATTGGGTGCTCTCCCTCCCTCTGATGCAACCTGCTTCGGGGATTTCACCCCTATCTTTGATAAAATGGAAAAATTCAGGTCGGTGCTTTGCACCCCCGGTGACGCTTAAAAAAAAACCCCTGTTTAGGTTGAAGTCATAACTTATAAGGCAGCTTGGTGGCTGGATTATTGTTGGCTGTAACTATGATCAATAGCAAGGAAGTTAACAGATCGCAGGTGGCGAGCCTGGTGAATGAAGCAAAAAGGATAGGAATGGGAGGGAGAGATTGTGAGATAGTGCATGCTAGGAGAGAAGTGAACACAGCTAACCACACATTAGCTTACTTAGGCCGATCTCAGCAATGTACAAAAGTCTGGCTCCGTTCTGGACCAGATGAACTGAGAAACTTTTATATATCTGCTGGCACTCCCTTGCCATGATTTATATATCTTTTTATTCGCAAAAAAAGAAGTGATAATGAGCTTATGTCATCTTGAAACTTTCAAAACAATAGTGGTGTGTTTTCACTAGAACAGTGCATCCACGCCAGAGATCAGCCTTTTGCGTATCAACTTTGAGTTGCATTGTGCAACCGTTCCAAAGAAGAATAGGCCCATTCTCTTGTTCATTTAATCATTCATAATTGAAGTTTCAATACGGTGAATGTTTGTTATATTAAAAAAGTGAGTACCCCCACCCCCACCCGGTTCCCCCCTGGATGGATCAGGCGTAATTTTTAGAAATCAACTTAGATGTGTAAATCGCGAGGTCAGACCAGTTAGGATCTTCGGATTTGTCCGGTGAGGATCCGTTTGATTGCTTCCATGTAGTGGGTTCTAGTCATTCTGCTCTGAGTGAGAAGTCTCACTGTTATTATGTTGTTACTGTCGTCATTATCTAGGGTTGATAAAATCAGCGTCTATTTCACCGTTCTGCCGTCATATGGCTCTAATTAGGTAATCCTGTTTTGGTGTCACTTAAGGAAACCTTTGATTCGATAGCTTTGGCTTGGTTTTTTTTAGATTTCGAAGTGTTGAAAGCGTTGCAGTAGCTGATGTTTATGATTTGGGTGCTTCAGAATATCAAGCGATGCTTGTAAAACCTGTTTAGGTTGAAGTCATAACTTATAAGGCAGCTTGGTGGCTGGGTTATTGTTGAAGTGATAATGAGTTTTTGCATTGTTGCACATAACAAAAATCAATGCTTTATGTCATCTTGAAACTTTCAAAACAATAGTGACGTGTTTTCACTAGAACAGTGCATCCACGCCAGAGATCAGCCTTTTGCGGATCAACTTTGAGTTGCATTGTGCAACCATTCCAAAGAAGAATAGGCCCATTTTCGTGTTCATTTAATCATTGGTTATGTACTTGAAGGTTCGATACGGTGAATATTTGTTATTATTAAAAACTTAGATGATGCATTTCCCTGTCTTGCCTTTTTACATTAAGTATAAATGCTCTCTGCTTGTTCTCCTTTATGTTCTGATAGATAAGACTTGATCATGCAGGCATCTGACTAATTTGGATGACACTTTCATTCGCACAAAATGGATGAAATGTAAGCAAGCTATCACTGAAGAGGTAGAGATTGTGAGGCAGCTTGATGCCCAGTTGAAGTCCTTTAAAGAAGCTCCTGGGACAATGCGGTCCTCATCGCCTCCTATTCGCTCTAATAAATCATTTCTGTTCCAACCATTGGATGAGTATCCAACATCATCGCCACCAACCTTTGATGACCCTGATGTGTGGGCGCCTCCAAAAGATACACCAACCCGAAGGTCAGCAAGAGGCCAATCTAGTGCGAAAAAATCCTCCCAAGATGGAGCTTGGGCACGGGGTCCATCAAAGACTGGAACACCTAGCCGTGGTGCAAAACCCAACGGTAGTAAATCAAGCTCTGTGGTAAGATCATCAACTGCTTCTAGCACTGGCGGGAGGAAAGGAAAATCAAGTTCAAGCAGGGTGATTCAGCGGTAATTTCTTTCAAGCAAATATTTTGTACACTATAAAATCTTTGTTACAACAAATATACTTTGTTGCTGTTGTTCGTGTGTGTCTGCACGCGTGAATGAGAAAATATACCTGTTCTGCATATGTTTAATATTTTAGACTTGTAGCGCTTCTTTTTCTTTTGGCACTGTTTACCTACCTATCTGCATATTGCAAAAAAGAAGGAAGTTTCACGATATAATCTAAGATACATACTTCTTGTATAGTAGTTCATGTATGATTATGGCTTCAAAATGTTTGTAGATCTGTTATTTCTAGCATACCTCTTGGTGTATTCAAACTATAGTTAACAATATCCTCCAAGGTACTGCTGAAGTCAATCACATATATCACTGAGTCCAACTTAGCTCTTCTTTTGTATAAAGCTAAGCGGGTTCTCCATTTGTTCCTAAAACTATTTAGTTTGTCAAAAATGCCTTTTATTTTTTTTAAAAACAACACTTTGTTTTGTAACTCTACTGGAGGAATACCATCATCAAGTATTTGTAGCTCCTCGCGTTTCATATTTGATAGGGGCAAAGTATGATGGTGCACACAACAAGAATGATGTCAAAATTACAAAGCGTCTCAAAAGCAATCATATACTGAAACAAGAGCGCATCTATTGTTATTTTTTCAATTAAGGAACTGGAATCTTCATGTATACATTATATAAATTATTTTTCCTCTCTTGTTGAGTTGAGGCTTTGATCATTCTACTTGATAGGTAACTACAAAGTACTTCTATATGACATTCAGTTTTCTTGAAATTTCTATTTTTCCTATCTTTTCGTTTCAGAGTAGCGACGCCGAAGAAGGCAAGTCCAAGAAGCCACAGTATGAAGGGCCGGATGGGGACTTAGCTGCCATGATTGAAAGAGATGTTCTAGATTCGACCCCAGGAGTGAGATGGGATGATGTTGCAGGACTCAGTGAGGCCAAACGACTCCTTGAGGAAGCAGTTGTGCTTCCTCTCTGGATGCCTGAATATTTTCAGGTAATGATTTCCAATTTTGGAGTATGCTTGTATGGACCTCTCACACCTTTCCAGAATAAAGTTTCTGTTGTTTTATTCATCCATTCTTGTTGCTATCTAACATCATGGCCAAGGATAATGCTGCTGTCTTTATTTTATAGCATGTGTGTAATTTCTACATCACCCGTAGTTATTATTCTTAAATATATGACCTGTTTAAAAAATGTCATTTGAAATTATGTGCATCCAATCACCCTAACCGCAATTTGAGTTTCTTACATTATTAATTTATTATATTCCATGTAGTATATTATCTTCTCTTGTAACCTTTTCCATCCTGTCTAAGTTACATCTAGCCTCATCATGTCCCATCGGGTTCCATTTCTGATCAGGGTATTCGTCGACCTTGGAAAGGGGTTCTTATGTTTGGCCCACCAGGTACTGGGAAGACCCTTTTAGCAAAGGCAGTAGCTACAGAATGTGGCACAACTTTCTTCAATGTTTCTTCTGCAACATTGGCTTCTAAATGGCGGGGGGAGAGTGAGCGCATGGTCCGTTGTTTATTTGAACTTGCAAGGGCCTACGCTCCAAGTACAATCTTCATTGATGAAATTGACTCCCTATGTACATCTCGTGGGTATGTGAACATACATTTTGCTGTTCGCGATGCAAGTTCAGTTTCTATTGATGACTGCCAAGCTAACGATAACTTCCCAAACAGCTTGTAGAATAAATATGAAGATATTCTTGATTATTTTGCTTGGTAATTAAGTTACATTTTATAGAAGGAGAACACTTTTCTGCTTTTATATCTTTCTTTTTAATCAAGCTCAACAAGCAATAATTTGAGATCCTGGTGTTCTTGCTTAAAATTTATAAGAGCGGGAGCGACCCTAACCTTAGTCGCCGGGCTCCTCAGCCTTCCTCACAGCGGTCGTCGCTGTTGGAGCCTGGCGCGGTGGCGTCGGCGCTCGTCTTCAAAAGGGAGCAGGCAGAGCGCTGGGCTCCTCAGCGGAGGAGCCCGCGTTCTTCTGGGCGCGGGTGCGTAGGGGCGGTGGCCCCGGTATCTGTGGCGACTGGCGACGTCTCGTGGCGCTCCAGCCACTCGGTGTCGCGAGGGCGGCAGGGTGGTGGACCCGGTGTGAGTTGGTGGCAGGCTTCAGCCTATGTCGTGCTGGCTCCGGGCGGGCTGCGGCTGCCAGCGTGTGGTGCTCTGCGGCGGTTGCCTGGGGACGTGGATGGGGAGGCGCAGCGGCGGTGTATGGTCTGGGACCTGGTCAATCTGGCTCTGGTGTTGCTGGTTCGTTCCTGGCCTCCCAGACTCGCTGTTGCTGGGCGCAGCGACAGTAGTGGATGTAGGAAGGAGGTGTGGCGGCGGCCGCATCTGGAGGTTGGTGGGGGTGGCTGCCATTACGGTGTGAGGTGGCGTGGAGGTTCTGCTGGCCGTGGTGGTGGAGGATGTTTGGCGGCGAGCTGAATGGCGTGCATGGCTGCTGCAGCTCGGGCGGTGGCGGTTGGTCGGCTGCCCTTGGTGGTTCGCTGCGCAGGCTCCGATGTCGTTCTGCTCAGGCGAAAGCCTTGCAACTTCTTCGGTCGTTGCTGACGACGATGGCGTCCTCGGATGCCGTTCTTCTTCTTGAGGCGTTTCTGCAGGAGCCCTTCACGTCCTCCTTCATTGGACCTCAGACTCTTCAGGTGAAAACCCAAGTTTCTGCCATGACCAGAACGGACTTCGGTGGCGTTCTCGTCACTTCCCCCCGGGGGCATCATCTTGGAGGTTCGGTACTTTGTCTGAGGGCAGTGGGAGTTGCCTTGTGGTTCTGCTGTCGGCTAGGCGGGTTCGTGGCCTTGGGACCGGTGTAGAAGCCGGATAGGCGCCTCCTGAATTTGTCTGTGAGGTGTTGACTTTGGTCGCTTGGTCGCTAGAGCCAACAACATGCTTGGGGGCAAAAAAACCCGCAAAAAAAAATGCTTGGGGCGCAGCCCGGCGACTGGTGTGGTTGCCGGAGCGACCTCTTCGGATTCCGCTTCTGAGTTTCTAGGGTGTCGACGACTCGCTGGTGCGTGGACTTGGGGCGGTGTGTGTTGCTCTGGTCCAGAAGTTGAGCGGTGGCTCCGGATTTGTTGCCATGTTTATAGTGTGTCGACTCTGCTCGCTTGGGGGGAGAGCCGTCGGCTCGCTTCGTACGCGGCCTCAGGGCTGGTGTTTGTGCGTCACTTGTATCAGTTTCTGGCCAGTTTTCCTTATAAACTGGTTAATTCTCTTAATGAAAAGACAGAGCTCCTGCCGGTTGCTAAAAAAAAGCTCAACAAGCAAATGACACAAAAATCTGAAACTGCTAGTTCTTTTTTTTTTATTAGAAAATACCATGCCCAGATTTATCAGCTTATAATTTATTCAGAGCTTCTGGCGAGCATGAATCATCGAGGAGGGTAAAGTCTGAACTTCTAGTGCAAATAGATGGTGTTAACAATAGCTCTACCAATGAAGATGGTCAACCGAAAATTGTTATGGTTCTGGCGGCTACCAACTTCCATGGGATATTGATGAAGCACTCAGGTTGGCAAACTCTTTTCAGTGATATTTGCATTTATTAATTTAACGTGCTACTGTTAGTATAAAAACTTTAGGCATAATATCTGGTTTCGTACAAGATCATTGATTCCTTGAGTTGTGTTTGAGACCACCGGAGGTGAAACATATTACAAATCTTTCCTTAAAAAAATGCAAATAATTCTTTGTTTAGTTCATGCTTCATGTTCCACGTTACTCTTTATGGGTTAAAATCAGAGCCTTGAGCATTTATAAGGCCGTCTTGTATAAATGTAATTTCCTGGAAGAAAGAGGTTTATATCTGCTCTAACTTGTAAGTCAATTCAGCATGTAAGCAGCAACACTTTGGGTGAAGGACTAGAGTAATATGTATGGTTGAAATTAGTTGCGCCATGCAGACATTATACTTTACAGTTTACATCATTCACTAACATTTAAATCAATCACTGTTACCTGAGTCATATCTGGGTGTTTTGACTGCTCTTACGCCGTTTTATGCATCTGTGCCGTCTATTGTAAAACCTTGTTTTTTCTGCAGTGGCAACTACAGCATTTATTATTTAACATTACCTGGTTATTTCTTTGTCAGTTAACGTGCTAGCTACATGCAATTATTATAACTATATTTATTTTACTACTCTTTTGGTACTATGGCTTTTAACTCGGTGAATCTTGATTGGCTCAGGCGGAGGCTGGAAAAGCGTATTTACATTCCACTTCCAAGTTTTGAAAGCAGAAAGTCGCTCATTAACATCAATCTTAGAACGGTTGAGGTATGGTGTACTAACCTACTAATGCATTTCTTGCTCGTCTTTTCTTTTATCATCATTTGTTCGTTGTGATGTCTTTGGTATTTCATTAATTGGTAATGTTCACTAATCATTACTGCTGTTGTCTACTTTGATGATAATTTACTATTTCATATCTCCTGTTACTTACTGCTTTTATATCAACAGGTGTCTTCTGATGTCGACATTGATGAAGTTGCAAGGAAGACAGAAGGTTATAGTGGGGATGACCTTACAAATGTTTGCCGTGATGCTTCGATGAACGGTATGAGGCGAAAGATCGCAGGCAAGACCCGTGACGAGATCAAGAACATGTCAAAGGATGATATCTCAAAGGACCCGGTGGCCATGTGCGACTTCGACGAAGCTTTGGCCAAGGTCCAGAAGAGTGTCTCGCCCTCTGATATTGAACGGCACGAGAAGTGGATGAATGAGTTTGGATCCGCTTAAAACCTTGGTTCCCATTCAAAGCTTGCTAGATTTGTCCACTTCTGCTTGTTTGTTTGTGTGTTTTTTCGGGCATTTACTTTATTTAGACTGCTGGTATGTTGTTTCAACAGCCATATGTTTGTTCAACCACGTTCGCTGAGCCGGTAGGTCATGATCAGAGACAGACCATAAACTTGTAAGTGTATGTTGATTGTTTCAGTTGTACTGTAAATACATTTCTTGGTGTTGATTGTCGACAATGCTATCTATTGCCATGACAATCACTGGATTTCTGTCTCCGTAACCATTCTTTAGATATTCTGTAATCAATGATTTTGAAATCCTCCTGTTACAGTTAAGTCCGTAGGTACAGTATCAATGTTTCATGTAATGTTCTTTGCGTTGAACAAGTTTCTTCTTTTCGTGCTTCGCTTTCATATCTGAAGGCACCTGTGAGCTCTAGGCGTGTGAAGCTGAAGCATTTGCTTCCCGAGTACTGGTCTCGAGTAAATTACAAAAAAAATGCCATAATTAGAGAAGTATCGACAAACACCCACCAAAATGCGTGATTTCTTACTGATGTGCGCTGATGAGTGTGGTGTTCTTTCACAATTTTACTCACCTGTTGGGTCTATTTGCCTGCCGTCTGGTATCAAAGCAAAGCAAAGCAAAACAAAAATGAAGACGCCGTTGCCGGGGATCGAACCCGGGTCACCCGCGTGACAGGCGGGAATACTTACCACTATACTACAACGACTTTGATGACGTAAGAGCGCATTATATTTATCTATAATTTGTTCATCTGAATCATGTCACGAACTAACATGTTTGGCTTCCTTCTGTGCAAGGACCGTACGAGTTGGTGATGGTTCAACTCTTCCTGTTCGGCGTCCTACTGTAAACGAAACTATAGTACTCCCTGAATTGTGAAACCGAGGAATAGCTCTACAGTTAACGAGCCGAACAAAGGCGCGAGAAGCCTACTCCAGGAAACATGCATGCAATGGCGTGCTGCAGAGAGGCGCAGGCAGCCAGGCACCGCATTTACCCGGCTCTGCTCTGATCTGTTGCCCTTCCTCTTCCCGCGGCATCGGCCTGAGTGTGATGACAAATTGACAGGAACAAAAGGAACGGAAGAGGGCGTACACAGTGTGCCGGACTGCACCCGGAGCGTGGTGCCTGTGTGTGAAATTTGACAAAAATAACCCTTTGGCGAAACTTCAGCAAAAAATAACCTTTTTTCGAAAAAAAATCTGAATCTAACCCTTTTTTGTGGCGCCTGTATCGGCGGCGCCACACCTGAAAGCACCACGCCCCAGTCAGGGGCGCCACACCCCTGCCAGCGTGGCAAGGTGAGATCCAACTCGGGTTAAGTAGCGCCGGCGCGGGGGGCGTCGCACCCTTATGTGTGGCGCCGGCGTCTGGGGCGTTACACCTGCTAAGTAGAAGAGGGAGCGACGGTGAGCACTCCACCCGCAACCTCCATCCATTTGTTGTGTTCTTACCCAGCCCGAGTCCCTCCCTCTCTTCCTCTTTCTCCCCCAACACACCCCCCACTCAAATCCATCCATTTCGGTGTGGTTTTTTCGTGGATTTCGGCTCCCCTACGTGCAAGAACGTGAAAGGACAATGATGTCGCCTAGAGGGGGGGTGAATAGGCAATTAAAACTTTTCTGATTTAGGCTTGATAATTGCGGAATAAAACTAGGTATTCAAATTAACAAGCCAACAACCTAAATATAGTAGGCTCACCTATGTGCACCAACAACTTATGCTAAGCAAGACAAGCAATAAAGTGATAGCAATAGAATACTTCAAGCACGAAGGGTATCACAATGTAAAGTGCATAAGTAAAGAGCTCGGGTATAGAAATAACCGAGGCACGCGGAGACGAGGATATATTCTCGAGTTCCTCCTTTTTATGAGAGTACGTCTCGTTGGAGAGGTGTGAGGTACCACAAAGGTCGATCTCAACACCACAAAGGCTCACCCTATTCTCCGATGAACCGCACCACAAATGATTGGTTCACCTTCCACTATCGGAATCCTTCAAGGCGGAATCCGGAGCCTTTACAACAACAATCTGAGGCACAACCCACAATTGGATTGGGGGCTCCCGAACGGCTACAAGTGACCACACAAGGTCTCAACCACCACAAAGGCGTCTAGGGTTCAATGACCCAAGAGTAACAAGTTCACAAATTTTCACTTCCACGAATCCTCGTGGAGAGAGCAAACCGATGCAATACAATGCAATGGCAAGAACACAAGAAGTGCTCAAGTCCTTCACTCTCAAATTCCAACAAAGCAACAAATGCTTATGGGGAAATAAGAGAGGAAGAACAAAGGAGGAGAAACACCAAGAACTCCAAGATTAAGATCAACTAGGTTCCCCTCACTTAGAGGAGGAATGGATTGGTGGAAATGTTGATCTAGATCTTCTCTCACTTTCCCTCAAAGATATGCAAGAATCATGAGAGGGATTGAGAGGAGGCAAGCTTTTCCAAAGGTCAACAATGGAGGAGAGAGAAGGGAAAAACGTGCTCAAAGGGTTAGAGAACCATTGGGGAAGAAAACCCCTTAAATAGGTCCCCTCAAAAAGTGGTCGTTGGGCTGTGCAGGCCCAGGCCGGCCTCACGCACAAAACAGCGACCCGGGCAGAGGAGCCGGCCTTTGGGCCCGGCCAGGCCGGCCCGAAGGCTGGCTGCCCACCCGAACCGCCCGGCCCAGGACCCGGCCAGGCCGGCCCACAGGCTGGTTGCCCATCCGAGCCGCCCAGCCCAGGACTCGGCTAGGCCGGCCCACAGGCTGGCAGCCCATCCGAGCCGCCCGGCCCAGGACCGACCATGCCGGCCCACAGGCTGGCAGCCCATCCGAGCCGCCCAGCCCAGGACCCAGCCAGGCCAGCCCACAGGCTGGCAGTCCAGAGAACGAACATGTAAAACCCATAACTTCTGCGAGAAAACTCCAAATGGGATGAAACCAACGAGATTGGAAAGATAACGACAAGAGCTTTCCCATAGGCTGGCAGTCCAGAGAATGAATATTAAGGGTCACAAATATAGAGGGATACCACACATGGGAAGGTGTGGACCCTATCTCGAAGGTGGACCGGTAATATTTCCAACCTGAAAACACAACAAGTTTTCCATCGGGACTCCGTTTTCAATGATCTTGGGCTTGCTCCGAAGATAATCATAATCACTACAAGATCATGCATATACACATCATAGTCCATCATGTGAGGAGGATAACACAAGAGGAGAGTTTAACCTCTCTACAAGAGACGAACCGGTAAAACCTCCAACATAAAAAACACCACAAGATATTCAAATGAAATCCATTTTTGATGAACTAGAGTTTGGTATGGAGATGAACACAAGCTCTAAATTCTCACATGGATAAAAGCCAAATAAGAACCAAGAAAGATGATATGCCAAATATGCAAAGGTTTGAGCTCTCCACAAAGATGCGATCAAGTTACTCACTTGAGAGCCCCTCTTGATAGTACGCCGTCTATCCTATAACCCGGTCTCCCACTAACACCACGAGACCGGTAAAAATAGAAACCCTATAAAGATCATACCTTTGCCTTGCGCATTCCACTTGAGCTAGATGATGACGATCTTGACTCTCTCAAGTTGGAACACATTTCTTGATTGTGCTTGCTAGCACATGCTTGATGAAGACTTCTCCAAATGCTCCCCCATACACCATTATGGGAGAGCCTCGCTTAGCTCCGTCTTCATGTATCCACTTGCGCTTCATATTCTTCTCTTGATATAGATGATGGCTTGGAGATAAACATGAAGTTCACTCAATCTTCTTTTCCAAGCCATGCTTGCAATAAGCTCAACTCTTCACATGACCATTCTTCATATAAACCCTTGGATGGAACCTTGATCATTATGTAATCTTCTAGAGTTCAACACATGAACTCTAATCTTTTCCTATGGACAAGATCTACAAGTATATCTCAATGCAAACATTAGTCCATAAGGATTGTCATTAATTACCAAAACCACACATGGGGCAACACATGCACTTTCAGAAGGTACTCTCCCTTATCCTCCTTGTTTTTGTCCAATAGAAATCTTCCAATTTGGTGACATTGTGTAGATCTTGCAAACCATAGAATTTGAATATGAGAACAAATGTGTGGTTATTTGTTGATAATATTGGTCAATGTGTGTGGGTATGATGGATATGAAGTGTTGGGCTATTGATTGTAGGTTAGGGTTTTTGTTAGATGTAGTTAATGAGATAGATTTAGTTAGGGTTAGTGCATAATGACTTGATTTGAAATTAAGATCAGTAAATAGATTTTGTTTGAAATGCATAGCTTAGTATAATGTATCAATCATTTGATGCATTTGGGTTGTTGTAATTTTTTTTAGATGGAGAGAATGGTTAGTGTTCATCATGTGGACAAGGAGGCCTTTTTGAAAGGCAATGTGGAGCATGACTCGGAGGAGAAAGTGGTGGTGTTTGGCCATAGTCCTAGCTATGCCGAGGTTGTGGAGAGAGTGCGGATTGCATTGAATTGGACGGATCCAAATGATGTTCTTTCTTTGGAGGGAAGGCATAATGTTGGGTTCGGAATGCATCTTCGTTGGAAGACTATGCCTCTCAACTCCGAGTTGTGTTGGATTGCATATAAGGAGACGGTGGCGGGATCTCAAGACAAGGCTCTTGAGTTGTTTGCCACCAAGACGTTTGACTTGAACTGGTGTACGTCCGAACATGACGTTAGGAGGCCAGTTCAAAATGAGCCACCTCATGCGCATGAAGTGTACTTTCCAACGTCGAGTCCACCTCCAATGACTCAACATGATTTTAGCCAACCAACAATGACCCAACACGAAAGGAGCCAACCTTCAAGCCCGATTCAAAGTGACCAATATGAAGAATCGGAGGAGGAGATCGATGCGTCGGAGTATGAGCTTCATAAAAATGATATTGGTGATGTGGAGACAAATTGTAGGCATGAGGACATGGACCATGATATCCCTTATAACCGATGCTATGCATCGGACTTGGATGACGACGGTCCCGAAGAAGATGTTGATGAAGATGGGTTCACTGCTAAAGAAGCCGAAATATTCAAGAAGGTAGTGGGCCGGGATCATCGGTTAGCATTGTTCTGTGATCTTAGTCTCGCCGATAAAGCCGTGGTTGATGGTGGCACGAGTAAAATTCTTGAACCAAGGCCAACTTCGAAGAAGGATAGTAATCCCAAAAACTATGGTATTGCTGAGGGAGTGAAGTTTGAAAGCTTGTTGGAATTGAAGACATGGCTCAAGGAGTATGCGGTTAAGTACTTTAGACCATACAAAGTGGTTCACTCGGATGTCCAGAAGCCTTACACGGTTAAGTGTGAGGATGCGCATAATGGGTGTCCGTGGATTGTGCGTGCAAGACCTATCAAGGGAACCTCTCAATGGATTCTAAAAAAATGTGTGTCAACTCACATGTGTAGTGGAAATGATGATGATGATGACAAGGATGCGAAGGACATTCATCGGCAACTAACCTCCGATTTCATCGGCTATAGACTTTCCAATTCCATAGAGGCATTCCCCACTTTTACGGTGAGGGCTATCATGCACACGGTGAAAGAAATGTTTGGTTACTCGGTGAAGTATGGGAAGGCATGGAGGGCCAAGCAAGCCGCATTCAAGATGTTGTATGGTGACTGGGAGGAAGCATACAGCCGACTTCCTAGATTGTTGGGAGCTATGGCTCTTGATGGTACTTGGGGCGATCCCACATATGCACCTTCCTTTCCGTTGCCTCTTTCAACTCGGCATTGAATGTAGTGATGTAATCCTTATGATGTTTATCCCATTTCGTCACCTTCCTTTGGCGGCGCCGGTCCAATCTACATGGTCAACAAATGAAATATTAGTAACTACATGATACGTCTCCAACGTATCCATAATTTCTGCTGTTCCATGCTTATATTATACCATTTGCTACATGTTTTATATACACTTCGTATCACTTTTATGTATTTTCTGGGACTAACCTATTAACAAGATGCCACAATGCCAGTTCCATGTTTTCTGCTGTTTTTGGTTTCAGAAAGTTACTTCTGGAAATATTCTCGGAATTGCACGAAACAAAAGGCCAAGTCCCTATTTTTCCAGCACGTACACGGAGTACGAAGGAGAGACGAAGGAGAGCCACGAGGTGGCCAAACCACACCTAGGCGCGGGTGGGCCCCCTGCCGCGCCACCTGGTGGTTTGGGCCCCTCGGGGGTCCGCCGACATCGCCCCTTCGCCTATTTATTCCCCGAGACGCGAAAACCCTAAAACACCGAGCCTTTCATCCAGAACATATTCGCTGCCGCCGTCGTCGTCAACCCTAACTCGGGGGGTTTCTGAAGCTCTTCCCGGCACCCTGCCGGAGAGGGGAATCATCACCGGAGGGCTCTACATCGCCTTGCCCGCCTCCGGAGTGATGCGTGAGTAGTTCATCCTTGGACTATGGGTCCATAGCAGTAGCTAGATGGTTGTCTTCTCCACTTGTGCCATCATGTTTAGATCTTGTGAGCTGCCTATCATGATCAAGATCATCTTATTGTAATGCTACATGTTGTGTTTGCTGGGATCTGACTTATATTGATACCTATGTGGAGCTGAATATTATATTATCATGTCTATGTCATTTGTGATCTTGCATGCTCTCCGTTACTTGTTGAAGCCTTGGCCATGTGAATACTTGTAACTCCAAGAGGGGGTATTTATGCATGCTAGTTGAGTTCAACCTCTATTTAACCTGGGATAGTGACAGCAAGTTCTAAGGTTGTAGATGTGTTGTTGCCACTAGGGGTAAAACAGCAATGCTTTATTCAAGGATGAATGTATTGTTTACATTACGCACATTACTTAATGCAATTGTCTGTTGCTTGCAACTTAATACTGGAAGGGGTACGGAGGTTAACCGGAAAGTGGACTATTTAGGCATAGATGCATACTGGATAGCGGTCTATGTACTTTGTCGTAATGCCCAAATGAATCTCATAGTAGACACCATAGCTCACACATGCATGTTATATGCACTTATCAATTGTCAATTACCCAGCTGTAATTTGTTTACCAGCATGTTAGTTATCTTATTGGAGAGACACCACTAGTGAACTGTGGACCCCGGTCCATTCTTTTACATCTGAAATACAATCTACTGCAATCATTGTTCTCTACTGTTTTATGTAAACAAACATCATTTTCCATTCGATACGTTTAACCCTTTGTTTTCAGCAAGCCGGTGAGATTGACAACCTCACTGTTAAGTTGGGGCAAAGTAATTTGGTTGTGTTGTGCAGGTTCCACGTTGGCACCGGAATCCCTGGTGTTGCGCCGCACTACACTCCTCCACCAACACCTTCGAAGCAAACCTCGTTTTCCTACTGGTCCGATTAAACCTTGGTTTTATACTGAGGGAAAACTTACTGCTGCACTCATCATACCTTCCTCTTGGGGTTCCCAACTGATGTGTGACGTACAAGCATTGTTTCTGGCACTATCAACCTAGAGCCACCACTACACTAATACATAAGATTGGTAAGACAAAATTTGGACACTCACTCGTGCAACGAAAACATCGTGTTTATCCACTTTGGAGGTGTAGTTTGATACAACCCAAATTGGCTCATCACACGATGTGGTAGATGGAACTCAACGGCATACAAGCATATCAATGGGCACTGCATCATCCACAGATATTCTTCCTCGAGACACTTTGGGTTTAGGGTGAATTCCGGATTGAAAGCAAATCTCTCCCCGACACCATATATCTGCCATTTCACCTATAACATAGTACTCATTTCAGCATGTGCAGTTGGGATTTAAGATAGATTGTGATTGAATGAAAGCATTATAATTATTACCTGCTCGGGGGTCAGCGAGTCGAACTCGTTGGTGTACCGCAAGTACTCCCTAGTTGGGTCGCAGGTGAACTCCGCAACCATGTCCCACTTGTACGCCCATGTAGGCTCCCGAAGCCTCTCGCCATGGTCGTCCCAACGCTGCCATTGCAAAATCTTCGGCCGTCCAACTGAGAAGTGTCCCCACATCCAAACTGAAAGTAGGAGCATTGGACCACCAATACCGGCATCACCGCCGAACCTACGACACACATCATCCAATTGCACATATAGATACACATGTTAGAATTTCATAAGTTTTGCACACACAAGAAAGAAAGCAAGATAAATATTTACCTGCCGGTACAAGTAAGCAAGCGCAGCCGTACCCCAGCTTTGATGACTCTCCCAACGTGTTAACGCCTTCAGCCACATCCATGGAGCGTTCCGCCCACTACTGTCAGCAAACAGAGTCCTCGTGATCACGTACCACACGTATGCACGTGCATGATTCTGAATGACCACTTTATCAGCCCCTTCAGAGCACTTAGCAAAGTTTTTCCTGATCCAAATAAATGTGGCGCCGGCGGAGAGTCTATCCTTACTAGAGTCTGGCTTCTCTGGAGGACACGCACCGATAAGGCTGAACATCTTCTCGCGCCACCCGTCAGATTCGGTGCTAAAACATACCGGTTTGCCCGTGATGGGGAGTGCCAAGATCATCGACACGTCCTGGAGAGTCACCGTCATCTCCCTGGTGGGGAGGTGAAAGCTGTTTGTCTCCGGCCTCCAACGGTCAACAAGAGCACTGATGGCCGAAGGATTGAAATTGGGCGTGGACCGAGACACGAGCTGGATGAATGGAAGGAGTCCAAGCTTCTTGATGTACTCGGTGTACCTCTCGTCGTATGGCATGCCCTTCTCACCAACTTGCAAGGAGGCCTCGTGAGACCGAAGACGAAGGGGGCCAAATACCTAAAAAATAATTACACGTTACAACAATGTCCATGCCGAATAGAAATAGTAACTAACATCTTAAATATGAAAAAATTACAAATTACCTTTCCCTCCGCCATCTTTTTGGCACGGTGATCCGTATCATAGTGTTCTTCAAGAAGTTCCATCCTACATATTTTTCAATATTCATTTCAAACTCATATATATCTTCTAGAACATTCACCCATACACCACACGTATTGAATTTTATAGACATTGGGTAACCACTTTTACATCAACAAATACACCTCACATACACATGGTTCTCATATTACACATTTATACCGAATTAATTAAAAATGTAAATCAACACTCCACATGATTAACAACTATTACAATTGCAATACAAATGCTAGGGGATTAAAAAAAACCTCAGTCCCTACTAATTTCGAAATCTAGGATGAACTAAGATTTCACCTAGGGTTGCAAAAACGGGACAAATATGATAGATCTATTGGATGAAATTGAGGGGAACGGAGTATGTTACCTTGAGGAACGATGGGGAGACGAAATCCCTTCAGGTCGGGGCGGATTTGGTGCGGATTTGAGAGGGGGGAGGTGGAACCGCAGCCGCCGCCGCCGCCCCCTGTTCTTTCTTCTCTTCTTCTTCTATTCGATTCGTTTACAAAGACGAGAGGGAGAGGCGGGTCGGGCCTGGGCGAGGGAAAACGGTGCTTCATGTGTAACGCCCTAGACGCCGGCGCCACACATAAGGGTGCGACGCCCCCGCGCCGGCGCTACTTAACCCGAGCTGGGTCCCACCTTGCCACGCTGGCAGGGGTGTGGCGCCCCTGACTCGGGCGTGGTGCTTTCAGGTGTGGCGCCGCCAATACAGGCGCCACAAAAAAAGGGTTAGATTCAGCTATTTTTTTCGAAAAAAGATTATTTTTGGCTGAAGTTTCGCCAAAGGGTTATTTTTGTCAAATTTCATTGCACCCGCGCCAGTGCCACTGTGCGCTGAGTCGAAACGGCGGAGCAACTGGGTAGCCCAAGAGCACAACTCCTCAAGCGCTTGCTACTGCTGCCTGTGCATGCCGCCACTACTGTTTGGGCTGGAGATGCGTGGCGTGGCAAATTTGATGAATTTGACCCTTTTTCAAATCATTTTACAAAATGGACCAAATTTCAAATCAATTCACGGATCTAACCCTTTCTCACGGCGCCCGCCCCCGGGGCGCCGTGCTAGACACCACAACGCCGCGGTCCAAGGCGTCGTCGACCGTGCCACGTCAAATTAGACGGGACCCACCTTTATAGCACGGCGCCCCAGACCAGGGCGTCGTGCCTATAACTACGGCGCCTTCATCCAGGGCGTTGTTCTTTTTTTTCTATGCGAATTTAGGTCAAGCGGAAACAGAACAAAAGAGGCCCAGGTATACACTATGTACACGAATTGTGCTGTACCCCAGTTGTCTGTAGTGTGCTTCCTGTTAGGCAGGTCGCGAGTTCGAACCTTGGTTCTGCATCATTTTTTTCGGATTTTTTTATTGCTTTCTATTCTTCAAATAAGTAGGCAATGTTCAAATTCTACAATATGTTATACAAAACATAAAATTATTTTTTGGTTGCTTTTTGTTTTTCATATAAGTAAACATATTTTATTGCTTTCTATTCTTCAAATAAGTAGGCAATGTTCAAATTCTACAATATGTTATACAAAACATAAAATTATTTTTTGGTTGCTTTTTGTTTTTCATATAAGTAAACAACATTGCAAATTCTTATATATAAGCAAATGCAACGACATGAAATGTATGCATGTAACAATTAAAAGCAAAGTATATATATTGTGCGTGTGATTACATACAAGAATTTGCAAAGTTGCCTACTTATGTGAAAAATAAAAGCAACAAATAAATTAATTTTATGTTTTGTCTAACATCTTATATATGTTGGTAGAGTAAAAACAAAAAACAACAAAAAAATCTTTGTAACAAATAAAAGTAAAGTATATATACATACAAGAAAAAATTAATTTTATGTTTTATATTTGCAACGTTGCCTACATATACGGAAAAAAATAATTTTATGTTTTATATACCATACTGTATACGTTGGTTGAGTTGAAATCAGAAAACAACAAAAAGTTCGCGAGAAAAATTAGTGCAGACAACGGACTTGAACACACGACCTCACAAACAAGCAGCTCAACTCAAACCACTGGGGTAGGTGCAATACATGTAACAGGTACATAACTGGGACCCTTTTGTTCTGTTTTTGTTGTTTCCCAACAATTAAAAAAAAACGCACAACGCCCTGGATGAAGGCGCCGTGGTTATATGCACGACGCCCTGGTCTGGGGCGCCGTGCTATAAAGGTGGGTCCCGTCTAATTTGACGTGGCACGGTCGACGACGTTTTGGACCGTGGCGTTGTGGTGTCTAGCACGGCGCCCCAGGGGCGGGCGCCGTGAGAAAGGTTAGATCCGTGAATTGATTTGAAATTTGGTTTATTTTATAAAATGATTTGAAAAAAAGGGTTAAATTCGTCAAAATTGCCGCGTGGCGTGGCGGCCGGCGGGGGTGCGGATCAGCGGATGCCTACCAATAATCCATATCAACGTACGTACTCGGCCCTCGGGCCATTGCGGCGAGGTACCGGGGCACCTGGCGTACGGGCGTGCCGATGCCGTTCGGGAAACCTGGCTGAGCCTTGCGGCAGGCCGGCAGCAGCAGTACCGGCATTGTGCGCCGTAAATAAAAAGCGCCTCGCGTAGCGCGGGATAGCTGGGCATGCTCTCGCACGCAGCGGCATCGCGTCCCGTCTTGTCAACCCTGCCGCTGCCGGCCAGATCATAGTACTACCGTGGGGAATCAAACAACATAGTACTACCGTGGTACATGATCTGATAGGACGACAGATCAGAGCCTCTCGAGGAAATGCGTATATATTGATGTGCAAGGTGAAGGACTGGAGTCTGGCGAAGCGACCCGTCGTGCCACGCTGGCAGCACCATAGCGACCCGTTGCGGGGCGCTATAACGTAGAGTGTAGCGACCCGTGGTAAGGCGCTATGCAAAAGGGTCAAATTTTGAAATAGTTTCAGAAAAGGGTTATTTTTTGCTTAAGTTTGATAAAAGGGTTAATTTTGTGAAATTTCACAGTCTGAAGGCCCTATAGATCTCTTCACGCGCGCCGTACCTAGTACGTGCCCTGGTTGCACCGCGCTGCGCATATACAATTCCTTGGCATTTTGCTGCGTGGATCAGTGCCGCCCGCTTGGCAACCTGCATGATTCTCATCGATCTCTCATTAACATGTCTTGGTCGATCCACCGGTACAGAGTACATAACACGGTGTGCAATGGCGTGAAAGCCTGCTGCGGAGTCTGCTTGCATGCACAGCACGCAGTTGCAGGCAGCCAGGCACGATGTTCTTCTAGGACATGCTCCTATTGTGCTACTCCTACCGCTGGCATCTCGGTCACTAGCTTCGTGCTTGCTCGCTTTAAAGTTTAAAACTCAGCGAGCCCAACCTAGCGTACCCTGCCTCGCCAGCTAGTTCGCGATTTGTCTCCAGATGAGAGATCCATCGATCGTAGAGCCTATGCTTCGTCTAGGCTTTATAGATCGCCGGTCGGAATGCATGGCGGCGTGCAGGGAGATTGTGCTGCTCCGCTGCCTCCGGGTCAGCGATGGCTTGGCGGTTCAGTGAGACAGTTATTGCTGCCTGGCTGCCAGTGTTTCCACCGGCTTGAATCGTTGATGGGAATACTCAACGGGAAACCAGCCTGCTCATGGTTTGACTCGGGGCGTGCCTAGGATCATGAGGCCGGTGCTAAATTACCACAACTAGAAAATGGGATAACTAGAGGACACCTGATTTTATAACTTCATATATCTTATTTCTTAGAATAATATATGTCATTGTATTAAGTATATCTTGAGCTTGTTGACTGAAAAATATTAAGGCTAGCTTGAGCTTGTTAACATTTATCATTTTTGTGTAGCCCAAATCAAGTACCAACTATCGTGTAAACATTATGTCAAGGCTAGCTTGAGCTTGTTGACTGAGTTTATACTAGCATATGAGGAAGTACACAATCGAACAAAGCTTTCCTCTTGTGAAATTGTCATTGTCCGCTTCTTACTTTTGTGCTTCTTGCCCCTTAACGACTTATTTTCTTTACGAACACCTTCATAATTGTGGAAGTAGATCATAACTTCTTGTGAATGCCTATAAATCTCTCACAAAAATTATTGTAATGTGTCAAGCTGTTTGAGCTAGTTAGTAAAAAAAAAAAAGAGATGTGATTAAACTTTGCAACATGTAGAGGCCCAAATTCTCTTATGCTAAGAAGTTAATCAGAAATAGGCCAAAGTTCTTAAATACTCCCTCCGTTTCACAATATAAGATGTTGTAGCTAGCTCACATGTTGTCTAGGTGCAAACCCAAATGAGTGTACATACACATTAAAATATGTCCACATACATCTAGATACATGTGAAAGTGGACAAAAGCTAAAACATCTTATATTTAGGAACAGAGGGAGTATGTCTTTAGCATCTTACGAGCTTGCATGTTTGATATTAACAACAAAGCACTTATGATAGCAAACTTCAAACACTATTTCCTTTTGTAGTTTTTATGATCGAGAACATAGATTAGTTTGTGGATGTTGATACGTCCGTAATGAATCTATGAATTTTGAAGTTTATTGTTTCGTTCCCCTGTTTTGATATGTTTCGGTTAATATTTTTAAGTATTTACAAGATTTCCCTCTTTCTGTATTTTTATGTTTTAGGAACCTTCCTAAACTATGTTAAATCAAGGAAAGTATCTCACGTCCCTAGTTTTTAAAGACAAAGAGGCCCAACACCAGAAGGCTCGCATCCGGGACCCATCGTCATTTTGACTTTGAAGGGTCGGATGATTATTTTGCTAAGCATTGAACTGTTCAGTCTCACCCCGTTAATGCTTTTGGTTTAGATGCAAAAAGTTCTCAGTCTTACCGCCGTAAGTTTTTTGTTTCGAATGGGCTACCCAATTTCTTCCAAAATTAAAATCCTCTTGAAAAACATATGCTATTATGTAAAAAATCATTTAAGGCACAAATAGGTAAGCTATAGTACTATAGTTGACTTATCATCAAGTTTACTCACCGTGTTTTCAACATAATGGTAAGGCAGACAGTTCATCTGTACCAAGGTCTCGTGTTCGAATCCTCGTCGTAAACATTTTTTTTATACAATGCAACCATGTGACAATTCTCAGCTACAGTTTTTGGGGCACTGTACAGTTAAGACGCATCTTAATTGCATTTCTTTCATACTATTTGCCATTCATGTTGTGTTTTCCCTACTTTTAAATACCTGTGTGCGTCGAACTGAACTGCGTGTGTTTCTCAACCGCACTGATTCTAAATTACTAAGAACAAGCAAAAGGAGAGATCGAGAAGAGAGCGGCAGGATGGCCCCCAACATTGTCGATATTGATGAGGCCGTGCCGTCGTGTTGTGCGCGCACCAAGCGTAGATCCGCAGGACAAGCGTTGGACGGGAGAGCGGGAAGTACGCGATACAACACATGCAGCATGCTGCTCGTCGTACGTCTTCGGTGGAGTTAGTGCATGCTGTCGAGTGTCAATCCCGTGACATTTCGATCTTCAGGTAACTTTTTCCTCTCACGTTTTCCCGTCAAATCAAGACGAAAAATGATGCTAGCTCGATCCCAAGGGGTCAAGTCAAGAGCATAGTAGTAATGGACTGAAAATACTATCATGCATCGGCGATTCAGGGCGGGGGAGATGTAGGAACTAAACTATGCCCGAAGGGGAACCAGTCGATTAGCATGCATCTGTTTTAGTACAGTGCTATGAGACATGCCTTGTTAGATTTACAGTGCGTGGCTTGTGTGGGCATTGCAGC
This sequence comes from Poa pratensis, assembly GCA_947311845.1. Classification (NCBI taxonomy): domain Eukaryota; kingdom Viridiplantae; phylum Streptophyta; class Magnoliopsida; order Poales; family Poaceae; genus Poa; species Poa pratensis. The sequence goes on along the minus strand of CAMZMU010000071.1, from coordinate 34,448,417 downwards.
CTACAGTACTACTCCCTCCGTGAATATAAGACGTTCTACCTATTGCACATATAGTCTACATGCACACTAAACTAAAATGAATGAACATGCACACCATAATGTGTCTACAACATTTATATGTATGTGCATGTGGATAAATGGTAAAACATCTTATATTAAAAAACCGAGGGAGTACTATGTACAGCTCACTGCTCGACAAGGAAAGGGACAATGCGCTAACAACAAAATCGTAGTTGATGCTTACACCACATGCCTGATTACGGCTCTAGCTGCTAGTAATGACTCTTAGCAATCTCTGCAATCTAAACAGTAGTACTCCCTGATGTACTCCTCATGTACAGTACAAGATTTTATTGGTATTACTGCTTATGTACTTTTCCTGATAAACAACACCGGTGGTGGTATACTCTTCATTCATTCATAAGCTTTGTAATGACATGACCTCTTCTTTCCCTTGAAATGGCTGTCAACGCCACACTCTCTCTCTCACTCAAATGAGCACCAAACGAGCTAGGCAAAGTATGCTTACAAAGACGAGGACAGGGAAGATCACATCCACAGGGACATGGTAGTAGTGACAGTAGTGGTAATGTGGTATACATTTGCTATGCCATGCCTATGCTCCTTGCTGCGGTGTAGTACCTCTCTACTGCTGTTGGAGTTCTAGCTTGTTTCAATGGCTGATGGAGCAGCAATGGCCAGTAGTAGCACAGTAAGCGCTGCATGCCACGCCAATTGAAAGCAAAGGTATAAAGGGAGCACAGTGGTTGCATGCATTAGACCCCTGCACAGCCACTGAATATTCCCCTGGGCCGGCCCCAAGCATTAACGACGGGCCAGAGTTTGAATGGTGGTGGTGGTGGAGGACAAGCTTGTCTGAGCAACACTGTGCTGTGCGGCCACCCCTATTCTGTTGTTGCCGCGGCAACGAAGGCCACACAGGACACGGCACAGCGCAGCACAAGACCCTAGCTACCACTGCAGCACCAAGTGTGACAAATCAGGGCAGGCCCGGCCGGCCGGCCGGCTACTGCATATCGAGAGAGACGGAGGCAGAGCACATGTAAAATTGTAATTGATGCATTCAAGGCCCCGGCCTGAATATCTAGATGCAATCTCCCTCATCTCACGCATCTTGTTTGCTTGGCCCTCTCGGTCCCTGGTGGTACCACCAAGCACATCCTCCTGATCTCTATCTTCTTCCTGCAGCATGCGCTGGCTTACAAGGAGAATGTCTCTAATGCTAATTGATTGATGTGCAAACAGAAGCATTAAACACATCTGTGCAGTGCGCACACCTGACCTGAGCCTGCGATTTGGGATGTGTGCATTGGGCGTGCTTGTGGGGATGTTGAATTTGGCAGATAGTAAGTACCGAGGAAGCTTAATTTGTTTTAATGTGTAGTGTATGTTAGCTTGGCATAATTTTAAAGATTCTTCTCCGGTGTTTGAAGATTATGAGACATGAACAAAGCTCAAGCACCTGCTGCACGATATGCGTTGCAAAACTGAGGCTACCGCATTTCTCAGAGTCTCAGACACACTGGTTGCAGTGCACACAATGGCGCACAGATTATGGTCTAACAACTAGTCACCGGATGAAAAGAGAGATAGCAGAAGGATACCCTGAAGGCCTGAACAGAACCATGGAGGACTGAAATATAAACACAAACAGAGAGATTACATGCATTACAGAGTGTAACCGATGCATTCCAGGCTCAACACTTTCTCCCAGCACTCCTGATACTATGTTACTCAAGAAGACCGTTAAGGTTCCTAACCAACATCTCAACAAGCTCCACGCCAAGAATGCGTCACTTACAGCCTCTCGATACAAACCAATAAGGAGAAGGAAGAGAAAGGGGAAAACAAGATAATATTTCTAAGAGGAACATATAACTAAGATACCTAGAGAGAGAGATATACATATATCTCGGACCATGACGCCTCAATTCCCCACTGCACGCTCTCGCAGCATACGCCTCATGAGTGCCCGTACAGAGCAGAGGAGCACCTAGTGAGAGCCCAATGCGAGCCGCTAACTCGCCGGCTTTCTCCTACCTGGGAGGCATGTCTCCACTGGCCTCCTCCGCTCTTGGGTCTCCAAATGCTGGCCTGGTAGAAGAAGCACCAAGGACATCCATTGTTGGGGTAGGAAGAGGAACAAGAAGATTGGGCATTTCCTCGAGAGGAGATTGCAGGTTCTGTGTGAGGAGTGAGAAGAAGGCAATAGATAACAGGGTAGTGGTGTTATATATACTGACATGAGAGAGAGAGAGAGAGAGAGAGAGAGCAATTGCAAATTCATTGTAGTATTGTAGCACTAGTACAGTACGTAGTACCATGGAACAGTACTTGCGTACATCGGTAGTACATGGTAATACTATGTCCATACGCCGTGTCACATGTGACTGGGAAATATTCTTTCTAGCACATGAGCATACTGATAAGAATAGCGTATTTGTAGGGTCAGCAAATGCTGCATAGTTTGGGAGAACAAAAGAAATTACCGGAGCTTTGCATTGCTCGATCATGATAATCGAGGGGACAGAATGGAACATAATTAAGGTTTTGAATACTGGTGTGAGTTTGTGCTCAGATGCAGATCGATTGGCTTCGCATTTAACAAAGGGCGATGGGAGGCATGTTCGTGGGGAAACGCAGAACCGCACCTGCACAGACAACGGTGCACATTGGGGAGCAAAAAGATCAATTATACCTTGGGCATCTTAAAGTATACTATATAGAGCCATCTACAGTAATCTTGTTCTAATTTAAATTCGTTTAAGTGTGATCAAGTTTATACTCCCTTCTTTCACAATTTGGTTTGGTAAAAGTCAACGTTGTTAAATTTGATCAAATATAGTATGAACATTGTCATAAATATTATTAAGATTGTCATAAATATATTGTCATAGTATGGATGTTCATATTTTCCCGTATATACTTAGTCAAACTTTTAAAAGTTTGACTTTACAAGAACATAGAACGTGAAGTAAATAAAAAAGAAGAGAGTACAACAATATAAAATATAATACAATATCAAATCAATATTACTAAATCTAACATCAACTATGTTTTCCTAATATATTCATCTGATATTGTAAATGTTGATTTGTTCCATTAATTTTGGTAAACTTGAACATGTATCACTTAAGATATTAAGGGATTCTTTGGATAACAGGATGAGAAAACACAAGATTCTGAAAAGCACATGAATCTGATAAGATTGCAGGTGTAAAACAGAGGATTACAAAACAGAGAAAAATTATATGAATTGTCATTTGAATGGAACACATGAAACGTGCCTCGGTCCTACACGAATGAGTAAAAAAGAAGTTAGAGTGGATGCTGAAATTGCTATGGAATTAGGGTGTAGGAATGCAATCCATAACTTTTTTGTAGGTGTCATTCCTATGATCCAAACGGATTACTTAGGAAACAATCCTATGGATTGGAATACTCCAATAATTCTATGAAAATCCTTCAATCCAAAGAGATCCTAAGTGGTCTTATACACATGGATAAATGGAGTATGTTGCTTCATTCGTTCTAATATTTAGTACAACTATAGTATAAATGTTAAACAAAATGTCCGAACCTAGGCACATATGAGCCCACTTTTAAATACGTAGTGAAACTTGTATTTAACTCACACACATATGCATTGAGTAGAATCTTATCGCTGCAAACTTGTGAAATTAAGTGGTTGTATTGTAGCTTTGTCATTTTCGCGGAGGTCCGAAATGGCCATTATTTCTATGAAAGTTAGATGGGTAAGTTTCTACCTGATACCTATATGCATGAGTGCTTCCGTAATTTTGTTGAACTGAGATGCATGGTACAAATTCCTCTCAGTTTTTGCTTTTTTTGTTATAATGTTTATGTCACGACATGGATTACATCATGCAAATATACTTTACAATGCATGAATGCAATTAACTTGTGCTATGAAGAGTTAAAACATGTTAAATTAGTGTCGATTCTTTTAATTAAATACTAAGATACACTATGTCTATTTGAGAACATACACATCTCTGCATACGTAAATTTTAGTTTGGCAAAAATTAGCCCAATACCATTGAATTGCGTGACAACAAGTTGACATCATCAGAAACAATACATTAAGACAAAAATAGTAATATCTTTTATCATGTCACATGACACAATTTATTTATTTATTCAAAAGGAGGATAACTCATGGCCTCTACATGACTTGATGCGCACAACCATATATTATTCATTATTAAACGGACATACAAAGCCACAAATCGAAGCTGAACAAGTAGGCCCAAAAAGAAAGGAAAAAACCTCATGATGTATGTCTCGTGAGAGGAACTCCACAAGGCCATCACTATCCCTATATAAAATACGAAGCCAAACAAGCCTCGCAAGTTTCGCGGTCCAAGGAGAGGCCGTCCCATACCGTCTCGACTTTGGAAGCTTCACAATCCAAGAACAAGGTGTCCCATACCGCGATCGATCTTGATGCTTGTTGATTATGTAAGGATGGAGCGAGCGAAGATTACATCATGCGGCTAGCACCATCGGACTTGATGATAAAATCTAAGTCGAATTCGGTACCATACCCTTTTTTATATAATCACCAACATATTTACATGGCACTAAATCCTCCCGGAGGATATCTCACAATAATCCAGTTGATCAAGAAGAATATTGGAACAGTATATTGGAGTATTATGCTAGTGGGTCATTCAACCATGACCAGCTTGCAAGCTCAGTTTTTTTTTGTGTTGCGAACTCGGCTTTCCGATGTGTCGAGAAACAAACCGCCTAGAGTGATGGAGTTAGTAATAAGTTATTAATCATGAGTCTAATCAGGTCTATGCAAAGAGCAACTAACTCTAGTATTATTACTAACTATATGAAAGACGAGCGGATCCGCGAGCTGTGAGCACTCCGGTACTGTTCATGAACAGTGTTGAACAGTACCCATGGCATTTTTGCGAAAAAGCCACTGCGTTTCCCCAAATTTACGAATCGGTCCTTTTGTATAAAAGACCAACCCGTAACCCTAATCCCTAATACCAAACCCTACCCCTGCTCATTTTCCCCCATCCCAGCTCCTCCCCGTCGCGGCCGCCTCCACCCTGCCCCCGCCGCCGCAACCCTCCTCGCCCTTGCGGCCGCGCCGCCTCCTGCCCACGCGCCGGTCTCGCGCCTGCCCGACCTCCTGCCCACGCCGCCGAGTCCATGCGCTGGACGAGGAGAGGCCCGAGCGCCCGCCGCGACTCGACGCCGCCACCGTTGTCTTCCTCGCCCCTGCGGCTGCGCCGCCTCCTGCTCACGCGCCGACATCGCGCTTGCCCGAGCGGCTCCAGCCGGAACGCAGACACCCGGCGGGATCGACGCCGTCTTTCCCGCGACCGGCGGCCGGGCGCCGCGCGCGATTCGCTCGCTCAAGGCCGCGCTCCGCCGTCCTCATTGGGCTGCGCTGCTGGGTAAGCCAGGGAGACGGAGGAGGAGCACCGAGCCGGCGTCTACCTCCTCCAGTAGCTGCCCCGGCCTCCGCGTCCCCAATCTTCTTCTCCAGCTCCGGACGCCTCTGCCCTGACCCTGATCTCCAGCTGGTCGATCCAAACTATATCTCTCTTTCAAGTTATATAAATTGGTATAATAATCATTTGTTTGTTCGCCAAGTGTTTTTTAATTCAGATTTCATTCGTTTCAGATAACCTATTTGTCACAGACCTCTCCTGGCCACGTAGTTGTACTAATGTATTATGAATTGATCATGGCTGTTGAAAATGCGTTGCTCTGCTCTACAAATGAATCTTCAGTGAGAGGAGGTGTCTTTCCTGTAGGTTCAGGCACGAATTGAAGTTGCAAATGATTGGTTTATGTAACTCCTCCAATTCTTATTCTTATTGGTAATCATATATATGTATCGCTAGAACTGCCAATTAGGATAGATTTTATTTGCAGCACAAGTCCTTGCAAAGAAATAAAGTAATCATCCCTATATGTGAAAGTGCATGTGTTGCCCCATGCGTGGTTTTGGTAATTAATGACAATCCTTATGGACTAATGTTTGCATTGAGATATCTTTATAGATCTTGTCCATGAAGAAGATTGGAGTTCATGTGTTGGACTCTAGAAGATTACATGATGACCAAGGTTCCATCCAAGGGTTTATATGAAGAATGGTCATGTGAAGAGTTGAGCTTATTGCAAGCATGGCTTGGAAAAGAAGATTGAGTGAACTTCATGTTTATCTCCAAGCCATCATCTATATCAAGAGAAGAAGATAAAGTGCAAGTGGATTCATGAAGACGGAGCTTAGCAAGACTCTCCCATAATGGTGTATGGGGGAGTATTTGAAAGAGTCTTCATCAAGCATGTGCTAGCAAGCACAATCAAGAAAGGTGTTCCAACTTGAGGGAGTCAAGATCGTCATCATCTAGCTCAAGTGGAATGCTCAAGGCAAAGGTATGATCTTGATAGGGTTTCTATTTTACCGGTCTCATGTTGTTAGTTTGGAGACCGGGTTACAGGATAGACGGCGTACTATCAAGAGGGGCTCTCAAGTGAGTAACTTGATCGCATCTTTATGGAGAGCTCAAACCTTTGCATATTTGGCATATCATCTTTCTTGGTTCTTATGTGGCTTTTATTCTTGTGAGAATTTAGAGCTTGTGTTCATCTCCATACCAAGCTCTAGTTCATCAAAAACGGATTTCATTTGGATATCTTGTGGTGTTTTTTATGTTGGAGGTTTTATCGGTTCGTCTCTTGTAGAGAGGTCAAACTCTCCTCTTGTGTTATCCTCCTCACATGATGGATTATGATATTTCTATGCATGATCTTGTAATGCTCCTCATTGCGATTCCAACAAACCCAAGATCATCGAAATCGGAGTCTGGATGAAAAACTTGTTGTGTTTTCGTGTTTGAAATGTTATCGGTTTATTCGGGAGGAAAGTTCCACACCTTCCCATGTGTGTAACTTTACTCTATTTATGAGTCTTAATATTGTCGCTATCTTTCCAACCTCGTTGGTTTCATCCCATTTGGAGTTGTCTCGCAAAAGTTATGGGCGTTTGTTTTTCAGGCTCTAGGTGGCCAGCCCCCAGACCGGTCCAGGCCGGCTCCCAGGCCGGTCTGCTCGGGCCCCCCGCCGGTTCCCCAGCCGGTCAAGGCCGGCCTCAAGGCCGGTTTGGCTCGACCGCGTGGCTGGCTTCCCAGGCAGCAAGGCCGGACCTCCCGCCGGTTTCGGCCGGCCCAGAGGCTGGTTCTCTCGGGCTGCTGGCCGGTCCTCCAGTCGGTCTATGCCGGCCCAGAGGCCGGTTCCCTCGGGTGGCAAGCCGGCCCTCCAGCCGGTTTATGCCGGCCCCCAGACCGGATCCTCCCTGCACTGCACAACGGTCATTTTTTAGGGGAACCTATTTAAGGGGCTTTCTTCCCCAACGGTTCCCTAACCCTTTGAGCTCGTTTTCCCCCTCTCTCTCCTCCATTGTTGACCTTTGAAAAAGCTTGCCTTCCTCTCAATCCCTCCCATGATTCTTGCATATCTTTGAGGGAAAGTGAGAGGAGATCTAGATCAACATTTCCACCAATCCATTCCTCCTCTAAGTGAGGGGAACCTAGTTGATCTTGATCTTGGGGTTCTTGGTGTTTCTCCTACATTGTTCTTCCTCTCTTATTCCCCCATAAGCATTTGTTGCTTCGTTAGAATTTGAGAGTGAAGGACTTGAGCACTTCTTGTGTTCTTGCCATTGCATTGTGTTGCATCGGTTTGTGCTCTCCACGAGGATTCGTGGAAGTTGAAAGCTTGTGAACTTGTTACTCTTGGGTCTTTGGACCCTAGATGCCCGTGTGGTGGTTGAGACCCTTGTGTGGTCACTTGTAGCTGTTCGGGAGCCCCCAATCCCGTTGTGGGTTGTGCCCCGGATCGTTGTTGAAAGGCTCCGGATTTCCGCCTCGAAGGATTCCGATTGTGGAAAGGTGAACTAAACCTTTGTGGTGCGGTTCATCGGAGAAGAAGGTGAAACCTTTGTGGTTGTTGAACCATTGTGTTGGTTCACACCTCTCCAACGAGACGTACTCCCCTAAAAAGGAGGAACTCGGGAATACATCCTCGTCTCCGCATGCCTCGGTTATTTCTATACCCGAGCTCTTTACTTATGCACTTTACATTGTGATAGCCTTCGTGTTTGAAGTATTCTATTTCTATCACCTTGTTGCTTGTCTTGCTTAGCATAAGTTGTTGGTGCACATAGGTGAGCCTAGTTTATTTAGGTTGTTCGCTTGTTAATTTAAACACCTAGTTTTATTCCGCAATTATCAAGCCTAAACCGGAAAGGTTTTAATCGCCTATTCACCCCCCCTCTAGGCGACATCCTTGTCCTTTCAATACGGGCTCTCCTTATTTAGTAGATCATCAAATTTTGTACCACTACATATGCCTGCAACAATTGAAATTAATCATCCATGTAAAGGCTTTTTGATTAAGAGATGTGATCACCAGCATTCCTATGTGATATCTTTATTGTTGTGTTTATTTGCATCTAAAATTGCTATGTACACGGATGGTTAGTTGAAATTTCTATGTACGAAATTTTTGTATGACAGTGGTAGAATTTGCATGCAAAACTGCTCGCTTGGTTAGGTCCTACTTCGTTTTCCTCTTTAGTCTGCCGTGAGAAATCAAATCAAATCATGTCTACATGTACAACATCAGTAACTTGGAAACTGAACATGAAATAAATAGGATCTAGCTCATCTGCTCCAAAGCTTATTAGGTAAGTGCCATTATAAAGAAGTACATTGTAGCTGAATGGTTGATTATAAATCCTATATTGAAACACTAAAACAAAGAGATCAAAATACTTCTGTTCGCACAATGAACTAATAGTTAAATTTAGCATATGTATTCTGCTTGCGGTGTTTCATGTTAACAAATTCATATGCAATTGAGATACGCTTAATTCAACTATGGGTCAGTACAATGCCCCCTTTTGTTTTATTCTATCCAAGAAGCCACTTATTAGTATTTTTGAGTATATGAAAAAGACAGGATTACTTTTGGTGGGATGTGTGTCTCCATGTCTCGAGAATTTGTTTTGCCGATTTCCAACCTACTGGAATTAAAGTACATGATCTTAAGAATAAATGTAAAAAATGGTGTTAATAATTATTATTTTCGAACTCTATAAACCAAGATTGCTAGAACTAGGGGTAGTCTTATATAATTACACTGAAGCCTTTGCTGCCTGCTTGCTCTAAGGTTTTTGAATTATTGGCAATGATATTTGCTTCCCTTTTATTTTCTACGACCAGAAAACACATACTAATTTCTGGACCATCTTCAATTGTTTCAGATCTGGAATTTTTTCTACACATTTTGGTCCTAAGTTTGTACGTCTTACCGATCCATACCTTTTATTTTGTAAGCTTACCATTTTTTTGAACAAAGTATGCTCTCACCATATTGTTTTAGACATTTTAGATATTGAATTTATGCATATATTACAACCTGGTGTGTTTGTTAAAAATATATAATGACCTTTGTGACAGTGTAGCTATGTGGTTATGCATTGGTTATTTATTCCTTTTTGAAAATGATTATCATATGTCCTTGCCTTAAAAAGGAGTGTTTTCCTCTTCTTTTTTATTGGTTGGTGCCTATTTGGTCACAATCTGCCACTGTTTACTAACCATATTACCTATACGTAATTGTTTTTTTGATGTACCCAATGTTTACAGCTCATGGCAAGCTTCTAGAATTAGGGAAATGCTTACCACTTTAACATGAGAAGCAGCTAAATTTGTGCAGCACACATTCTGGTTTGGCATGTGCATTAGGGAGATCTGCAGCTCTATTGTTTGGGTCTTGGATACAATAGAATATAGCCTTGCTGAAAAAATAGGTATACCTAGATTTCGTAGTGCATGAGAGGTCGTATTTGTTGCAGCAAGACTTCATGTTCTCCTTCTGTTCATTTTATTTTATTAGTTAGTGCATGCTGCTATAATTTTAGTTTTCATGTGGCTTCAGCTCTCACATCAACAAGAAATTGTGAATATGTAGTCCTCTGAAAACTGCTGCTCCACCACTCTCACTGGGCATTTTCTATTTGCAATGGAGGTAAATAAGAGAATCAGGCCATTTACCACCGAAAAATAGACATGATTCCAGGTAAGTTCACACATTTACCTGTTGTGGTCAATAGTGAAGTCGTTGCACTGCTTCACCTCACGGGCACGGCGTGTCGCCGCACCGAAGTTCCCTAGTACTCGTTTTATGCACTGTTGCCGTTGCAGGAGTTGGACTTGGACATCAGCTTTATAGATTAGTGCGATGAATTTGCTATTCGAGCGTGTTTACGTATGTATTGAGATTGAAAAATGCTCTCTTCGTGCATTCTCGGTCACTCATTTGGGGAATATGGACGGAAGCTTCACCTTCACTAGCCCCCCTCTCTCCCCTATGCTCTGTACCTGCAGAGAAGGGGTAATAGTATGTGAGATCCTAACTCAGGGTTTAATATGATTGATAGCATATTCATATCAACAAGTTACAACTTATTTTTTGGAAACTCATATGAAAAGTACTCCGAGATTAAACGTGCTTGGCCCGGAGCGATTTGATAATGGGTGACCGACTGGGAACTGGTTCCCTGGTGCGCACGAGGGAAGACAAAGTAAGCAGAAAAGACCAGTGTTGATCTGTGGGGCCAGTCTAGAGATCCTATAGAGCTGCCGGGGGTGACAAGCTCGGTCCGGGGTTGGGCCGGGGTGTTACATTTGGTATCAGAGCCGACCCTCGCGGTAACTCGGGCGTGTGCGGGTCACGGCGCGGACATGTGGGCATTTGCCGGCACTGGGCGCACAGACGGGTGTCAAGAGGGGGAGTTCCTGGACTGGGGGCTAACCGACGAGGGCGTCGGTCTTCTAGGGGGGAAGGATGTGAGATCCTGGCTCAGGGCTTAATAGGATTGATATAATACTCATATCAACAAGTTGAAACTTCTTTTTCAGAAGGTCATCTGAAAAAAACTCCGAGATTAAGCGTGCTTGGCTCGGAATAATTTGATGATGGGTGACCGAATGGGAACTGGTTCCCGGGTGCGCACAAGTGAGGACAAAGTGCGCAGAAAAGACCAATGTTGATCTGTGAGGCCAGTCTAGAGATTCTATAGAGCGGCCGGGTGCCGAGCGTGACAGGCTTGGTCCGGGGGTGGGCCGGGGTGTTACATAGTAATAGTGTAATACTCTATGTATATATCTGTTAGCTGTTGCTGCATGGTCAGGGCTTCAGGGTAGTCTACTTGCTTTCCTAAAGCTGCACCGGGCGTTTGGTGCATGAAGAATATGATTCACGCCATGCATGATACTGGAGGCCAAGCAGATGATTTGTTTATTGCCGGCGGTTTCAAATCATGATGTTATCATTAAGATTGGAGGGGATGTAAAGTACATGTGATGTAACACTAACATGCTCTGCAGCTTGGATCGAGTACAAATTAAATAATATCATACATACATGGTTCTAGGGTCAAGACTGCATAGAGACAGAAAAGATACTAGCATATATCGAGCACTGCATTGCAGCTCCTTCCCGTCCATCTAACGCAATGCAGCCCCTATGCTACGAAAGAAATAGTGTAGCGTGTTTTCAGTATTGGTTGGTTGACCGTTTCGAGCTACCTTTGTACGAAATGATTTATACAGGGTAATGAGCAGACGAAGGGCCTCTTTAGTTGCAAAGGATTTGTGCATGAATGAATCCTATAGGAAACTTTTCTTTCTTGGCCATTTGATTTGTCAGATTAGATCCTATAGGAAAATTTTCCATAGAATTATTGTTCAACTTCCCATAGGAAATTTAACATTCACTTTAAGCTTATTTTACAATTCTTTTAATGGAATCAAACAAACTATGTTGCATGTAAAATCCTATAAGATTGAAATGTGTGTGACATTGAAATTCTATGATGTTTCCTATTTCCACGATTTTCCCATCATACGAATTAAAGAGGGAATTATTTGTTGGCATGCAAGTCGAACCCGACCCAAACGGCGATCGATGGTCGTCAGGCAGGAGTCGAGGCCACGAGAATATGATGAGACAATCGTTAGACGCAGAGGAAAAGCGGAGGCTGGATCCAGTGGCGGAGCCAGAAAAAATTCGGAGGGTGTGCACGCTCCAAAAAAATATTGGCCCTTCTCAGAGGGCTTGCACACCAACCATAACTGATTGGATTCAGAAGAAGCTAATTTTTTGCTGCTTCATATATTTGGAAATTTTTTTCTCTTCATTTTTGACAAATCTACAACAAAATTAACAAGGAGCTTCAATCCAAAACTAGTCCACTGACAAAAGAACACACGTGCTATTGCCTGCAATTAACAGAGGCCATTTTCAGTTCACGCGCATGTGCCGATGCTTACCGAGCAGCTAGGTTGGCCGGCCGCCGTCGTGCCGCTGCTTCTGCTCAGCTGGTGGCCTGGTGTTTGATCAGCCGAGTTGACAGGGAGAGGAAATTCGGGATTTGGGAAGGTAACAAATGTAGGTTAGAGCGACCAAGTTCGTGGAACGGTAGCAGAAGCCCCCGATAGGGACAAATGTAGGCCTTATGGGCTGTAGTAACAAATGGGCCAGGGTCATTTCCTCTCAATTTTTCTCTTTCTTCTGAAGAATTTTCGATTTTTAACTGCCTGTCACGTGATGGAATCCAAACTGCTAAGCTGATCCAAGCAAAGTAACGTAAATTCTGGGTGTGCCAGGGCACACCCCCTGGCTCCGCCACTGGCTGGATCTAGTGGAGATTCAGCAAGGTCATGTCACTTCGCAGCTAGTAGCAATCAGGGGAAGAGAAGGATGCATAGAGCGTGCATGCATGCGCCCATACACACTCACGGACGCCGAGGCATGCTGTTGGTGTTGTGCATGCATGTCGACCGATCGATCGCCGTGCTGCATGCATGCATACGGCCGGACCGGAGAGAGCTAGCGTCTCAAAAACCATGTTCTCTTCTGCCTGCATGATCCCGTTAAGCGACGATCGATCCCCACATGCTTACATTCATGCCGAACTGCTCTTTACCCATGTTCTATGCCGGTGGCCTCTGCTAGTAGAAGTAGTATCGTGGGCAGGGAGCCATTAGTATAAATCGGGCAAACGCACACTGTCGATTTTGGCCATCGCAGACGATTATAGGACTCGTCGCTATCCATGGGAGGGCGATGTGGGCAGGCATCACAGACGGAGAAATAAATCGTGTGCGATGGCGCAAACTTCGCATACGACTGGTTTCCCGAAATCTAGTGCGATGTCGCTGGTTATCGCAAACGCCTATAATTATGTAGTCGTGTGGGTTACTAGTTATTTGCACACGCTTTTACTAAGGTCTTTCGTGTGTGTTTCAAAACTTATTGCTAACGCTTGTCCTATTGCTACTCGTGTGTGTTTGAAGACCCATCGCACACGTTTACAATTTTTCAGGAACAAGCCTATTGGCTTTCATTTCAGATTCATACATTTTCACACATGCAAATATCAAGAACAAGCATCATCCAGCAGCAAATCTCCTCCTTGTTTCATTCATTTCACACTTCATATTCGTACATTGCAACAAAAGTATCACTTGCTAATTACAAAATGTGAAAACTATACAAAACAAGAACGAAATATTCTTGGTTACGTCTTTGTTTTGAATGCGAAAAATGTCTTGTAGCTGCACCTCAACATGGTCATCATCTCGCAGAGGATATCACTTATGTGATTCGGCAAGGGTAGACGCCACTCGCTAGAAAAGAAGGATACTTCAGAAATCTGATCATCCTTCTTTCCGGAGAGGTGCTTCGCGAAGAGGAAGAGAAATGATTGCAAGTAGCCAAGGCAAGCTACTTGCAAGTATTGCTCAAAGGGCCTGCATGTTTCGTGCATAAAATTAATTAAAACGAGATTGTAAAAACAATGAAGAGAGTGTAAATCAAAATGCTTGTTCACTTACTAGGGAATAAAAAAAGTCAAAGGAATGTGGTGAAACTTGCCTAGCCGCATGGATCATATTCACCAACTAGGTATGGGACAAAGCCCTCCGCCCCTTGGTTTTCTTGTACAGTGCCACCAAAATATGATCCCCATTACACAAGTATAATATATAGAAGATCATATATACAAGAATAAACAAGATCTAACAGTAGTTACCAGTATTAAATAAAGAAGCAACATAATCGAGGTGCACAAAGATCTAACAGTACCACACCAATAAACAAGGACTAACAAGATATTCTAACAGTAGAAACCAATATAGAAGATCTAACTGAACCAACCTATTAAACAAAGATGCAACATAATCGAGATGCAGAAAGATCTAACAGTACCACACAAATAAACAAGAACTAACAAGATATTCTAACAGATCGGGCAACTAACTAATCCGGCCTTGCTACAATATGAACAAGATGCGGCATATAAAACATGGAGACGCCCTTGCTAAACGAGCGCTAACCTTCAGGATGTTGATGACAAGACGGCGATATCGCCATGGGGGGGTGGGAGGCCTTGGACAGGCATCCCGCGAGGTCATCGGCCGGCGGGGAAGGCCAGATGCGGCAGCGCCGCACTACGGGGGGCAAGAGGGCGTGTGCGACTATAGAAGAGGAGGCGGCTGGGAGAGGGGAGAGTGGATTGTTTGTACGGGTCAAGCGCGTCTGGTCCTTACTTATAAGGTAGGGTTCCACTTACTGGGCCCTAACGGCCCAGCAGGTATCGCACACGATTCTAGAGGAGTAAAACATGTGCGAACATGCAGCCGTCTAAGAAGTTATCCCACATGGTCCTGGGTGGGCATAACCGTGGGCGGATAGTTGTGCTAAAGAGTACATTCGCACACGCTTTTTCTGAGCCATAACCGTGTGCGATATCTCTAGTTTTTTGCCCAATTTAACAACTTTTGAACAAAACATTGGAAAGGAGTACTAGACATAATAGAACCTGGTTAATAATATTTGGATAATATTAGTTGCTACCGGAAGGGCAACATTAATTCAAACGCATGGTTTGCCCTTCCTTCTACAAAAAGATTGGACATTCCCAATCTCACAGTACGTACATGTATATAACACATAGAAAATACCTAGTAATACCTATCTAAGCATCGTCGATGTCTTCGTCGCCGGCTGGGCCCTTGCCGTTGCTTGAGGCCTCGACATCGTCGGCGAGCGGGTTGCCAGACCCTGAGGCCTCGGCATCGTGGCAAACGGCTTTCCACTTGGCGAAACGTTTTGCCTCGCCGCGCATCCAGAGCCGCGTATGCTTCTTGGCCTCCTTCCTGGCGCACAGGAGCGCACGCACCCGGTCCTGGCGAAGAGAGTCGGAAGACTCATCGACCACGCGATGCACCACTGCTTCCTCACGACGCGCCGACGCGATGGACACCTCTACCAACTTATGCTCCTGTAGTTCCTCTGGGCTTGCCAGCGGCTCGTCCGACGACGAACCCGAATTGCTGTCTTCGGGCTCCTCCATCGTGAGGTCAGCGAAGTACCCCCAGCTTCGTGCGCTGGGGATAGCTCCTCCTTCGCCTCAGTCAGCGTGAGGTCGAATGAGCTACTCCCAACTACGGACGTTGTGGACAGCAGTTTCTCCGACAACGCCGGCGTGACGGCCAGATCTGCCATGACTTCTGTGCTGTGAGGCATTGTACAAAAGCTAAATAAACAAATAGCCATGTCCGTCGACGAAATATATAGGCAAGCAGGAGTATGCCAAAAGGCGGGAACACCATGGTATTTCATAATAAGTGCGAATTCTGAAAGAAGCGGGAAGATTATTAGACCCAAAAAAACCGTGTGCGATGGATAACAGGGCAAACGGAATATTCCACTAAACGTGTGCGATGAGGTAACAACGCACACGAATTTCCACTCCAGTCGTGTGCGATAGATGAGCAGCGCACACGACTATTCTCGCTCTGCCATGTTTTTTTAAACTAATTTCATACATTATATATATTGATATTTTAACAAAAGACTTGCGAGGAAACATGCTAAACATAAGGAAAAGAGCAAAATAACTATTACAATAATATACACTACTACTACTCCTCGTCGGAATCGGAGATGCAGATTATCTCCTTGCCGGAGCCGGAGGCCTCCGCATTATTGAATGCGCGCGATCTGTCTTCTTCTAGCTTCTTGGTGATAGAGTCTTCGACCACGCGATGCTCTTTAATCATGGCCGGTCGTCCTCCTCATCCTTCTCGGCCTCGCGCACAGCCACCATGGCCTCTGCGGCCTCGAACTCAGCTTCCTCGGCCTCGTGCTCAGCCACCTCCCACCACACGGGACGCGCCTCGGCGTCGCGCTCAGAGGAATCCTCCGGCCTCTCCATCTCCGTGTCCTCGCCCTTCTCCAAATTCACCTCCTCCTCCTCCTCCGGGCACTTGTTCTCCACGCGTCGACGGCGCATAGGCGGGGAAGAGTTCCCGGAATCCGAAGACGGGGAGGAGTTCCTGGAAGTTGCAGCGGCGCGGCAATGCTCCATTCAGCCACACACGACAGGCGAGCGGTCTTCTTGTGGCGCACCATCGTGTACCTACTTAGTCTACGGTGGCGCCGCTGCTGAGTTTACCGATGAACGGCGGCGAGCAGCATTATATAGGACGAGGAAGCTGGCTCGTTGCCTACGCGTGGCAAACTGGAGGAGGCGAGACCGTTCAGGGACTCGCACACGGCTATAATTGCGAAGCGAATGCGACAGGGCCAGAGAACGCACACGGGTGGCTGCTCCCGTATGTGATGGTGATGCATGTAAAATGCATACATGAACTTTGCACTTTAATTGCTTATATTCCAATCATATTTGCATCATATAAGGGTTATATCAATGTTTTATAATGATTTTTGGGAATATTCATTTATTTCCTATTTTTATGGAATTAACCCTGCACAGGCAGAAAACCCCGTTTTCTTATTTTAATGTTTCAGGGACCCAAACATCAACGAAATCACCTGGAAATTTACGGGCGTCAATATTTGGAAGGAAGAAGACCTGTGGGCGAAGGAAGCGAGCAAACGGAGGCTCGAGGACCAAACGAGGGGGCCACGCGGCCAGGTACTGTAGCCGCGTGGGACCCACCCATTTGGGCCTCGTGGCTCCGTTGCCTTCGATCTTTTCTCCACCGACATCGTCTTGACCTAAAAACGCCTATAAAAAGGCCCCCCGACGTTCTCTGGAAGGAGCGCCGCACAAACACAGAAACACCGAAACGGAGATCAGGAGCCGCAGATTGGAGGGGGAAAACTCCGGCGGGGCGCTGCCGGCGTGGTCTCCATCTTCTCCATCGACTTCTCCACCGTCTCCATGATGAAGAGGGAGTAGTCCACCTCTGGACTATGGGTTTGTGGAAGTAACTTATGTACTCTCCTCTCTTGAGCATCACTAATTAGCACCATATGAGCTGCTGAACATGATTACGGTCACCGTTGTAATACCTTTGTAGTGGATCTTTATGAGTTAATATATGTTTGAGATTGCAATGTTTGTTTCAGTTATGAGTATAGATCAACGAAAAAAATAGCGTGCTATCAAAAATAGCGTGGTCCTTCTCCAGAAGTTACAGAAGATATAGCGGGATATAGCGAAGTTACGTGAAAAATAGCGTGATGAAAAAATGGCGAGATATAACCCAAATATTAAGGACTTCAAGCTTTTCAACACTAAAAAATCGTCCAAAATCAATACATGTATAACCTTTATACAGGTAACCATATTCAAATGTGGACTCAGAAGAGGAAGACGCAGCCGCCGCCCTCAGCTGGACGGAAGAGCTCGATGTAGACTCCAGAGGAAGACGAGCTGGGCGCTGCCGCCGCCGCCAGCCTCGATCTAGAGGATTAGATTAGGTTCGATATGGACTGGAGTGGTGGACGAGTGAGCTGGGTGCTTGGTTTGACTAGATTTAGTCAGCGGCCGACACACTATTTCCAGTTATTTTTAGCGTGCTATAACGTTACGACGTTTAGCGTGATTTAGCGCGCTAAAAACTTCATTAGCGCTGTAGCGGCAACTTTTAGCCAAATATAGCGTAGCCACTCAAATTAAGCTATAGCGTGCTATTAGCGGGGATATATCGTGCTATTTTTTTCCATGGTATAGATGCATATTATGTACCCCGTTCTTGTCTACTTGTTTTGATCAAGCATGTTTATGAGAGCGTGTGGGGGAACGTGTGCATTAGTTGGAGTAACGGGGGGTGGCTAGTGCAGTGAACGTGAGAGAAAGTTCTGCGATCCACTTTGGTATCTTTACCTTACTTTGTTACCTCACTAGGGATAAACTAAAATACCATGCTACCGGGGATGTGGGCGTGACCATTGCCACTACTCCATGACTAGATCTAGCATGTTCTTATTTTCACTTCATGTCATGATACTTAATGCTATACTCTGAGTTATCTTAATTACTGAGGTGTTATGATTTAGTTCGCATCTTGGTGGAGTATAAGAGAGGTTAATAACCAAAAGATCTCTATGTTAGGACGTGATGCCCATATATCTAAGTAACTTGTTATCAAACCCTGTGTTGCAATCTCATATGTTAACTGTGTGTGTTCCATTGTCTACCACTTTATAAAGAGAGAGTGCATTTGTGAAACCATGAACCCCAGTCCATTTTTAATCATAAGAAACACCTTTCCAACACCATATACCACTTTTCTATTTTCAGCCATCATTAAATCCGAAAATACAAAAATACTTTTCATCTTGCATACATCATTCAAAAACCCAAAAATATCATTTACCATTGCATCCACCATCATTGCATATTTATTTCTTGTTTGCATTGCATAACTATCCTGATATCATTCTTACACCTTGTGCTTGACAACCACAGGTGAGGTTGAGGACCAAAACATCTAACCTTGTTTTGTAGGTAACCAAAAGAAGGATAAGAAGATAAATCTACCACTTCAGATTCCCCGAGAGTTCGATATTAAACCCTCGAGTCACCCCTCGTGGGGAAAACTGTCTTCCACTTACTATACACTCTGCACTTGGAGTCTCAACCTAATCCCGTTTACTTTTGCAGGTATCAAGCCTTGCTCTTCGGGACCATCAAGACGTTTTCTGGCGCCGTTGCCGGGGAATCGTAGCTGAGAGATTTATCCAAGGGTGTGCATCATCGCATTCATCTCACAACAAAGTCAACGTCACCAACTTGTGCTAACACCTAAGCTTGGGGAGGTTGCACCTACGTGAGCACCATCTTATCCATCTTTACTTACAAAGCAATTTATTTGTTTTGTTAGTGTCATTGCATATCATATCATATTTATTTCAGTTTTGCATAAAAAATTAAAAATACCAAAAAAAACTTGCTAAAATGGGAGAAAGAACTAAGTTGTGTGACTACACAAACACTCCTAATGATCAATTTATCACGAGAGCTATTGCCACACCTAAGATAAATGCTGAGAGTTATGAAGTAAGTCCTAGTTTGTTGAACTTGATAACTAGGGAACAATTTGGTGGTAGTGCTATGGAGGATGCCTCTATGCATCTTCATGACTTTGTTGAAATATGTGACATGCAAAAGTTTAAAAATGTGGAAAGTGATATCCTAAAACTGAAGTTATTTCCTTTTTCACTTAGAGGAAAAGCTAAAGAGTGGTTGCATTCCTTGCCATCTGGTAGTATTAATTCTTGGGATGATCTAAAAGAAGCTTTCATTAAGAAATATTATCCCCCTGTTAAAATTTTGCAAAATAGAAACAACATCCTTTCTTTTAGGCAAAATGAAAATGAACATGTTGCTATGGCTTGGGATAGGATAAAACTTATGCTTAGAACTTGTCCCTCACATGGAGTTAATGAATGGACCATATTACACTCTTTCTACAATGGTTTAAACTACATGTCTAGAAACATACTTGATTCTGCTGCTGGAGGTGCTTTTATGAGTAAGACTATAGTAGAAGCTAAAAATATATTGGAAAGCATTTTACAAAACTATAGTCAATGGCATACTGATAGGGCACCTAATCCTTCTAAGAAAGTGAACTCTATTGAAGAAACTAATGATTTGTCATCTAAAATGGATACTATTCTTGCTTTGCTTAATAAACCTAGTGTTGAAAATGTTCCTTTGCAAGAACTAGTTGGAAACAATTCTGAAAATATTGATGTCAACTTCATTAGGAACTATGGTAATAATGGGTATGGTAACAACAATTATAACTCTTATAATAAACCCCCATATGTGCCAAATAAATATGCTTCTAGTGGTAATGTTTCTAGTGACTTGGAAAACACCATTAGATCTTTTATATCTACCCAAAAAGAGCTTAATAAGGAATTTATCTCTAAGTTTGAAAAACAAGATGCTTTGTTTGAAAGGGTAGATCAGCTTACTAAGGAAGTCTCATCATTAAAGAGCATCATTACAGCCCAAAAACATGAGGAAACAATAAAATATTGCCAAGAGGTTATCAATAAGTCTTGGGAACACATTCATGAGCAAGAGAGAGTTGCTAAAGAATCTATTGGGGTAATGAAAGAGGTTGAAGTTGAGGAAGTTAAAATGCTTAATGAAGTCAAGGATCCTTTGCTTGACTTAGAAAATTGTAGCTTGCATGAATTAATATCTATCTTACAAAAATTTGCAAGTGATCCTTCCATCAACACTAACCAAGCAGGTTTTGGTTCTTATATTGCTAATCATGTCTTGAAAGAAAAGATTGCTAGGTACAACCAAGAGGCTATGATACCACCTAAGCTTGGGGATATGTGGATACCTAAGGTACTAGTAACTATTGGAAAAGAGACACACCATGCCATACTTGATCTAGGATCTAGTGTCTCTGTTTTATCTAAAGAACTATATGAAGTGCTTGAATTGAAAAATCTTGAAAAATGCTCTATTGAACTAGCACTTGCTGATGACTCTATTAAACATGCTTTGGGAAAAGTAAGTGATGTTATGGTAGAGTTACATATGACTTTTGTGCCTGTGGATTTTCTAATCATGGACATGGGGATAAAACCTCTAGTCCTATTATTCTTGGAAGACCTTTTCTTCGTACCACAGGTGCTATCATTGATTCAAAGGAAGGGAATGTAAAGTTTCAGTTTCCACACAAGAAGTGCATGGAACACTTTCCAAGGAAGAGGGAACCACCAAAGTTCAAGCTCCCTCATGAGCTTCGTCCACAATAAAACAACAAGTAAGAAGCCTAGCTATATGGCTATAAAGAAAGCGCTTTGCGGGAGGCAACCCGGTTATTTTTATGTGTGATTTTCTTTGTGTCCTCTTGCTGTAACAAGAGATTTGTTTAGTTAGGTTCTGGAGTTTTAATAAAGTGCCAAGTTTTACCCTTTTTGGTTTGAAAAAGTTGCTTATAGCGTTCGGAGATTTTATTCCTGCACGAGTCAGTGCACGGTATGATTTTTAATTCTTATTCTGTAACTCCGAATGAGCTCATATTTGAACTGTAGTTGCAACTTTTCATCCTCTGTATGCATGAATTTTTTCGGAATTTTTCGAGAAAGTTTGGTAGGGTAGAAAAATACGTTTTGCTGCTGCTGTTTTTCTGGACAGATTCTGTCCCATTTTGTTTGATGCATGCTTTGAGCTTTTAAGTTGAATCTTTTTGATCCAATTGAGTTTATGAGTAGGCATACAACATTATACACTTTCTGGACATGTCATATGAATTTTTGTTCAAGGATTATATGCAGCAAGGAACCTATTTGTTTATCACTATTAATGCACCCCACAGAAAAGAGATGGGAGAAACGGTGTTTTGAAGTTTTTTCACAGGGATTGGAGGAGATGCACCAAGAGCTATCCAAGGATGGTGAAGACCATAAGCTTGGGGATGTGAAGACAACCCCGCTGGACCTACACACTCTCGGTTTGCACACGTCCAACTTCTGTTTTTCGATCGAAACACTTTATCGCATAAACTTGGAGCGTCGTTTTTGTTTTTGTTTGAGTCTTGAGAGACCACCACACTATCAATTATATATGAGAGAGCTACTGGAAATATGGGTTGAAATATGTTGGATGCTTTTATAAGATTGGGAAAAGGGATGTTTGACTTGATTTTTAATGATACATATAGTTGCATGATTCATGAGCTTGTTTATGAGTAATAGTTTGCAAATTCTTTTTGTAGAGCTATCACTTATTCATGTTTTGGTGCTGATTGTTATTTACTTGGTTTAACATGGATTAGTTAGTTCTATGGACACTCATGCATGCATCTAGATGGTCAACTTTCTCCCTTTTGCTAGCCCAAAAACTCCAACAAGCAAAAACTTGTTTCCAACACCTTCAACCAAAGTTATTCCAGTGAGTCCACCATATCTACCTATTGGCTTTATGCTATTCCGAGTATGTTTAACATGTTGTTTGTGTTATCTTACCTCTGAATGAAAATGTTTATGTTATTGATTGCAATGGAAAAAATTGGTTATATAGCTCTCACGAACTTGATGCACAATGTTCTTTTATTTGCATAATAAAACTTGACCCATTGTGATTAAGATTATGATGTTTGTGGCTTGATGAATGTTTTGGGTTGGAAGTTAGCCCATATGTGCTGTCACATGGCAAGCTTTCAACACGCTCTTCATCTCATTTAGTTGATATCATGTGCTTTTGTCTATGGATGCTTATCATGTTGAAATAAATGTGGAAATAGAGTGAGTTTAAATGAGTTTGTGTAAATGGTTAGAGAGACGCCTGGGCCGCTAATCTAAGCCATGCATCATTCATGGTGGAAATTTACTTACATACTATGGTGAACCTTCTGTGATACACCTTGCAATAAAAAACTATTCCAAATGGTAAATAAAAAGGGTGTTGAGATTGTTCATTTTGTTTGTTTGTCTTGTCATTTTGATATGGGCTTGTTCCATATCTTGGGACAAGAGGTACCCCAGTTGACGCTCTTGATGATACTATTATGCTTACAATGATATTTAATTGAACTTGCTTTGTTTCCCAAGTTGAGTAACACATGGTGTAAGTACTTGTATTCAAGGGGCATGAGACATTCAACCCATTCTTTATCAAGCACACTACTCATATTTGCTTTCACTTTAACCTTAATCATTCAAGATGCTATGATAGGGGCAATGAGAGCTTGACACCAATGAATACCTTATTGCAATCATTAACTTAAGTAGAAGAGTTTGGAAGTTGGATGAAACTTATGCATGCTTTACCTCTACTCACATATACATCTTTCCAAAGTGTACACCTATCATATTCAGATTTTCATCTACACTCTATGACCATTGTAGGATGTTCTACTTATCATTATGCATACATGTGTTCCATATTACTTGCTACCATGTTACACTTTGTGAACTATCAATGAACATCCTTGTCTTGAATACTTGATATCACTTCATAAACTATTTGCATATTGCTACTCCTTTGAAGAATGAATCATTTGACTATATGTAGCAATAGTAATCATCTTTGATATTCATTGTTAAGTATTAAATTGCAAAGTCCATGTTAGTTTTATCATCTTCATACTCGAGGACGAGCATGGATTAAGCTTGGGGATGTTGATGCATGTAAAATGCATACATGAACTTTGCACTTTAATTGCTTATATTCCAATCATATTTGCATCATATAAGGGTTATATCAATGTTTTATAATGATTTTGGGAATATTCATTTATTTCCTATTTTTATGGAATTAACCCTGCACAGGCAGAAAACCCCGTTTTCTTATTTTAATGTTTCAGGGACCCAAACGTCAACGAAATCACCTGGAAATTTACGGGCGTCAATATTTGGAAGGAAGAAGACCTGTGGGCGAAGGAAGCGAGCAAACGGAGGCCGAGGCCAAACGGGGGGCCCACGCGGCCAGGTACTGTGGCCGCGTGGGACCCACCCGTTTGGGCCTCGTGGCTCCGTTGCCTTCGATCTTTCTCCACCGACATCGTCTTGACCTAAAAACGCCTATAAAAAAGGTCCCCCGACGTTCTCTGGAAGGAGCGCCGCACAAACACAGAAACACCGAAACGGAGATCAGGAGCTGCAGATTGGAGGGGGAAAACTCCGGCGG
The DNA here is from genome assembly GCA_947311845.1 of Poa pratensis. Taxonomy (NCBI): domain Eukaryota; kingdom Viridiplantae; phylum Streptophyta; class Magnoliopsida; order Poales; family Poaceae; genus Poa; species Poa pratensis. The sequence goes on along the minus strand of CAMZMU010000071.1, from coordinate 34,424,353 downwards.
GGCGCTGCCGGCGTGGTCTCCATCTTCTCCATCGACTTCTCCACCGTCTCCATGATGAAGAGGGAGTAGTCCACCTCTGGACTATGGGTTTGTGGAAGTAACTTATGTATCTCTCCTCTCTTGAGCTTCACTAATTAGCACCGTATGAGCTGCTGAACATGATTACGGTCACCGTTGTAATACCTTTGTGGTGGATCTTTATGAGTTAATATATGTTTGAGATTGCAATGTTTGTTTCAGTTATGAGTATAGATGCATATTATGTACCCCGTTCTTGTCTACTTGTTTTGATCAAGCATGTTTATGAGAGCGTGTGTGGGGGAACGTGTGCATTAGTTGGAGTAACGGGGGGTGGCTAGTGCAGTGAACGTGAGAGAAAGTTCTGCGATCCACTTTGGTATCTTTACCTTACTTTGTTACCTCACTAGGGATAAACTAAAATACCATGCTACCGGGGATGTGGGCGTGACCATTGCCACTACTCCATGACTAGATCTAGCATGTTCTTATTTTCACTTCATGTCATGATACTTAATGCTATACTCTGAGTTATCTTAATTACTGAGGTGTTATGATTTAGTTCGCATCTTGGTGGAGTATAAGAGAGGTTAATAACCAAAAGATCTCTATGTTAGGACGTGATGCCCATATATCTAAGTAACTTGTTATCAAACCCTGTGTTGCAATCTCATATGTTAACTGTGTGTGTTCCATTGTCTACCACTTTATAAAGAGAGAGTGCATTTGTGAAACCATGAACCCCAGTCCATTTTTAATCATAAGAAACACCTTTCCAACACCATATACCACTTTTCTATTTTCAGCCATCATTAAATCCGAAAATACAAAAATACTTTTCATCTTGCATACATCATTCAAAAACCCAAAAATATCATTTACATTGCATCCACCATCATTGCATATTTATTTCTTGTTTGCATTGCATAACTATCCTGATATCATTCTTACACCTTGTGCTTGACAACCACAGGTGAGGTTGAGGACCAAAACATCTAACCTTGTTTTGTAGGTAACCAAAAGAAGGATAAGAAGATAAATCTACCACTTCAGATTCCCCGAGAGTTCGATATTAAACCCTCGAGTCACCCCTCGTGGGGAAAACTGTCTTCCACTTACTATACACTCTGCACTTGGAGTCTCAACCTAATCCCGTTTACTTTTGCAGGTATCAAAGCCTTGCTCTTCGAGACCATCAGATGGCGGGGAGTTAAATTGCC